>CM077025.1:91854488-92479488 GCA_039090855.1 Macrothele yani
TGTCCCTAACGCTCTGACGTCATTCAGTATTTGCAGCGCCATCAGCTTTTATCCGGTAGCCGAAGTAGGAACTAAGCATGCATCGCACGATACGTAAAATCAAGGAGAAACACCGGAAAATAAAATAAAGTTAGGATGACAAAGCACTTCATCTATGGCAACACGCACATGCTCGAACAACAACTGCGACGTTTGTTCTGTTACGTAGGTCTCTATGTCCTGTTTTATGTCGTTTTCTTCGCATCGCAGAGTAATTTCATGAAAAGGAATCATCGTTACTTTATTTTATTTCATAAAAAGGAATGCTTAAAAAGGAACTAGCGGGGTTTTTATTTCTTAAAAAGGAACAAGTAAAATTGTAAGAAAGTAACTACAGGCGTAGTTTTGACTCACTGTGATGGACATTTAAAAAATTATTGGTTCCGTGAAATTTTTTCTTTGTAGTACAAGATGGGAGAATATAAAGCTGAAAGAAAACGTCGCTTAAATAGAGAACGACAACGGCGATGGCGTGCAAACAGGTCTTCTAATATTTTGCATAACTTGAACGAAGGTAAAGCTAATCGCAGACGAAATGAAACTTTTGAAAAATCACAAGCCAGACTCAATATTATAGTTATGTATATGTATTTTACGATTCGTGTTATTAAAATTTCTGTCACAGCTTTTTCACACGTGCATTGCACGGCCTACGAGCTAGTATAGCCATAAAGAAGAGAACAATGGTTTACTGGAATCATGTCGGACGAGATGAATGTTTTAGAGGACGGGTACAATTTTATCGAGGACGGTCGTGCTGTATGTTCCGCACCCCTCGAAGGTGGGTTGGAAATTTCTGGTTTACATAGCCCGGACTTTTCTTTACAATTCTACTAATAAATCTCAGCGACTGATCCAGAACAATATCATTTTTTAGTTAGAACGGCACTGAAGTTTACTTCAAGACGGTTAATTTTCTATCTTTGAAATGTTGAGTTATATTTAATTACTAACAGTATTTTTAGGTTGTCTACGTATTTAATTAATTAATTAGGGCTCCTAGATAACTTGTGGGTAATAAATCTCACGGTTCTGAAAACATTAAGTTAATAATAATATAGTATAAATTGGAAGAATCAGATCTTACGTGCAATATCAACTTATTCTGTATTTTCCATGATCTGGAAGTTGAGGTCACCAGTATAATATAATATTCACGTTGTAATTTATCCACTGACATTAAATAACTCTTTTATTGGCACATATATCAATCATATAAAAACAGTACGTATTTGTCGATTCACATAGATACACAACAAGATTTAATCTCTTTCACTCTATCAACTTTCCACTCTTCGCAAACTCTACATCACAAGCGATCTCTCGTCTATTCACCTGTACAATATTCACACTCAACGTCTTCAATTTATTTTGCTCTGACTCACTGTCAGCGTTGCCAAAATATTCAGGGAAGTAACGTGCTGTTTAAGTGGGAAAATCTTTATTCAAGAAGTAAAGAAATTTACATAAGAAAACAGAAACACAAAATAAATGTTAGATAGAAATATACGTCACATGCTCCTTTTCTGTCTGTTAAAGTTGTGGGCAGCCGAAAATTGTGAATTAAGTTTCAGAATGATTCATATTCGCATTGTTAGAACAATGATTTATCAGTCACCTTTTTTTCCCGTTGTTACAAGGAAGTTAACATACTATATTCCGTCAAAGAGGTAACACCGTACGTATTAATTACCAGACTGCAGTGAGTATGTATCAACAACGCGCAAGAATACGCTTCGTCAAAAGTTCAAATAAATTTTTAAAGAAACTGAATTTACATTAAATTGAAAAAAATTACCATCATGTGATTTGTTTAACAAAAATCTCGTGATGCAATGGGTGTTAATTTATGGTGAGTCAGAATATAATGTACACACTACTTTTACTTTTAAATTGAATAAAAACAGTTTCTTTCACAAAGGTATCTGGCACTTTCATTGACCGAAGCAGTAAGTCGTCTTGGAACTCAAATGGTATGAGGTACAGGTTTCTAACTATTCATCTGAGATGGGTCCAGGTTCGAATCCTTAGTGAAGCATGGACGGGGTGCTCGTTTTTCAGCATTGATTCTCTCCCTTCCTTAGAAGTAGTGACTCTAAGTTAAGGATGAACAACTGCTTGTATACCTATCAGTTGCTCATTGCGATCACTGAATTACGAAACGAAAAAAATTATTCTCTTTCTCAAATGCAAATGACTTGTTACAGGGCTATTACACTGTGTTTCCTCCTTAGCTTTTACGCGTGAGTTTTTTTTTTTTTTTTTTTTTGATTGGAGGTTTAACGACCACCGTGAGCAACTCAATGGGCTATAAGCAGTCGCCCGTCATTAATTTAGGGTCACTGGTTCCAGGGAAAGGAGAGAGCCAGTGCCGTAAGACAAACACAACATCCATGCCTCACCGGGATTCTAACCCGGACCCCTTTCGGACGAATGATCAGAGGCCATCGCTTAGACCACTGCGCCACCGGGGCGGCTACGCGTGAGTTCGTCAGATTTTTGTGATTCGTTTCTAAAGATTTCTGAATTTCAACTCAAAATGAAAACTCTTCTATTTATTTGATGTTTTATATGAGGAAAGTCACGTTTGAGACTTTCTCTTGGTTTCTTTATGTTATTTTCACATGGATCTGTTTCCAAACTTAATGCCTTAATCGTTATTCCATCTCGGTATCAAATAATCCCCCCCCCATCCTACGAAATATGGATAATCCTTCTCCAAACTTTGCTTCTTACTGCCTTCAAGTCTCAGATGAATCGCTCCTTTTTTGTTGTGTGTGTGCGTGTCTTCTCTCTTCCCGGAGGAAAACTGCGAACTGCAGTCTCCCTAGTCCACTTTCCTCACCCCACCTGCAACCCTTTGTGACGTACCTGTCAGCAGGACGCACACGACATAAAGGCAGATAGCAGTCAGAACGAACGTCCGCGTAGCTCAATTGGTAGAGTGACTTATTCCGGAATGAGGGGACCCGGGTTCGAATCCTGGCGTGGACAAAAAGGACGGAGAAATTTACTTCGTTATACCTTCTTTTTTTATTAGGGTTTAACGACCACCGTGAGCAACTCATTTGGCTATAAGCAGTCGCCAGTCCCTAATTAACCGCCACTGGTTCCAGAGAAGAGAGAGAGCCAGTGCCGAAAAAACAAACACAACATCCATGCCTCACCGTGATTTGAACTCGGACACATCTCGAACGAATGATCAGGAACCATCGCTTAGATCACTGAGCCTCAGGGGCTGCGCCACTTGCAGCGCTTCGTTTGTAGTGCACTTTGCAAATGTTAATTTTCCCTTACGGAACTTTAACTAGGAGCTGAATTGTGAGAAATCCCTCATTAAAACCTGAACATGTAGGAATAGTAACGTAAGTGATACTATCAATGCTAAGAACCCTGACACTATAGAACGATAAGATAATTTACCATTCTATCATAGAACAATAAAGTAATATAAACTGAAATCCATGAACCCCCGGGACAACAGTAGTGTTCTTCGGATTCCAGTAACCGTACAGTAATCTCCCCAATCATTAACACGGCTGGCGGAGAACTAGAAAAAGGGAGAAGAAAGGGATTTTAACAACGCTGCAACATTAAATATGGTGTTAACTGCCGCTGCCATTAATGAGCCTACGGTTACGGCATGTGCTGCACAAATCTTCATTTCTTTTGCAGTCACCTGTTATTTGTGGTGTTGTCAGTCTGAAGATGCCGCCCCGGTGGCGCAGTGGTCTGAGCGCTGGTTTATGACTATTCAGCCGAGAAGTCATAAAGGTGAGGCATGGATGTCGTGTTTGTATTACGGCACTGGCTCTCTCCCTTCCCTGGAGCCAGTGGCCCTAAATCAGGGACGGACGACTGCTTATACACTATCTACCAACAAGTAATTGGACATCTGTGATAGCAAAGGAAAACGAAGTTTATTCAATTTCAATAGTTGGTGGAGCCTCCACGAGAGGCGATTACAGCTGCGACCCTCCGGGGCATACTCTCAACCAGGCGTTGTACGACGGCTAGCGGTATTTTCTTCCACACGGCTTGGAGAAGACAGGTCAGTTCCTTCACCGATTTCGGACGGTGGGAGCACCCCTTAAGTCGACGCTCCAACTCGTCCCAGAGGTGCTCGATAGGGTTAAGGTCCGGGCTCTGCTCCAGGCTAGTCCATTCGATTAACCCCATTGTCACCATACCAAGCCATGGTGGACCTCGCTACATGACAGGTGGCATTGTCATCCTGAAAGTAACTTGGGTCCACCCCGTAAAACTGCCACAACGTAGGAAGCGCATGGTCATTCAAAATGATGCAGAATGTCTCGGCGTTGAGTCTAACAGGAATTGCGACCAAGGGTTCCGTGCAATACCAGGAGAAACACCCCCATAGCATAATTCCACCGCCGCCGAACTTCACAGTTGGCACAATACATTCCGGCAGAAGGCGTTCTCCAGGCAGACGCCAAACCCAGACCCTGCCATCCGAACGGTAGAGGGTGAACCTTGATTCGTCGCTCCAGAGAACCTGTTCCCACTGTTCAACGGTCCACTGTCGACGTTCTTTGCACCACGTTAGCCGAGCAGCGCTGTTGGACTTGGTGATCAAAGGCTTGTGGGCGGCAGCACGTCCATGATAACCGAGCATATGGGCTTCCTTACGGATGTTATTCATCGAAAGAACACTCTCGGTAGCCTGTTAAAACTCCTCGCGGATGTGGCCCATTGATTTGGTGCGGTTCTTCCGAATTTCTCTGGCCAGCACCCGTCGGTCTCTAATTCCCAGTTTTGTGGGTATACCGGGTCGGGGCACATTCCGACAGTCACCTCTCATCTTCCACTTGCCAATCACGTAGGCCACTGTCGATTTTGGGTACTTCAACTAGCTGTATATGTCACTCATGTATCGGCCATTTCGGTGATACCTGACGATTACACCTTTCTCGAAGTCAGAGAGCTCCGAACTGCGTGGCATCTTGCATGCGACTGGTTGCGTTGTTGTTTCCCACACGATATTTAACGGAGGCGGCCATGACATGTATCAGGATCGCAGATATCGTCGATTGCAGGGGTGTCCAATTACTTGTTGGTAGATAGTGTATCTCACCGAGTTGCTCACGGTGGTCGTCAAACCATAAAAAAAATTTACAGTATGAAGATAAGTTTTAAAAATTAAATAAGTTATATCTTTTATAATTTTTTCCATGAACGAGTTATACTGAAGTTTATTTTGCCTGCTTTGGTTGATATGTATTTTGTTAAATCGAAAAAAATTACGTTTACTATTCATGACTTTTGTTTTCTGGTTTCTTTCCAGATGTTCAAACTTTAGGTGCTCCATTCTTCAAAGACACGCATAAAGCTGCAGGGATGTCATAATTCCAATTTTTACATAGTAACAAGATTCTCTGGTGTGTTACTGAAGGCCGAAATCCTTTCACCGATGATACAAGCAAGCTTTATTGCATTGAATACGTCTATTGGAAATAAATGCCACGAAGCCCTTAAAGTTAACTACTCTTTAATCAGAATCCACCATCAATATGGCATACAAAGAGATTCCAGACAGATACCTCGGCATGATCATTCACTTCTTCATGAATTTCCACAACGACACTTCGGAATTTAACCGCCCTCATATCCGGAGATCATTTCAGTCATCGTATGTCTTCTTTGTGCTGATCTATGGAGCTCTGATCTTGGTGGGACTGATAGCAAACGCCGCCATGATAAGGCAGATAGTGGTGCAAAGACATCAGTGCGTCTCCGCTCACAAGTACCTTGCGTGCAACGCATTGAATGACATCATCAAATGCGTCGTTGTACTGCCCATCGCCCTATCGACGACACTTTTCCAGAACTGGATATACGGAAGCTTCCTGTGTTACTTTTTTCCCATGTTGCAAGACATACCATTTCATGCCACAATGCTTACTTTCTTATTAATAGCCTTTGATCGCTACCGACAGATTATCTACCCCTTAAAGCCCAAATTTCCATCATGCATTTGTATAGTAAGTGTATGGGTCGCAAGTGTATTTGCCGTCCTTCCCTACGCTGTATATACTCGCTACCTTGATCTGGAACCATATTTTGGATCACAGTTCCACGATGCTGGCATCTGCGCTATTAACATGGAAGATAACATTGAGGAATATATCAGGGGCCTATTCATAATATTGTACGTCCTTCCTTTAGGTCTGATTGCCTTTCTTCACGTCAAAGTCTCTGAAGAGATAAAAGCAAGGCGCAATTCTTACTCTGTGGTATTTCATGATGTTGGAATAATAGCTGGAAAGGAAGAAGATTCCGTCTGCTCTTTGACCCCTTGTGTCAATGCAGCTACAGGACTTCATCCAGGAAATGATACTGTCCGGAAACCTTCTTCTGTTACGTTAACTGTACCAACTGAAGTCTCATCGGCAAGACCCAGTCGAGACGAGCGCTTCCCTCACGAGATATCTCTGAGGCTATCAGCAGAACGTGACGACGACGAGAGGCATTGGCTGAAAGAGAAAAGAATCCAAAATTTTATAATCACCGTGATTTCTGTTTACGCTGCTTGCCTTTTACCGTTGAATTTGGTGCGTCTCGTGAAACATGTCGTGTACGAGACCTATGAGAACAGTTTCCATTTTGACTGGACATTTGCCATGGTAGTGTGGATTGCGTTCGTTCCTACGGTGGCCACCCCGTTGATATTTAGGTCTTGGCACCTGTGTGGTGTAAGAAATACAGACATCAGTAGATACCTACGATTAGGAAGAGCTTCAGATGTGTCTTTTCGAAGCTATGACTCGCAGAAGAGAGATTCTGTGGCTCGCAAGTCTACGAGCTCTGAATGTCGCCCGGCCCCTAGGAATTAAATCAACTTTGCGGTTTGAATGAAAAGTTTTCGTATACGTGTTACGTTCATAAACGAGGATTCCATAAATAATATCCTCGACGCATGACATAGTAGTAATAGTGAAATCCCAGTAGTTGCTTGTTATTATTATAACGTATGCCAAAATTCCACGAGGACTAGTCCTTGACTAGTAGAACGAAATTAGTTGAACTGTTAAAAAATATGCCATTTTTCAGGAAACGTAACACAAATATTTAAGTAAATAACAATACCGGAAAACAAGTTTGTAAGATCATGCAATGCATTGATTATAATACGCTTTCCAACATACCAGAAATCATTACTCAAGTTATCACTCAAGTTATGAGAATAATGGCTGTGGAATAAATCTCGGTCCTGTGCCCTGACCCTTGATCCCATATCGATGATATTCAACAGAACCGGTTCGATATACCTCCGAAATAACATGATAAAATTTTGTCGCAATCGAAGCATTTTTACGTAAGTTATGATGCATAAGAACTATGGATAAGATCCCGCTCCTGTGTCCTATCCTTTGACCTGTGTCCTAACCTTTGTCCTAACCTTTGACCCCATTGCGTCCATTTTCAATAGAGTTCGTCCCCAGGCAGGCCCCTACAACATACTAACATTTAATCCAAATCGAAGCATTTTTACGTAAGTTATGACGCATAATGGCGATGAAAGTGATTCCGCTCCTATGTCCTGACCTTTTGACCCCATTTCGCCTATTTTCAATAGGGTTTGTGGCCAGGAGGTCCCCTACCACATACTAAAATTTCATCGAAATCGAACTTTTTTACGTTAGTTATGACGCATAATAGCAGTGGAATGGATCCCGCTCCTATGTACTGACCTTTCACCCCATTTCGTTCATTTTAAATAAGGTTTCTTCCCAGGTGATACCCTACCAAGTACTAAAGTTTCATCGAATTCGAACGATTGTTACGCGAGTTATCGTGCGGACGGACATACGCACACAACGCGTGACGTAATGAAACAGATGGGAATCGCGACTATCTGCTCGCAAGAGTATGACGTCATAAAACTTTAATAAAATCCACACACAACGCGTGACGTAATGAGACAGATGGCGTGACCGCGCACCAACATTCTCAAACGAGAGATTGTGACGTCATACGATTTCTAAGCATTGGAAACATTAATGGAACCACGCCATGACACTAAAAACGTTATAATTCGGGGTGGTTATTTAACCCACTGAACGAATTTTCCTAAAGTCGAGATCAAGCTAAATCGATTTCTAGTACCAGGAAAAGGTTGGTTAACGACTTTAATCAAAATTCTTAGAGCCGTTTTCAAAATAAAATGTACATATATACATACAAGAATTGCTACTTTAAGGTGGACGTCAAGTAATTTTGCTTCCTATACTTCCAATGGAAAAACTTCTGAACACATTTTCTTCACAATTAATGCGCTCCCAAGAATGAAAATTTGAACATCGATTAAAATAGCTTCATTTCATAACTTGGAATACTTAATATTTTCTAAACCATAACCGTAATAATATTTTCTAAACCATAACCGTAATAATATTTTCTAAACCATAACCGTAATAATATTTTCTAAACCATAACCGTAATTACGCAATCCAGCATTTATTTGTCCACTGACGTCATCAAAGTACAGGACGCGCCATCTTTTTTCTGGTTTCAACACCGCCAAAGGAAACGTTATTGTTTTTAATATAATTATGCTTATGTTTTAGAAAATGTTAAGTATTCCAAGTTATAGTATGAAGTTATTTTAATCGATGTTCAAATTTCCATCCTTGGGAACACACTAATTGTGAAGGAAATGTGTAGAAAAGTTTTTCCATTGGAAATATAGGAACCAAAATTACTTGACGTCCACCTTAATAGTGTGGGATAAGGGCGATGGAATGGATCCCGATCCTATGTCCTACCCTTTGCCTCCATTTGTCCCATTTTCAATAGGGTTTCTCTTCAGGTGGTCCCCTACCACATACTAAAATTTAATCGAAATCGAACCATATTTACGCAAGTTATGACGCATAAGGGCAATTGAATGGATCCGCTCTTATGGCGTGACCTTTGACCCCACTTCACCCATTTTCAATAGGGTTCGTTACCTGGTGGTCCCCTACCACACTAAAATTTCATCGAAATCGAACCATTTTATAAGGGCAATTGAATGGATCCGCTCTTATGGCGTGACCTTTGACCCCACTTCACCCATTTTCAATAGGGTTCGTTACCTGGTGGTCCCCTACCACACTAAAATTTCATCGAAATCGAACCATTTTTACGTGAGTTATCGTGCCGACAGACGGACGGAAAAAGCTGGAGCATATACGCTTCTCCAACCTACGGTTGGAAAGCATAAACCAAAAAACACGACCGTCATTTCTTCAGCCCTAGGATTAAGCATGTTAGAATGCGAAGTAAAATATGAAACACACATAAACTACCAGCAGCCCTAATAAGGCCATGATACTCTTTTCTTATGTTCCACTTTTTTTTACGCTTTCCAACCATAGGTTGAAGAATCGTATATGCTCCAGCTTTGTCCGTCTGTCTGTCTGTCCACCTGTCCGCACGATAATTCTCGCAAAAACGGTTCAATTTGGATTAAACTTTAGTATGTGGTAGGGGACAACCTGGGGACGAACATTATTGAAAATGGGCGAAATGGGGTCAAAGGTCCGGACATATTAGCGGGATCCATTCCATTACCCCTATGCGTCATAACTTACGTAAACATGCTTTGATTGCGACAAAACTTTATCATGTGGTTCCGGAGGTGTACAGAACCGGTTCTGTTGAATATCATCGAAATGGGATCAAAGATCAGGGCACTGGAGCGAGTTTTATTCCACAACCATAATCCTCATAACTTGACTAAAAATGCTTAGATTGCGACGAATTACAGTACGTTGTCCCGTAAAGATTTTGGAAGGAGTTCCGCCCAAAATGTTTTTTGTCAGCAATTGCCAGCAGTGCGCATACGTGAGATTCGTTAGCCATTATTTTCGCACGATAATTTCGGTGAAAATTGCCCTATTTAGATGGGATTTTTATTAAAAAAACGGCTTATGTGTGATAGCTCTTTATAATAGAAATAGGTAACACGGGCACAAAGAGGTTTAATTTTGATATAAGTGAACCTCAAACGTTATACTATAGTTTAGTCCGCTCAAAACCAAGGCATTTTCCTATGGTTTCTGGTATGTTGGAAAGCGTATCATAATCAATGCAATGCATGATTTTACTAACTTGTTATACATGAGGTCAGGGAAAAAAGTTTAAATACATAACATCAAAGTGCGCAATAGGGACTTCTATTTGCGCGAATATTCCGAGCGCACAGTTTGATAAATTTCTTGGCTGCGGAGATATGCCCTGGAACCTAAAATTTAGAATTTTGTAAAATACATATACATCTAGAAAGCAAAGCTAAAATTGCCCGTTAAAGTTTGAATTTCTTAATTCCCATGTTTTTGAGAGATGTCTTAAGAGAATGAATTTCTTAATTCCCATGTTTTTGAGAGATGTCTTAAGAGAATGAATTTCTTAATTCCCATGTTTTTGAGAGATGTCTTAAGAGAATGAATTTCTTAATTCCCATGTTTTTGAGAGATGTCTTAAGAGAATGAATTTCTTAATTCCCATGTTTTTGAGAGATGTCTTAAGAGAATGAATTTCTGATAATAAAAGAAACAAAAGGTAAAAAATATAAGAAAAACAGCACAAAAGTGCAGATACATTAGTAGGGGATCTGGGTCGCTAAGTTTCCCGAAGTCATTATTCGGTTTTCGAAATAACAGTAAGAAATTGCCCCCAGATGTCGTATCCCTTGATAGCACAATATTGGTTATTGCATTCTAAAATGTGATACATATTTGACAGCTAAGGTTTTGTCAATATGAACGCGGTTTAATGCAAAAATTCTGTTTAAATATCAAGTTTTTCGAGACTTGCATTAACTCGGTAGTTTCCCTTTCTTTTTTCTCAAAAAAAAAATTTAATGTCAAATTATCTTTATTATTTTTATTATTAAAAAGAAAAAATATGCTTCATCAAAAAACATGGCTTTGCGATGCAAAAAATCTGTTTAAATATAAAGTTTTTCGAGACTTGCATTAACTCGATAGTTTCCCTTTCTTTTTCTCCAGAAAAAGTTTAATGTTAAATTACCTTTATAATTTTTTATTATAAAAAAGAGAAAATATGTTTCATCAAAAACATTGCTTTGCGACTAAGTTAAGTTAGCAAAAAATCTGTTTAAAGATAAAGTTTTTCGAGACTTGCATTAACTCGATAGTTTCCCTTTCTTTTTTCTCCAGAAAAAGTTTAATGTTAAATTACCTTTATAATTTTTTATTATAAAAAAGAGAAAATATGTTTCATCAAAAACATTGCTTTGCGACTAAGTTAAGTTCGTAAAAAATCTGGTTAAAGATAAAGTTTTTCGAGACTTGCATTAACTCGGTAGTTGCCCTTTCTTTTTTCTCCAAAAACATTTCATGTTAAATTACCTTTATGTTTTTTTATTATTAAAAAGAGAAAATATGTTTCATCAAAAACATTGCTTTGCGACTAAGTTGAGTTATCTAAACGATACTGAAATCTATCATTATTCTTCTAGCCACAGGTGTAGAAAAAATTGGGGTGGGGGAGGAGGATACGAATAAATGTAAACTAGTGTTATCCTTTGATGGGAGGCACGTAAAAGTGAAAACGGATATGATATACGTTTTCCTTTATCGTCATTTCTGGAAACAGTTTCTCCATAAATGACACATAATTTGGTCTTTTAAGAGCATGACATAATTTCTTTTTATGTGTTGCTCTTCAAGCACTACTAACAACAAGCGATGACGAACATCCAGCGTATTTTTGACAAGATGCTAAGTTTTGTGAAAGTAAAACCCTCTCCTTTTCTAAAAAAATATTTTAAATATCACAAATCTTTCTGCTGATACTTGAATAACGTTATATAATGAGTTCTTTACAGCGATAGATATTCGTCGTGATTTTACTTCTTCACAAAAACGAATCACAGGTAAATTAAAAAGGTGAGCATAACAGTGTCCGTGTAAATAGCTATTGGTTTTTTCTGTTTGAATTCCTAGCGACTTTATTAAACCTACCATTCAAATTTGCTGTCCCATCGTCTCTTGCCTTTACATTTTTTAAAGTTGGAGGCTTGTGCTCCTTTCCGACACCCGACGTTAAGCCTATGCTTCCATTAATCAAAATATTATGCTTTTCTGAAAGAGTGTTTCATTTTTAAATTAGTATTTAGATTTTACCTTATCAAAAGTAATAAAGTATTGCTTAAACATCTTATATATCTGCTTCTAGGAATTTTCTGCATCTTCGTCTTTGTTTCTTTCGTCTTCCAACCATTTTTATAGCCAATGGAGGCTATAGGTTTCCCTCACCTCTTTCCAAATGCCTTGGGCTTGTCTATTCCACAGCTTTCCAGCACATTTATTTATATCGTTCATCCATTTTCTCTCTGGTCTTCCCACTCTTCTCTTTCCTTTGTATGGTCTCCATTCAGTTACTATTTTAGTCTATCTATTATTTTCTATTCTTGCTATATGGCCAGCCCATTTCCATTTTAAATTGAGTATCTTTTCACCATGTTTAAAAATTCTGTTCTGGATATTATATCTATCTATATTCTTTATTTTACCTTGAAGTTTTATATTTAGTAGAAGTCCTTTCATTTTACCTTGTATTTTTTGAAATTTGTTTAACATGTTTTTCTTGATAGGCTAGATTTCAGCGCCATATTTCATAATGCGTATTATACACTATCTACCAACAAGTAATTGGACACCTGTGATAGCAAAGGAAAACGAAGTTTATTCACCTTCAATAGTTGGTGGAGCCTCCACGAGCGGCGATTACAGCTGCGACCCTCCAGGGCATACTCTCAACCAGGCGTTGTACGACGGCTAGCGGTATTTTCTTCCACTCGGCTTGGAGAAGACAGGCCAGTTCCTTCACCGATTTCGGACGGTTAGGGCACCCCTTAAGTCGACGCTCCAACTCGTCCCAGAGGTGCTCACCAGGGTTAAGGTCCGGGCTCTGCGCAGGCCTGTCCATTCGATTAACCCCATTGTCACCATACCAAGCCATGGTGGACCTCGCAACATGACAGGTGGCATTGTCATCCTGAAAGTAACATGGGTCCACCCCGTAAAACTGCCACAACGTAGGAAGCGCATCGTCATCCAAAATGGTGCAGTAGGTCTCGGCGTTGAGTCTACCAGGAATTGCGACTAAGGGTCCCGTGCTGTACCAAGAGAAACACCCCCATAGCATAATTCCACCGCCGGTGAACTTCACAGTTGGCACAATACATTCCGGCAGGAGGCGTTCTCCAGGCAGACGCCAAACCCAGACCCTTCTATCCGAGCGGTAGAGGGTGAACCTTGATTGTTGCTCCAGAGAACCTGTTTCCACTGTTCAACGGTCCACTGTCGACGTTCTTTGCACCACGTTAGCCGAGCAGCGTTATTGGACTTGGTGATCAAAGGCTTGTGGGCGGCAGCACGTCCATGATAACCGAGCAGATGGGTTTCCTTACGGATAGTATTCATCGAAAGAACACTCCCGGATGCCTGTTAAAGCTCCTCGCGGATGTGGCCTATCGATTAGGTGCGGTTCTTCCGAATTTATCTGGCCAGCACCCGTCGGTCTCTAACTCCCAGTTTTGTGGGTCTGCTGGGTCGGGGCACATTAAGACAGTCACCTCTTATTTTCCTCTTGCCAATCACGTAGGCCACTGTCGATTTTGGGTACTTCAACTCGCTGGATATGTCACGTATGGATCGGCCATTTCTGTGATACCTGACGATTACACCTCTCTCGAAATCAGAGAGCTCCGAACTGCGTGGCATCTTGCATGCGACTGGTTGCGTTGTTGTTTCCCGCACGATATTTAACGGCGGCGGGCGTGACGTGTATCAGGACCGCAGATATCGTCGATTGCAGGGGTGTCCAATTAGTTGTTGGTAGATAGTGTATATTGACTGAAAAGTTTTGCTCTGTTTTCCTGCTTTATTTTACTACATATTGTCTTTTTTAACTTCCCGAAAGCTGTCCATATTTTTATTCTTCTGTCAATTTTTTCCATAATTCCCTGTTTCTTTGTGGTAAACAGTTTTTCTAGGTATATGTTTTCCACATATTTAATTTCTTTATTATTTATTCTGGTATTTTCTTGTTTCGCTATATTATTAAGTTAGTTTGCCATTATTTTTGTTTTATCAATATTGATTTCTAATCCAATTTCTTTTGATAAATCTGTTAGATCTTATTTCATTTCTTTTAATTTTTTTTTTATTTTCTGAAATGAGGACTATGAAGTCTGCATATCTTAAATTCTTCAACCTTGCACCATTTACCTTGATTCCCTTTTTAAACCAATTTAATTTGCTCATCTTGTGTTCCAGCGTTAATTTAAATAGCTTTGGCGAGACAGTATCTCGTTGTCTTATTCCTCTATTTATTTTATACTTTTTACCTTCTTCCATTAGATGTTGCATTCTGATAGATGTTCTTGATTAGATTTATATAAAGTTTAAAATATTTTATTAAAATCGTTTATCTGATTTGAAGAACTGATACTGAAACGCACAACTTAAAAAAGCGGTGGAAACTTTGGAGAAAACGAATGTGAATGTGCATTCTCTAATCACAACAATATAAATGGGTTTTCCAAATCATGTATTAAATCATAAATATATGTGAACACACTGCGTTAAAAAAATCAATATGTGCTTACCCATGATACTGCTATTCAATACTCAATACCAGTAGTTAGGTATTCATGCTACTAATATTTTTGATAATGTACTGTTAAACATTTGTGGCATGTTGCACCAAAAAGGGATGCAGCTGGTGCAACAACACTTTTTGCTAAAGTATGCATTGCTATTGTGTAGCTCATGAAACGCGATGCAGTAATGCACCATGTTAAGGTATCCAACACAATAGGTACAACTTTGCACCAACACTTCCATGTTGTATGTTTCATGCACCACACTATTGCTCTGGAACGAGGTGCATCTTATGTGGCAATAATTTTGTTGGTGCGCCATTTCACAGAATGTTTAACATTATAAATCGAGAAAGTGTATTCTGAAATACTTTGCAAACGCATGCCTAATAATTTGTATGTACTCTCATCGACAAAAAAAATAGTTGCACCCAGAAGAACTTATCGGATTGCAATGCTGTTTCGGAGGAGGTATAACGAAGTAAATTTCTCCGTCATTTCTGTTAACGCCAGGATTCCAAACCCGGATCCCCTCATTCCGGAATAAGTCACCCTACCAATTGAGCTACGCGGACGTTTTATTCTGATTCCTATCTGCCTTTATGTCGTGTGCGTCCTTCGGGCAGGTACGTCACATCTCCTGGTACGTTACAGAGGGTAAAGATCGCAAGGAACAATAAATGATTAAACGTTGAGACTGATATGGGCAATATTTATTGTGCTGCATGCCAATAAGTAGTGTATCTCAGTATGGAGTCGGGTCGCCATGTTTGCTCACACAGCATGCCAGACTCTCGGCATGGAGTTGTACAGGTTCCATCCCATGTACCTTGAATCTTCTCACGCAGTTTCTGCAGATTGAGCGGTATTGGTGGAGTGTGGATAGAGCGTCAAATAGCATCCCACACATTTTCAATGGGCGATAGGTCTGGCGATGCGGCTGGCCATTGCGGAGTGTGAGTGCCTTGAAGGCAAGCTCTCGAGACAGCAGCAGTATGTAGACAAGCGTTGTCCCGTAGGAAAATCGCATCTGAGTGAGCGTTAAGAAAAGGTAGGGCCACTGGTTGCAGGAACTTGTTAACGTAACGCTGGGCTGTCAAAGTGCCTGTAATGAACACCAAACGTTAACTGGCATCGTAGACAATTGCACCCCCGGTAACACCAGGATTTCTGGACATGTGACGCTCGACAACAAACCGTTCACCTTGGCGCTGACCACGGCGCCTACACACAAGGATTCGGTGGTCGTCTCCTCCAAGACAAAAACGGAACTCGTTACTATAGATCACCTGCTGACATTCTACTTGGTACCATTACAGTCTGGCACAACACCATTGTAATCTTTGGCGACGAAGCAATGGTGTGAAGGACAGTAATCGTAACGGGCTGCGTTCGTGTAGTCCTACGTTGTGCAGCAGTCTGCCAACTGTCGCTAATCGCACGATGCATGGAGGGCGTCACTGCTAGCTGATTATCCGCAATCGTGGCTGTTGGATCACTCCACGCATGTCGAACAATCCGTTGGTCCTCTCTCTCCGTGGTTCGTCTAGGTCTCCCAGACTCTTCCTGTTGGTGCTGCGAGCTTCGTTATGTCCACTGCCGCTAACAGCGTGCCATGGTGCTATCCGTACGACCGGTATCACGTGCAATACGGCGATAAGACCATCCTGCTTCCCGATGCAAACCCTCTCGAGGTCCTCCAACTGCTCGAATTGTTTGGGACCTTTTCTCCGAGGCATACTTCACCTGCAAAAGATGCAACCAACACAGCAGCACGAGTCGTAATGGCAAGCACGTGCAACTGGACGTCCTTATATAGCCGATCAGGTATAGAGCTACGATCCCTCCTTGCTGGCGTCACATGCGCGGTCGATCGTGATACTTGAATCATTTGCATGTGTCACGATGTCAAACCTACCCACCAACTTTCATTCCTGGCAGTTGCTTCCTTCTGGGTGCAACTATTATTTTGACGATGTGTGTATTTCTGATAGAGCATTCTGTAAAATGTGTTAATGTGGTTACTAACAGGGTACGCTTTTAACTATGTGCTGGCATTCCTTACTTAGGAAAAACATGCTCAATTAAAAAAATGCGTTTCCGGCAATCGTATGGTGAACAGTCTCCGTTGGACGGGCGCTCAATAATGAACATAAAATGTCAGTAAATGTAAGGTCGCACATGCGAAAGTGATTGGCCTAGAAGAACTACTTTGGTCTGTCATGACTCTCTTAAATTTCAACGGGCCACCACTGTACCCAAGTGGTACCAGTCACTGGATTCTAGGCATTCGCCTGAAATGGGTACGGCCTCGAATTTCGGGTTTGGTTTACATCTCTGGCCTTCCTCCCTCCCAGGAAATAGGAAACCCAAATTAGGAATGAGGGGCTACTTGTGTTGCTCATTGAGGTGTTTACAATAGTTTTTAAACTCCCCCTCGCCAAACCACACACGCATACTTAATGAGATGAGAAAATAAACACCACGAGTAATGAGCACATGACTTTGTGATACAGATTATAAGTACATGGTGTGATTTTTCTAATATGTTGAAATAGATTTCACGTGATATTTAGTTTTATATACAGAGGTTGTCCAAAATAATGGAAACACCTTGAAACAGGTGTTACGCACCTAATTGGTTGTTTTTTTAAGGCGCAAGGGCCATGTTTGGCCAAAGAGCGCCGTTACGCGCCTAATATGATTTGGGAGCACCCTTGGCATTTAAAGCTGCTTGAATCTTCCTTGGAATGGAGGCATACAAGACCTGGATGGTGGTAAGTGGTATATTGTACCATTCTTCCTGCAGAAACTGCTCCAATACCTTGACAGACGCCGGAGGAGGATAACAGGATCGCACTCTATTTTCTAACACAGAACACATAGGCTCAATGATTTTTAAGCCTTGTGATTGTGCAGTCCAGGGAAAGTGTGAAACTTCATCCTCATGTTCCTCAAATCATGACTGAACAGTTCGACTTCTGTGAATCGGAGCATTATCATCTTGAAAGGTGCAATCCTCTGACGGAAACAATGTCTGCGCCATTGAATGCACATGGTCAGCCAAAAGGGTGACATAGTCACCGCTAGTGTTCCGTCCGTGTAAGGTGATAATGGGACCTGCTGCAAACCACGAGATCATAGCCCAAACCATCACGGAACAGCCCCCATGCTTCACTGTAGGAAGGAGACAGTCTGGGTTGTAGGCTTCTGCGGGGGTTCTCTACACGTAAACACGTCCTGTGGTGGGGAATAGTGAGAAACTTGATTCATCGGAAAACAAGACACGTTTCCATTGATCCGCAATCCACGTTTTATGTTCCTGGCACCACTGTAGTCTCCGTTTCATATACATCTGTGACAACAGGGGTGATTTGTAATCGCATCTCTGCCGTAAATATTATACTTATACAATTCCTTTCGCACGGTATGGGTGGACACTGAGTTTTGGAGATGTGCATTAAGCTCACCAGTCACTTTCGTCACCGTGGTCTTCCTCCTTGCGGTCACAATATTCTTTAATGTCCTCCTGTCTCTCGCAGTGAGTTTGGTTTTCCTTCCACAGTTGTGTTTCGCAGATGATGTTGTGCCGTGAATATTGTATGCTGTCATAACCTTCGACACGGTACCTCTCGATACCCCCAATACCTGTGCCACTGTAGTTTCCGACGCACCAACCAGACGGGTACCTACAATCTGCTTTCTTTGGAACTCCGACAGGTCACTCACTGTGCCTTCACCTGGAATGAAATAATGCAAACACCGATTTACAATGCAGTCACACAGACCCTTGATACTACAAGCGACACTTTTTACAAAATAAATTGTAGCTACATATTCATTTTACTCAAAAAGCAGCACATACCAAAGTCACTGTATTCAGCGAGGTTTTTCCATTATTTTGAACAACCCTTGTATATGTTTTATTGTTTCTTTTTAGAATAACAACCTAAGTTATGTATTAAGTTCATATAATTTAGAGTAAAAAGTTAAATAACTTATTACGTTTACCTAATTTTTACTTTCTTCAAAAGATAACCTAAAGGTTAATAGCAAAAACATAGCAGAAGTTAAAAAGAAAAATAAATTAAACATTTGTTGTCAGAGTTGCCAAATGTATGGTGAAAACTCGAAGAAGTTCTGGCCCTATTTACGGTAGACATTTCATTTGAATTTGGCTCACTCCGTTAGGATATGTTGACAGATTGCACCATTTAAAAAACTTATGTTGTACTGTTATCTTTTTCTAATATACCGTTGTTAATGGACTTAATATTCAATGCATGTATCAACCCCGTATTTACTTACGGAAGTGAATCGTGGAGTATCACAGAATGACAGTGTGATAAATAAGAGTATCGGTAAGAAAAAAGAAAAATGTTAGAAATTACAAGAAGGAGCAGAGTTAGAAATGATCTTATAAGAGAAAGAACAAGAATAATAGATATTAAAAACATAATAAAAGAATCAATTTGAATATGGGCTGGACATGTTGAAAATTTGCAAGATGAAAGATGGACGCGATTAATAACAGAATGGCAACCAAGAGATGGATGAGACGAAGGAGGCGCCAGAGAACAAGATGGAGAGATGACCTTCAGAAATTTAGAGATGCTAAACGGCGAGGCTAAGAATCGAGGAATTTGGAAAAGACTGCGGGAGGCCTATACCCTGAAGTAGGTTCCAACAGACTAAATTGTCTTAATAGTGCAAAACATTTAAACTGCCTTTCTCCTCAGAAAATATAAAAACTTTAGCACCCTGGAGCAGCAATCGAACCCAAATTTCGCGATTTCCTCTTGGAACGAACAAACTTTACACCACCCAGAGCAATAAGCATATGAGACAAAGCAAATTTTGAACTAACTTCAGGTTGGCCTCCAGTCGGTGCATCTTCGATGCCTCAGACTGCAGCTGACGACCATTCTATTGGGTTGTCGGAAACGTTCATGACGTATTTTGGCACCCAATGGCGGTTGGGCGGTTTTGGAAATACTATAATCATGCTCAGCTCTGTTATCGCTAAGGCATTCGACAGATGCCAGTTCTAGCTGCAGTCTAAAAGAAATAGTGAGCAATTTGGTTGATTTGCGGAGATGTGACATCCAGTTGAAGACGGAAGACCAAACTGTGCATTTTCGCCATATTTTACTGTTTTACTTCCGTAAAAGGACGAACGAGCGTCAAGCTTGTGAAAAGTTGCGTAAAATGTACGGTGATAATGCTCTACAAGAACGTCAGTGCCAGCGGTGGTTCACAAAATTCCGTGCTGGTAATTTTGACCTCAACGATGCTCCTCGGTCCGGAAGGCCCACCGAGGTTGATGACGACCAAATCAAGGCATTAATCGAGTCAAACCCACGTTACACGACACGAGAGATTGCAGACACATTGCACATCCATCATTCAAGCGTTCACGAACACCTGAAGAAGCTGGGATACCTAAGCAAGCTCGATGTGTGGGTTCTTCATGAACTCAAAGAAGCTCAATTGACGGCGCGTATAAACATCTGCGATATGCTCATTAAACGTGAGGAAAACGATCCTTTTTGAAGCGACTGATAACTGGTGACGAAAAGTGGATTGTGTACAACAATGTGCTGCACAAACGGTCATGGTCCCGACGTGCCGTTTCGCCTCAAACGACATCCAAAGCAGACATTCATCAGCGGAAGGTTCTGGTCTCAGTGTGGTGGGAGTTTAAAGGTGTCGTGTTTTTTCGAGCTTCTACCATGGAACCAAACAATCAATTCGAATGTGTACTGTCGGCAATTGGACAATTTGAACAAATCCATCATCCAGAAACGTCCAGAGCTCGTTCATCGTAAAGGTGTTGTGTTCCATCACGACAACGGGAGACCACACACAAGTTTGATCACCCGCCAAAAATGTTTGGAACTTGGGTGGGATGTTTTGACACACCCAGCATACTCGCCTGACCTTGCGCCGTCAGACTTCCAATTGTTTCGCTCTCTTCAACAGTCCTTGAGTGGTATAACGTTCAATTCAGATGAGGCTGTAAATCAGCACCTTGTACAGTTTTTCGCCACAAAAGACAGGGCCTATGAACGAGGCATTCTGCAGCTCCCTGAAAGATGGCAAAAGGTTATCGAACAAAACGGGCATTATATCACTGATTGTTATTTGTTCTTTCTATCAATAAACGACATTTTGAAAACATGGCTAAAATACGTCATGTCTTTTTCGACAACCCAATAATACTAGTGCAAAATCTGAAATCTCTGTTGTTGTTGTTGTTTATGGTTTAATTACCACCATGAGCAACTTTAAGGGCTATAAGCTTGTTCACGTCCCTAATCCTAAAGTGGGGCCTTTGGTTCCAGAGAAGGGATAAAAACAGCGACGTAAGACAAATACCTCTACCCCCCTCCTGCTTCATCTGGAACTCGGAGTTGTTCCATTCTTGCAAGAATGGTCAGAGGTCAGTGCTTCACACCACGCAGCCACCAGACGGAAATCTGAAATTAGTTTAGTTTTCCAAGCTGAGTCTTAGGTGTTTCTCAATTCTTCGTCCTTTTCGTAAATCCTTGGAATTTCATGAAAGCAGATGTTTAAAAACCCAGTCTAATTGCCAATCATCTGTTGGGACGTACCACTGAGGTGACTCATGAGCAAAAACGGCAAGTTGCAGCGTAGTTCAGTTGGGAGAATATCCCACTCCGGAGAAGGAAGAAGTGGATCTCCTGGTCATTAGGTTCGAAAAAAGATGCATCGTGATTCTTTCATTTCGTGCCCCGGCTTTTCTCAAAGGCAGAAGGAGATTAGTGTGACGTACCACTGAGGTGACGCATCTGTCACAACGGCAAGTTGTGGTGATAAGCCTTGCCGGGGTAGTTCAATCGGGAGATTAGTCAATTCCGGGGTAGTTCAATCGGGAGATTAGTCAATTCCGGGGTAGTTCAATCGGGAGATTAGTCAATTCCGGAGTTGGTCAACGCTAGTTCCAATCCCACCTCCAACAAAAAAAGTAAAAAAAATAAGGCCAACAAAAAGGGCCTTATCTTCACACTGTGACTAGGCAAATGGAGCTTAGCTTGAGAATCTGAACTAACTTCAGATTTTGCGTTAGGATTAGAATAGCTGCCAGGGCTACTAGGTGGCTTTAAGATTAGCGCAAAACCTAAAGTTATTTAATATTCTCTAACGCAAAATATAAAAGGCATTCTCAGATGCGAGGAAATTCGTCGTCCTGAGTGGTGTAAACGTTGTTTTCTCGAAGAAAAATCAGAAGACGCGGATTCGATTTCCTCACCAAGGCGATTTACCATTCAAGCTTCCTGAGGAGAAGCTTGTACGTTTTACCATGCACTTAAGGTAATTGATGTATAATGCCATTTCCAAAATTGTTGATGATATTAACTGAAGCAAAAATGATAAAAATATTAACTGCTTCAGTCCATCAAATCGTACTAGTGCTCAACGTTAAGGTGTAGCACAGTTTTCAAAATTCATTTTTCTAATGCTCAGGTATTTAAAAAGGCACAGAAGCTTATTAAATTCTGCACATAGCATGGGAAGAGACGAAATTTGAATAACAACCATCTACGGGGACAGAAGAGAGCGTTATGTTTTCAAAGTCTTTTGGAACATAACGTCTGCTTTTGTACGGTGTTTTTTTGTTTCTTTTTTTGTTTGGAGGTTTAACGACCACAGTGAGCAACTCAATGAGCTATAGGCAGTCGCCCTTCCCTAATTTAGGGTCACTGGTTCCAGGGAAGGGAGAGATCCAGTGTCGTAAGACAAACACAATATCCATATCTCACCTAGATTCGTACCCAGACCCATCTGAGAAGAACGATCATAAGCCAGCACTTAGACCTATATATTTCTTTCTTTCAGTTGGCTTACTAGGAGCCAATAAAGATCTATGTGAGATCATTACTGAAACCCAATAAAGGTCCATACGGATTTTATTCAATCGACTTCATGAAGTACGCAAACACTTTGTTCTAAAATAATTGCGTGAAATAATTCTTTTGCGCATGGATGTCGTGCATGTTCAACACAGGAAAACAACACTATTATGAAATGTTATTCAAAACCAAGGGGGTAGGGGAATTATAATCCCGAAAAAAATGATTTCGAATATCGAGAAATTTGCCGACGAAATATTCCGGTGCTTTGGGTTATTTCAAGTGCAACCTGTTTTACAGAGTTCATCCCACATATGTGCCATTCAAAGTACTACACTGATAATAACTGCCCAGTTTTCTTTGCTTCGTGGTTTAAAGACCAGCACTAGCAACTTTTCACTACAGTCTACCTAACCTCATTTAGGGCCACTAGTTTCAGGAAATGGGTAGAGCCATCAAACAAACACAGAAATCTTCCGTCATCAGGGGCACGACGCCGGTCCATTTCGGAAGAATATTGCCACAAACATCACGTAAGGATGTGCCTACTGAAATCAGTGCATTTTCAGAGAGATTTAGAATATCTGATAACACACATTATTATTTCAGTAAGACGTGGATGCTGCTTTGTTTTAAAATAAATAATGACTTTCAAAAAATGTATTATATTTTATGCACATGCCTTTTTTTATGGAGCTTGTTACTGTGCTTTGAAACTTAGCGTTTCCTTCAATTTGAATTTGAATGTTTATCATGCCTGTTAATACAGACATGATAGACATTCAAATTAGTCAGACGCTAATCAGACGCTAACTAAAGTACGCTGCTGTAATATCAGCAGGGCCCGATTTCCACAGAATCAGGTAAAACACAAGATGAGGACCCTCATCTGCCCACATTCTTGAAAGAGTAAGTACATTTGTCGCCACTGAATATTAGCAATTAATTTAAAAGTTGATTTAATAAATGGGACACTGTGCGGGGAAAAATAGGAAATATTATCTACTTTTATTAAATTTTAATATTAGCAAGGAAATTCGCAATAAAATATAGACGGGTAAGTAAAATACTATTTAATAGTTTAGTATTGCTATTTTCGCATTTAATTATATAATAATTCAAATATTCACAGATGCTAAGTTATTCATCTTCTTTTAATTTTGTTTTTAACAGATGAACATTGTTTACACTTGATACAGACTGACTTTTGGGGGGCAAGGTGAAATTCCATGTAGCTTATTAATCACCTGTGATATGTTCAATATTA
Source organism: Macrothele yani (assembly GCA_039090855.1). Classification (NCBI taxonomy): domain Eukaryota; kingdom Metazoa; phylum Arthropoda; class Arachnida; order Araneae; family Macrothelidae; genus Macrothele; species Macrothele yani. The sequence continues at coordinate 91,878,307 of CM077025.1, forward strand.
TGGTAGAATAATTTTATTAACAGAGGAATGATACGTAGATTTGAGCAAACGTACATGACTGGATAATTCTCGCATTCATAAAAGCATATTAACCAGCTCGTTAATTCACCTAATATAGACCCAAGCGAATTTACGATCTGATACTTTACAATATGAAGTACTAAAAGCTTCTACAAAGAGTCTTAGCAGTGCAAAATCTCTCTCAAGAGGTGTATAGTTGATATACAGGGTGTTTAAAAAAGAATGACCTGATTTCAAAGTAGTATATTTAATAAGGCAAATGTGGGATAGTTACAAAACAAAGAGCCAAGCATGAAGGAAGGTCTAAAGTTTCACGCACCATAATTGCAAATGCTCAATGTGCTCTCCACCTGCTGCACGGACAACATCAAGCCGATAGATGAATTCATCCGAAACGCGTCGGAGAGTGTCTTCAGTCACAGAATCTACCGCGGCCGTGATTCTCGTTAGGAGCTTATCCAAGTCAGCGGGTAAAGGGCGAACATAAACACGGTCTTCTACGTACCCCCATAAAAGAGTCACATGGTGTGATGTCTTTGAGATCTCGGATTCCAAGCGTGTAGTGCCAAGTCATGGGGACCATTGCGTCCAACCCAACGCTGTGGCAATGTGTCATTTAGAAACCAACAAACTTGGAGGTTCCAATGTAGCGGTGCGCCGTTCTGCTGCAAAATGAAATCTTCAGAGTCGTCCTGCAGCTGTGGAAGTAGCCAATCCTTTAGCATTGCAAGATAGGCATTGTCCGCAAAAAAGAAAGGGCCATAAACCTTCCTAACAGAAACCGCGCAAAAAACATTCAGTTTTGGTGAATCAAGTTCATGTTGAAGAGTTTCGTGTGGATTCCCCAGTCCTCATATGCAAACATTGTGGCGCGAAACTTTCCCGCTTGCACGAAAGGTTGTACCGTAATCACGGACATGGTCTTGCTAAATTCGAGCACACAAAACGCCTTCTGTTGCCTCGACGCCATCTTCTCACTCACTAAGCGTAGCGGCTGTTTGGACGCTCGTGCTGCCATCTAGCGGTAGTCATAATAAACTCTGGGCTACGCACGTAGACATGATACGAGTCGCATTCTTCGGTGGTTCGTGGTTGCCGAGATATCCACTTTTCAAATCAGGACATCCTTTATGAAACACCCTGTATATAGGAATACAGCACATTTATATTTCATCAGCAAGTTTCGGATGAAAAGCACTGCGATTTTCCTGCCTTACCCATTACTCAGATTTGAAATGAAATTGATTCCATATAAATCAGTTTTTATAAGTTCCCTAGGATCTGAGTTTTCCAAGTAATCAATATGTTAAAAAAGTAAGTTAAGTGTCTAAGACTAAGTTAGTCATTCATCTTTATTTCAGGAAAAAAAAAGGACTTTTTTCCTCTTAAAAGTTTTTTTCGGTTTATAATAATTAATTAGTGAAAAAACGCATTATTTTTTCCCTTGCGATTCTAGAATCATCTGAAATGCGGAACACTAGGCACGGGCCTTGCGGGGCTAGATATAAACCAGGCTCTGAATATCAACAAAAGCATTATTTTCAGATATTGTGATTATTAGGAGATATTTTCTATAAAGGAACCTCTAGCAACGAACCAAAAACATTTTTACTTATGCGCCGAATAGATATCTTGTTTTGCATATACACTGGCGGAAAAAAATCGCAACTCCAAGAAGGGGATATGTTAGATAAACGAAAGTTGGTAGGCGGTGAGAGTACATTTGTAAGATGACGTCTATGCAAATTCGCGCTCGGCGCATACGTGTGGCGCTAGTAGCGCCCCTCGGAACATTCAAAGCAGGTTTGCTGTAAATACGCGCTGTAACGTTCGTGAGCGTTAGTTATCGTTGAGATTCGACGTAGGGTGTTGATGTTAGTCAAGAATGCCTTTAAGAAGACGAAGAAGCCATTAACAACAGCTCAAGGAGTTTGAACGAGGTCGTGTAATAGGGCTACGAGAAGGTGGATTTTCTTTCCGCACTATTGCTAAACGACTTGGCAGGAATGTAGCCACTGTGCATGAGTGTTGGCAGCGGTGGTCAAGGGAAGGTACTGCCTCAAGAAGACCGGGTTCCGGCCGGCCACATGGCACTACTGAGAGGGAAGACCGCCGTGTACGACGTATGGCCGTGGCGCATCGTACCGCGTCTGCGGCAGCAATTCGAGCTGCTGTTGCCACCACAGTGACACAACGAACTGTTACAAATCGGTTACTTGAAGGACAGCTCCGAGCCAGACGCCCTATAGCGTGCATTCCACTTACTCCAAAACACTGCCGTTTGCGACGTCAGTTGTGTCTAACTAGAGCTCATTGGAGGACGGAGTGGAAATCTGTTGAGTTTTCTGATGAAAGCCGGTTCTGCCTGGGTGCCAGTGATGGCCGTATGTTGGTTAGAAGGAGGCCAGGTGAGCGCCTGCAACCAATCTGTCTGCGGCCGAGACACGCTGGACCTACACCTGGAGTTATGGTCTGGGGAGCAATCTCCTATGACAGCAGGAGCACTCTCGTGGTTATCCTACGCACCCTGACGGCACAGTTGTACGTCGGTCTGGTGATTCAACCTGTTGTGCTGCCATTCATGAACAGCATTCCAGGTGGTGTTTTCCAACAGGATAACGCTCGCCCACATACCGCTGTTGTAACCCAACATGCTCTACAGAGTGTCGACATGTTGCCGTGGCATGCTAGATCACCAGATCTTTCACCAATCGAGCGCGTATAGGACATCATTGGACGACAACTCCAGCGTCACCCCCAACCAGCATTAACCGTCCCTGTATTGACCGACCAAGTGCAACAGGCATGGAACTCCCTCCCACAAACTGACATCCAGCACCTGTACGACACAATGCATGAACGTTTGCGTGCTTGCATTTAATATTCTGGCGGTTACACCGGTTATTAATGTACCAGCATTTCACATTTAAAATGGCTCTTCTCGCGCTTACAATAAGCTGTGATCTTGAAACCTTAATCGATTAAATGTGTTACCTATACAAATGTATTGCCGCCATTTCATTCCTCTACAACTATTTTTTCGTGGTGTTGGGATTATTTTTCCGTCAGTGTATTTCATTTTGTGACCACCGCCACCGCGAACGCTGAGTGGTTTCAGGCGCTTGATTCTGACCATTCTGGGGTTCGAGATAATAATGGCTTCAGTCCCGGATAAGGCTTGGATGGTAGGTGTATTTTTCCGATGGTCCTCTCCTATTCCTGGAACTACTGGCCGTATATTACAGACGGAGGAGTACCTATTGCAGTTTGAATAGCTCGCAGAGGTGGCAAAGCTCCCAAATTAGCAAACTAGGGGTAATTGTTATTCTCCGATTCAAGTAGCAGTCGTAAAACTTGACTATAGACTAGTTAGCTGAGAAGATTCTTTTGTCTTTGGAATTCTGTGCATCGAATATTTTTTTTCACTCTGTAAACAGAAACAAAATTAAATTTTTCACGCAGACCTGTATAATCATTCCATTCGATTTAAGCCCTGTGACATCGTTTATTACATTAATCACGCATAGTACAACTTTTTGAGACTCTTCAATTGCATGTGTGCCAGAAAGAATGTACTAACGATGCTGCGTTGCGTATCTTTTCGCCCGTCGGAAGACACGGTTCTCAGCTTCTGCGCCAAATTAGAGATACCTTTTGCCTGCAGATAAAACGTAACGTGAACGAAGCCTTCCTTCAACTCTCCGGTTACTTTTAGTGCACAATTTCCTGGAAACGTGACGTAAATGAGGAGTGCGTTTGCTTCGATAAATGTGTTCTTTAAACCAAATTTTTTTTTAGGAGCCGCAAGTAAAAAAATGTTAAAAATTCAAACCATTTCGTATATGGCGTAATTTTGCCAACTCACGTATTTGCGTTTGTCGCAGCATCTTTGCGTTTATTAGCAGGATCAAAAACATAAGTTTTAGATTAGACAGACAGACGTTCAAAACATTTCATGCACGTATACGCTTTCCCTCGTCCACAATTTTTGCAATATATGACGTATTTAAAATGTGCACTATATGATGAATATAATTTTTTTTGCATTACATGAAGAATATAAATGTGCTGTATTCCTATATGACGTGTATGCTTGTATTAAATTCCAATATTTTTGATTCAAAGATATATTCTTTTGATTCAAATATAAAGGACATTCCTTTTTCCTAAGGCGGGGGTGGGGATGAGGTTAGTAAATGACCATCTGTAAGGGCTGTACGTATTCATCTGTTTCCAATTAGGAACCCATTAGCGACCACGAGAGGAAAAAGTCAGCACCATAAAAAAAAACCCACCACACATCCTCTTTCGGGACCCAAGCTGTTGCCTACTTAGACGAACGGTCAAAAGCCAGTGCTTAGATCACATGGATATCAAATTACTTTAGATGTAGATATTATATAATAGAAATTTGTGCAATTTTATGTGCAAAAATAATCGTTTTGGGATGCAATAACATACAGTATAGTTTAAAAAACGTCCCATCGCATTGTTGCCAAAATACCAAACGAGATTGCTTTATGTCGCGGGAATATTCTAAACATCTTTTGTCGAAAAGGGTTGAGGTTGATTACACATACCGGCCAATGAATTAGAATCTTCTGTTCAATACCTAATTAAACTTCATTTAACCCAATTTACAGAATGTAAGCTATTTGGCATAAATTCCAAAAGGTGTTGAAGTGCATCTACAACTACAACATACCAGGCATTCACCAGATAGCTCTTTAATTGGCTCATCAGATTTGGCGGAAGAGGAATTTGCACCTGGATGTGTTTTTCGAACATGTACCATACATTCTCATTGGGTTTCGGGTCTGGGCTTTGTAGTGGCCAGGTAAGATGGTGGAATTCGCTGTCATGCTCATTGAACCACAGCTGAACAAATCTTGCCCGATGGACAGTAATATTGTTGTTCGTGAAACAGCCGTCACCTGCTGGATAAAATTTCAGCATTGCAAGATGGACTTGATAGGCAGTAATGTTCAGATAATCCTTGGATAACACCAAGCCTTCCAACAATACAAGGTCAGCCGTTCAGTACCAACAGAACGTGCGCCCACCATAACACCACCTCCAGAACCTTGAGCTGTGTTTACAAGGCAAGCTGAGTCCATTGCTCCATGGGGCTCCCGCCAAACTCTTTGCCCTTCGTCGATACGGAACAAAATTTTCCCTCGACACGTCGGATCACATGACTGTTTTCCAGTCTTCCAGTGCCCAATCACGGTGTTCCTGAAAGCACTGCAGACGAACTTCCCGGTTCTTCGCAGAAATCAGTGGTTTCCGTACAGGCATGAGACTGGTAATACCGATCCTCTTCAATCCTGTGGGCATATTTCAGTGAGATATGGATCGAGAACTGTTTTCATTGAATATTTGGTCAGTTGTTGCAAGTGGAATGTCCAATTCTTCCGTTCAAGCCTAAATGATGACGGCGATTTCGTTTCTGGCGTATTTTCGTCGCGCCACAGACAAGCAATGTGGGTTATTTTTCCGTTGAGTAGAAACCAGCGATATCTCACCTTTTGAGAAACCAGACTGTTTTCAAAATCGCCGCTCTAACCAGACAGGAACCCATAATAAGCCCCAAATCGAATGCCAAAATATCCGTTGTTTTCCCCACCGTGATCAACACTATTGACGATTACTTACGAGTAGAGGTCTTAAATAGCTACCTAGATCACGTGGTGAAGCACGTGATCACGCATTTTGTATGCTGCGTAATTAAAGTTTACGTCATCTGTAAAAAGGTTTATAATTCGGTGGTCGTGATAATAATTATATGTCCTCGGCTTTTTTTTAATTGGAGGTTTAACGACCTCCGTGAGCAACTTATAACGAAGTAAATTTCTCCGTCATTTTTGGTCCACGCTGGCGGGAACGAACCCGATTCCTCTTATTCTGGAACAAGTCGCTCTACCAACTGAGATACGCAGACGTTCGTTCTCGCTGCTATCTGCCTTTATATCGTGTGCGTCCTGCGGGGCAGGCACGTCACATCATTCCATCCACCCTCCCCGAAAGAGGGCCGGAGGCATGGGCCATGGGTCAGCCGTGACCATGAATCGCCGTAGGCAGTCATCCGCTGAAGAACGAGCACTTGAGAACTCCCAGTCAATCTGTTGTGTGGAATGCAACATCACACACATTTATTTTTCGTTGTTTTTCGAGGCGCTGAAGTAGGGATTCTCTTATTTTTCCTATCTCGCGGTGTAGAAACAACATCACACCTTTGCGAGATCTTTAACGGGCGGGTCATCCGAGAAGTTCGGGCGCCATTATAACGAAGTTAATTTCTCTTGTCATTATTGGTTCACGCCGGGAACGAACCCGAGTCCTCTTATTCCGGAACAAGTCGCTCTACCAACTGAGATACGCAGTCGTTCGTTCTCGCTGCCATCTGCTTTTATGTCGTGTGCGTCCTGCGGGGCAGGCAAGTCACAAACTCAATGGACTATAAGCAGTCTCCCGTCCCTAATTTAGGGTCACTGGTTCCATGGAAGGGAGAGAACCAGTGCCGTAACGCAAACACAACATCCATGCCTGATTGGGAATCGAACCCGTACCCTTTTCGGACGAATGATCAGAGGCCATCGCTTAGACCACTGCGCCACGGAGGCGACGACCTCACCTTGTTTTCTTTTTTAGATTTTTCGTTTTTTTTTCCCCCACTTAAGTATTTTTTGTGCTGTAAACTGTTATGTACTTTGGATGCTTCACGTGTTGGCGAGTTCAGGATTCAACTGCGTCGAGTTATAAATAAGTGAGAAGCGATGTGGAACTGATTCAACTTTTAAATGTGAGGTGGATTTGAAATCTAGCTCACATTTAAAAGTTGTATAATTCTCATACGTTTAAAATCATTGCGATGTCGATGTCCTTACTTTCGAAATTCAATTAAACGCTTGGACCATAAACAAAAATTTCATTATTTTTGTGAGTATAAAATTTTCACAATCCCTTTTTGAATTGTATGAATGATTAACAATCAGTCCTTAACCTTTTGTGTAGTATTGAATTCGCCGACGGGGTAAACAACTTTAATGCAATTGTAGAGAACGTAATTTTGTATGCGTTGGCTCAGTATTTGGAAACTAACACTACTTCATCAAAACAAAACAAACTTTTATTAAATATTTGCTTAGAAATCTTGTTGGCTACCGTGTTTATACATTTATTTATTGTCTTTTTATGTGCCTGGTTTAGAATACAGTTGAAAAAAAGAGGCAGCAGGGAATTATTATTTTTTTTTTTTCATTTGCACAAAAAATCTATTGATTAGTTTGAAGACTAGAACGCATTCTCTTGAGAGAAAGTGAATTTCGATGTTCTGCGAGCATCTGAATCAAGTTGGATTTATTGATCCTACAATGTGAACACATTACTTTCTACTACATTTCCTGAACTGCAATCATTCGTAGTTCAGGGCTCCTCAGGATGAAGATGAAATTCAGCAAATCTATAACAGTACAAGAAAAAGTGCCAACCTTAACCTTTCTTTACCTGGCAGCACACGATGGTGCAGGAAGAATATATACAATTTCAAACAATAGATATAAAGGATGATCTCTTTCATGATCAAGAGTTCTGCTTTCCGATGAAAGCAAACAATAAACCTCTTCAACATCATCATTCAAGGTAACAGAAATATAAAATATTATTTAATAGAAATGGTAATAGAAATATAAAATATTATTTAATAGAAATGGTAATAGAAATATAAAATATTATTTAATAGAAATGGTAATAGAAATATAAAATATTATTTAATAGAAATGGTAATAGAAATATAAAATATTATTTAATAGAAATGGTAATAGAAATATAAAATCTTATTTATTAGAAATGGTAATAGAAATATAAAATATTATTTAATAGAAATATAAAATATTACTTAATAGAAATGGTAATAGAAATATAAAATATTACTTAATAGAAATGGTAATAGAAATATAAAATATTACTTAATAGAAATGGTAATAGAAATATAAAATATTATTTAATAGAAATATAAAATATTATTTAATAGAAATGGTAATAGAAATATAAAATATTATTTAATAGAAATGGTAATAGAAATATATAATATTATTTAATAGAAATGGTAATAGAAATATAAAATATTATTTTGGCTCTCTGCTCCATGATAGAGCTGTGACAGTGTTTTTTCACCGAATGATGTCATAAACGATGTAAATAATCATCTGCGTTAATTCTCAAGCAAACGCTGTTGCCACCGAATAGCTGATAAATGACTCATAAAAAAAAAACCCATGTCGTTCCGACCCGTGTGTTTCACTGGGATTTTTTTAAATCAGCCTCATTACTTTATTACCGCACTCTGTATGTTCACATATAATACGAGAAGTAGCTGCACTCTGTCTAGATTAAAAGAGAAGTAGGTAGCTTCGAATATGCATTTGGCTGGCTTCGTGGATGTGCTACTGAAACTCTCACCCCCAGCCAAGCTATGTCTGTGGTAGCATGCTCATTTTGTTATGCATTTTTAATTGCATTTAATTCATTATTGCATTTGTGTTACTTCTCCTTCTTGTACCTTATAATTAGTTCCAAGGTTAGGGGACGTTTGATTCTTCTTTCCCTGCTAAATTCTTTCTCACATTACTTTACCCATTCAAGTTTTCTCATTTATGATGTTTAGACAACCACTCTATGGGATCCCAGGTGTTCCTTTGCTGCAATTGTTAGTGTTGCGAACAAAAACGTGGTAATGTCTCTATGTTTCATATGACCTTACCGTTTTCTTAGTACCTATTCACAGCAGCACTGTTTCGCTCTTTCAGTCTCGTTTGAAATCTCCGACACTTTATTTGCCATAGTTACCTTTTTATCTCTAAGTCAATATTTTGTGCAGATTTTTTCTGCGTCTTATTATACCGCAGTGCGGGTTTTATTTTAAACTCTTGAAAACAGCTTTTCATCCTCACTGACGGCTTTATCCTACACCTTACATTTGTTCAAGTTATTATATTTTGCCTGCACTTTGAAGTTTCTTATTGTCCTCAAACTGCTGTTTCTTTCCAACATTAGTCTCAAGTATTTTAATGTTCAAACTGTTTCATTCCCCTAATCTTGCATATCCAAACATTTAGTTTGTGTTTCCCTAGTCTTCACTTCAGCTTATGTATTATTTTGGTTCCATTTTTTCTGATTCTTAAATTTAACACTCATCTCCAGTTTCAGCTTTTTTCAGCTCTTGTGAAAATACAAGTTTGTCCGCGACGATCTTCGAACCAGCGTCACCTCGCTCCGGAGTAAATCGCTCTCCCAACTCTGCCACGCGGACTGAATGTCTCGCTGCAGATTTGTCGTATTGACACATGTTTTCACCTCTGTAGTACGTCACATTATCTTCCTCTTTATTTTGTTTTGTCTTTGAAGCAAAATAGGAATTTTTCAATAATTCCAAACAATATGTGAAACAAAAATCACAAATTTTCCAAAGAACCCACGGCCAGTGGATCTACTTTCCACAATCGAGCGCCAATGTGAAAACGCAAGTTTGTACGCTACGGACATCGAATCCGTGTCCCCCTCACTCCGGAGTAAGTTGCTCTCCCAACTGAGCTACGCGGACTGAATGTCTCGCTGCAGATTTGTCGTCTTGACACATGCTTTCACTTCTGTAGTACGTCACACTCCTTCTGTACTTTTGGCACGATTCGTATACAAAATATCTTTCTCTCTCTTATATTCTTTCTGAAACGTCTACAGAATCCTCCACGTTTTCATTATCATCTGTGCATATTTGTTTTGCATTCACTTTATCAACTGTTAACACTTTTGCATTCACTTTATCAACTGTTAATACATTCTTTCCTTTCTCCCTATCAACTGTGGAAATTTCTTTTGCATTCTATTTATCAACCAAGCATGTTTATCTTGCATTCTCTTTAACAACTGTACACATTATTTTACGTTCTTTTCAACAACTGTGCTCGTTAATTTGCATATTATTTAACAGCTGTGCTCGTTATTTTGCGTACTTTATAACAAATGTGTACGGTTTTTTTTTTTGCTTTCTATTTAACAATTGTGCTTATTTCTCTTGCATTCACTTTATCAACCAAACATGTTTTCCTTGCATTCTTTTTACCAACTGTCTATGTTTTCTTGCTTTCTATTTATCAACCGAGAGTGTTTAGCTTGCATTCTCTTCAAGAACTGTGCAGTTTACTTTTGCATTCCTTTGTATTAACTACGATGTTTCTCTTGCATCCTCTTTATCAACTGTGTATGTTTCGCTTGCAGCACTTACTTGAGCTGCTATATAATTTTGGCTTGCAACACTCATACACCTTGTCTTGATCTTTAAATATCATGTGCAACGGCGATTTTTCTTCGCTGCGTTTTTTCTTGAATTGCCTAAAGACAACTACGGTATGAATTTTTCTTACAGGCATGAATTTTTCTTACAGGCATGAATTTGAATTGTTTTTCAGTTATATTCAACTCTTCTTTTTCTTTCTTTATTACTTTGTTTTGTTTCTGCTTTTAACAACCACTATGACTAACATGAAAGTCTACAAGATGCCGCCCATCCCAAATTTAGGGCCACTGGTTCCAGGGAAGGGACCATCAGATACACACTCCACCCTTGCCTCATCAGGGAACAGAAACATGGTCCAACTCGGGCAAGGCAGTTGAAGTCAGTGGTGGTTGCTGTAACCTTGTAGCTCTCGTTTTTATTTCTGTTCGGTAGTTGCTGTAAACTTGTAGATCTCCCTTTCCTTTGTCCGGTATTTTCTGTAAACTTGCAGCTCTCCCTTTTCTTTGTCCGGCATTTTCTGTCACCTTGCAGCTCTCACTTTCATGTCGGATTGTTGTATCATTCGAGCTCTCGTTTTTGCTTTTCTCTATGTATCTGGTAGCTGATGTAACCTTGCAGCTCTCGGTTTTTCTTTGGTCCAGTATTTGCTGTAAACTTACATCTCTCGTGTTTCTATATGTATGGATATCAAAACAGTTTCTCTGTGCTCCTGGAATAACTTGCTACCCACCAAGCAGCACTTGTTACCACCAAATTATTCCTGGAATAACTTTCTACCCACCAAGCAGCAAGTTATTCCAGGAATAATTTGCTCTTTACGCCTGGAAAAACTTGTAACTCAAATATCTTTCTGCTTAAATACCAGAAGATATCATAACCCATAGATTTTATCTGTACTCACTGCCATAGATTTGAATATATTTTTTGCTTCTTCAGACATGGTTATACCCCTTCTGATATTAATTTTTATGCTCAAATATTTTCTAACTCCTAATTATTCAGCGTTTTACCTATTAAACTTGTGCAATATCTTTTGTTGATATTTTTGCTCTTTTTATAATTTAGAATATGCTCTTTCACACCATTTTATTGTCTTTTTGTTCACATCTGCTACTGAGGGAGAACATGTTTAGCATCGTTCCCGTTTCTTTTTTCACTTAACTTTCTTGCTTTTCAGTTCATACCACATCTTTTCTTTTTCTTTTACTTTTATACTTTACTTCAACATTCAACCTGTTCTTTGAGCACTCCAAAAGCCAGACTGAATTATTAACTACACGGTATTTTTCTTCGTTTTAATACTTTCGTTACACTTGAACACCTTCGAGTTCTTTTGTTTTTGTTTTTTTCTTATAGCAATGCTGCCTCTGATTTAAATGCGACACACATGTTTCAATCTTCTCCGTGCAAATTTAATGTTTTCTTCGTGATATCGTTCCTTCAGTCTCTCAGTTTTCTTTCTCGTTACAAAGCAAGAACCAGGCATAACGATGAATCCTTTCCAATTGGGATTACTTCGTAGCACTTTCTTTCCACCTATTCACAATGGTACCTCTTGTTAAACATTAAATCTTTGTTCTTTCACTGTCAATAATTATAACACTTGCCTTCTATATTTGATACACAGTAGAGTACTAGCTCGTTCGGATTGGAAAGTACAGCAAAAATTATTCTGACCTTTTCCTGATCCTTGTCATTACAGCTTCCATATGCTCGCAGTTTTTCGAAGATTTCTTTTAACGTCACATCTTTTATGGTCCCTTGAGGAATTTCACATCACTGATGAACATGTCGTTTACTCCTGGTTATTTTGTTTTGAGGTTTAACGACTACCATCAGCGATTTACTACTACATTACGGTTGATACTATATTACTATATTACCGGTAATATAGTAGTTGCTACTATTACATTACCATTGCAGGCTCGTTCTTCTAACAATTACGCCCATTTTGCTGCCATTCACATGCTTAGAATCTTTCTGTCTTCTAATTCAGTAGCATTCATCTTCTCTTTATTTTTTGAGAATTCATGTCTGTCTTTTTCTTGATAAACTCAATTATATACACCCTACAATCAATTTCATTATGGAGCTTGAACGCAATGAAACCTTACCTTACCTAGACGCCCTGGTAAAGATATCGCCTGATAATTACCTTCTCACAGAAGTCTATTATGTATAAACACACCTCCGTTCCCAAACCGATGCTCCGCAGTTCATTCTGCCCTGATTCTTAGAAGACAGCATTCTTCCGTTCTCAAACTAGAAGAGCCTTCTCCATCTCTTCCGATGTTCACTCTAGGCAATGGGAACTTAAAACATAATCGAATTGGCCATTGAGGCAGGATACACCGCGAACCAGATACGACATTTTATGAAAAAATCCAGGTCCAGCCGTGTTAATCCTTCTGTGCCGCAACTATTCAACCTGGGCTCTGTTCCCTCAATACAAAGTTTTTCCTAACAACTCAAGAACGCGCTCAAAAGGATGAACTTTGGTGTCGGCATAAGGTCTCCGGCATCTCTGTACCATGCTAAAGAAAAATATTGACAAGCAACCTCTTCTCAACGAGGCAGGTATTTATGTCATCGCACTACAATATCCGGACGGCTCCAAGCTATAATACATCGGAATGACCAAGCGTTCGTTTAGAATTAGACTCAACGAACATACAAGAGACACAATGGACGGCAAAATAACCACTTCCCTGTCCAAAAAAGTCAAGTTCAAGTCCGCTGATCCTATGTGGGATGGTATAAAAAAATTAGCTTCCTACTCCGCGCCTTAATCTACTGACATTCGCGAAACTTTACAGACCAACAGTGCGGCTTGGAATGATAGTGTGGTAGAATTGCCACAAGTGTGAAACCAGTTCGTCAAATAATGCTGCGTTTTCTCCCACGGTATCACATGCCCAATCAACATGACGCCTCATTCTGTGAATGAATAATTGCATTCGCACCTATTAATTTATTGTCTAGTGAGGTCACCGCGTCCAAATTGTTGAAATGTTTTATTATTCAGTTTACAGTTTGTTGTCTACCTTCCTTGAAAAAGCTCTCTGGTTGATGTGCGAAACTTTGGAAACTTTGATTTCTATTCTACGTCTAGAAATTTGGATCACTAGTATATTGTAGTTATAATATTTTGAATATAGTTGGTGTACAGTTCCAATTTATTAAAGTAAATGGAAAAAGTGCTATTACCTTTCAAATAATACTTTAATGTTCAGTTGTTGCCCAAGTATGAAAAATCTCCTTCTCATAACCAGTAAAATTATGCATTAGGAGGTAAAATTCATGAGATCATTCAATTTGCTTTCCGCCTGTCGGTAGCAGCTCGTCAATCGTTTTCTTTTTTTTTTTTTTTTTTTTTTTTTTTTTTTGCAATCGATGTCACATGACGATTTCGAGATTTGGATCACAACGGGGAAAAACTAATAATTTCATAATTTTGGAAAGTTCCTTTTATTTCAGTAAATTTAAGAAATTTAGTGCGTTGAAATTTTAGACATCTAGTTGAAAGCAGCAGAATCAATGAATTTCTGCTCGTTTTTTAGAGTTTAAAGTAACGTTCGGTTGTTCCCAGATTTATCTTTTCTTTTGTGCTGGAGAGTCGTCTCCTCACGATGTAGTGGAACTTAAGAGACTGTATTTCCCATTGCATCCACCAAAAATTCACGTACTTGACAAAAATATGCGAATCTATATTTAGTATTGAATAAGGCCATCTTTTTTCGAATGGAGAAATTAAGGTAAGCGACAGAACGTTGATAACATGAGGTACTTCAGTTGTTTTTTTATGAGAAATGTCCGTTCCTGCTGCAAAATAGAGCAAAACTCTGTCGATGTTGACTCAGGAAGGCATTGAGCCCTTTTCAGCATGTCACATCTTTTTCAACAGGATTGAGATGAAAGGCTTTTGGATCCCAGAAGAGATGATTGAAGCCCTTCTCTTGCTCAACTAACCACTTTTGCACAATTCTGACACAATATGCTGTTGTATTGTCATCCATAAAGATGCGTGAAACTGCAACATTGATAGTCCATTACAGAAGTCAAGTATTCTCCGGGATGCTCTCGTAACATTTAGTAGTCCCTGTGTGAACCACAAGAACACCCCCATGTGTCACCTTCAGATGCACTTAATTTGTTCACAAGGCATGGCGATTTTATCGTTTCATGAGATTTTATCTCCACACTATCTGCCGACCATTAGCGCAAAACAATGTATAGTGTATTTCCCCTGACCAGAGCGCTTTATTTCATTATTCTGCTGTTCGTGAGAATATGTGTCAAGACGACAAATCTGCAGCGAGACATTTTGTCGGCGGAGCTCAGTTGCGAGAGCGTCTTACTCCGGCGTGAGTGGAGACAGGTTCGATGCCCGTCGCGGACAAACTCGTGTTTTCACATTGGCGCCCGATTGTAAGAAATGAGTTCACTGGCCGTTGTATTCTTCGAAAAATGTGTGACGTTTATTCCACTCATTGTTTGGAATTAATGAAAAATTCCAACTTCGCTTCAAAGATACAACAATTGAGAGGGAGATGATGTGACGTACTACAGATTACAGAAGTGAAAACATGTCAAGACGACAAATCTGCAGCGCGACATTCTGTCTGCGTAGCTCAGTTGGAAGGACGACTTACTCCATGGGGAGGGAGACACGGATTCGATGCCCATTGGGGAAATAATTGTGTTTTGACATGTTTCATTTTTGGTTGATTCTGTCTTGATTGCAATTTTTTTCCTCAAAGCTTTCTTGTTTCATTTTTGGTTGATTCTGTCTTGATTGCAATTTTTTCCTCATAGCTTTCTTGTTTCATTTTTGGTTGATTCTGTTTTGATGCAGCGTTATGGGATGTATCAGTACTTCGTAACCACTACATATATCAGTTGTCAGCACTTTGCCAATAGTGAAATAAGGGTCACTCAAATAACTTCAAAAATTTACTTACTAATCTATCTTTTATTTCAGCCAACACTTCTTAAAGCAAGATGTAAGATCCGAACAACGTTAGTCGTCGGAACTGGTAGCTATAAAGAGCAAACACAAACTCCAATTGTTATTCATTCAGAAATCAATAGGATATAACTTCATATGTTTCAGCGTTCGTAAATCCAATTATCTCGTCGTAATAAAATCATCCACACACACACACATACATACACACACACGCACGCACGCACACACACACACACACACACACACACACACACACACACACACACAGCTGTTGCGTAGCCATTATATCTCTCTCGTCTTGTTCTTATCACAATAGGCATACGTCATTCTCATAGACCTCAAGTGTTGCCAACCATATTCTTGCGAGAGGAAAGATATCACGTTAAGTTTGAAAAATGGTAAGGAGAAGGAACTCAAATTTACGTAAAGAAAGAAACTAAAAAGGACATTCAAATCAGAGTATACGTCACATTGATTGCGATTTTTTCCTCATAGCTTTCTTGTTTCATTTTTTGCTGATTCTGTCTTGATTGAAGTTTTTTCCTAATAGCTTTCTTGTTTCATTTTTTGCTGATTCTGTCTTGATAGAAGTTTTTTCTTAATAGCTTTCTTGCTTCACTTTTTGCTGATTACGTCTTGATTGAATTTTCCTAATAGCTTTCTTGCTTCATTTTATGCTGATTCTGTCTTGATTGAAATTTTTTCCTCATAGCTCTCTTGTTTCATTTTTGGTTGATTCTGTCTTGATTGTATTTTTTCCCACTGCTTTCTGTATGTTTCAATTTTGGTTGATGCATGGACGTTGATTTCATTTGGATTGTAATACTTTCCACAGCTTCTTTTATGCTTCAGTTCTGATTGATTCACGCTGGGTTGATCCTGTTTTAATTGAAATTAATTTTCACAGCTTTTTTTGTTGTTTTAGTTTTGGTCGATTCACGAATATTCCCATATTTAAAAAGTAAATCCTCTGACTAATTAGTCTTATTAAAAAAGTAGTTCCCCCATACCAAATAGATATACGAATCATGTATTTATTAATTTATTTCAACTGCGCTCGTTTGTGTTTTTTCACATCGGTGAAAGCATGTCTGTTTCATCAAATCATGCGAATGAGATTAGTCAGATATTGATACTAACACTCGAAAGACAAGTCAATTCCTGTGAGTACCCGAATAACTAACACACAGTTCATATTTTGCACTTTCAGTAAGAAGCCAGAAAACGGAATCCAACAATTTCCTATGTTTGATTTTATCATATGTATGAAAACAAATCTTTCCCCTTTATTGACGTGTTAGAACCGTAAAGTAACACAAACATAAAAATTGAAAACCTCCAATCAGAAGTTCTGATGACCCATACGGTTTTATAAAACTAATGCTAAAATAAAGTGCTATGAATTCTCTTCCAACGTCAGCAAATTAAGAGAAAAAATTCAAAACCGAATGATGTAGTGGAGTGTGTTTATTATTCATATGTAATTTTTATTATGGTTTTTAATATATATAATATCCTTTAAAAATATTTGATACTTCATTTTTAAAAAAATAGGGTAAATTTGGTGTATGAGATTTCCTTATTATTATTTTTTTTTTTTGTTTTTGTTATTATGGGCCTCGGTTCCGTAAATGCTCTTGACACTTATCGTAGAACGTCACCTAAAAAAAAGACATTAAATGAACAGATTCTATTGAGGGTATTACTGGAAGACTGTGGTGTTCGAATCAATTCTTACTTAAAAGGCCTAAATTTACCCTTTTGGCTGTCGAGTCTTGACAGTAAAGTGAGAGGAAAGATTTATTGCACTGAGTTTCCTTTCTCTTGAAGCAACAAACCTTTAGTAATCTCCTATAATTGTGCATCAAGCCGTAAACCCCGAAGCTCTGACTTCCATCAAAAGAGAGAATGGTTTTATTGACTACATCAAGTTTCTCGCAACTTTGTTTACATGTTATACACGAAGTACAGAATCAATTCATTTGATTGGCCATTAAGCACACATGCGCTCCGGAAAGAGTGCAATTTACTACAACATAGAAATTTTTGAGCACCGACATAAATCGGCATTTATTAAATTTCAAGAGGAATAGGAACGCGCTTATTGATCAACGATTTGGAATTTTCAATCGCACGTACTAGAGGCGTAAATGTTATTTTCTCTCATGTGCAAAGTGTCAAAACATTTACAACTTGAAACAAGTACAGCTTCCGAACGTGTCGAATAACATAGTACAATTTTTTCCGGCATTTGGTAAAACAAATGGGTAAGTTTATTACAGTAAAGTCTGTTTTAGGTGGCTGGTGATAACTCACCAACGCTGAAACCCCGAAACTGAAAATTACACCTCAGGAGGTTTTGTGTGGTTTGATTCTCTAAGATCAAATAGGGAATTCATATATAGCGTAACACCCGAGCGAAATGCCGAAGAAAGAAAAAAGTTAATGGAGGCTGGAAATATCCTTCGTCAGAGAAGATCCGCACGTTCACGGAAAAGTGCTCAAGCAGTGAGTCGGATCGTAGAATCATAACTCTGAATTAAATCTTTATGATTTAATTCAATGTCGCCGTAAATTAGAGATTTAATTAGGTTAGAGATTTAATTTAAGTTGAAGATTTTATCTCAGACTTGGAGAAGGGAGCTTAGAGAATAATCTAATGCAATGCTTCTATGCCAATGGATTAGTGGAGGAAAGGAGTTCTAACGTCCTTCTAGATGACCTGAAATAAAACACTTTTGGCCACTGTTTTGCTATTGCAGTGTGCGTGCGATATTAAAATCAAACAATATCGCTTTTAATGTGTTAATGTATGCATTTAAATAATATCGCTTTTAATGTGTTATGTATTTTTAAATGTTATTTTTGACGACTCACAAAATGCGAAAATACAGTCAAACCTAATTTTACCGTGGCTTTTGTGCTACTGTGAGAAAGGAACATTTATCAGATAATAGCGTATCACATCTTATTTGACATGTGCTATTTGATCGATTATTTGATCTCAAATAAATATCATATCTGTTCTTGCCATTCGATAAATTCCTTCCTATCGTAACCACCTCAAAAACGGATTGAACTGATGGTAAATGCTTAACTAGTAAGTAAAATTGTTACGCACCACCCTCAATACGTGACGACCTAAGTAGAACTAGCTGCAAAGTCAACATGAAAGTCCACCTTACCTGAATTACCTTAAGAGTATGGCAAAATTCTAAGAAAGCAGTACAGGTTTTGGTCCTTTTCTAACTTCTTTCTTCAGCTGATGCCTGTGTAGACGTAGATTAAATGTTATAGCTGTAGCTTCATATTTTGGTTTTACTCTGTGGAACTGTATTTACTTATGTCTCTTCAGTTGTTCGTAATGACCTTCGTGAACACAGTCCAAACAATATTGTAACGGCCAGGGAACGCATCAGCATGATAACTTCTGAACATTTCTAAGTCTTCATTTGTCCGCCATTTATACTCTATATTCATTAATTCTTCAAAACTACCATTGCGTAACATAGGTCTGAACACATATAAATCGCTATAACTATATCGTACACAAATATCTCAGCAACATCATAGAATATATATCGCTTAATTCTCACACTGCGTAATATGCGTTCCTGCATCTAACAACTTCTCTTCGCTCAATGTCTATGCTGCTCCAAGCTACTGTCAGTGATGCCAAATTCGAAAAATCTATTCGGGGAAGAAATGTGGCATTCAGTAAGAAAACGTTTAAAGAAAAGAAACTAAATTTACAGAAGAAAACATAAACTCAAATAGGAAGGTAAAATTAGAAGTATATACATCACACGCAATTTTTGTTTTTGATACTTTACATACCCGTAATCAGCAAGATCATCAGAATCCTACATTCTGTTAAAGTATCTAATATACCGCACAGGCGGCGCAGTGGTCTAAGCGCTGGCTTTTGACCATTCGTCCGACAGTGGTCCGGATTCGAATCCCGTGAGGCATGGATGCTGCGTTTGTCTTACGGCGCTGGCAATCTCCCTTCCCTGAAACCAGTGGCCCTAAATTAAGGACGGGCGACTGCTTATTGCCCATCTAGTTGCTCACGCTGATTGTTAAGCCTTCAATCAAAATAGAAAAAAATCAAATACAACGAGAGTACAAATTAATCTAAATTTATAATTACAACTGCGTAATAAATTCATCAGCCTGCTTTGACAATAAGCGGTTATTTAAGCACCTACTCTAATTGCGCGTTACGGCACACTTATTGCTCAAAACGTATTTTTTGTTATTTTGCCCAATAATCGGTTTTTGGTTTTAGTGGTTTCGCCCAATAATTCATTGCCTGATTTAATTTGCTGTATATTAGAGTAACTCGAGTATGTTTTATCTCGACTGTGAAGGGTTTCAATTGATTCATTTCATTCGGTAATGTCATTTATTTCATGTCGTTATTTTCGGAGTATTAGTTTTCATACTTCGTCTGTGGGTATGAATTAATGCGCTTAGGAGATAGGTTGGGGAGAATTTCAAAGAAACGCTTAAGCACCATACCATAAATTCATTAATTCTGCTATCTAAAGAGACGATAGTTTTTCATGCTTGTAAAAGAAATTTCTATAATCTCTACTCAGAATTCGAAAGTTTTCCAAGGTCGTGATGAACGAAAAATACCATGTCATCGCGAGAGCCTTGTGGATTTTCATAATACTCCGACGATAATGTAATTAATTTGACGACGTCTGTTTCATAGACAATTTTATTCCCCAATTTTTGACTGTAACGAAAACCTGATCTTCCTCGTGTATTTCTATGAACTGCGCACACGTTCATTTCTCAACAGATCCAGCCAGCTCTGAACTCAGGAACAATTAAGACTTACTGACGCATGGCTGGGTCTTGGAGTCAACGATGTGTTACCATAAACTGCCAAATGCTGTAGCATGATTCAGCTACTGAAGCATGAATGCTCGGCCCGCGCTTGCTACGAAACTCAGCTACCTAATCTTAAACGTGGCTTTGTTGTTTTGCTATTTGTGGAAAACTGTGATTTGTAACATATCTGGTTTTCAAAGAAACTAAACATCTTAAGTTAGCATGAAGTGTATTTTGTCTAAAAAATGAGAAATAAAGGTTATTGTCTACTGGTATTGTGTATTAACTGATTTATTTAAATGTTTAACTTATTTTTCGTTTATTAAAATGCGCAGCTGCTCGTAATTAAAGTAACAACCATAAAAACCAAGCTAAAGACAATAACTAACAAAGTAAGGAACAAAAGGAAAGAAACTTTACAACGGAGGAAATCGGTAAATACGCCTGTGAATCATTACATTACGACCACCTACCTGATAAACGGTAGGACCCCCTTTAGCTGGCAAAACAGCTGCCACTTGACGAGCATCGATCGATTGGATGAGATGGCGATAGGTATTCTGGGGTATCTGGTACCATAATGTCAACAGCAAGTCCTCCAGTTCCCCGTACATTTTAGGGGTGGTGGTGATTTAGCGCGAACCCGCTTTTCCAAGTCGAACCACAAATGTTCCATTGGGTTCATGTCAGGTGAATTTGGAGGCCAGTGCAATAACAGAAAGTCACCAGAATATTTCTCGTAAAACTCCTTGAAGATTCTGGCAGTGTGGCCATGACGTATTATTCTGTTGGTAATGGCCATCACTAGCAGGGAACACTGTTGCCCGTGAATGCGTGACCTTGGTCCGCAACGACGTTCAGTTACCTGACAATGTTAGGGATCCTGCGCAACCGTTTGGTGTTCAGGCGCGTTCATTTCTCTAGGCTGGGGGTGGTCATAATGGAATGGCTCATCGGTTGTAAGTCACAAACAGTTATTAACAAGAAAGATGACACCGAATTTTCTGGTGTAATAAGCACGTCTTTTGAATCCGTTCTGACGCAAATTAAATTTATCAAAGCTATTCAAAGGCAATGGAACCGGTATGGAAAACAACAGATCTGACCAAAGAAAGAAGATTTTCAATCGGGTTTTTAATCATTCAGAAATTGCTGTAAACGGAATCGTGGGCTTACGAACTCTTAAAAACAGATATATTGACAAAAATAAGATGTGACTTTACGTCCCCTGGTGGGAAAACCATGCATTATTTTAGGAAGAAGGTATTCTCAAAAGATTTATCCATGTAAGCGATATCGGTTCAAGAAAAAGAAATTTAGTCGAGTTTTCAGGAGCCCAGATTTTGCTACAAATAAATTAGAAGCAGAAATTAACACTTATGACCCCTGATGGCCAAACCATTCTTCACCAAACATTAGAAATTATGTGAAAAATATTTTCCATCAGGTCTTGTATGCGATACAGGAAGAATTTTTCAATTCGGAGTTTTAGGAGCAAAATTAAAGCAGAAAACGCAATTTACCTTTATGCCTCCTAGCGGAAAGTCTATGAATTACTTGAAAATTTTGAAATTATATGAAAAACATGTCACACGGAACACACTATTTAACAAAGTAGGAATTTTTCAAATTGGACTCCTAGAAGTCGAGATATTGACAAAAAAAAAAAGATATACATCTACGTACCCAGGCGGAGAAACTGTGGAATATTTTAGGAAGAAAATATTCTAAAAAAGTTTATCGTGTGAGTGGCATCAGTCCACGAAAGAATTTTTTTTATCGATATTTTAGAAGCTCAGATTTTATGGCAAATTTATCAGAAGCAGAAATTAACATTTACGTTGGCCAAAATATTCTTTAGCCAAAGTATTCTTTACCAAAAAGTATTCTGGTGGCCAAAGTATTCTTTACCAAAATAAAAATTTATATTCAAAAGATATTCCATCAGGAGATGTATCCGCTGAAGAATTTTTTTTTCAAATCGGAGTTTTAGAAGAAGAGTTATCGGGAAAAATGTTATTTACTTTTACGCCCCCTAGCGGAAAATCTATGCGTAATTTGAAAAAGTAACTATATCTAAAATATTCTTCAACATAATTGGAATCGAAAGATAAAAGAAATTTTTCAATCGGCTGTTTAGAAGCATATATGTGGAGTAAAGCGTATTTTTGAATCCGACATCATCTGCATTTACGCCCTCTAGCGGCGAAATTGTACATCGTAAAAAAACCGAAATGAAGGATCTTCATTTTCAAGCTTCCCAACGCAAAAAGAATTTTACAAATGGGACTGATAGTTGCAGAGATATCGTCGGTACAGACGGACGGACAAACTGATAACATAAGCACGATCTTTTTTTACAAAACACGTAAAAAATGAGTACTTTAAGATCGTTGCACTAAAACAATGTGCAAGAATCAGCATAATATCGCACTAAAGAAGGTCTGCTTATTATAAGCGCATCAAAAGAACATTTTCGAGCTAACAAGGACGGAAGATATGGTTTTTTTACCAGTTACATTTGAAACGCAATTGACCAGAAATAACAGCTGAGTTACACAAAATAGACCATTTATGAACCTGCCGAAGACCTTTGTTGTTAGCACGTCTTTTGTAAAAATGATCGTGCTTATGTTATCGGTTTGTCCGTCCGTCCGTCAGTCCGTCTGTACCCACGACATCTCTGCAACTATTAGTCCGATTTAAAAAACTTTTTGCATTGGGTAGCTTAAAATATGCGAATGATGCTCCTTCATTTGGGTTTTTTTTTACGATGTACAATTTCGCCGCGAAAGGGCGTAAATGCAGATGATGTCGAATTCAAAAATACGTTTTATTCCACATATTTGCTTCTAAACATCCGATTGAAAAAATTATTCTATCTTTCGATTCCATTTATGTCGAAGAATATTTTAGATATAGTTACTTTTTCAAATTACGCCTAGATTTTCTGCTAGGGGGCGTAAAAGTAAATTACATTTCCTCCGACAACTCTTCTTCTAAAACTCCGATTTGAAAAATGTTTTCTTCAGCGGATACACCTCCTCGTGGAAAATCTTTTGCATATAATTTCAAATTTTTGGTGAAGAATACTTCTGCCACCAGGGGGCGTTAGTGTTAATTTTTGCTTCTGATGTATTTGCCATAAAATCTGAGCTTCTAAAATATCGATTGAAACTTCTTTCGTGGACTGATGGCACTCAACAACATCAATACAGTTTTTTGGAATATTTTTTTTTCTAAAATATTCCACAGTTTCTCCGCCAGGGGGCGTAAATGTACATCTTATTTTTGTCAATATCTCTACTTCTAAAAGTTCGATTTGAAAAAGTCCTGCTTTGTTGGATAGTGTTTTCCGTGTGACATATTTTTCATATAATTTCAAAATTTTCAACTAATTCATTGAGTTTCCGCTAGGGAGCGTAACAGTAAATTGCGTTTCATCCTATATCTCTGCTTCTAAATTCCGGATTTTAAAAAAATCTTTCTGCTCCTGATACAGCTCCTGATGGGAAATCGTTTGCACATAATTTCTAATTTTTGTAAAAAATGGTTTGGCCACCAGGGGTCGTAAATCTTAATTCCCGCTTGTGATGTATTTGCAGCAAAATATGAGCTTCTAAATTCTCGATTGAAAAAAACGTCGTTTGTTGACCGATACTAATCATGTCGACAAACCTTTTAGAAACATTTTCTTCCTAAAATAGTGCAGGGTTTCTACGCCAGGGGGTGTGATCTTATATCTTATTTTTGTCAATGTCTCTACTTCTAGGAGTCTGATTTGAAAAATTCCTTTCTTTGGATAGAGTTTCCAGTGTGACATGTGTTTCATATAATTTCAAAATTTTCAGGGAATTCATAGACTTTCCGGTAGGGGGCGTAAATGTAATTTGCGTTTCCCCCTGTATCTCTGCTTCTAAATCTTCGATTTGAAAAAATCTTTCTGCGCCGGATACAGCTCCTAATGGGAAATCGTTTACACATCATTTCTAATTTTTGTAAAAATATGGTTTGGCCACCAGGTGGCGTAAGTCTTAATTTCCGCTTCTGATGTATTTGCAGGCAAAATATGAGCTTCCAAAATCTCGATTGAAAAAAGTCATTTATTGACTGATACTAATCATGTCAACAAACATTTTAGGAACATTTTCTTCTTGAATTAATGCATGGTTTCTACGCCAGGGGGCGTAGATGTATATCTTATTTTTGTCAATATCTCTGCTTGTAGAAGTCCGATTTGAAAAATTCCTTCTTTGTTGTATAGTGTTTTTAGTGTGACATGCGGTTTATATAATTTCAAAATTTTCAAATAATTCATAAATTTTCCGCTAGGGGGCGTACATGTATATTGCGTTTTCTGCGTTCTGCTCCTAAAGCTATGATTTTAAAAAATTTTCCCGCATCGCATACAAGACCTGATGGAAAATATTTTTCGCATAATTTCTAATGTTTGGTAAAGAATGGTTTGGCCATCAGGGGTCATAAGTGTTAATTTCTACTTCTGATGTATTTGTAGCAAAATCTGGGCTCTGAAAATTCGAATAAATTTTTGTTTCTTGGACCGATACCGCTCATATGGATAAACCTTTTGAGAATACTTTCTTCCTAAAATAAGTCATGGTTTTTCCACCAGGGGGCGTAAAGTCACATGTTATTTTTGTCGATATCTCTGTTTCTAAGAGTTCTTAAGCTCACGATTCCGTTTACAGCAATATCTGGGGGATTAAAAACCCGATTGAAAATCTTCTTTCTTTCGTTAGATGTATTGTTTTCCATACCGGCTCCATTGCCTTTGAATAGCTTTGATAAATTTAATTTGCGTCAGAACGGATTCAAAAGACGTGCTTATTACACCCGAAAATTCGGTGTCATCTTTCTTGTTTCCTATTGTGCTCAGTCAACATTATTGACGAGCAGCAAATTTTGAATTTTTGCCTAGAGTATATGGTGACGCACGTGACCATGCACGTGACGCACGTTTACGCATATCTGCATAGAAGTTTCTAATTCAGTGGCCATGTTTTTCTTCAGTCTTCGTACATTCCAGATCTGTCCTCTGTGTCTTGTGGCTTTTTCTAGAAGTAAAAAATCTAAGTGAAAAATAAAGCTTTTTCTTCATATTACGCCGTGGTAAAAACTTGGAGACAGTTTGCAGTGGACTTTCACTCAATGGGCTGAATATTGTATTTAGAACATAGCAACGTCGGTGGGAACAGTGAGTCGCAAAGCTCTCACTGGTATACAATTCACTGCGGGAACAGTGAGTTGCAAAGCTCTCACTGGTATACAATTCACTGCGGGAACAGTGAGTTGCAAAGCTCTCACTACAATTCACCGTGGGAACTGTGAGCTGTATACCCTAGCGAGGCTGTTATTCACGCACCTTTTCCGTTATCTAAAATAGAAGTACGAAGCGCACTGTGCTTCCAATAATATTCGGACACCTCTATGTTTACAAACAGTCTTTTTTAACGAAAATCTAAAGTTGTGTGATACAACCGCTGCTCCTTATGACGACCTCTAATATTCGTGAAATACTCTCCACCGTTTTTTTTTTTTTTTGCAAATGTCAGCTAATACGTTTTGCCATTCGGCCATCAAAGGTGACCAGTTTACCTTTGTTTTGTAAGAAATATTTTCTTTCACGTACAACGTGATTGGGTTCGTTCCGGAGATCCTCTGCAGGGTTTAGGTCAAGACTCTGGAATGTCCAGTTCCCCCTTTCTTTTATTCGAGGTTTAACGACCACCGTGAGCAACTCAATGGGCTATAAGCAGTCGCCCGTCCCTAATTCAGAGTCACTGTTCCCAGAGAAGAGAGAGAGAGAGAGAGAGAGAGAGAGAAAGAGAGAGTCAGTGCCGTAAGACAAACACAACATCCATGCCTCACCGGAATTCGAACCCGGACCCCATACGGACGAATGATCAGATGCCATCGCTCAGACGACTGCGCCACCGAGGCCGGTAGTTCATTTGTCGAAGCCCATATCCTCAAACCAATCTGCAACAATGCCAGCGCTGTGCGTTGTTCTGCTTAGGGAGGTACGATCCTTCCCCAAATCAGTGCCACAGAGCTCATAGGGCATAATTCTGCATTACGTCTAGGTATGGCCAAGGCCGTCTAGAAAGTACAATACATTGGAGAGATGAATTCCTTTCCGTTTGTGACGTTACTCTCATGTTACTCGAACTGATACTTCGGTGTTGTGTTTGACGTCACACACGACAGCGTTGGAAACCAATCGGAAGCCTTGATTTTCACGTGACGTCAATAAAAGAGGGAACTCATGGGTCTAAGGTCATGGCCGTGTATTTTCTAGACGACCTTAGGAGAGCTCAGTACTCATGGGTTTGTCCAAAGCTGTGACGTACCTGCCAGCAGGACGCACACGACATAAACGCAGATAGCAGTCAGAACAAACGTCTGCGTAGCTCAGTGGTAGAGCGACTTGTTCCGGAATAAGCGTACTCGGGTTCGAATCCCGGCGTAGACCAAAAATGACGGAGAAATTTACTTCGTTATAATGGCGCCCGAACTATCCGGATGACCCGACCGTTCAAAATCTCGCAATGGTGTGATGTTATTTCCACACCGCGAGATAGGAAAAATCAAAGAATCCATTCTCCAGCGCTTCGAAAAATAAATGTGTGTGACGTTTCATTCCACACACCAGATTGACTGGGAGTTCTCAAGTGCACGTTCTACAGTGGATGTCTGCCTGCAACGATTAATGGTCACGGCTGACCCGTGGGCCATGCCCCCGGCCCTCTTTCGGGGGAGATGTGACGTACCTGCCAGCAGGACACACACGACATAAACGCAGATAGCAGTCACAACAAACGTCCGCGTAGCTCATTTGGTAGAGTGACTTATTCCGGAATGAGGGATCCGGGTTCGAATCCTGGCGTGGACAGAAATGACGGAGAAATTTACTTCGTTATAAAGCAACTAATGGGACCCATGCGAACCACGAAGAATAGCTCTGTAGCATCACGTTGCCTCCAGGAAACTTAATTTTTGGGACGACACAGTCAAAAAGATACCTTTCTCCCAGCATCTGTCACAACGAGCAGCAATGGTCGGATTAGTATTATATATTGTGTACCGTAATTCGTCAGTCTAGAGCGCCGTTGTTACCATTGGTCAACAGTTAATATTGACGTTTCAACACTACGAGATCAGCGTGTGACACTAGTCAACGCGTTTAAAGGCTTACGAATAGCAGCTCGACCGTGTTCAACCTAGTCATGCTGCCACATACGTAGTGTACTGATGCATAAGCCTCAGTAGTTTTGCAAAGTGTTTGCGTGAATCGAGACAATGTTGCTTTACGTCCCAAGCGAGCAGCCATTTGCAGAGATCTCCTGTCATGTACTGTTAGCTACAAATGTTTACCGACACGTTTCTCGACAGAATCAGAATCAGCCCAAGCCCATTCCATTTGCATGTCGCATCACCAACCGTTGACCTAGGGATCTTCAAAGCCACTGAAGCGTCACGTACGGAGCTATTGCTTATGTGGCACCCTATTATCAATCCGCGCGGGAAATCAGTTAATGTCAATCGGTGCATTTTGCAATCACTGTCGTGCCACTTTCTCATCATAGCCATACGAGCCCGTTTATAGTCTGTGACGTGGTGCTTGCGTAGGACCTAATTCACTTAGGGTACCAATAGTGGGGCACTGTATAACAAAATCTTAGAAAACACTGATTAGTTGCTTTGCTAAAAAAGTTTCCAAAAATATACGAGTGTATAAAATATGAATTACTTGCCTGTTTTAATGAAGCCTTAACACTGGCTGTAATACACTTATTAAAATATGATTTACATGAATCACTAGTCATTTTTAATAAAGCACTAGCGAAGACTGTAATACAGTTACTGGAATAAGTGTATTTCATGAATAACTTGTCTGTTTTAATGAAGCATTAACGCATCTGTATAACGCTCGTTAAAAGATGTATGACATGAATCATTAGTCTCTTTTAATAAAGCACTAACGAAGATTGTAATACAGTTACTAGAATAAGCGTAATATATGGATCACTTACCTGTTTTATTGAAGCATTAACGCAGGCTGTAATAAACCTACTACAATGTGTATTATATGAATCACTAGACTGTTTTAATAAAGCACTAACGGAGACTGTAATACAGTTACTGGAATAAATGTATTACATAAATAACTTGTTTGTTTTAATGAAGCATTAACGTAGGCTGTAATACACGTAATAAAAAGTGTATTACACTTACTAAAAGTGTATGCACTTACTAAAAATTGTACTACATGAATCACTACTCTGTTTTAATAAAGCAATGATGGAGATTGTAATACACTTCCTAAATAAATGTAGTACATGAATCACTTGTCCGTTTCGCTGAAGAATTCCCGTAGTCTATAATACATTTAACTAAAAGATGTACTACATGAGTAACTGTTTTGCTGAAGAATTAATGCAGGCTCTAATGCACTTACAAAAAAATTATTACATAAATCACCTGTCTGTTTTAACGAAGTATTGAAGCAAGCTGTAATATACTTACTAAAAAGAAACATGAATGACTTGTTACACGAATCACGTGAATCACTGACTTTACATGAATCACTTGTGTGTTTTAACGAAACATTAACAAAGACAGTAGTACTGTACACTTTCTAAAACGTGCATTACATGAATTACTTGTCTGTTTTAATGAAGTATTACCGCAGGCTCAATAGACTTACTAATACACTTATTTATACGCCAACTCGACCATATAAATAAAATCTAAACATTCGTATGGATTCATGTCAATAAATTACAACTCGACCATATAAATAAAATCTAAACATTCGTATGGATTCATGTCAATAAATTATAAAAAATCACCTTCACAATGCTGTCGTTACACGATTTAAAACAGTAGATCTCAGTTGCAATTAAAAATGAACTTTATTTACATTTAAAACCATCACAGGAAACATGCTAGTACTTTCGGACCCACATTGGGTCCATACTGGGTCCATCATTGGGCAACATATTGGGCCGATCTCCTGTTTATAAAGAGATGGTTCATCACCTAAAGTCACTGGTTGGATGACGTAGTTCAGCATGACATACACATACACAAATGAAAATCACTGCAGGTTGATATGATGGTATGAGTTATGAATTGTGATAAAAAGTACAATGATTAAAAATGAAATGTCTCCATGACGAGGGTAATATACATGGTGTGTTGCTAAGTATTTAACATTCTTCCAATCTGGTATATGGTAGCCCTGATTAACCAGTCTAGATAATGCTGTAGCGCACGACTCTTTTCTTACATTGTAGGCATGTTCAGAAATTCTAGTCGAAATATTTCGAAGGGTGGATACTGTATATCTAGAGTCATGCACATTAGGGAGAGTAGCCTTTAGAGGTATAGAGTACACTCCGTGTCTATGTAAAGGGTTGACTTTATCACGGTCTCTTTTGACCAAAGAAAGTAATTTTTGAGTCTGAATTCCGATATCCATATTTTGCTTGGCACACGCTTTTTTCAGGATCTGTACAACATTGGGGATGTAATCAATGGAACCTTCGTAGGTATTAGCTTCACCACTTCTTTGTAACGTAGAGAGTTTAGAACGTTGGCATTTATGAAGTAACACGTAATGGCGAGGATAGCCAAACTTTTTAGCCAAATCAAAAATATATTGAATTTCACGGGTTCTTAGGGTGGCAGACATTGAGTGAGTATAAGCTCGGTTAAACAGGAATGCAAAAGCTGCATTCTTGTGTTGTGGAGGACTAAATGACGAAAAAGATATCAGAAATGGGGGTGGGTGGGGGAAAGTTTACGAAAAACCCGGAAAGAGAACGACCGAGTGGAGAGAAACCGAATCAAGAATAGATCCAAGAAAGGCAAAGAACCCTGATCCTCCAATTCAACAGTAAAATTGATGGTTGGAAAGGGAGTAGAAAGAAGGTCTGCGAACTGATGTAAATCATCAACAGAATGTTGCGACGCTACCAAAATGTCATCAACATATCTCATATAAAGTAAAGGTTTGAGAGGGCACTGTTGAAGGATATTATTCTCAAGGTGCTGTAAAACTATCTCGGCTAATAATGGCGAGAGGGGTGAACCCATGGGAGTGCTGGCAGTCTGACGAAACATGATGTTATTGAATCGAAAAAATGTTCGCCGAGCAATTAGTCTTAAAGCTTCAATGGTCGCCATACTCTCTGTAGGTGTTATACCTAAAGTCGGGAGCAAATCTTCAATAATAGAATGGGCAGAATCAAGAGGGACACTAGGAAAACGTGAAGCAACATCCAACGACGCTAGGATGAAATGGTGGTTCCAATAGTCAAAGGACTTAATTTTGGCCAGTGCTTGGTTTGAACTATGAAATGAAAAAGTGGGAATTAGAAATCAAAGGTTATAAAAACGAAGTAAGGCTTTTTCCTAAGGGCCGGGTGGGGTTAGCATAACCCAAAACCAATGGGCGAATGAGTTTACCCTATTTATGCAGTTTCACTTTGCTAAACAATTCGGGAATCCTAGGTCCATGAGGTGGATGCATATCATTAGCGATGGAGGGGGGAAGGAAAACCTGATTTTTAGCACGTCTTTTGTAAAAAAAGATCGTGATTCTGTTATCGGTTTCTCCGTCCGTCCGTCCGTCTGTACCCACGATATCTCTGCAACTATTAGTCCGATTTGAAAAATTCTTTTTGCATTCGGAAGCTTGAAATATGCGAATGATGATCCTTCAGTTCGTTTTTTTTTTACGATGCACAATTTTGCTGCTAGGGGGCATAAATGCAGATGATGTCGAATTCAAAATTACGTTTTAATCCACATATTTGCCTCTAAACACCCGATTGAAAAAATTCTTTCATTTTTCGATTCCATTTCTGTCGAAGAATATTTTAGATATAGTTTCCTTTTCAAATTACGCTAAGATTTTCCGCTAGGGGCGTAAAAGTAGATTACATTTCTTTCGAAAACTCTTCTCCTAAAACTCTGATTTGAAAAATCTTTTTCCAGCGGATACATCTTCTAATAGAAAATATTTTGCATATAGTTTCGAATTTTTAGTAAAGAATACTTTGGCCACCAGGGGCGTAAGTGTTAATTTTTGCTTCTGATGTATTTGCCATAAAATCCGAGCTTCTAAAATATCGATTGAAAAAATTATTTCGTGGACTGATGCCACTCACATCGATAAACCTTTTCGGAATATTTTCTTCCAAAAATATCACAGAGTTTCTCCGCCAAGGGGCGTAGATGTATATCTTATTTTTGTCAATATCTCTACTTCTAGGAGTCCGATTTGAAAAATTCCTTCTTTGTTGGATAGTGTTTTCCATGTGACATGTTTTTCATATTATTTCAAAAATTTTCAAGTAATTTATAGACTTTTCAGTTAAGGGGCGTAAAGGTAAATTGTGTTTCTACCTATATCTCTGTTTCTAAATCTCCGATTTGAAAAATTCCTTCTGCACCGGATACAGCTCCTGATGGGAAATCGTTTGCACATAATTTCTAATTTTTGTTTAAAAAAATGGTTTGGCCACCAGGGGGCGTAAACCTTAATTTCCGCTTCTGATGTATTTGCAGCAAAATATGAGCTTCTAAATTCTCGATTGAAAAAAAACGTCGTTTGTAGACCGATACTACTCGCGTCGATAAAAACCTTTTAGAAACATTTTCTTCTTAAAATAGCGCATGGTTTCAGCGCCAGGGGGCGTAGATGTATATCTTATTTTTGTCAATATCTCTACTTCTAAAAGTCCAATTTGAAAAATTTCCTTCATTGTTGGATAGTGTTTCCGATGCGAAATGTTTTTCCTATAAATTCAAAACTTTCACGTAAATCATTTAAGACTTTCCGCTAGGACGCATAAAGGTAAATTGCGTTTTCTGGTCCTAAAACTCCGATTTGAAAAATTATTTCCTCTATCGCATACAAGATCTGAAGGAAAATATTTTTCACATAATTTCTAATGTTTTGTAAAGAATGGTTTGGCCACCAGGGGTCATAGGTGTTAATTTCTGCTTCTGATGTATTTGTAGCAAAATCTGGGCTCCTGAAAACTCCACTAATTTTTTTTTCTTGGACCGATACCGCTCATATGGATAAACCTATTGAGAATACTTTCTTCCTCAAATAATGCATTGTTTTCCCACCAGGGAACGTAAAGTCATATCTTATTTTTGTCGATAACTCTGTTTCTAAGAGTTCGTAAGCTCAAGATTCCGTTTACACCAATATCTGAGGGATTAAAGACCCGATTGAAAAACTTCTTTCTTCCGTCAGATACTATTGTTTTTCTAACCGGTTCCATTGCCTTTGAATAGATTTGATAAATTTAATTTGCGGCAGAACGGATTTCAAAAGACGTGCTTATTACACCCGAAAATTCGGTGTCATCTTTCTTGTTGAGTTTGCTAAGAGCTGTGATAGTGGTATGAGTGGGATCAGTTCTGACTATAACTCATGCGGTATTTTATCGATATCTTCAGTCACTTTTTCGATTATATTCAGCGCTGTCCAAAATAACTAGTTGGTGTGACTGATCAGCTGTGGTGATGGAAATAGCAGGATTTTGAGAAAGCTGTAGCAGTTGTTTCCTCTTCTACTGTAAGTTCTTAGTTAGTATCGTTTGAGTTTTCGCTGCGTTGACAGACAGAGTTCATTTTTAATAGCAACTGAGACCTACGTTATTAAATCTTGTAACGACAGCATTGTGAAGGTGATTTTTTAATAATAAAATATGTTCGTGACTATAATAAAACTGCGAGTTTTTCGGTCTTATAATCACAGGAAAACATTTTAAATCAACACATGACCATTGATTAAAACATCTATCCATAGGAAATATCAAAGACAATTTTTAGAAGTGCCAAATGTCGATAAATGCAACATACTCTAGCGTTTCGAGATCACATTACTCAATAAATATTCTTGCATAGGAGCATGCTACTAATGAAGATTATTGAGCACGTTAATGTAAGACATATATCCAGAAGAAAATCATATAGAGATCATCCGTCAAAATTCTAATGCATTAATATTTTAAAATTGCAAAATCCACACAACGTTCTATCTTCTGTCTAGTATAGAAACAAGAAAGAGCGATACAAGTTTGAAATGTCGTTTCAGAAATTGCAACATCGGGTTGTATGGAAGCAATCAAATCTCTTTACCTGAACATTTAATCTGACACGCAACAAGTAGCGCAAAATGTGAAGCAATGAAATGCTGACAAGAATTCTTGATTTCCTATTTACCAAATACTGTAAATATAATGCAATTACAAAACTTTGCTGCAATAAGCAAATTCAATATATTTCAAAGAGATTCATAGATAACCATTCAAGTGATTGCGATTTATTTCCTTCAAATGTCTGTGAGAAGTTATTTGAGTTTTGCGTGCTAAGTTTTAAAATATTTTTACTGTAAACATCTTTTAATAAATACTCTCAGGAGGATTAATTATCTCTAATGCTCACAAAAATTTAACACTAGGCAATAACCAGTTCCAAGAATCACATTAAATACGGACACACTAAAATATGCGGACATGTTCTGGTACGTAACCCGTGAAGAAAGGCTTTTGCGCCTAAGCTTGTTGAGCTTAGGTGCAAAAGCCTTTTAGCACGGCCCTTCTTGCTAGTACCAAAATAATTTCTCACTTCCTACGGCCTCTCTAGCTAGTACCAAAATAAAATAAAATCTCACTAGCAGATCTGATTCCTTCGTAGCAAGCACATGTACTAATATTAAAAGAAATCCGTCTTGTTGCACGATGATATTTATTCAGCTAAAAAATGAAATCTATATACAGTTTAAAAACACATAAGCACTTTCGGTGTCACATTGACACCTTCATCAGATGTAATTTCTCCATGTGGCTACATGCTGGTCTTAAGTACGTGGAGTAGATGCATCATGGGAAAGGTAATGTCAATGTCACATGATATACCAGATAACAAGACAATCAAAAAAGGGCATAGTTAGCCAATGATCACTTAACAGAAGCAATTGCTATTGTGCTGTCCTTCCCAACAAGATTGCTCCAAGGTTCAGGTAAAACATAAGGATAATAGTCATTACAGCAACGTGTATTATAAGCCGAAATATAGAGGCTTTCTGCAAATAACAAGGAATAAACAGAGTTAGGTGTGTTTATGATTTGGGATGGAATTTCCAGCACTTATGGTTCTTGCAAAAGAGGTGCTTTGGTGATTCATTTTTAGATCATATCTGTGTTCATTTAATCTCAAATCCAAATTTCTTTTGGTAGAACCCACATAATGATTGTTTAGTTCACCAGAGGCTAAGGCTAACTATGCCTTTTTTTGATTGTCTTGTTATCTGGTATATCATGTGACATTGACATTACCTTTCCCATGATGCATCTACTCCACGTACGTAAGACCAGCATGTAGCCACATGGTGAAATTACATCTGATGAAGGTGTCAATGTGACACCGAAAGTGCTCATGTGTTTTTAAACTGTATATAGATTTCATTTTTTAGCTGAATAAATATCATCGTGCAACAAGACGGATTTCTTTTAATATTAGTATTCATGCACGAATTATAGTGTCTACCAAGCACATGTACACTGTACAGCCATACATTAGCCACTTTTGTTCGAAATTTGAGGTGAAATGAGGAATTGGAAACAGTTATTCACACCTGCAAGTAATTCAGTTGGTCCTTCTCGCGATCGGATAACAGAAGCAACTCGACTGGGCATGGACACCACGAGCTCTCCGTAATACTATGGAGACAGTGCACACCATGCTTCCTGAAGAGAGTCCCACAATTCCGTAATATTCGCCGGTGGAGGATTTCTGGCATTGACGGCATGTTGAACAGGATCCCAAATGTGTTCTAACTCCGGCGAACGAGGGGACCAAGACTGTGGAATGGATGCCAAACCCCGTGGAATATTCCTCCCACCAAACTCTTGTGACTGTGGACGTGTTCAGTGGCGCATTGTTGTGTTGAGAGAGGTCGCACCCGTCAGAGTGGTTGCATGACATGAACGGCGGCTGCACATGACACCTAAAGATGGCTACGTAGCCTCCAGCTGACAGAGCGGTCTGCAGACGTGTGAAGGGTCCTAATGCATGCCAGCTGAAAATACCCACACATCTTAACAAAGCCACCCAGAGCCAATTATAGGCATGCGGGATCTATTGCCTCGTGGGGTCGTCGTCATAACCGGAGACAGCCATCTGCCCGAAACAGTAGGTACTATGATTCATTGGACCATGCTACACGTTTCCAGTCACCTTGGATCAAATGGCGGTGTTCTCAAGCTCAGGCGAGCAGCACAGTCTTGTGTCGTCGGGCCAGCAATGGCCCTTCAAGTGAGCCTTCGGCTCCAGAACCCCATAGAACACAGGGAACGTTGCACTGTCTGAACGCTGATGCTACTACTGGCCCCAACATTGAATTGCGCTGTGATCTGGGGCAATGGCGGCACGTCGCGTGGATGCGTACCAGTCGCTGCTGTCCACGATTGTCCAGGGCTCTTCTATGTCTTTCCTTAACAAATCTTAAAAGGGCTCTTTTTGCTCTGTATAGATTTTGGTGGTGCAGGTAAAGTAATCAGATGCTTACGGCCAAACCGGTCTTGCACTCTGGATGATTTCCCTGAGTTTGTGTAGTTCAGGTATACGCTTGAAATTGTTGACCGTGTAAATCCAAACTTCATGGTAATTTCGTAGATTGAGTAACTCGTCTCTTAGGCGCCGACTACGTTCGCAATCGCTTAAATCCTGCCATCTGAACTGCGAATGCTACCACTTGAGCTTGCGGAAATATATGCCTCTATATATACGTCGCTTGCGGACGATACCATTTACTGCAGGTTTATGGTGTATAACGAAGTAAATTTCTCCGTCATTTTTGGTCTACGCCGGGATTCGAACCCGAATCCGCTTATTCCGGAACAAGTCGCTCTACCAACTGAGCTACGCAGACGTTTCTTCTGATTGCTATCTGCCTTTATGTCGTGTGCGTCCTGCTGGCAGGTACGTCACATCTCCCCCATCCCTTCGAGGGAAGGCCGGGGGCATGGCCCACGGGTCAGCCGTGACCATGAATCGTTGCAGGCAGCCATCCGCTGTAGAACGTGCACTTGAGAACTCCTAGTCAATCTGGTGTGTGGAATGCAACGTCACACACATTTATTTTTCGATGCGCTGGAGAAGGGATTCTCTGATTTTTCCTATCTCGCGATGTGGAAAGAATATCACACCATTGCGAGATTTTGAACGGTCGGGTCATCCGGATAGTTCGGGCGCCATTACATCGAAGTAAATTTCTCCGTCATTTTTGGTCTACGCCCGGATTCGAACCCGAGTCCGCTTATTCCGGAGCAAGTCGCTCTTCCAACTGAGCTACGCAGATGTTCATTCTGATTGCTATCTGCCTTTATGTCGTGTGCGTCCTGCTGGCAGGTACGTCACAGGTGGCATCGTGAACTGATTTACTGCATGTGAGGCCAAGGGCACAAAACATTTCCAGGGGCCTCCTTATTTTTTATCGACCAAACAATAGTCACTGTGCGGGGACAAATGGCTCATCAATTGTTTCGACCCCATAGATTCTAATTACAACAATATATCTATGGCAAAATGGATGGCCATCTTAATGATAGTGAATACTGTGGTCTCACAATGTACTGACTGATTCTCGCGTCTAGAACAAGAGGACATTTCATCCTACCAAAGACGCGAAATGAAACAAGAAATGCCGCCCCAGTGGTGCAGTGGTACGAGCGATGGCTTCTGATTATTCGTCTGAGATGGGTCTGGGTTCAAATGCCCACGAGGCATGCATGTTGTGTTTGTTTTACGGCACTGGCGCTCTCCCTTCCCTGGAACAAGTGGCCCTGCTTATATCATACTGAGTAGCTCACGAGAGACTGCTTATATCCCACTGAGTAGCTCAAGAGAGAATGCTTATATCCCACTGAGTAGCTCACGAAATACTGCTTATATCCCACTGAGTAGCTCACGAGAGACTGCTTATATCTCACTGAGTAGCTCACGAGAGACAGCTTATATCCCACTGAGTAGCTCACGAGAGACTGCTTATATCTCACTGAGTAGCTCACGAGAGACTGCTTATATTCCACTGAGTAGCTCACGAGAGACTGCTTATATCCCACTGAGTAGCTCACGGTGGTCGATAAACCCCCAAAAAAATCTATGGTGGCCTCCACTAGACTTTCTCATAAACAGAGATGTGAAGCTGCATAAAAAATTTAGAAAGTAATATGGGAACTCTCACTTCGGGCTTTCCAATTTCTATCAAGATTGAATCAGCACATCAATATGCCAGAAAACTGTGAAATATAAAATTTTGTGTCGATAGACTCAACGGTAGTCAAAGTAGAGGAATGTGTACAAATTTTGGGTCCAAGTGCAATATCCAATTTTTTAATGCCAAAACATTCAATACTACAATGAATGCTGCAGGATATCGTCCTTCAATTTTAATTGTTTGGCTTTCCGTTTAGCACTGCCGGAAAAGTATTATACTGTATGTTATTTTTGACATACTTTAACATTTAAATATTTCAGTTTAAATATAATAGTATAATTGACTAAATTTGGCAATATATTAAATCAAAATACCCAACATTCCATCAAGGACTACACTACAAAATTCACTGCAAAATACAACTGAGCCATCTTGGTTGCCGTCACAGTTACGATAAGCCGTGTGGAGGAAGTTGAAAGAGCAGTTTGGTTTACGTGCGTTTTTTTTTTTTTTTTTTTTTTTTTTTTTTTGATTGCAGGTTTAACGACCACCGTGAGCAACTCAATGGGCTATAAGCAGTCGCCCGTCCCTAATTTAGGGTCACTGGTTCCAGGGAAGGAGAGAGCCAGTGCCGTAAGACAAACACAACATCCATGCCAGACCGGGATTCGAACCCGGACCCCTTACGGACGAATGATCAGAGGCCAGCGCCTTAGACCACTGCGCCACCGGGGCGGCACGTGCGTTTGGAGAAACAGTAAAAATTCATGTGAATCAATGGAAGCAATCGTCCTCTATGGCCACTTGTGCTTGTGAATTATTCAACCAATGAAACTCATTAATGGCCACGCGTTTAAAGGCAATTCTAAACTGAAACTCACCTGAGCAAGTTCCTCATTTATAAACACACGAACATGCAAAAGTAAAAAAAAAAAAAAAAAATTAAATATGCACACACAAAATTTCCATTAACTCAGAGCACATTTAACTCAATTTGGGGGGCACTGGGCAAGTGCTCTGTATGCCCTTCCGTAAATCAGGGCTTGGGTGGCATGTAATGGCAATGGTAAAGCCCTTTAAAATGTTTCTTTTTTTGGCACCTCAGTGTATACCAACACCTTTATTTACTATATACGTACAACCCTTCAGAGATCCGTGTTATTTTCATTGTTTATTATCTTGAAAGTAACAAAGTCCTTATAAGAGTAGTAAACAGAGAGGAATGAATTTTCAATAAGAAAAGAAAGTGAAATTCAGTCTTCTAAACTTCTGAATCACTTTGGTTTTAGTGATGAAGCGGATGTACCTAACTTCTGATTTCTCTAAGAACATTTTAATATTCTTTTCATATGAATGAATGTGACAAAATTTCCGAAAGAATAAAAAAATGAAGGAAAAACTTTCTATTGAATTCAAAACAGGAAAGAAAATTGAGGTTTAATAAAGGAAGTAGCCGTACTTGCAATTTTATTGTTTCTCCGCCAAGCAAGTTTTCACTCGTTTTTAAACCTTTGATGTTCAGCACTGTACGAGTTCTAACCCTGTTGAGCTCATTTGCGTAGCAACAAATTCTTGATAAAGCATTATTGCAGAAATTATTTATGCCTTTGAAGTCATTTCGAGCCCAAAAAATTTCATATACGTAGGAAATTTCTCAAAAACTGTAAAATTTCCTGCAGACAGAGAGAAAGAGATAAAAACAGTCAGAGAACTAGATAGAGACAGAGAGAGAGAGAGAGAGAGAGAGAGAGAGAGAGAGAGAGAGAGAGAGAGAGAGAGAGAGAGAGAGAGACAAAGAGATAGAGACAGAGAGAGAGAGAGAGAGAGAGAGAGAGAGAGAAAGAGACAGAGACAGAGAGAAAAAGAAATATATAGAGAGAAATAGATAGAGACAGAGAGATAAATAATAGAGAGAGAGAGAAAGAAATAGAGAGAACCTTCCAAAATTTTATTCCAGAATTTCCGATATTTACCAATTTCTGTATTTTTTAGTTATTTCATCCACAATAATATTTTAGTGAAAAAGAACTTAGCTTAGTGCCAGCTACTATCCCTTTTGGTGACAAGCATGCAAATAAATTTTTAGATGAGTTCTTTGAGAATGGGTAATAGTTGTCGAAAAAATTCCTATTCCTAAAATAATTATTATCTATAAATATCAGATGTTAGGAATAAAAATGCTAGTAATGCAAATATACTAGTAATTCCGTGGTATTTATTTATTTATCTTTTGGCTGGCGATTTTTAACGACCACCGTGATCTACAAGCAATCATCCATCTCTAATTTAAGGCCACTGTCTCCCGGGAAGCGAGAAAGCTAGTACCATAAGGCAAACACTACATCAACGCATCACCTGGATTCCAACCTGGACCCATTTCTATCAGAACCCACCAGGGAAGCCATACTGTTCATCACTTTAAAGAACTGATGAGTTTCTGTTCTGCATGACTGTTTTGAGGTTCGTGAGAAGAATATAAATTTTGTTAAAGTTTAACTTGAGTGATGCAGTATCTAGCTTACCTGGGGGAAAATCGTACTTATGAAGATGAGTGTTTAGTTTCTGTTCTACCAGTAATGCAATATTTAAACTTTTTTTAAGGAATTCTAAATATAAAAGACGTTTATATGCTCCATGAATGTGCTTGTGAAATGATTAGGTCTATGCATAAGTTCCTAGTACTGCACGTAGCGAGCTATAAAAGCTGAACTGTTGAATTTTTCTCAGAATTTCATTCTTTGGGAGCAAGGTGGCAACATTGCGTCGAATGACACTCCATGCATGCGTTTTGTTGAGCTAGGACATGAAGACCGACAAGATTCAAAAGTTACCACTATCTGTTGTTAAGGTTCAATGCCGGCAAAACCGCTTGGAAGCACGAGAGTGGATTTACTTCGTGTACGGCGAGAAAGGTATATGTGTAAGCATATATCCTAAATGGTTCAAGAATGGTAATTGCACCGTGGAGGGCACGCAACGTAGTGCCCTGCCAAAAGAGGTGCAATGCGCAGTTTTCAAGCTCTTATGGGTAAGGATGTTTCCTTGTTGGGACCACAGAGCAGGTAATGCAGTTAGGCGTGAATCATTTTACTGTAATTCTACAATTGCGTGCCATAGGAAAGGTTCAAAAGACTCAAAACATCTATTTGACAATAAAACGCTGGAAACTTGGTTGGTTGGTTGTTGAATTTTTATGGCGCAAGGGCCATGTGTGACAAAAGAGCGCCAGACACAAGACAATCAATTAAACAGTATCAAAAACGTGGTATAATGCTTAAAATCTGGCTGTTTCTGTAAAAGTAAAAAGTGAGAATGATGGAATGGCTAAAATCTAGATACGTTTAAAAAAGTCAATCTGTTTTAAAAAAGAAAACACAGCGGATGTATCGCAGTGGTCATCCAGGAGCCGCTGCAGCGTAGCGGTGTCCCCAGTCAACAAATGAGAATGAAAGAAATGAAAACGAATGGCACGGAAAACGAACACAACTACAAAGAATATGAGTGACAGTCAGGCGACAATTGCACGTCTCACACATCGGCGCAGGGTAGCCACGCAGCAGGAAGTGGTGGGTGAAACAACAATGCCCAATGCGGAGACGCTGGAAACTTATGGACATACTTAATAAATGTTTAAAAATTCTACAATACATTTTAAATTCTATGACACCCACACACAGGGCCGGATCTAGGGGGGAGCGAAGGTGGGCAGCTGCCCCGGGCGGAAGTCTGGAGGGGCGGCATGGCAATTCGAGCCGATCATAACTTTAACCAGGAAACGTTTTAGGAATGTTAAATCGCCAAGTAGAATAAAAAAAAAGCCGAAATTCATCATCATGATGCAAAAATTAACTTCTACATCTAAATTTTCGTAAAAAAACCTAACAAGGTCGATAAAAATTGTGTCTGGGATTATAGGATTAAACAGCAGGGACATCAGGACTTTAAGAAACGAGTTGTTACCTTCGGTAAACGAGAAGGGCGCA
The DNA here is from genome assembly GCA_039090855.1 of Macrothele yani. Taxonomy (NCBI): domain Eukaryota; kingdom Metazoa; phylum Arthropoda; class Arachnida; order Araneae; family Macrothelidae; genus Macrothele; species Macrothele yani. Next base: position 91,919,688 of record CM077025.1, read on the forward strand.
CATTAACTACAGCTTGTCCTTCAAAAATGCAAGGGAGTTTCGTAAACCTGATATCACTTTTATCAAAGCACAACTCTACGTTGCAAAATACATTGGAAAATTTGAAACAGGGGCAAATGAGTTACTTGTCCAGTACCATTCAAATTGAAAACATAGAACTCATGGCCGAAAAAGTACGTGAAGTAATAATAAAAGAGATATTATCTGCGAAATACTTCACTATTATGTTTGATGCCACACGTGATGTATCTCACTGTGAGCAGATGAGTGAGGTCATTCAGTACGTAAAAATTGACGAAACTGGAAAATGCGATATAAAAGAAAGTTTTATTGACTTCAGAGACTTACACGGTAAAACTGGAGAATATATATCCCATATAATTCTAAGTAAATTAGAGAGAGATCGCCTTAAGATAGCCATTTGTCGAGACAATCTTATGACAACGGATTAAACATGGCCGGTATTTACAAAGGAGTCCAGGCGAGGATACAAGAAAAAGAACAAGTTTGCGGTATTTGTGCCAGGCATAGCGCACTCACTCAATCTGATGGGTGCACATGCTGCTTCTAGCTGACGAAAAGCGTCGTATCTTTTCGGTATTGTGCAAAGGGTATATTCTGCTTTTTTGCATCATCGAGTGCACGATGGGAAATTATGAAGAAATGCACCGGAAGTAACTTAAAAGAAACCAACCATATGGTCTGCCAAACGGGAATTTGTGGATGCTCTCTAAAGGAATTTGACTAAAGTGGCTCAAGGACTTAAAGAAATAAAAAGCGGAAATTTCCCTCCAGAAGTTAAGTCTGATGCAGGGTATCTTTTTCACGCTATAACACATTTTAAGTTCATCCTGAATCTTGTTTTATGGAGTTCTATATTGAGAGAAGTTAATCGTATAAATATCGAAATTCAAAGAAGCGACATAATATTGAGCAGATCTAATTGTTTAATGAAAGGTTTGATCGCTACTTTGTAGAGAATACGAAATTGTAGCATTGAAGGTTGGCTTGTCGAAGCAACAAATATTGCAACTGTAATGTCTGTTGAGGCAGTGTTACAAGAAAGAAGGAAATCTAAGAGGAAGAAGATGGCCGGCCAAATTGGAAATGATGAATCCTTCTGATTTTCGTCAGAACTGTTCAAGCAAGACATAAATATTATTTTCGACCGAATGCTAATCGAATTGAAAGCTAGAACTGAAAGCACCAATACCCTAAACACAGGTTTATCTTTTCTTTGCGGGGAGAAAATAATGAAAACGAACAGTGGAGACTTAAAAATGTGCGCAATAAATGTGCGCAACAAACTATTCCAAAGGTTTAAATGGGCTAGAATTTCCTTTGGAACTTGAATCACTTAAATATCAAGCACAGTATTTTTTGGAACTTGAATCACTTAAAGGATCAAGCACAGTATTTTTTGGAATTTGAATCACTTAAAGATCAAGCACAGTATTTTTTGGAACTTGAATCACTTAAAGGTCAAGCACAGTATTTTTTGGAACTTGAATCACTTAAAGATCAAGCACAGTATTATTTTGGAACTTGAATCACTTAAAGGTCAAGCACAGTATTTTTTGGAACTTGAATCACTTAAAGGTCAAGCACAGTATATTTTGAAACTTGAATCACTTAAAGGTCAAGCACAGTATTTTTTGGAACTTGAATCACTTAAAGATCAAGCACAGTATTTTTTGGAACTTGAATCACTTAAAGGTCAAGCACAGTATTTTTTGGAACTTGAATCACTTAAAGGATCAAGCACAGTATTTTTTGGAACTTGAATCACTTAAAGATCAAGCACAGTATTTTTTCGAACTTGAATCACTTAAAGATCAAGCACAGTATTTTTTGGAACTTGAATCACTTAAAGATCAAGCACAGTATTTTTTGGAACTTGAATCACTTAAAGATCAAGCACAGTATTTTTTGGAACTTGAATCACTTAAAGGTCAAGCACAGTATTTTTTGGAACTTGAATCACTTAAAGATCAAGCACAGTATATTTTGGAACTTGAATCACTTAAAGATCAAGCACAGTATTTTTTGGAACTTGAATCACTTAAAGGTCAAGCACAGTATTTTTTGGAACTTGAATCACTTAAAGATCAAGCACAGTATTTTTTGGAACTTGAATCACTTAAAGATCAAGCACAGTATTTTTTGGAACTTGAATCACTTAAAGATCAAGCACAGTATTTTTTGGAACTTGAATCACTTAAAGATCAAGCACAGTATTTTTGGAACTTGAATCACTTAAAGATCAAGCACAGTATTTTTTGGAACTTGAATCACTTAAAGATCAAGCACAGTATTTTTTGGAACTTGAATCACTTAAAGATCAAGCACAGTATTTGTGTAAAAATGTAGATCAGTTGAGTTGCACTGATTTACTATCTGTGATTCATACGAATGGGTTACAAAATGCATTCCCTAACTTTTTCATTAAGAATATATGTTACTCTGCCAACAACGTCAGCGACATGTGAAAGAACGTTCAGCAAAATGAAGCTTATACACTATCTACCAACAAGTAATTAGACACCTGTGATAGCAAAGGAAAACGAAGTTTATTCACCTTCAATAGTTGGTGGAGCCTCCACGAGCGGCGATTACAGCTGCGACCCTCAGGGGCATACTCTCAACCAGGCGTTGTACGACGGCTAGCGGTATTTTGTTCCACTCAGCTTGGAGGAGACAGGTCAGATCCTTCACCGATTTCGGATGGTGGGGGCACCCTTTAAGCAGACGCTCCAACTCGTCCCAGAGGTGCTCGATAGGGTTAAGGTTCGGGCTCTGCGCAGGCCAGTCCATTCGATTAACCCCATTGTCACCATACCAAGCCATGGTGGACCTCGCAACATGACAGGTGGCATTGTCATCCTGAAAGTAACATGGGTCCACCCCGTAAAACTGCCACAACGTAGGAAGCGCAGGGTCATCCAAAATGGTACAGTAGGTATCGGCGTTGAGTCTACCAGGAATTGAGACCAGGTGTTCCAGTGTCATACCAGGAGAAACACCCCCATAGCATAATTCCACCGCCGCCGAACTTCACAGTTGGCACAATACATTCCGACAGGAGGCGTTCTACAGGCAGACGCCAAACCTAGACCCTGCCATCCGAACGGTAGAGAATGAACCTTGATTCGTCGCTCCAGAGAACCTGTTTCCACTGTTCAACGGTCCACTGTCGACGTTCTTTGCACCACGTTAGCCGAGCAGCGCTATTGGACTTGGTGATCAAAGGTTTGTGGGCGGCAGCACGTCCATGACAACCGAGCAGATGGGCTTTCTTACGGATGGTATTCATCGAAAGAACACTTCCGGATGTCTGTTGAAACTACTTGCGGATGTGGCCCATAGATTTGGTGCGGTTCTTCCGAATTTCTCTGGCCAGCACCCGTCGGTCTCTAACTCCCAGTTTTGTGGGTCTACCGGGTCGGGGCACATTCCAACAGTCACCTCTCATCTTCTACTTGGGAATCACGAGGCCACTGTCGATTTTGGGTTCTTCAACTCGCTGGATATGTCACGTATGGATCGGCCATTTCTGTGATACCCGACGATTACCCCTTTCTCGAAATCAGAGAGCTCCGCACTGCGTGACGTCTTGCATGCGACTGGTTGCGTTGTTGTTTCCCACACGATATTTAACGGCGGCGGCCGTGACGTGTATCAGGACCGCAGATATCGTCGATTGCAGGGGTGTCCAAGTACTTGTTGGTAGATAGTGTAGCATCATATCTCAGATCAACGGTGCACCAAGGTTGCCTATCAAGCCTAGCAATATTATCTATAGAGAGTGACATAATAAATACAATCAGTTATGCGGATGCCGTAAAAACGTTTGCGGAAAAAATGGCTAGGAAAGGTAAATTTTGAAACCTATCAAGTTTCTCCTCGTCAGTCCAGTGTAAAATATGTTTCAAGTTTTCGTACAAAAACGTCATGGTTGTTATCTCAAACTTTTCTTTCTGCCTAGTGCCTATATATTTGGATTATTTATTTTTAGTGATAAGTTAATTTATATTTATCACCAAAATCTACATATATATCTTACCACCAAAATCCGCGTTTGCAGACCAAATTTAATGTTTTCCTGCTGATGTGTTTTTTGAACAATTCTTTCTGTTGATATATTCGGATTATTCATTTGTAATGTTAAGTACATTTCTAATTACCTTATTTACCTACCACCATATAACCACCAAATGTCGTTACTTTTTTTGCCTTTAAATGTTTATACTTTTAATAAGTTTAAAATAAAGTGTCAAAAAAGATTTTTATGAAAGCGAAATTTTTATGTCAGGATAATAATTAACTATTTCTGATCCTAAAAACATTCCAAACATTACGGTTATTATGCTATTTTTTAAAAACTGAAAACATATATAGGACATCGTCATTTAATTCATTTTTGCTAATAAAAATGTATATGCACATACGTATGTATGTGCATATACATGTATGTATGTATGTATGTGCGTACGTAAGTTTATATGCACATATTAACTTTTGTAAAAAAATATTATTGTGCTAACTTTTGTCAAAAATGTATGCGCCTATAGTTTTAATGTGCTATTTCTGGTTAATAAATAAATGGGGGCAGCATTTTTTCCTCTGGCTCCCTTCAAAAATTGTCTAGATCCGGCACTGCCCCCACAGTCTAGGCTGGCAGTTATCGTAGGTGTACACGGATGAACCATTACATTATGGCCACCTACCTAATAAGCTGCAGGACATCTTTAGCCCGCACAACAGCTGCCACTTGGCGAGCCATCGATTCGATGAGGTTGCGATAGGTATCCTGGGGTATCTGATACCATAATGTCAACAGCAGGCCCAACAGTTCCCGTACATTTCGGGGTGGTGGTGATTTAGCGCGAACCCGCATTTCCAAGTCGAACCCCCAAATGTTCGATTGTGTTCATGTCAGGTGAATTTGGAGGCCAGGGAGTTAACAGAAAGTCACCATCGTATTCCTCGAACCATTCCTTGGAAATTTTGGCAGTGTGTCATGAAGTATTATTCTGTTGGTAATGGCCATCACCAGCAGGGAACACAGTTGCCATGAATGTGTAAACTTTGTCCAACGATGTTCCTTGGTCCGCAACGAGGTACCTGACAGCTGTTAAGAATTGTGCTATTGGAATAATAGGGCCTAAAGTGTCCCAAGAAAGAATCGCCCACAGCATAACACCGCCACCGCCGCTTCCGGTCTGTTTCCTTCCAACAGTGCAACCAGATGCCATAGCCTCCGTTGGTAATTGGCGTATCCGCGCTCGGCCGTCTACGTGACGCACCAGGAATATTGATTCGTCAGACCAGGCCACTTTCTTCCAAGCATCGACGGTCCAATCTCGATGATCTCGGGCCCATTTCATGCGTTGTTGGCGATGACGTGCAGTGACCATGCGGACTAGGTCGGGCCTTCCGCTACGCAGGCCCATACCCAGAAGACTGTGATGAACTGTGTGCTGTGATACATTGCTTTAATCACGCTGCTGGAAATTTGTCGCACTGTGGCTCTGCGGTCGCTGTGAACAATGCGTGACAGTCTCTGTTCCTTTCTGGCATTAATGAGCTGCTGACAAAACACGTTTAGACGACGGTTCGTCCTTTGGCCATCTGTACACCAGTTTTGATACGTACTCACTACAGCAGCACCTGAACAACCCACAAACCGCGCCATCACAATTTGTCCGTTATCAAACTCCGATAAATCGGCAGCTTTTTACCATTCTGATTACGAACAATCTACTAACCGAAACCTGGTCCTCCTGTTGTATATATACTGCTTTTTAAACTTCCCCTGCGCCACCATTCGGTCTCCAGGGGCGCTCATTTCTCTAGGCTTGGGCTGGTGATAATGGAATGGCTTCTCGGTGTGTACATTACTTATAAACACTATGTTTTCTTAAACCAAAGAGCAGTTTCATGTGTCTTTAGCTTTCACGCTGATATGTTTTTATTAACAAGTTAGTTAAATCATGCAATGCATTGATTATGATACGCTTTCCAACATACCAGAAATCATTAGTCAAGTTACGAGTATAATGGCTGTGGAATAAATCTCCCTCCTGTGTCCTGACATTTGACCCCATTTCGAAACACAATTGGTTTAGTATACCTCCGGAAGGACATGATAAAGTTTTGTCGCAATCGAAGCATTTTTACATAAGTTATGACGCATAAGGGCAATGGAATGGATCCCGCTCCTATGTCCTGACCTTTGACCCAATTTCGTACATTCTCAATAAAATTCGTCCCCAGGTGATCCCCTACCACATACTAAAATTTCATCGAAATCGAACCATTTTTACACGAGTTATACATACAGACAGACGGACAAAGCTGGGGCATATACGCTTCTTCAACCTACTGTAGGAAAGCGTAAATAAGCATACAATGCTTAAATGCGCAATCTTTTGGGATTAGTATAAGTGCAATAGGGAGTGTATATAATTGTCTCAACCATAGAAATGGACAAGCACTTGGCTAACCTTTATGTACCCAAGTTCTCATGAAAGCGATGTTTTGAAATTTTTGGCGAAATAGCAAACTTTTTTACGCTTTCCAACCGTAGATCGAATAAGTTTATATGCTCCAGCTTTGTCCGTCTGTCCGTCCGCACGATAACTCTCGTAAAAATGGTTCGATTTTGATGAAATTTTAGTATGTGGTAGGGGACCACCTGGGGACGAAATTTATTGAGAATGTACGAAATGGGGTCAAAGGTCAGGACATAGGAGCGGGATCCATTCCATTGTCCTTATGCGTCATAACTTATGTAAAAATTCTTCGATTGCGACAAAACTTTATCATGTGCTTCCGGAGGTATACTAAACCAATTGTGTTAAATATAATCGAAATGGGGTCAAATGTCAGGAATGGTAGAAATAGGGTCAAAGGTCAGGACATAGGAGCGGGATCCATTCCATCGCCTGTTCAAAATGGTAGAAATAGGGTCAAAAGTCAGGACAAAGGAGCGGGATTCATTCCATCGCTCTTATGCGTCATAACTTACGTAAAAATGCTTCTATTACGACAAAGCTTTAGTATGTTGTTCCGGAGGTATACCTAACCGGTTCTGTTGAATATAATCAAAATGGGATCAAAGGTCAGGAAACAGGAGCCAGATTTATTCCACAGCCATTATCCTCATAACTTGCCTAAAAATGTTTCAATTCCGTCAAAACTTTAGTATGTTGTTCCGGAGGTATGCTGAACCAATTCTGTTTAATATTAGTGAAATCGGGTCAACACAGGGGCGAGATTTATTCCATAGCTCGTATCCTCATAACTTGAGTAATGATTTCTGAAATGTTGGAAAGCGTATCATAATCAATGCATTGCATGGTTTTGCAAACTTGTTTTGCGCTTTCCAACCGTACGTTGAAGAAGCGTATGCACTCCAGCTATGTCCGTCTGTCTGTCCGTCTGCCCGTCTGCACGATAACTCGCGTAAAAATGGTTCAATTTCGATTACATTTTAGTATGTGGTAAGGGTCCACCTGGGGAGAATCCCATTGACAATGGGCGAAATGGGGTTAAAAGTCAGGACATAAGAGCGGGATCCATTTCCTTGCCCTTTTGCGTCATAGCTTAAGTAAAAGTGGTTCGATTTCGATGAGAATTTACTATGTCATCGGGTACCACCTGGGGACGAACTTTATTGAAAATGGGCGAAATGGGGCCAAAGGTCAGGACTTGGGAACGAGATCCATACCATCGCTCTTATGCGTCATAACTTATCTATAAATGCTTCGATTTCGACAAAACTTTATCATGTTGTTCCGTATGTAAAATGAACCAATTCGGTTGAATATCGTCGATATAGGATCAAAGGCCAGCGCATAGGAGCGAGATTTATTCCACAGCCATTATCCTTATAACTTGAGTATGATTTCTGGTATGTTGGAAAGCGTGTCATAATGAATGCATTGCAGGATTTTACTTACTTGTTTTTTTCTGCAAATACGACGATCTAAGAGGTCAAAGCAGGAACGACTGTCGCATACAAGCGAAACGGAATGAGCGAGGAAAAATTCTTAGAGTAATGCGTGACAAAAGCTTTTAAAGCCAAAAATAAAGTTCCTAAAATTTTTGTAAGGCTAAAAATGCTGTATAGTACTGACATTTGGAAGAGTGATAAAATATATGAAGAATAAACGACACGTTGAAGAAATGACGTGCTGGGTTAGATATACGGAGTCAACAGGAAAGATTGATTAGGTATGAGTCAGTAAGAGCTACTCAAAATGATAATGACAATAAATACATAAATAAACGAAGAAGCAATAACACTACGCTGCAATGATAACCTTTTTAGAAAAACGGAGCTTAAGTGATAGAGTATTTTTACGGAACTTTGACACCAAGTTTTGTCTGAACGAGAAACTTTTAAATATTTTTCGGGGAATACAAACCGCGAAGAAGATTTTTCTTAGCATGCTCTTTTGATAAAAGTACGCATTCGTAGCATTAATGCTTTCTCGTTTGTCCTTCAGTCGTACTCTAGCCATGATGTCTCCGCATCTATGAGTCGTACTCAAAGATTCTTTTTTGGATCGGCAGCAGTAGCCATGGAAATGTCACTTCATGCACTTTAAATTTCCTGTGAATCACTTTTCCGCCGCTGCACTCTAAACATCTTTCCTGAAATTCAGGTGCCACTTTCCTTGATTCCTTTCGTGAACTAAATAAGCATATTTCTGGTAAAACCTTTTCCGCGAAATGACAGAAAGAAATCTGAATTTCACGGATTTTTAATGCGCCAGGAAAATTCTAAATTTTTCGAATCCTTCCCGCAATTCCTTTCCTATATTGACGTAAAACCTCCTTTTTCCCGTATCCATATGAATAAAACTTTCTGGTAATAAGTGCGATACTTCAGATTTGATTAATTGTTAAATTTCAGTCGTCTGTCAAAGGAACTGATTTCGAAGTTCTGTAGCGAAATCGCATCCTGTGGACAACATATCGCATTACGTTTGGTAATTGTGACGTTTGGTTATTCCTCTCCCTATTTCGTGCACCACCTATTTATTATACAGGGTGTTCATAAAGTATTTCCCACATTTCAAAAATTAATATTAAATATTTATTTAAGTTAAAATAAAATGGTTAGCAACATAATATAGCGGGATAAAGTATTATTCTGTTTTTTCGGTGAGCGCTAGTTCTGAATAAGAGGAGCATTTCATAGATAATGGCTTCCGTGCAATAAAAAGTGGCGTGTGTGCTGTGGTTCCATTAGACCAAATCGGCGGTTGGTGTCCAGCGTCATTTCAGAAAAGAGTACAGGCGATCACCACCGGACCCCCTCCAAAAAAAAATTAAAACTTGGTATGAAAAGTTTAAAGCGACGGGTAGTGTTGGCGATCTCCCCCGAGCGGGCCGACCACCGGTTACACAAGAGACAGCTGCAGCTGTTCAGGAGACATTTCTGCGAAGCCACAGGAAATCCATTCGTCGTTCTTCATTGGAAACTGTTATTCCCCGTGCAAAGGTTTACAAAATTTTACACACACATCTTCATCTGTATGCTTATAAGGTGCAGATCGTTCAAGCTCTTCAGCCTGATGACCGGCCTCGCCGTGCTGCATTTGCGACGGAGATGTTTCAGCGCATAGCTCATGACAGTGATTATCTGCACCGTGTCTGCTTCTCAGATGAAGCCACATTCCACGTCTTTGGTACAGTAAACAGGCACAATGTGCGAATCTGGGGATCAGAAAATCCCCATTATGTCATCGAACAACGGAGGGCTAGCCCGAAAGTGAACGTATGGTGCGGCCTGATGCATAACAGAATCATCGGACCCTTCTTTTTTACAGAGCTGATGGTAACATGCACCACTGCATGCTGGGACTTTTTGTAGCACCTCAGTTGCATGCACTTCAGCCTTTGGTTATTTTCCAACAAGACGGTGCCCCACCACTTTGGTCAATAATGGTTTGCGAGTTCCTGAATGCCACATTTCTAGACAGATGGATTGAGCGCGACGGTTCGATAAATCGCCCGACATAACCTCTCTAGACTTTTTGGCCAACTCGATCGCCCGACATAACCCCTCTACAATTTTTTCCGTGGGGTTATGTGAAAGAACAAGTTTACTCCAGCAGTGTTCCAGATTTCGAGACGTTGAAGAGCAGAATAACGGATGTCATTGCTCTGTCTCTGCTGAGATGTTAGACAAAACATGGCGTGAAATCAAATATAGCTTAGATGTTGGCGCCCAATTTGGAGGTGTACTGACAGAGGACTAAAAAACTTTACTTGTGCATTATCATTGACGTGCAGTCCCTTTCTTTTACCTATAATACATTTTTTATATTCGTTTTTGTAACATGGGAAAGAGTTTATGGGCATCTTGTATATAGTGTTACCGTAAGAAACCGGGTACTTATTTTACTGTACAAGTGATTATACGATGTCTATGTATCAGTCTGTGGAGTGCTTAAGGCAAAAATAATTATACCTGTCAAGAGTAAATTTTATAATTAAAAGTTTTGTAAAATAATACTATAAAACAGTACATTTCACAATTTCTTAAAGACACATGAAAGTTATGGTCAGTTAAAAAAAGGATCTCAAGTTCCAAAGCTTTCTCTTGCTTCGAAATATCACATTGAAAAAAAAAACTTAATTTGTAATAAGTCCTCCTACAGAAAAAATAAAATTATTACAAACGTTTTATAAAAAATAATAAGCCCTAACCGAAAATAAAATGACTAAATCACTCACATTAATGGAAAAAGAAAAATCACATCGCGAGGTTAGTTTTACCTTGAACGTGAGTGCAGTTGTTAAGATTTTCTGGCTCAGTTATTATGATGCGGTGATTGTATAGACTTAACCCTATCGCTATTAAGATATGAGTTATTGAGATGCACGGCTTGCATAGACTTAATTCTATCGCTATTAAGATATGAGTTATTAAGATGTGCGGATTATATAGACTTAACCCTATCGCTATTAAGATGTCATTTATTAAGAGGCGCGGATTCTATAGACTTAACCCTATCTCTATTCAGATATCATTTATTAAGATGCGCGGATTCTATAGACTTAACCCTATCTCTATTCAGATATCAGTTATTAGGATGCGCGGATTATATGAACTTAACCCTATCGCGATTAAGATATCAGATGTCAAGATGCGCGGATTGTAGACTTAACCCTATCGCTATTAAGATATCAGTTATGAAGATGCGCGGATTGTATAGATCTCGCTATCTCATTAAGATATCAGTTACTGAGATGCGCGGATTGTCTAGACTTAATGCTATCGCTATTAAGATATCAATTAAGATGTGCAGATTACATAGACTTAGCCGCCCCGGTGGCGCAGTGGTCTAAGCGATGGCCTCTGATCATTCGTTTGAACGGGGTCCGGGTTCGAATCCCGGTGAGGCATGGATGTTGTGTTTGTCTTACGGCACTGGCTCTCTCCCTTCCCTGGAACCAGTGACCCTAAATTAGGGACGGGCGACTGCTTATAGCGCATTGAGTTGCTCACGGTGGTCGTTAAACCTCCAATCATAAAAAAAAAAAAAAAAAAACATAGACTTAACCCTATCGCTATTAAGATATCAGTTATAACGATGTGAGGATTTTATAGACTTAACCCTATCTCTATTCAGATATCATTTATTAAGATGCGCGGATTCTATAGACTTTACCCTATCTCTATTCAGATATCAGTTATTAGGATGCGCGGATTATATGAACTTAACCCTATCGCGATTAAGATATCAGATATCAAGATGCGCGGATTGTAGACTTAACCCTATCGCTATTAAGATATCAGTTATGAAGATGCGCGGATTGTATAGATCTCGCTATCTCATTAAGATATCAGTTACTGAGATGCGCGGATTGTCTAGACTTAATGCTATGGCTATTAAGATATCAATTAAGATGTGCGGATTACATAGACTTAACCCTATCGCTATTAAGAGATCAGTTATTAAGATGCGCGGATTGTATAGACTTAACACTATCGCTATTAAGATATCAGTTATGAAGATGCGCGGGTTGTATAGATCTCGCTATCGCATTAAGATATCAGTTACTGAGATGCGCGGATTGTCTAGACTTAATGCTATCGCTATTAAGATATCAATTAAGATGTGCAGATTACATAGACTTAGCCGCCCCGGTGGCGCAGTGGTCTAAGCGATGGCCTCTGATCATTCGTTTGAACGGGGTCCGGGTTCGAATCCCGGTGAGGCATGGATGTTGTGTTTGTCTTACGGCACTGGCTCTCTCCCTTCCCTGGAACCAGTGACCCTAAATTAGGGACGGGCGACTGCTTATAGCGCATTGAGTTGCTCACGGTGGTCGTTAAACCTCCAATCAAAAAAAAAAAAAAAAAAAAAACATAGACTTAACCCTATCGCTATTAAGATATCAGTTATAACGATGTGAGGATTTTATAGACTTAACCCTATCGCTATTAAGATATCAGTGATTAAGATGTGCGGATTGTATAGACTTAACCTTATCGCTCTGAATTCGATCCCCGTCAACGGCGCGAGAGAATTATCTGGCGTAAGAACTGAAAAAAACTTTAGTGTATTTGATTATTTCACGATATTTCTGTATAAATACAGAAACTCTTGATTCGGACTTTTCTGAGATAAGGAATTACTGACTACGGAAAATTTGTGAACGGTATGTTCACAAATAACTTCGGTAGAAAGTTAAAAAAAACAAAAACGGGCGCTTTTAAAAAAAGGAAGGCGGGCATGATGTTGCACTTTATTTTCAGAAATGTTTAGTGAATTCACATCACTTATTTTTTACAGTATACAGTCATTTGCAAAAGTTTAAGACCGCCTGTTGGTATTAGGAGATTTCTGCCGATTGCGTCAGCTACTGTCTGTATTACTCAACGTCCTGTCGGTGTTGCATCATCCTACAGCGGCAACTGTTGATAGAGTTGGAGGAAGAGTGCAAACGTCAGTTTCCTTCTGGTTTTCATGCTGAGAGGTTTTGTACATATTTTCTACATAGCGAAAACTGGGTAAAAAAGCGTCATTGACATCAAACAGAAGTCATCGCTGTTTCCACGTTTATAAGTGAGTCACGGAAAAATTATCATCGGCCGCCACAAGGAATCGAATCCAGGGTCTTCCGGTTGCGCGCCGGACATGCTCCCACAGCACCACGGCGGCCTCGAATTCTCCAGACTCACATACAACTAACGGCCAAACCACATGGCAGGTTGTTTCTTCGAGCCCCGCACAATGCTGGGGATTCACTGAAGATGGTAACGAGCAACTGAACAAATAACTAGGAGGTGAACGAATAATTAATACACACAATTGACCTGGATTTATAAGGAACATCAAACAGAAGTCATCGCTCTTTCCACGTTTATGGTTTGGCGGTTAGTTGTATGTGAGTCTAGAGAATTCGAAGCCGCTGTGGTGCAGTGGTAGCATGTCCGGCACGTAACTGGAAGACCCTGGGTTCGATTCCCGGTGGCTGCCGATGAGAATTTTTCCGTGACTCACTTATAAACGTGGAAAGAGCGATGACTTCTGTTTGATGATCCTAATCCACTTCAATTGTGTGTATTAAAGCGTCATTAAGATTTACTCACAGGGCACAAATAGTGACTTTATATCATGAAGGATACTCTGAACGTGACACAAGCAGAAAGGTGAATGTCAGCAAGACTGCTATTCATAATACGATCACGAAATATCGTGATACAGGTGAATTTAGCTACCAAAAGAGAAGTGGACGTCCAAGGAAAACAACCTAACGTGATGACAATACCATAAGGCCAATAGTTATTTCTCCGAGGAGTTCGTGCAAGAAAATGGCCTTTCTACATTCAAAGGGTTAGCATCAGCTCTGTTTCCCGACGTCTTAGCAAAGATTTTGGATTAAAGTCTTATAAACCTGCACATAAACATAGACTAATCTCTGTTGTGAAAAAGAAGAGACTCCAGTTTACTATGTCATCAATCGTGGACTGCTGAAAATTGGAGCCAAGTTACTTTTTCCTATGAATCAACTATGTGTCAATTTGAATCACGTGAAGCACATGCTCGACGACCAAAAGGCAAAAAGGTTTAATGAAAAATACGCTGTTATCACGGTGAGACATCCGCATAGTCAGAAGTTATGTGGTCCTATGTCAGCATCCGGTACTTATTCATTATCCTTTTTGTCGACAAGCACTACCATTACTATTCCCTTTTATGTGGAAATGTTACGTGAGAAGCTGCTAACTCATATGCAAGTTGCACAGATGCACAATCTCTGAGCATGATTGAAGAAGATACTCCTTCATGCCACAGATCAAAGACATTAAAGTACTACCTGGAAAACATAACTGTGCTTGACTGGCCCGGTAATAGTCCCAACCTTAACCCCATCGAAAACTTGTGGACCATTTTAAAAGACAAGGTAGAAGAAAAACAGCCATCAAATTCCCAAGCTTTGATTGACGCGATAATGTACATGCTGTGCAAAGACATTTCAAGTGACTACTGCAAATCCCTCATTGAGAGTATGCCACATCGTATTCCGTCCGTTAAAAATCAAAGATGGCCACACAAAGTACTGATTTTGGTCTTTTGGTGTTCTAAAGAATGTAAGTATTCATCTGTGCTGTTATGTTTTTAAATATCTCTGACTAGTAATTAGTCGTTTCTTTGAAAATCTTAATTTTCAATAAATAGACAGGTGGTCTTAAACTTTTGCAAATGACAGAAGGTCGCTTAAATGTGTTTCCACGTTTCGACATGACATCTTCTCTTTAAAAAGACAGACTCTCAAAAGTTTTCTTCTTTATTTCGCTTTCGGTAACTGGGGATACGAAAGCAAAGAAATGCAACATTTTAATTCATTTAAAAAAATATGCGCAAAATGTTTTATTCAGTTTTATGCTTTTCGAGATGACAGGTTTTTCAGCTAGGTGGTGTGACTATGCATTTAAATTGCAAACAGATACACGGACGTAAACGCTTTTCTCACCTAAATTATGCGGTGCTCAAACATCAAAGCGATTCATATATCCAAACGTTGCTTAGAGTGGGGCTGGAAGTTTCAATCTTTGAGCTCGTTTTGTGTGAACAGCTGAATAAAAATTGGGACGTTGTCAGTTTTAACAGTCTAAAAGAGAGTTGTTCATCGGTGAATGTGTAATCTCCACGAAGAAACTTTGAAAACCATGGATGATTTGACGAAATCCAATATTGTAATCATCCTTAGAATACAGTCAGTGGCGTAACTAGCATGTTTCCAATCTGGGGGGGGGGGGGGGGTGATCACACATACACACCTTATATGTATACATATATACACTGCCGGACAATTGCTAAGGACGGATGACAATAGCAACGATAGCAACCATAAAATGGAAGGCAGGAAAATGTGGAAATTAGCATAAGTGCGGGATACAGTAAGACGTGTTGTGCATATGCAAATTTTGGAAAACCGAACTTGTTCGTGACGTCACAGCGCTGATAAGAGACATAAAGGATTTGACGCGTATTGACCGTTGTTGTTCAAACGCAAAGTTGAAAGGAAAAGAATCAATTGACGAACTTGCAATTTTCAGTATGTCTTCCCGACATCACCTAGATGCTTTTACGCTTGGCCGTATTATTGGTAAGGATGAAGAAGAGCGAAAAATAACAGATGTTCCCAGGGAGTTCGACGTCAGTCCCAGTGTTGTTTCAAGGCTTCGGAAATCATTTCAAACAAATGGAGAGTGTAGCAAACGTCACAGGGGAAGTCGTGTTCGCAGTACGACACCTGCAGAAGATCGGTACATAGTGCTATCAACAAAAAGACACCGGCGCAGCACTGCTAGTGAGGTAGCAAATCAGTTTATGGTTGCTACTGGCAAGCGGATCTACCGAAAAACTGTCGCCAGACGTTTGCATGAAGGAGGACTATACGCCCGCCGTCGTGTTGTGTGCACCCCATTGTCCAGACGTCACAGTACCGCCCGTTTGCAATGTTGCCATCGACATCGCAATTGGACTGATAACGACTGGTCTGCTGTCCTCTTCTCAGGTGAGAGTCGATACAGTCTATCGTCTGATTGTCGACAACAACTGATCTGGCGTGATAGTGGTACTGCATATTGCCCAGCAAACATACAGGAAAGGGACCGATATCCGACATGTAGTGTCATGGTATGGGCTGGCATCATGATCAATGGCCGTACGCCCTTCTATGTGCTTCCAACTGGGACTATGACTGGCCAACGATACATTAATGATGTTCTGCTACCTCACGTTCGCATGTTCCGTGGTGCTGTCGGTGATAGATTCATTTTCATGGACGAAAACGCAACATGTCATCGAACAGTCGATGTCCAGGAGTGTCTTGAGAGCGAGGATATTCAACGCCTCGTATGGCCAGCACGTTCTCCAGATCTGAATCCCATTGAAAATGTGTGGGATGCTTTGGGGAGGAGTCTTGTTAGTCGCCAATGCCCTCCAATAAACAAGGACACCCTCATCCGTGCACTGACAGAGAGGAATGGGATAAATTACCCCAACAGCTGCTTGATAATGTTGTGCAAAGCATGACACGACGTGTGGAATCTTGCATCGCCCTCCATGGTGGCCATATCCCGTATTGACATCTTACGCCGGAACGCCTGCGGACGGTAATTGCGTTTTTTTCACGTTTACGTATTCTGCACAAAATGGCCTGTTTGTCCCTTGAACACGTTCCAAAGCCTTCTGGATTTCAGAGCACAATAAATTGTCTTTCTTGTAATGTCCTGGCATTCTGACATTATTTTATTTCACTTGGCATCCAACCACACTTACTTTATTATGCGCTATATAGCTGTTTATGATCCGTCCTTAGCAATTGTCCAGCAGTGTAGTATCATCATCATCATTGTCAACCATTATCAATCCACTGCTGGACGAAGGTCGCCCCAAATCTCTTCCACAACGGTCTGTCTTTTGCCAGTCTCTTCCATGTTACTCTCGTATACTTTCGAATTTCATCTGTCCATCTCCCATATGGTCTTTTTCTGGGTCTTTTCCTGTCCCTCGATGGTCTGTCCTTCTGGCAATATGTCCAGCCCATTGCCATTTCAGGGATTTTACTTTGATCGTGATGTCTTCCACTCTTGTCATTTTTCTGATCCACGAGTTCCTCTTCTTATCTCTCCTGGTTACACCAAGTATGCATCTCTCCATGCTTCTTTGAGTTGTCTTTAGACTTTGCATGTCTCTTTTAGTTAAGGTCCACGTCTCTGCACCATACGTAAGCACTGGAAGGATGCATTAGTCAAACACTTTTCTTTTAAGACATAATGGCATATTACTCTTGAAAATTATACTATTTCTTCCAAAAGCTCCCCAGGCAAGTTTTATTCGTCGAATAATTTCTTCATCAATGTGACCCTCACTTGATATCTGCTGTCCAAGATAAATGTAGGTATCGATTATCTCAATCTTTTGCCCAACAATTGATAAATCTTTATTTTTGGTAAAAACATTGTACATCACTTTTGTCTTCTGAAAGTTCATCTTTAATCTCACTTCTTTACTCTTGTCAGCAAGTTCCTGGGTCATACTCTGCAGCTCTGATGGGATAGATGCAAAAATGACTACGTCATCAGCAAAACGAAGGCGAGTATTATATACATACTGTATAAGATAGAGTTTGGGACCCCCTCCCCGTACACACGCAGGAGCAAAGCAGTTGCTGAAGCGCGATCTAACGGGCACGACATAGGCGCCTCTGTTGACGAATTGTGGTACTTAGCAAACACAACTGCTAACTAAGATAGATAGGGCAGAAATGTAAATTACAAAGCTGTACAACTGAATTTTCTTATTAGTAATCGATATTGCTGTTTTATTAAGTAAACATTATACACGTGTTTGCATTCTACGAAAAATTACAATCTTATATTATTAAATTTAGTTGGTTCACATCATAAAAATGTGTACATTATATCATTATATTCCCGAAAAATTGCGGGGAGGTCTTTACATTGGGGATCCCCGACTCTGAAAATCTCGGGGTCCTGACCCCCAGACGCCCTCCCCCTCTGTGGTTACGCCAATGAATACACAGCACATATCTTTCTTTTGCTCAGCGTTTTGATACTTGGGATGGAAAAACAGTATTAATCTGCCGACGGACTCACGAAATCTATAACAGCCGCTTCGAAAACGCCACTTAGCCGCTCCGGTGGCGCAGTGGTCTAAGCGATGGCCTCTGATCATTCGTCCGGAAGGGGTACGGGTCCGAATCCCGGCGAGGCATGGATGTTGTGTATGTCTTACGGCACTGGCTCTTTCCCTTCCCTGGAACCAGTGACCCTAAATTAGGGACGGGCGACTGCTTATAGCCCACTGAGTTGCTCACGGTGGTCGTTAAACCTCCAATCGCAGCCCCAGTGGCGCAGTGGTCTAAGGCGTTGGCCTCTGATCATTCGCCCGTAAGGGGTCCGGGTTCGAATCCCGGTGAGGCATGGATGTTGTGTTTGTCTTACGGCACTGGCTCTCTCCCTTCCCTGGAACCAGTGACCCTAAATTAGGGACGGGCGACTGCTTATAGGCCATTGTGTTGCTCACGGTGGTCGTTAAACCTCCAATCAAAAAAAAAAAAAAAAAACACCTCCAATCAAAAAAAAAAAAAACGCCACTTAGTTCACTAGCATTGGCGCCAAGAGAGGCGGAGTCGCCCCGATGGCGCGGTAGTCTAAGAAACGGCTTATGACCATTCACACAGAAAGGGGTCCGGGTTCGAATCCCAGGTGAGACATGGATGTTGTGTTTGTCTTTCAGCACTGGCTCTCTCTCTGTTATATTGATCAAATGAGCTCCTGTATTAAATATTAGCTCTGTACTTTGAGGATGTAAATGAAATGCATTTTTGTTATATACTGCGTCACATCATGAAATATATGTGTATGTATTGTGTCTCTAGATTATATATGTGTTTTAACCAGGACAAAGATTTTGAAAAAAAGAAAAAAAAAGGTGGATATTTCAGGAATCAAACAATTTCGGTCAGCATGAAAACGGGTCGTGCAGCGTGAAACTGCCACCTTTTTGCTCTTTGTACGGTCGGCTTCTCTGCACGTCCCCAAATTGAGATGAAACTTGCGTAATAACATGTCTCTCCTGGAAAAAAAAATTCAATATGTCCGAGACTAATATTAATATTCATCCAATTGAGAAAAAAAAATTACGTCTACATTATATGCAAGTTAGCAATGGCCGCGCCTGTGGCGCAGTTATCTAGGCGATGGCTTCTGATCATTCATCCGAAAGGGGTCCGGGTTCGAATCCCGTGAGGCATGGATGTTGTGTTTGTCTCGCGGCACTGGCTCTCTCCCTTCCCTGGAACCAGTGACCCTAAATTAGGGACGGGCGACTGCTCATAGCCCATGGAGTTGCTCTCGGAAGTCGTTAAACCTCCAATAAAAAAAAATAAAAATAAAAAAAAAGTTAGCAATGTGATTTGCAGCTCAAAAATTTGCACTAATGCTATTTTTTGACATGGGTGAAATTGAAGAACGTAATATTGTAGAATATGTTTTAATATTTTCTAAAAACAATTCCAAAATATATTTAAGTCATGTTATTTCTAACTTAAAATTCCGGCCTACTACAAGATTATTGCACTTAGTCTTCTGCTGATTGGGGCACCACTTACTATAAAGGTATAGTTTATAAAATACAAAAAAATGACAAAAATTAATGAATGACTTGAGCACTCCATATTTGTTTGTAATACTTGGTGGAACTTAATATGTCATAATAAATGGTACATTTCTATCGAATTTAGGCATTGTAGTGGCAGCAGATGTATCAATAGCCCACTTTTATAACCGAACTTACTTGGCTTTCATCACATGTGGTACCTATAATAAATTTCTTAGAAAGGGAAATATTCAAAACATTAGAGACCATAGACAACGCATACTTCCCTTCCACCCGTCTCCAAGACTCGTTATCCATGGGCATTTTACTAGGTATTCCATCTGAGCATAGAATCTAAAATCTGATTTAGAGGATGTTACTGAATAAGATAATATTTAGTATATTCAGTTTAAAGAAATTAAATTACCCGAAACTTGTTTCTTCTATGAGATGGTAATGCTGGGTTTACAAGAAAAATAGCCGCTCCGGTGACCCAGAGTCCTAAGCTCTGGCTCCTGATTAATCATCCGAGGTGGGTCTGGGTTCGAATCCCGGGTGAGCCATGTATTGTGAGTTTGCCTTACGACACTGTATACTTTCTCTGTAACTAGCAACCCTAAATTAGGGACGGGCGACTGCTAATAGCCTACTAAATTCCTCACAGTCGTTTAACCCCTGAACAAAAATAAAAATTACGTATTCTCTCTAGATATAAAACATACACTATATCGACAAAAGTCACCGGACACCCCTTCAAAAGCAAATAAACGGATCTGCTACGTTGTTAAGATGCGCGGTTCAGCTCCAAACGGTATAAAACAAGACTGCAGCTGACCGCGATCATATCGCACTGTGAGGTTGAGTGAAAATGTAGTGGCGGGAGAAAACTGACTTTGAGAAAGGAAAGATTGTTGGGTGTTATATTAGTGGGTTGTCCATAAGAGAAACCAAGAGGAGTTTGAACATACCCAAGTCAACTGTTTTGGATGTACTGAATAAGTGGAAGACACATGGCGTGCCTGAAGCAGCCAAACGTACCGGCAGACCAAAGAAAATCAGTGATAGAGGACGTCGAAGCCTCAGGAGAGTCGTTACAGCTAATCGACTGAGTACTGCACAAGAACTCAGTGTACAAGTGAGTAAAAATGCCTGAACCTCGGTATTTACACATACCATTCGCAGAGAACTTCAATCCATGGGTTACCGTGGTCGTGCGGCTAGTCATAAGCCATTCATCTCCACTGGGAATGCTACTCGTCCTTTAGCATGGTGTAAAGAACATTTATCGTGGACCGTAGATCAATGGAAACGGGTCCTATGGACTGATGGATCCAGATACACGATCCATCAGTCTGATGGCCTTGTGTGGATATGGCGGCAGCCGGGGGAACGCTATTTACCACAGTGTACTGTTCCCACGGTCAAGTTTGGCGCTCGCAGTGTATTTGTGTGCGGGTTTTTTTCGTGGTATGCTCCCGGCCCACTGGTTATCGTGGACAAACGTGTTAGACAGTACGTCTACCTCGATATTCCTGACAATTGTGCCCTACGAACTCTGTGGCAATACTATGGAACCGAGCCTTGTTGGTAATAGCTGGATAATGCACCGAGCCATAAAGCAAGGAGTGGTACGGCGTGGTTTAACGATAATTCCGTATAGTGTGTGGACTGGCCAGCACAGAGCCCTGATCTTAATCCCATAGAGCACGTATGGGCTCAATTAGAACGCCGCATAAGAAGTTTGAAACCAAGGCCTACTACTAAGCAACAGTTTGTGGCAGCATTATATACTGAATGGAATCGCATGCATATCGCTATGTTCCAAAACATTGTCGAAAACATGTCTCGAAAGGCCAGAATAGTCCGAAGGTGGACCGATACCGTACTAATGTATGTCAATAAATGCTATGTTGCGTTTCTTTTCTAGGTGTCCGGTGACTTTTGTCAATATAGTGTATATCACGAATTGGCCCTACCTGTGCGAAAGTGTCTTTCTTTCGAAAGACATGATTATTAAGGAGATTAGTTTAGCAACGTTTTGGACATAAAAAAGAGATCAAAACTCACGTATATTGCCATCACTTTTATTGTCGATGCTATGCATCCTTCCCGAGAGCAGTAAAGTAAATCCAATGCAGAAAATTTTGATGTAACGAAAATGGGTAACGGAAATATTCAAAATCATTGCTGATATCTGAGTTTTGAATGCTATCGCATGAAGAGACACAACGATAGGTAATTTCTTTGTTACTGATCAAAATATTTTACTGAAATATCGCCGAACATTATTTCATCATGTCTTACATAAACGCAGCAATATCTCATTGCAACTTAAGAAATTTACGAGAACCTGATGATAAATGTGATGAAAACCATTACAACAATACGTTTTTGACACTATGTAAATGGTGCGCCGTAGAAAAGTTTGGCTTCCTGTCAACCATGCTCTCTTCTCCGAAGCCTGCTATTAATGAGAGCTTTAAAATGTTGTATAACACGAAAATGTTGTATAACATCTGTAGATATCCTAGAACAATAGTTACCAATCCCCCTCACTAACATACTTGACCTTCATTTTTTTTTTTTCTATCTTGAGGTCAAACTTTAGTTTGCGCACGCGTAGATGGTATCTCGAAGCTACATCATATTTTATCGGCGTCAAGGTCGTTTCTTACGTTCGTCTAAATCTGAATAATAATAAATATTGTTTTTTGTGCAACTAAACAGTCGAAATGTCTTACATAAACGCAACAATATCAAGTATGACCGCCACCATAGTTAAGTACATATTTAATTTTATGACACACATTGGTTTTACGACACTAACATTCATTAATCTACCTGCTTAAGTACCACTCAATGTCAGGAATTAGTAAGCATTATTGTTCGTTGTTGTGATTTAATTCCGCTTAGTATGTACCAGACTGTGTCTTGGAATGGTCGTGAGGGACGTGAATAAATGCAATGTGCTATACATAAATAAATGTGTACTCTTGTATCACTCGTTTTATTTCACACCCACAAGGATCTTGGAATGCTGAAAGATGCATGGCACAAGTTATCTGCAAAGAATAGCAGGCTACTCTCTCGATTTTTGTTCTCCTGGGGTATGAACTAGACAAGTGAGTTTAGTTTGCGCACGCGTAGATCCCCACGACAACCATGAATTTATTCCAGGATTGCAAACTACTTTACGAAGTAGACAGGCAAGTTCTGTCTGATGCGGTCGAACCACTTTGGAAGTAGTAAGGTCTGAACGCGTCCAAGGTCCTGTTGTCTAAACCTTCAAGCCGGTTTAGACAACAGGACCTTGGACGCGTGTGACGCGCTCAAACCTGTCAGAGAGTAAAATAATGGAAATGAACCTTATGGTCTTCCATTTTTAAACTCATCCCAAAGGAACACAACTGAACTGATCACGCCGAACTCTTTTCACATAGACGTGTTAAAACCTGATCTTTCAGATTGTGCAAATGTGCGGTTTTTGTAATGCAACTTAATGTTTAGACTGATACCAACAACATAAAGAAAAACGTTTCACACAACCCTATAGTTTATTTTCTCTTTTCTCTCCGGATTCAGTGAGTGATTCAAACGGCGTTGTGGTTCTGGACGTAAAATCCCCCCTGAGATACATTTGTTAAATAATGCAGGTATTTTGCTGATGTTTACTTGAATGGCTTTTGAAATATTTCCAACTGACTCAGCAGCGACTGTACTTCTTCAGCGGAAAACGCGAAAGTGAAAAATATAGCATATACCTCTAAATGATAAACGAGATTTTGGATCTTACCGAAATAATCGATATATGCGTACCAAAAAGCCTAGGCTTCACTCTCTGTGGAAGTTTATTAGATTTCGTAAAGCTGGTTGCGTTCGCTTCTGACGAAGATGGAACAGCTGACAAAATTTACATATCAAATATTGTTTGGCACGGATCGAGTGTGTTCCAATTTTCAGAAATGCGGTCACGGAATATCTAATCTCAATTAGAACGTGACCCGTGTTAACAATTTCCATTCCTGACTTGGAAAGAGAGAGAGGGAGAACGGCATTCATTCATCCACCTGCTAAATGCGAATGCGACTGAGCGCAAATCGATATTTATTGCTTTCATGCCGATCCTAAGGGCCTCGCTTAATGGTCTGCCAATATTCGGATTCGGGCTGAAAGTTCTCCATCAAGAAGCTGTCAATATTATGAATTATTCGCGCTAGAATACGTCGGCCATTTAGTGCAATGCATAGCTGACGTCCTTTCTCCCTGTTAATCACGTTCCTTGACGCCAATCTCTCTAGACTCCGGATAACAGTAATCAACGGAATACACGTCACGCCTTTTAATCACAGATCTCTAATTATTTTCTGGTTCCTTTCCCCTTGTAAGAACATCCAGTATTCAGTTACGAGCTTCCCCTTTAGAAAAAAGTGCTGAACCAGATGATTTATTATTTAGTGTTAACCCCCCCCCTCCCTTCGTCCCTAAGAAAGCTTCCTTAACTACTTTAGTGTTTTAAAAAGTGTCCCCTCGGCGATATATTTTCCGTGGCTATCACAGGTCTTTATGAGTAAATGCAGTAAAAGGATTGTGAATAAACTTACAGCATAATTTACATTTTATACAAATCACCCAACAGATATAAAACAAAAAAGATGACACCGAATTTTCGGGGGTAATAAGCACGTCTTTTGAATCCGTTCTGACGCAAATTAACCC
This sequence comes from Macrothele yani, assembly GCA_039090855.1. Classification (NCBI taxonomy): domain Eukaryota; kingdom Metazoa; phylum Arthropoda; class Arachnida; order Araneae; family Macrothelidae; genus Macrothele; species Macrothele yani. Next base: position 91,944,065 of record CM077025.1, read on the forward strand.
TTTAACTGGCTGGAACGAATTAACTCGGGGTTCGGAAAATGGGCTGAAATCATCTCGCACGGATATATTCACTATCTAAGAAGTGGACCGAAAGTGGTTGGGACGAGTCCACTTGCGTATGAGAAAGATTTACTTCCGCTTTTAGCAATATTATTCAAAGTGGTCATTTACCTCAATGATTGACTCTAGTCCTTTCTAATTACCCTTTAAAAGGGTATTAACAATGACGAAGAACCTCAGAAAAGAGATAGAAGAAGTTTAAGGCACTTGTTTTGCTTCCCAGTAGTATGATGCCTTATTCACGCCTTGAGTTATGAAGCGAACACTTTAAACGCCTGTTACCAAGAAAGGACTAGTGGGATGCCAATCATCAAAGATTACCTCCAAGTAGTAGTAGGATGATTATCACTATAGACTAGTGGAATGCCTACCAATAGTGACAGGTTCATGGTCAGTGTTGATAAGGTGAGAGGGGAAAAGAAATTATTGTACGGCAGCTTTCGTAAAACCCGAACGCTTTCTGCTGTTTGATAAGCGTGGAAAATTTTGGGCAACATTTAGTTCAGATTCATCGGCCACTTAAAGGGTTAATATTTATCAAAGCTATTCAAAGTCAATGGAACCAGTATGGAAAACAATAGATCTGACAAAAGAAAGAAGATTTTCAATCAGGTTTTTAATCCCTCAGATATTGCTGTAAACGGAATCGTGAGCTTACGAACTCTTAGAAACAGAGATGTCGGCAGAAATAAGTTGTGACTTTACGTCCCCTGGTGGAAAAACCATGCATTATTTTAGGAAGAACGTATTCTCAAAAGGTTTATCCATATAAGCGATATCGGTCCAAGAAAAAAAAAATTAGTCGAGTTTTCAGGAGCCCAGAGTTTGCAACAAATACTTCAGAAGCAGAAATTAACACTTATGACCCCTGGTGGCTAAACCATTCTTTACCAAACATTACAAATTATGTGAAAAATATTTTCCATCAGGTCTTGTATGCGATACAGGAAAAATTTTTCAAATCGGAGCTTTAGAAGCAGAAATAACGCAATTTACATTTATGCCCGCTAGCGGAAATTCTATGATTTCCTTGAAAATTTTGAATTTATATGAAAAACATTTCGCATCGGAAACACTATCCAACAAAGAAGGAATTTTGCAAATCGGCCTCCTAGAAGTAGAGACATTTACAAAAATAAGATATACATCTACGCCCTTTGGCGTAGAAACCATGCATTTTTTCAAGAAGAACATTTTCTTAAAAGGTTTGTGGACATGAGTAGTACCGGTCAACAAACGACTTTTTTTTTCAATCGATATTTTAGAAGCTCATATTTTGCTGCAAATACATCAGAAGCGGAAATTAAGACTTACGACACCTGGTGGCCAAACCATCTCTTACAAAAATATAAAATTATGTGCAAACGATTTCCCATCAGGAGCTGTATGCGGTGCAGAAAGAATTTTTCAAATCGGAGATTTAGAAGCAGAGATATAGGGGGAAACGCAATTTACATGTACGCCCCTAGCGGAAAGTCTATGAACTACTTGAAAATTTTGAAATTATATGAACCACATGCCACACTAGAAACACTATCCAACAAAGAAGGAATTTTTCAAATCGGACTTCTAGAAGAAGAGATATTGAGAAAAATAAGATATAAATCTACGCCCCCTGGCGTAGAAACCATGCACTATTTTGAGAAGAAAATGTTTCTAAAAGGTTTGTCGACATGAGTAATATCGGTCAACGTACGACGTTTTTTTCAATCGCGAATTGAGAATATCATATTTTGCTGCAAATACAACAGAAGCGGAAATTAAGGTTTACGCCCCCTGGTGGCCAAACTACTTTTTTTACAAAAATTAGAAATTATGTGCAAACGATTTTTCACCAGGAGCTGAATCCGGTGCAGAAAGAATTTTTTAAATCGGAGATTTAGAAGCAGAGATATAGGGGGAACGCAATTTACAGCTACGCCCTGTAGCGGAAAGTCTATGAATTACTTGAAATTTTTGGAATTTATATGAAAAGCATGTCACACGGAAAACACTATCCAAGAAAGAAAGAAGTTTTCAAATTGGATTCCTAGAAGTAGAGATATTGACAAAAATAAGATGCACATCTACGCCCCCTGGAGGAGAAACTGCGGAATGTTTTAAAAAGAAAATTTTCCGAAAAGGTTTATCGATATGAGTGGCATCAGTCCACGAAATAGTTTTTTCAATCGATATTTTAGAAGCTCTGATTTTATGGCAAATACATTAGAAGAAAAAATTAAAACTTACGCCCCTTGGTGGCCAAAGTATTCCTTACCAAAAATTTGAAATTATATGCCAAAGATTTTCCATCAGGAGATGTATCCGCTGAAGAAAAAATTTTCAAATCGGAATTTTTAGAAGGAGAGTTATCGGAAAAAAATATAATTTAATTTTACGCCCTCTAGCGGAAAATCTATGCGTAATTTGAAAAAGTAAGTATATCTAAATTACTCTTCGACATAAATGGAATCGAGAGATATTAAAAAATTTTCAATCGGATGTTTAGAAGTAAATATGTGGAATAAAACGTATTTTTGAATTCGACATCATCTGCATTTACGCCCACTAACGGCGAAATTGTACATCGTAAAAAAAAAAAAACGAGATAAAGGATCAGCATTTGCATATTTCAAGCTTTCCAATGCAAAAAGAATTTTTCAAATCGGACTAATAGTTGCAGTGATATCGTGGGTACAGGCGGACGGACAAACCGATAACAGAAGCACGATCTTTTTTTACAAAAGACGTGCTAATGAGGTCTCCATCGAAGACGAAATCAGTAAGAGTGTAAAATTTAGGCGGTTTCCATTTGGAAGAAACAGTACAATTTTCAAGAACAATTTAAAATTATATCTTAAAATATTAATAATGCATTCTACAAGTCATCACTTATGGATCAGAGACATGGTTGAGGGTATTCAGAGCCTGCGGGCAACTCAAAAAAGCACGGAGATATACATGATTGGCGTAACAAAGAAAAATGGGAAACGAAGCTCATGGGCCAGGATGACAAGAATTGATGGCATCATGATCAAACTAATAACTCTCAAGAGGAAATGCGCTGAACATACTGCTAAAAGATTTGACCAACATTTTGCAATTGAAATACCGGACTGGATTCTGAACCACCTCAGAGATGTGTGGATAAAATTCGAAATCATGTCGGAATTGCATTGAAAAGAACTGCTCGAGACATTATGCCACTGCAGAGACCTTCATCCAGGTGCGAAATTCACATAAGTTTCGGTGACGGAATCGAAACTGCTTCTCCTCGCTATGCAGTGAGTTGTTCTAACCGACTAAACTACACCAACGGCGGAATGCATCGCTGCAGATTTGTCGTCTTGACACGTGCTTCACCTCTGCAGTGCGTCCCACGGCAAAGATTTAAAATTTGTTGATGAGGACGTAAATCACATTTTAAAGCAGTGAATCCAAATCACCCATCAGCATCGTTCTCACAAGTGAACATAATCAATGCCTTCACAGCAGAATCACGGCGATGGGTGACGCATATTTTATTTTGATCGTGCGGACAAAAACGTATCCACAGACAGCTACTAAATATACCCTTTCAGACGCATCATCGTGGATGCAAGTTTTCCATCCTTCAATTTTTTTGAAAACGGGGCTTACACGGAGAGAAGGCTCATCATTTTAAAAGTTTTTTCGCGATATTCCGTCTGTCCTGTATTGTGGTTGAATATCATTTTATTGCGTAAATCTTTATGTTTCGGTCTGAAAATAGGAGCAAACCTTTCTGAAAGCGGAAGTCGGAAGAAAATATGTAATCCTAAATTATTTTTATCGCGATGTTCCCCTTTGCCCCATATGGCTTTTAAATACATAGTGTGTTCTCACATTTTTAGAACACTTTTCCAGCAATGTCTGTAATGCTTAAAATGATATTCTTTCTTTCTTAAATATTCTATCTGATAGCCTTTTCTCTAAATGAACCTGCATCTAGATTTCCAAGATAACAGGGCATTTCTTAAAATTGGTAGTGGTATTTTATTCCAGTCCTCTTCCACTGCTTTCCGTAGTCCAATCATTGTTTTAGGTCTGCGATTAAAAAGGGCTCTTTTTCGAAATCTGAAGGCACAACAGTCCATTGGTGCACATCAAGAGACTCTGAAGGAGACAACGTTATAGGCTTGATATCCGCCTTTTTTCTACGCTTTCCAACCTCAGGTTGAAGAAGCGGATATGCTCCAGCTTTGTCCGTCTCTAATCTATGGACGACATGCCACAGATTGACGATCTCTGGTATCCTGGTGATGACTTGTAGAATGCACATACTGAAATTTCCATGAAATTTCAGTATGTGGTAGGGAACAACCTGGAGACGAACCCTATTGAAAATGGACTAAATGGGTTCAAAGATCAGGACCCAGCAGAAGGATCCATTCAATCGCCCTTATGCGTCGTAGCTTACGTAAAAACGCTTCGATTGCGACAAAGCTTTATCATGTTGTTCCGGAGGTACACTTAACCGGTTGTGTTCAATATCATCGAAATGGGGTCAAAGGGCAGGCCATAAGAGCGAGATTTATTCCACAGCCATTATCCTCATAACTTGACTAAAAATGCTTGTATTGCGACAATACTTTATTATGTTAATCCGGAGGTATACTGAACCAATTCTGTTGAATATCATCGAAATGGGGTCAAAGGGCAGGCCACAGGAGCAAGATTTATTCCACAGGCATTATCCTCAAAACTTGAGTAATGACATGAGTAACGATTTCTGGTATGTTGGAAAACGTATCATAATCAATGCATTGCGTGATTTTACTAACTTGTTAGAAATCTGAAGATACATCCATTGGAGCACATCAAGAGACTTTGGAGGAATACCAGACAAAGTTATAGGCTTGATATCCGTCTTTTTTCTACGCTTTCCAACCTTAGGTTGAAGATGCGAATATGCTCCGGCTTTGTCCGCCTCTCTGCCTGTCCGCACGATAACTCGCGTAAAAATGGTTCGATTTCGATGCAATTTTAATATGCGGTAGGGGGACGAACCCTGGGGACGAACCCTTTTGAAAGTGGATGAAATTTGTTCAAAGGTCAAGACATAGGAGCGCGATCCATTCCATCGGTCTTATGCGTCATAACGTACGTAAAAATGCTTCGATTGAGACAAAACTTTAGTACGTTGTTTCTGAGTTATACTGAACCAATTCTGTTGAATATTACCGAAATGGGGTCAAAGGTCAAGGCACAGGAGTGAGTTTTATTCCACAGCCATTATTCTCATAACTTGGCTAAAATGCTTCTATTGCGACAAAACTTTAGTATGTTGTTCCGGAGGTGTACTGAACCAATTTTGTTGAATATCATCGAAATGGGGTCAAACGTCAGGGCACAGGAGCGAGATTTATTCCACAGCCATTATTCTTATGACTTGAGTAATAACTTGAGTAATGATTTCTGGTATGTTGGAAAGCGTATCCATAATCAATGCATTGCATGATTTTACTAACTCGATTCATTTTTTTCAATGCTGTAGTAGATTTGAATACATGACTGATAGTCTTTTCCAGATAGTGTTCTACTGTTCGTAGGCTGTGCGGATAAAGGAATGGTGTTTCCTGTTCAAACACAGAAGCTAAAACATTATTTTAGTATTATGTAGAATTGATTTTAACATTCTTTTCAACGTTTCTTAACTTTTATTTATTATTGTAATAGAAACCAGGAATAATAATTAATCCTTTACTGAAACTTCCTTTGTGTTCTTGGAACCAAGAGCGTAAGTCTTTTTCTGCTCTTTTGCGATAGTAAATCGACATTTCTTTGTTATAGTCCTTTAGGTAGATACAGTACATGCTTCATTAATAGTCACAATAAATTTATATCTGTCTCCAGCTAAGTGATTTTCATTAAGAAGTCAATACAGCGTTCTGCGCCCAGCCCCGTGCCTAGGCAAAAGGCGGAGAACATTCTTTTTTTTTCAGATTCAAATCGCAGTTTATTACCTTGGTTACAGTTGCTACAGAGATTTGTAACGACCTAGCGATTGATCTTTGGGTTGGTGGAGTTTCTTTTAAACCCTGAGACCTTAGATTTAAAATTGTCGAAAAAGTACGTACCTTCTTTTTATACTTGTTTGGAGTTCTTTTTTTAATTAAAATTAGTTCTTGACGATTTCCCCTTAGGTTTAATAATATTGGCTACTTTACATTTAGAAACGCTAATTCCGAGATTTTCACAGTTTCTTAATTGCAGAATAGGAATCTTTCTCAGAGCAAAAAGATAACTTCTATCCACAAGTTGTTTACGTGCGCCATTTTCTTATCAGACGATATTTAACTGCAGCAGATGTTTCTTTTGTATTCATCTAACACGATTTTGCTAGTTTCAATTCTTTGAACTTGTTTTATTTTCTGCAATTTCTTATCAAAAGCGTTCTCACAATGTATGCACATCCTTGGAAAAGCACGATCAGTAGAATGACCCGTAAGGTAAGATCTCAGTGACTTTCAAGGTGACGCAAGCATATGATGCCATTTTAGTAACGAGTATTTTCGGGAAATATTTGTTCGGGCCATATGTCCCAATCAACTGTAAGTGGTGTTCTCCTGAGGTAGAAACGTGTAGGAGCAACAACTTCGCAATCATTATTCTGGTTGGCCTCAAAATGTTACATACGAGGACCTCCAAGCACTGAAACGGGTGGTGAAATAAAATCGTTAGTATAAATCCGTCATTAAATGTTTTCCTCGTGAAACTTCGTTTAGTGTTGTAGACATATTTTTGAGATAACGATGACCTTCAGATTGAAGTTATCTTGTGCGAGACAAACAATGGTTTTAAAAGAACAAACATTGTCACGAAGACGGTATCGCGGCAGCATTCTCTCATGAGGTGCGCGACGTACACTACACTGAAGAGCAATTGAATTCGAGACAGCTGGCGTTATGCAAATGTGGCGCTGTGGGTGGCCCTGTAAACGGAAACGACATGACGTATGCAGCAATCCGACAATATAAGGAGTGATGCGACGGGAATCAGTAAGACTCGGACGCAGTATGGGTAGGACGAAGGATCTAAGCGCATTTGATCGTGGGCAAATTGTCGGGGCCCGACGAATGGGTCACTCCATCTCCGAAGTCGTGCAGGCACTGGGATGTTCATGAGCCACTGTGTCACGGGTGCACCGTGAGTACATCGAATCCGGTAAAACCATCCCTGTAAGGGCCAACTGCCGTGGACAACAGCGTGTGGATGAGCGGGATCACCGTCGGCTAGTGCATTGTAACAGCGGTTAGACGTGCCGCAATGCAAGAAATCACGCGGCAATTTAACGCTGGTGCACAAAAACGTGCAGGCAGCGACACCATCCATAACCATCTCCTAGCTATGGGATACAGAAGCCATCGTCCCACGAGGGTAACGTTGCTGACCGCGCATCACAGGGTGCAAAGATTAGCATGTGCGCGGAAACATCTCCACTAGACCTTAGACATGTGGAAAAATGTTGCCTGGACGGATGAGTCGAGATTCAAGTTGGTACATGCTGATGGCAGGTTACGAGTACGGCGCAAACCACATGCAGCGATGGATCCTTCTTGCCAGCAGGGTACACTTCAAGCTGGTAGGGGTGGCATTTTCGTCTCGGGACTGTTAACGTGGACTGAAATGGGACCCCTGGTACGTGTGACATCGTCCCTCACAGGTCAAAGTTATCGGGATATCCTGGACGACCATTTGCTTTGTTTTGTGTGTCTTCAGCATCCCACTGGGGACCGCATCCTGTAACATGACAATGCACCGTGCCATCGCTCCCGAATTATATCCGAAGGGTTGGAAGAACACTCCACCGACGTGTCTTCGCTTCCTTTGCCAGCTAGGTCACCTGACCTCAATCCCATCGACCACATCTGGGATGCCATCGAGAGAGATGTTCGAGGCTCTGACTCCCCTCCATCAAATCCTCGTGAACTGTGGGAGCTTGTTTAGGGGTCGTGGATCCGTATGGCTTCCCAACGCTTTCGGTGTCTTGTCGAGTCCATGGCGAGACGAATCGCCGCCGTCATCAGGGCGAACGGTGGTACTACACGTTAGTAGGTCGTGGATCCCTATGGCTTCCCAACGCTTCCGGTGTCTTGTCGGGTCCATGCCGTGACGAATCGCAGCCGTCATCAGGGCGAAAGGTGGTGCTACACGTTACTAGACATCTCTTATTCAATTGCTCTTCAGTGTATATTGACAAAAGTCACCGGACACCTAGAAGAGAAATACAACATACCATTTATTCGCATACATTATTACGGCGTCGGTCCACCAGTGGTCTTAATGCATGCACTGACCCTTCGAGACATGCTTTCGGCAAGGTTTTGGACCACAGCGATAGGTATGCGCTTCCATTCAGTACATAATTCTGCCGCTAACTGTTGCTTAGTAGTAGGGCTTGGTTCCAAACTTTTTATGCGGCGCCCTCATTCATTCCATAGGTGCTCTACGGGATTAGGATCAGGGATCTGTGCTGGTCAGTCAACACACGATACGGAATTATCGTCAAACCACGCGGTAACACTCATTGCTTTATGGCTCAGTGCGTTATCCAGCTGTTACCAACGAAGTTCGTTTCCACAGTATTGCAAAAAGTTGGTAGGGCATAGTTGCCTAGAATGTTAAGGTAGACGTGCTGGTTAAACGGTTTGTCTAAGCTAACCAACTAGCCTGGACCATGCCACGAAAAACACCCCCAGACGAGTGCACTGACAGCTCCAAACTTCACCGTAGGAATAGTACACTGCGGAAAATAGCGTTCCCCCGTCTGCCGACATACCCACACACGGCCATGAGGGTGATGGAACGTGTATCTGGATTCATCAGTCTATAAGACCCGTTTCTATTAATATACAGTCCACGATAAATGTTCTTTACACCATGCTGAACGACGAGTAGCATTCCGAGTGTAGATGAAAGGCTTATGAGCAGCCGCACGACCACGGTGACCCATGGAATGAAGTTCTCTGCGAATGGTACGTGTACATACCGATGTTCTAGAATTTTTACTCACCTGTACACCGAGGTCTTGTGCAGCAGTACTCCGTCGATTAGCTGTAACGACTCTCCTGAGGCTTCGACGTCCTCTATCACTGATTTCCTTTGGTCTGCCTGATCGTTTTGCTGCTTCAGGCACGCCATGTGTCATCCAATAATTCAGTACATCCAAAACATTAGACTTGGGTATGTTTGAACGCCTCTCGTTTCTCTTATCGACAACCCACTAATATAACACCCAACAATTTTTCCTTTCTCAAAATCAGTTCTCTCCCGCCGCGACGCTTTCACTCAACCTCACAGTGCGATATGATCGCGGTCAGCTGACGGCTTGGTTTTATTCCGTTTGCAGCTGTACCGCGCATCTTAACAACGCAGCGGACCCGTTCATTGGCTTTTGAAGGGGTGTCCGTTGACTTTTGTCAGTATAGTGTATTACGTATATAACCTACTTATAACCTAATTTGCTTTCTGTTTTTGTTGCTATCTCATATATACAAATCATGCTTATCTCTCGATTAGACATTGTTAACATCATATATGAACTCTCAAGAATTTCTTAAAATGTGGAAATACTGACATTTTCCGCGATGAGTAGCGTCTGACTGAAAAAACATTTTTTTTAAGTGTGATTGGAAAGCATGATTGCATGGTTCAGAGGTGAAGCAGGAGGAAACAAGGGTGAATGAACACGTATTTTGAATCCCTTCTAACACGAAAAAAATATTTCCAAGCAGATTTTAGAAGAAAAATTCAGCGAAAGAGAAAATGCTTTTAGGCCTCTCAGAGAAAATTTTCTCATAACTTAAAACGAGCAATGTAGGAAATATTTTTCATGGTATATTGAACTGGTTTCTAAAATCAATAAACAAATATCAACCAAATTTCAACACAATCGGTAAAACATCCGCAAATACAGACAAATGCTATCGGCTATTTACGACTGAAATGTGTGTTACGAAAAATCATAACGTTTGAGGAAAATGTTTCTCATAGAGGAAAATATCCAGTTTAAAGGGTTTTTATATTTAGATTGGGTTCTTATGAAAGAAGATACGGTTCCAAGTACGGTACAAAGAGAAATGAACACTTTCATTCCCTGGTGCAAAATCTGTGTGGTACAGAATCTACCAAATATATATTGTGACGTGCCTGCCCCGCAGCACGCACACGACATAAAGGCAGATAGCAGCGAGAACGAACGTCTGCGTAGCTCAGTTGGTAGAGCGACTTGTTCCGGAATAAGAGGAATCGGGATTAGATAACCGGCGTGAACCAAAAATGACGGAGAAATTTACTTCGCTATAATATGAAAAGTAGTCCCGCCGCAAATGCTATCAGTAGAAGGAAGCATTCTTAAAATCAAAATTTTAGAAGCAAAGATATCATAATTATAGATATTTATATTAAAGACCCGTAAACACTATTTCGAGAAAAGAAAAATATATGCACATAAACATTTTCCGCGATGAGTAGCGTCTGACTGAAAAATATTTTTTCAATATGTTGGAAAGCATGATTGCAAGAAAACGCCGAATAGTGGTGAAGCATTTAGGCACAAAATATTGTGAAGTGCATGAAAAATATTAACGTCGTTGCCTCTATCTAGCACGAAAATAATTTTTAAAATCCGCTTTTTTGAAAAGGTTTCAGAAGAAGTACAGTATTTCGCTTTTGAAGCAGAGGTTTCAGAAAAAGTACAGTATGCATTTATGCCCCTAGCGGTGGTATCATGCAATATTTCAAATAGAAAGTGCAAGTAAAATGGCCTTTGTGGTAAAAGGTATTAAAAGGTGAAAATAAGTTTTGAATCTTTTTGTTGTTTGAATTGATTGTATAGAGCAAAGCATATTTTGAAATTAAAAGCATGTACATTTACGCCCCCTAGCGGCGAGGTTATGCATCGGAGAAAGGCAAAACCCTATAACTCGTTGTTCTGAGAGCTCAGAGTTCCGCATGCCAAACGAATTTTCCAAATCGGACTAACAGTTGCAGATCTATAGAGTCCATCGACGGACGAACGTTGATAGACTCTACAGATCGGGGTAATACACGGGTGTCCAAAAGTTAAGCATTGCTAAAAAAGACATTTTAGGACAAACGAAAGTTGAAAGATCGGTAATAAAGTAAAGTACAGAGGACGAAGGAATATGTAACGGCGGTAATCATGTAATGAACGATAACTGGAATAAAAGACGAAGCAGCACATTTGTGGAGTTGAGAAATAACTCCAAAATGCAAAAAGTGACATTTTCTGTCGTCATCGCGCCCAGCTAGTAGTAGAATTAAGTTTTTTTATTGAAACATGGCAAATGGATATATTTGTACGTAGTCGGATTATCGGAATGTTAAAATCCCGTCAGACGCAGTTATATTGTTGCCAGAGACACTGGCGTAAATCAGTCCATTGTATCCAGAATTCGCAGAAGGTACCAGGATACCAGAGATCGTCAATCTGTGGCATGTCGTCCATAGATTACAACGGCTCAGGATGATAGGTATGCAACACTAACTGCGAGACTTAACAGGTTGATGTCGACGAGAGTTCTTGCTTCACAGCTGTCTGCGGCTGGTGGTCCAGTTGTTTTAAGTTAAAAAGGTACACATACGGCTCAGAAAACAAGGACTGTACGCAAGTAGGCCTGCAGTTTACATCCCGCTCACTCCGTTAGCAAAAAATGGAAGGGTACTATGGTGCAGACAACTTTAAGATTGGGACGAAAATCAGTGAGGCAATGTCCTCTTCTCCGACGAATTAAGATTCAGTCTCGAAAGTTACCGTCATCGTGTTCTCATCTGGAGAGAACCAAGAACTCGTTATTCCCCCACAAAAATCCGAGAAAAACGGAAGTAGTGTTGTACTTGTCTGCGGTGGTATTGTCTCCAACGGGCTCACACACACACAGCTCCACGTCTTTTTCGGTGGAGCTTTAACAGGTCGGAGATACAGAAACGAAATCTTTTATCTCTACGCGAGGCGTTTTCGGGGAGCTTTTGGCCCAGATGTCTTGTTCATGAAAGATTACACGAGATCTCATAGAGCTGCTATTGTCGATGATAATTTAGAAAGCAAAGATATCCACCGTATACCATGGCTAGCGCATTTCCCAGACCACAACCCAATAGGGCATATGTAGAATGCATTGGGGAGACACATTGAAGGTCGTAAACGTCCTGCCAGAACTCTCGAGGAACTCCGATCTGCTGTTGCTCAGAACAAAATTTTCTGACACAGTCTTTTGCTTCCCTTGCCTACTGCATGAGACATCCGTATGCCACTTGTATTACTGTAAAAGGTCACCATGCGCCTTACCAGCCAGTTGCACAAAATCAGAAATCCTGCTGTTTTTACCATTTTGGATTATTGGTACCTTTAACTGGTTCATCATTTTTTATGTTATTTGTACTGCGCATTTTATTCCTCACTAAAATATCATTGTGCCTTCTCGTTTTTGGAATTTAGCACTTTTTGTTGATTATACTTAAAACTTTTGGACAACCCAGCACGTACTTTTTCATTTTTCATAAGACGTTTTAAAAACATTGGTCTTCGTGCATTTATGGTTATAATGAGATCTTATGAACACTAAATTCACTCGCTAGTTCTTTCTGTTACGCAAGTTGTGTAATACATCCACTTGGATTTTTATTGTCTTCTAATTTTCTGGTTGTTATTCTACTGCGCATGCGGAGACCCTGGCGTACCGCTTTAAAGCACCGGATAAATATTTGAGTGAGAACACAAATTGCATGTCTTCCTTTTTTCTTTCTTTTCTTTTGTACTTTCCTTTTTGAAAGTTGAAACATGAAATATTATTACTAGCAGACAGATATTTTGAGTCACAGTATTCTCAAAGTTAACCAACCAGGAATTCCAGTGAAATGTAAATTTAGAATTTTCTGGGGAGAGAAGTCTCATTGGGTTTTCAAGAGAGAGGATCTTACGCAATTCACCATGTATGGGTTGCTCTCGAAATTCGACGTTAATAACGCAAAGCTTCCCATGTGACACATTAATATTCTGGGAATAGAATAACAATGTATATATACCGCTTTGGCTGATTAAGATAATTAATGCAGTTTGAATTTAATGGATATAGACGTAATTCCACAATACGAAACACACTTAATATATCCACTTACGTTAACAGTGCCTGTCTTTGATTTCGAGGGAATTTCCCGATAATGCGACCGACTGCATTATTAGCAACTTTATTAATGTTCAAATCAGTTGTTACAATCTCTTATACATCACGAAACATTGTACGTTCTACGGAAACCACAGAATATTTACATTCCTTATCCTCCATATCACGGAATTTAGAAATTATATGGCTATCGTAATACTAAATGTCATATTATGTGAGTCTCAACAAATGTTAGTTGCCCTATGTCGTTATTCAGTTAATACAGGAGAAATGCAAACTAAATGTCTGCCCGGGCTTTAATTTGGAAAGGGGGACCCGGCCCGACTCACACTTTCCACTTTACTGCCCGGCCCGACACATAATTTAATATTTACTGACAGGACCGGCTCAGAATTTCCAGTTCACTCCCTGCCCGGCAGAGAATTTTCAGTTTACTGACAGCTCAGAAATTTACAAGCTTTCAGTTTACTGACGGTTCAGAATTTCCAGTTTACTACTACTAGACCAGGTTCTGAATTACCAGTTTCCTGCCTATCCCTGCTCAAAATTACCAGTTTAATGCCTATCCCTGCTCAGAATTTTCACTTTACAACTTGGCCCAGCTCATAATTTCCAGTTTACAGCCCTGCCCGACGCATTTTATACACTGGTGGGCAAAAAGTAAGGACGAAGACGTGAAATTAGCATAACAGCGGAACTAACAGGCAGAACGGACCGAAAGACCACTCAGGAGATAGACTAGGGTCCGGTACGGTAGGGCATGCGCATATATGCATCATGACGTAGGGGGAGGTGGTCGGAAATGTATAAAGCACACGGGCTGTGTACGCTCAGCAATTCGGTGAAAGCTGTTGCACGATGTACATCGCTTTGAACGACGTCGAGTTGCTGCCACCGTGTGATATAGCCAACAGGCAATGCAGTAGACGACATCTGGGTTACTTTACCCGAGGTCGCGTCTTTGGGAAGATGGAAGAAGGTCGAAGCGTGACTAGTGTGGCTGAGCAGTTTGGGATCGCTCACAGCATCGTTTCACGAGCTTGGAGACCATTTCAAATGACAGGAACAGCTGTCTGAGAGTTTAGCAGTGGTCGTCCAAGAGCAACCATTGCGGAGGACGACCGACATATTGTCCCACAGGCGAGAAGAGACAGACGGCAGACAGCGGAAGAAATCGCAAGGCACATGCAACAGACAACTGAACGTCCCTTATCGCGTTGTACCGTGGCCAGGAGGCTGCACAAAGGTGGTCTATTTGCACGAGGACCAGTACGGTGTGTGCCATTAACGCCTGCTCATCGGAGACGGCGGTTTCTGTGGTGCTAGGAACTCAAGAACTGAACACATCAGCAATGGGTCGAGTTCTCTTTACGGATGAGAGCCGATTTAGTCTGATGAGCGATTCTGGACTTATATACACTTAGAGAGGGCAGGGAACACGCACTCACGCCTCCAACATCATCGAAAGTGACCGGTTTGTAGGTGGCGAAGTTCTAGTTTGGGGCGGTATCATGCTTGGTCGCCGTACTGATCTCCATATCTTCCAAGGAGGTTCAGTCACTGGTGTCCGCTATTGTACCGAGGTTCTCTTGCCTCACGTGCGTCTGTTTAGAGGTGCTGTGCGTCCTGAGTTCCTCTTCATGGATGACAACGCTACACCTCATCGTACAGTGGCTGTCGCAGAGCTGTTTGAGAGTGAAGATATTCAACGCATGGATTGGCCCGCAAGGTCCCCGGACCTAAAATCAATCGAACACGTGTGGGACCTTCTCGGGAGACGTACCGATTCCGTAGCTGTGATTGGCGCTACAAGAGGAATGGGCAGCAATGCCTCAACAGCTCATTGATAACCTAGTCTTCAGCATGGACAGACATTGTAAATCCTGCAACGCAGTCAGGGGTGATCATATCCCCTACTAAAGACTGGATTTTTCTTGGCAGTAGCCTGTCACATGGACGTTTCTGTCCTCTGTCCTGTTGTGTTTGAAGCTACCTTCTTAATAAAGTGCGTTTGCATCCTTTGGATTCCTTGTTTGGACAGTTTTGCTCACTTGTCCCATATTCGTACATTTTGGGGATCTTATGGTATGATTTGAGTCGATGTGTAACACTTTTCTTGGCAGTCGCCTGTCACTGCACGACGTTACGTTCGAAAAACCGCCTTGCCCCCTCGTCCTTAATTTTTGCACACCAGTGTTCTTTCATCAAACGTTCTCTGCGATTCAACGCAAATATTGCAATGTTTCTTTTGGAGCAAGGATATTTAACCCGTGGGCCCACGGAGCACTTTTCAAATGGCTCGCGTGACGTTGTCCAGAAGGGACTTTTTAAAATGATAGAAAATATATTTTCGAAATGGAGAAAAAATATCCACACACACCCAAATTGTTGAAGAGCACTGAAAAATTTAGGTGCATCACGTACGTATTTCTGAATTCTTTGTAACATATATATGTTAACCGGCATCGTTTCTTTTTCCAAAAATTAAGCTTTAGGATTCAACACCTGTCTGAAATAATCGATATTCATACTAAACACATGCCATTTAATTTTTTATTTTCCATATGAACTTCGAGTCCTGTTCCGTTTTGTCATGTTGTCCGCGATTCAGAAAAGTTTGAAAACTCACAGCCGTAGCGAAACAAATGCGCTATACTGAACAAAAGTACCTTAGTTGTAGAAGAAATGCCATACTGAGAGACAAGCCATTTCGCGTAGGAATTCTTCACATGGTTAAAGTTTCGAACTAACTACATACACTATATTGACAAAAGTCACCAGACACCTAGAAGAGAAACACAACATGGCATTTATTGAAATACATTAGTAAGGTGTCGGTCCCCCTTTGGCCTTAATGCATGCACTGACCCTTCGAGACATGCTTTCGACAAGGTTTTGGAACACAGCGATATGTATGCGATTCCATTCAGTACATAATGCTGCCGCTAACTCTTGCCTAGTAGTAGGCCTTGGTTCCAAACTTCTTATGCGGCGCTCTAATTCATCCCATAGGTGCTCTACAGCATTAAGATCAGGGATATGTGCTGGCCAGTCCACACACAATAAGGAACTATCGTCAAACCACGGCGTAACAGTCCTTGCTTTATGGCTCGGTGCATTTTCCTGCTGGTACCAACAAGGATCGGTTCCATAATAATGCCACAGAGTTGGTAGAGCATAATTGTTCAGAACATCGTTGTAGACGTGCTGGTTTTCAATTTTGTCCACGGTAACCAATGGATCGGGACCATACCATGAAAACAACCCCCACAGGGGCAGACTGCCAGCTCCAAACTTAACCGTAGGAACAGTGCACTTTGGTAATAGTGTTCCCCCGGCTGCCGCCATACCCACACACGGCCATCAAACTGATGGATCGTGTATCAGTCTGATGGCCGTGTGTGGGTATGGCGGAAGCCGGACCCGTTTCCATTGATCTACGGTCCACGATAAGTGTTCTTTACACCACGCTAAACGACGACTAGCACTCCGAGTGGAGACGAAAGGCTTATGAGCCGGCGCACTACCACGGTAACCTATGGAATGCAGTTTTCTGTGAATGGTTCGTATACATACCGAGGTTCCAGCATTTCTATTCACCTGTACACTGTGTTCTTGTGCAGTACTCCGTCGACTAGCTGTAACGACTCTCCTGCGGCTTCGACGTCCTCTATCACTGATTTCCTTTTGTCTGCCGGTACGTTTTGCTGCTTCAGGCCCGCCATGGGTCTTCCACTTATCCAGTACATCCAAAAAAGTTTACTTGGGTTTGTTTAAACGCCTCTCAGTTTCTCTTATGGACAACCCACTAATGTAACACCCAACAATCTTTCCTTTCTCAAAGTAAGTTCTCTCTTGCAGCGACGCTTTCCCTCAAGCTCACAGTGCGATATGATCACGGTCAGCTGCAGGCTTGTTTTTATACCGTTTGCAGCTGTTCATCACATCATAACAACGCAGCGGATCCGTTTATTTGCTTTTAAAGGGGTGTCCGGTGACTTTTGTCAATATAGTGTACTTCTGATACGAATGTAAATGCTTTTCTTCTTCTACAGTTAAATACAAACAAGGTAATACTCGATTCCTAAATATGTAAACAAATACTTCGAACTTCTTCGTTTCCTCTGTAGCAACGAATGGCGCGAGAGGTTCGTCTTGGCTTTTGTTTCGAGAAGCTGATAACTCTTCTCATGTCAAAATTTCCCGGAAAAGAAAGAAGCCACGTGTTTTAGTCGTTAAAGGCAATTAAATAGAAACGGAATTCGATTTCAACATCAAAAATAACAAAAAAATCGTCCCGATTCAGACTCTCATCTTACAGCCCGACTCATCGGTTTAAGAGCTAATTAGATAATCAATGCATCCGGCCGCAGATTCATTTCACTCCGTGAACTTCACCATCTGAATATTTATTAAGTCAGTTTTCGTTTTGTGAGACAAAAATATTTTTTAAATGCAGGATCAAAATCGTAAACTTTCCTGAACAGGCCCTGAAGCTTTTACTTAACAGATGGAAGAAAAAATACAGGTAGGCTCAGTTGTGTTTGAGCCATCAGTTTGTAACGTAGGAATACTACTTGCATATCAGAGAGTTGAAATGTGCTAGTCGAGTATGGTTTCAAAGCGTTTATTTAATTTGTTATAGCCAACTGAGGTCATTGATATGAAAAATAGCTTAAATAATTTTACAAAAAATGCTAGATACATTGCGAACACAAAGCAGAATAATACACGAATTTCCCAACGTGGTGCTTTGTCTTCTTGGGCTTCTTACATTCCTCCTCACTTGCTCTTGCCTCTCGTTTTGATTTTCTCCACTTTTGACTGCGTTCATTCTGCCAAGTCCGCGGAATTGTCGAAAATGTTAACCTGTTCAAACGAAAACAATTTTTAAAAATTTTAGTTTAAACCACTACGGTAGGTTCTTTATATATTTGAATAGATCTCGTCGAGAACTTTAAAACGATGCCACGCACAGTCGTTTTGCACTCACGGTTGTCCAGATAAACTGCGATATTTTCAAACGTGTTCACCGCTTCACAAGAAAACAATTTTTAAAATGTTCAGTTCAAACCACTGCGAAATGGTCTTCATATATCAGAATAGATCTCGTCGAGAGCTTGAAAACGATATTAGCACGGTCGTGTTGCGCTCACAGTTGCCGAGATATACTGAGGCAAACGCTGAGGCCCACCCAGAAATATTGCATCATATCCCACGCGCACAGAGAGCGAGAGGAGCGTCGCACGCACGATGTTTTGCGCAGTACGCGAATTGGACTCCATGCTGTTTACGAATACGCTGACACGATTAGTGTGCGGCACGTATTTTGAACGCAATAACGATTTCAATTGGGACCTATTTTTGTCACAGGCGGTCGTCCCTAAGTTGCCCTATGCTATCCGCGGAGTTAGACGTATTCCTACGTCAAAAAGACCAGCCTTGCTCGGGGATGTGATTTTCGGGACGGGCCGATCCCGGGCAGACTGCTAAAGCAATCAACTTATGAAGCATCATGAATTCCATGCAGTGGATGAGATTGAGTCTTCTCATTACTAGTAAATGAAATCGAGAAAGTTAAAACATTTTTTTCTTCGACACCTATTTTACAAATCGACTGGTGTTTATATCGGGAACATCCAGACGGCTCATTATACACTTACACCCCTTAACGGTGTAAGTGTATAATGAGCACCTCTCATTATACACCTACTGCGATGAGCTCATGACCTCTCTACAATCCAGAAGGAAAGCTCTCCAACGTAATTTCCTGTACGATATCATTAATGGAGAGATAGATGATACTCAAATTGTAAACCAAGTTTCCTTGTCGAACGTTTACCAAAGACAAAAAAGTGACCTATTTGCAGTGCCATTTTTCAGGATAGATGCTGGAAAAAATTCTCCGTTTTGCAAAATGTATAGAATTCACAACTCACTTGTCCAGGATATTTTTAATATAAGTTATAATTTTTTTCCGGATATTTTTAATGTAATTAAGAATTTTTTTCGTGAAGCGTGTTTCGCAAGACGGTCAATATATCTTGGCAATGTAAATATCTAAAAATCAAAGGTATTTTTCGCGCTACAAATCAAAGAGGTTGCAAGGGCTGTCAAAGCACGATCACATTTAGCTTGTTACAAAGCGCACACACCACACTTCCAAATCGCCATCTAAAAACGTAAGGTTTAAAATACGTCTTTATTTACAATTTAAAAAATATGGTAGTTTAAGAGCTATTTAGCGAGCACTTTCGGGACCACTATGGTCGCATCTTAAGGCCGATGAGTGAAATCATATTGTAGCGACGCTTGGTTTAAATAGTTACAGACATGAGCACATTGAATACATACTAGTATTATGTAAATGACAAAAAAAAAAAAAAAAAACATGAGTCATTACCATTCACCACACACCTCAAACTGTTTAAAGTCATCAAGATTATTTTGGTGGTTCTTTCCATGGGTATTGTAAGACGAAATTTCTCCAGGCACTACGGATGTAAATATCACTATAGAAATTCCTGTAACTATTTATACCATTTGTAGGGATGTGCTTATAAATAAATAAGTAAATAAATAAACAGCTTCAAGTTTGATATCGGCCAAACAGAAGTCCGCTATACCTTTACAAGCAATACCATTGCTCACGATCACTACTTAGGTCATATTACGTCTAGTTTCCATTTGAAATAGCTCATGGTGTGTGTCACCGTTAAGGGGTGTAAGTGTATAATGATTTATTTTCAAAATCTTTGTTTATAAAATTCGGTTTTATAAAAATTATATTTTTTGCGTTAAAGAAGTCACGAGGATTAACATTTTGCAGTATTTTGAGATAAAATGCTTTGCCAATAGGAGGGGGCGTAAGTGCATATTTTTGTTTTTTATAAGTTTTCCATCATATCTTCGTTTCTAGAACCATAACGAAAAAAATAAATAAAATTCAGCAGACGCTATTCACCGCGGAACAGATTTGTGTGTACTTCTTAATGTTTGGTTTTCCCGCTTGTGGCGTTGACGTAAAGTACTGCAATGATCATATCTCCTCTTCTAAAAGTCCGATACAACTTTTTTGTTTTAGCTATGGCTAGAGATTGTGGGCAGGAATACTTTTCATACATTTCACAATTCCTGTACGGCACCCGGGACTCCGCTAAAGGGATACGAGGGTGGGTTGGAGCCCAACCTGAAAATTCTGTTTCCCACCTTGCCGCCCACCCAGGTCAAGATGAGACATTTTGCAATTCTTCAACTTTAAAATGTAATCTATACTTTTATAAATAATAAATATAATCAGTTTCATGCTTTTCGTCGTGTAGCCCTGCATGCATGTTTTCCTCTAGAAACTGTGTTGTTTACTTCTCTGTAGAAAGGCGATCAAAATAGCATTAGCAGGGCAATAAAAAAAGTCATTTCTTCTCCATTATTCCAAATTCTTAGTTTAAATCTTTTTTTTATGTTGGGATCAAATGAATAGATGGACAGCACAGCTTTGGAAGAGATTAGTGCAAGGCAAGATTATTGGATTAAAAGAATTCTGTTAAGGCGGGAGGGAGGTCTTATTTCCCCTGAACTCCAATTAACGAAAACATTTGCTTTCAGACACTTCTCCTAGGCATAAATGTTTTCGCCGCCCCTGTGCAAATTGGTCTAAGCGCTTGTTTCCTGCCATTCGTATGAAATGGGTATGAGTTCGTATCTCGGTGAAGTGAAAATGCTGTGTTTGTCTTACGACACTGGCTGGCTCTCTTCCATGGAGCCAATAACCCTAAATTAAGGACGGGAGACTGCATACATCCTGTGAAATAACTCACGGTGGTCGTTAAAGCCCCTTTTCCCCCACAAAATAATAAAATAAAACCCTTCAACAGGTTCCTGAAATCTTGAGTCAATGCCTACTTTATACAAACACCTGCTTTACTTATTTGTTTAGCACAACAATGGTGACTGAATGTTATTTCTGCGAAATCCGTATAGAGACCATGTAAATTCAAAGAACAGGTGGGGATAGGAAATCCTTCTCAGTCTAGGCAGGCGGTCGAGGTAGTTCAGGTGTCAGGGCGTTTTGGGCGTTATGGTTGTTAAAGGGATAAATCAGTGCGTGCTACTTTGTGCTGGTGGCACTGTGTCATGTTCGGTACACGAGTATGTAACACTTTAGGTGAGGGTGAGTCGAAAGTGTTGCAATACATGTATAAACGCATGTGCTGCGCAGAGTATGTCACGTGTTTAAACTAGTTCAAATCGCGCATTGCACTCAGTCGAAAAAGATATAAAGTGGTAGACGTTGCTGTGAACAGCATTGCGTGTCGTCGTTCTGCCTGCGGTTAGGACGCCTAAAAGATGAACAGCCACAACCGGCTAATTAGGGAATTTTTGCTTTACGAATTTGAACTCGGCCATAATGCTGATCAAGGAACACGAAACATTTTTCATCCGAAAAGGAAAGGTTCTGTGGAACACAGCATCGAAACCTGATGGTTCAAGAAATTTCGTTCAGGTGACAGAAAACTCGACGATCAGCCAGGGTCAGATAGGCCGCGAACGGTGGATTCGGAGGCTGTCCGTAATGCAGCAAAAGCAAATCCGACAACCAGTACTCGGAGATTATCAGGGGACCTGGACATATCACAGATCACAGAAGTTCGTCACCTTCAGGACCTTGACAAGGTCTACAGGAGCTCCCGCACTGTCAATCACAAACTGACGCCAGCTGAAGTAAACCGCCGAGTGGATGTGTGCACGAAACTCCTAAAAAACTCTCGCGATATACGTTTCATCAAAAGAACTGTTACGTGCGATGAAAAGTGGGTCTATTTCAAAAGTACTAACACGCAACGGCAGTAGTTGAGCCCGGGCCAGCTTCCTGAACCAGTGTAACCGGGGCTTCCATATTTATCAGAAGTGAAGTTCGGTAGCCATTTATAGAGATAGTGAACTGTAATCATTTTCCTTCATTTCCCACCATTTTGATGAGCTGGGAAGCAAACGTCAATGTACTTCTTTTCCCACGCGTCGCAGCAGAGGGGTGTTAGATTTATATTTTCGTCGACGTGAGAAAAATGAAGCTGGACATTATTTCCGACGTCCCAAGCGATGCGAGGAGAAGGGGGCTGCGAGCCAATTTAAATAATCTTGCGTTTTCAGAGAGAAGGCATTTCTAAAGGGTGGCCGGGCTTTCGAAGAATAGAAGAGTCTTTACTCTCTTCGGGGAAGACACAGCTTTTAGGGGACTGTCCGAGGAAGAGAAGGGGAGAAGGGACTCGGTGGCAGAAAGTCGAGGAAGGAGGAGTATTTTAGCGGAGGTGCGAGTATCGTCGGGAGAAAGAGAAGTAGGAATGAATGATGCCAATGATGAGAGAGACGGAAGGAGATTTTGAGAAGTTAATAAGATATAGAAAGAACGGAGATCAGGACAAGGCTTAGAGACATTCCCCGTAACATCTGAATAAAAGCCTTCCTCACTGCAAAGATTTAGCTTCAGTCGATTCTCTTTTATATACTTTGTATCTTATTTATCTGCTCCAAACAGGAGAATTACGGGTTAAACCCCCAATACAGAACTTACTGCAAAGGAAGCATCAAACGAACCCTCCACACAGGGCCCTGTAATAGAACTCAGCACCAAGCCCTGTAACACATGCTGCCAAACGTGGACGCTTCGAGCACAACGTGATGCTCTGCGTCTGGTTGAATTTCGAGGAAATAATCCATTAGGAATTCGTTCCAGGCGATCGGATCATCAACGCCAACCTCTACTCTGAACAGCTGGAGCGGATGTATGCCGTTTTGGAGGAGAAGTACCCGGTACTGGTGAACAGAAAGCGTGCTCTCCTATATCAGGACAACGCTCGGCCTCACACGGCGCGAACGACCCGGGCGAAACTTAGGAACTTGAGGGCATCGAACTGATGCTACACCGTGCATATAGTCCGGATCTTTCTCCGACGGAATATTATTTGTTCCGGTCCATGGCCCACTTCCTTCGGGAGCGGCACTTCAACAACCAGAAGGAGGTGACAGCTAAGGTAAAGGAGTTCTTTGCTTCGAAAGACAAGAACAGGTACCGCCGCGGAATCGAAAAACTGGCAGACATATGTCTAAAGACGGTGCAACACGATGGCCTATACTTTGAATGCTAGCCAGCCTTCGTCGTAAAGGTACATATGAAGATATAAAGTGACCCAAATACTGCAAAACTTTCGACTTATTAACTGTAATTTATTAAAACAGATAAACAGGATATAAAGGTAAAAACACCAAACTTTGGATTCTATTGCATTCTAAAGAGTGCAAAAACATTAAGACAGTTTTAAAGTTAATGAGTATGTATTACGGGGAGGGGGGGTCACAAATACCTTTGCAGCTTCTAGGAAAAGCATATTAAAAAATGTTTCAGTATTTCGTAAATAAAGTTACTGTCAAACTTGTCCAAGCAAAAATACTACTCACCGACCCTGATTTCGAAATCTAGCGACGTCCCTGTACGTCACAGTTCTGTTCCTAGGGGTAGAAGTGTTCATACCTGTTTGTATCGTACTTGAAATCGAATATCCTTTCTAAGAACCCCATTTAAAAAAATCCCCTTTGTTTTGGATATCTTCCGCTATAAGTAATGTTTTGTTCACAATTTCAGAAAATTTTAGTACCCATTTCCTTCGCAAGTTACCGAAAGTATATGTTCGAAAATTGTTGGATGTTTTGCAAGATTGTGTAGAAATCAGTTTGATATACTCTACTCAAAAGAATCAGAGAGCAAAAGACATCGTAAGGAAAATCATGTGCGACTGACGTTGTTGAACGTAAAATATTATTTTTATGTAATATACAGTAGAATTTTCGGTAATATGGGTAGCAATTTTTATGCAATGTTATCATTTAATACACATGGTGCGATGTGGTATACAATGCACATATCTGTTCAACAAGAAAAAACGACTTTTTTTAAGGTGGTAACTGACTTCCAGTACGATGTCTGGTACCATAGAAAAATCAGACTCACATCTATGAGGCATGGAATCAATTATGTTATCGAGGAGTTTCTAAGGTGGAACTGACTTCTAGTAGGCTATCTAGTCCCATAGAACAATAAGACTCACTCCTGTGAGACATGGCAACGATGAGGTTATCGAGGAGTTTTTAAGGTAGCAACTGACTTCTAGTAAGGTGTCTGGTCCCATAGAACAATAAGACTCACACCTGTGAGGCATGGAATTGATGAGGTTTTCGAGGAGTTTTTAAGGTGGTAACTGACTTCTAGTAGGGTGTCTGGTCCCATAGGACAATAAGACTCACACCTGTAAGGCATGGAATCGATGAGGTTATTGAGGAGTTTTTAAGGTGGTAAGTGACTTCTAGTAGGGTGTCTGGTCCCGTAGAACGGAAAGACTTGCACCTATGAGGGGTGGAATCGATGAAGTTATCGAGGAAATTTTAAGGTGGTAACTGACTTCTGCTAGGGTGTCTGGTCCCATTGAACGCTAAGACTCACACCTGTGAGGTATGGAATCGATGAGGTTATCGAGGAGTTCTTTGAAGATATTTTCGCCACTCGTCAATAAGGGAAGCCTCCAGTTCACGGGGAGTCAATGGAAGTGGGGCCGAGCTGCAGCTAAGAGCGTCCCAGGCATGTGCAATAGGATTTATTGCATTGCAGCGTACTGGCCGCTCCATACGCTGGATTCATTCCTTTTAAAGCTCTTGTCCACTAGCCAACTTCCATAAAGTCGAGCTCTACCGTCCACGAATCATCGACGGCTTCAGCATATGGCATGACGATAGGTCTATGAATCTCGTCTCTATATCTCTGAGCCGTCAGACTGCCCTTTCGGATGACGTACAAATTCGTGCTTCTTCCGATATTTATGCCTGCCAGAAAATCAATCCATGTCCGCCCAAATGCAACATTTACTACACAAAAGTTCGACTATCTCGTGTGCCCGTTACACTCTGGATAAAACTCGTCTATTATCAGACTCCAGACTGAATCCCGACTCGTCAGAAAAGAGAGGTTTACTCCTCTCGTCGTATCCCCGAACACGATATCCCTCAGCCCAGTTTCTACGGGCCGTACTTTGAGTCGGGTTTATTGCGACAGACGGTCTTGAAGATTATTTAGGATAGTTTGAGTTGACAACTTGCATTTTGGCAGCTCTCGGTTAAGCTAAGTAACATTTTGCTTCCTGTTTCGACTGGCTCTTAACAATAGAAAATGGTCGCCCCTTGCTGTAGTTGCTTGTGGACTATCTTAAACTTGGAATCTTCAAACACTTCTCTTATCCTGGAGTCGTGTCCAAAGTCGGGAAATGACACTTCATGACACTCCAAAAATGTCTTCAGCTACGACCCGCTGTGTCTGACTTGCTTCCAGCCTGCCAGTAGCTCACCTCGCAGTTGATTCAGATAAATCATGCTGTTTTGAAATCGTTTGGACGGAATACTTGAAGACACGAAACATCACGATAAACGCAGAAGAATAAGGAAGCTTCCAGAAAACTCGCTTTTTATCCCAATCTGAGAATTGGACTCCATGATGTTTACGAATACGCTGACACGATTAGTGGGCGGCACGTATTTTGAACTCTATAACGAGGCTAATTTGCATAAGGATATACATGATTTTGCTGTCTACGCTACACTCGAATGCGTTTTTCACGTTTCGGTCAGATATAACACGATCGGCTTGCATAATGTTGCCAAGCAACGTATACTTATTTTTCTGTAACAGGTTCAATATACAGAGTGTGAGTCGAAAGTTTTGCAATGTTTGCATAAACGCATGTGCTGCTACGGGTATGTCACGTGTTTAAACTACTTAAAGTCGCGAACTGCAGTCAGTCGAAAGGAAAGTGGTAGTTCCTGTGAACAGCATTGAGGGGGCTGCGGATGGCCTAGTGGACAACATGCATGACTGCCACGGAGAAGCCATAGGTTCGATCCCAGATAGGTAAGAACGCTCGAACCACTAAATATCAGCCGTGCGTCGCATGGGCACGTTAAGACGTCGGACACCGGGTACTGGCCCCCTCCGATAATAAGTAATGGCGTCTTCCTCCCCCTTTCTACCTCGCTTCCGTGTGACTTTCCTATCGGGCACTCTAGCCCAAATATCGCAGCTTCCTATTCCTAAGGTTGTTTAAGAACTGGGGTCAGACACACCCTTCCTAAACTCTTCCACATATGATCTGATCTATGATCTGAACATCACTGCATGTCGTCGTACTGTCCGTGGTTGGGACGCTTAAAAGATGAACAGCCACAACCGGATAGTTAAGGAACTTTTGCTTTACGAGATTGAACTCGACCATAACGCTGCTCAAGCAACACGAAACATTTGTCATGCGAAAGGGGAAGATTACGTGGACCACAGCATCGCAACCAGATGGCTCAAAAATTTTGCTCAAGTGACAGAAACCTCGACGATCAGCCAAGGTCAGGTAGGGCGCGAACCGTGGATTCGGAGGCCGTCCGCCAAGCCGTAGAGGCAATTCCGACAACCAGCACTCAGATGTCATCTTGGTATATCATAGACCAGCGTGCTTCGTCACCTTCAGGACCTCAGCAAGGTTTACAGGAGCTTCCGCATTGTCCGTCACGAACTGACGCCAGCTGATGTAAACCGCCGAGTGTAGGTTTGCAAGAGCTCCCGCATTGCCCGTCACGAACTGACACCAGCTGATGTAAACCGCCGAGTGTAGGTTTACAAGAGCTCCCGCATTGTCCAGTCACGAACTGACGCCAGCTGATGTAAACCGCCGAGTGTAGGTTCACAGGAGCTTCCGCATTGTCCGTCACGAACTGACGCCAGCTCATGTAAACCGCCGAGTGTAGGTTAACAGGAGCTTCCGCATTGTCCGTCACGAACTGACGCCAGCTGATGTAAACCGCCGAGTGTAGGTTTACAAGAGCTCCCGCATTACCCGTCACGAACTGACGCCAGCTGATGTAAACCGCCGAGTGTAGGTTCACAGGAGCTTCCGCATTGTCCGTCACGAACTGACGCCAGCTCATGTAAACCGCCGAGTGTAGGTTAACAGGAGCTTCCGCATTGTCCGTCACGAACTGACGCCAGCTGATGTAAACCGCCGAGTGTAGGTTCACAGGAGCTTCCGCATTGTCCGTCACGAACTGACGCCAGCTGATGTAAACCGCCGAGTGTATGTTTACAGGAGCTCCCGCATTGTCCGTCACGAACTGACGCCAGCTGATGTAAACCGCCGAGTGTTGGTTCACAGGAGCTTCCGCATTGTCCGTCACGAACTGACGCCAGCTGATGTAAACCGCCGAGTGTAGGTTCACAGGAGCTTCCGCATTGTCCGTCACGAACTGACGCCAGCTGATGTAAACCGCCGAGTGTAGGTTCACAGGAGCTTCCCGCATTGTCCGTCACGAACTGACGCCAGCTGATGTAAACCGCCGAGTGTAGGTTCACAGGAGCTCCCGCATTGTCCGTCACGAACTGACGCCAGCTGATGTAAACCGCCGAGTGTAGGTTCACAGGAGCTTCCGCATTGTCCGTCACGAACTGACGCCAGCTGATGTAAACCGCCGAGTGTAGGTTCACAGGAGCTTCCGCATTGTCCGTCACGAACTGACGCCAGCTAATGTAAACCGCCGAGTGTAGGTTCACAGGAGCTTCCGCATTGTCCGTCACGAACTGACGCCAGCTGATGTAAACCGCCGAGTGTAGGTTCACAGGAGCTTCCGCATTGTCCGTCACGAACTGACGCCAGCTGATGTAAACCGCCGAGTGTAGGTTTGCAAGAGCTCCCGCATTGTCCGTCACGAACTGACGCCAGCTGATGTAAACCGCCGAGTGTAGGTTCACAGGAGCTTCCGCATTGTCCGTCACGAACTGACGCCAGCTGATGTAAACCGCCGAGTGTAGGTTCACAGGAGCTTCCGCATTGTCCGTCACGAACTGACGCCAGCTGATGTAAACCGCCGAGTGTAGGTTCACAGGAGCTTCCGCATTGTCCGTCACGAACTGACGCCAGCTGATGTAAACCGCCGAGTGTAGGTTCACAGGAGCTTCCGCATTGTCCGTCACGAACTGACGCCAGCTGATGTAAACCGCCGAGTGTAGGTTCACAGGAGCTTCCGCATTGTCCGTCACGAACTGACGCCAGCTGATGTAAACCGCCGAGTGTAGGTTCACAGGAGCTTCCGCATTGTCCGTCACGAACTGACGCCAGCTGATGTAAACCGCCGAGTGTAGGTTCACAGGAGCTTCCGCATTGTCCGTCACGAACTGACGCCAGCTGATGTAAACCGCCGAGTGTAGGTTCACAGGAGCTTCCGCATTGTCCGTCACGAACTGACGCCAGCTGATGTAAACCGCCGAGTGTAGGTTCACAGGAGCTTCCGCATTGTCCGTCACGAACTGACGCCAGCTGATGTAAACCGCCGAGTGTAGGTTCACAGGCAGCTTCCGCATTGTCCGTCACGAACTGACGCCAGCTGATGTAAACCGCCGAGTGTAGGTTCACAGGAGCTTCCCGCATTGTCCGTCACGAACTGACGCCAGCTGATGTAAACCGCCGAGTGTAGGTTCACAGGAGCTTCCGCATTGTCCGTCACGAACTGACGCCAGCTGATGTAAACCGCCGAGTGTAGGTTCACAGGAGCTTCCGCATTGTCCGTCACGAACTGACGCCAGCTGATGTAAACCGCCGAGTGTAGGTTCACAGGAGCTCCCGCATTGTCCGTCACGAACTGACGCCAGCTGATGTAAACCGCCGAGTGTAGGTTCACAGGAGCTTCCGCATTGTCCGTCACGAACTGACGCCAGCTGATGTAAACCGCCGAGTGTAGGTTCACAGGAGCTTCCGCATTGTCCGTCACGAACTGACGCCAGCTGATGTAAACCGCCGAGTGTAGGTTCACAGGAGCTTCCGCATTGTCCGTCACGAACTGACGCCAGCTGATGTAAACCGCCGAGTGTAGGTTCACAGGAGCTTCCGCATTGTCCGTCACGAACTGACGCCAGCTGATGTAAACCGCCGAGTGTAGGTTCACAGGAGCTTCCGCATTGTCCGTCACGAACTGACGCCAGCTGATGTAAACCGCCGAGTGTAGGTTCACAGGAGCTCCCGCATTGTCCGTCACGAACTGACGCCAGCTGATGTAAACCGCCGAGTGTAGGTTCACAGGAGCTTCCGCATTGTCCGTCACGAACTGACGCCAGCTGATGTAAACCGCCGAGTGTAGGTTCACAGGAGCTTCCGCATTGTCCGTCACGAACTGACGCCAGCTGATGTAAACCGCCGAGTGTAGGTTCACAGGAGCTTCCGCATTGTCCGTCACGAACTGACGCCAGCTGATGTAAACCGCCGAGTGTAGGTTTACAGGAGCTTCCCGCATTGTCCGTCACGAACTGACGCCAGCTGATGTAAACCGCCGAGTGTAGGTTCACAGGAGCTTCCGCATTGTCCGTCACGAACTGACGCCAGCTGATGTAAACCGCCGTGTGTAGGTTCACAGGAGCTTCCGCATTGTCCGTCACGAACTGACGCCAGCTGATGTAAACCGCCGAGTGTAGGTTCACAGGAGCTTCCGCATTGTCCGTCACGAACTGACGCCAGCTGATGTAAACCGCCGAGTGTAGGTTCACAGGAGCTTCCGCATTGTCCGTCACGAACTGACGCCAGCTGATGTAAACCGCCGAGTGTAGGTTCACAGGAGCTTCCGCATTGTCCGTCACGAACTGACGCCAGCTGATGTAAACCGCCGAGTGTAGGTTCACAGGAGCTTCCGCATTGTCCGTCACGAACTGACGCCAGCTGATGTAAACCGCCGAGTGTAGGTTCACAGGAGCTTCCGCATTGTCCGTCACGAACTGACGCCAGCTGATGTAAACCGCCGAGTGTAGGTTCACAGGAGCTTCCGCATTGTCCGTCACGAACTGACGCCAGCTGATGTAAACCGCCGAGTGTAGGTTCACAGGAGCTTCCGCATTGTCCGTCACGAACTGACGCCAGCTGATGTAAACCGCCGAGTGTAGGTTCACAGGAGCTTCCGCATTGTCCGTCACGAACTGACGCCAGCTGATGTAAACCGCCGAGTGTAGGTTCACAGGAGCTTCCGCATTGTCCGTCACGAACTGACGCCAGCTGATGTAAACCGCCGAGTGTAGGTTCACAGGAGCTTCCGCATTGTCCGTCACGAACTGACGCCAGCTGATGTAAACCGCCGAGTGTAGGTTCACAGGAGCTTCCGCATTGTCCGTCACGAACTGACGCCAGCTGATGTAAACCGCCGAGTGTAGGTTCACAGGAGCTTCCGCATTGTCCGTCACGAACTGACGCCAGCTGATGTAAACCGCCGAGTGTAGGTTCACAGGAGCTTCCGCATTGTCCGTCACGAACTGACGCCAGCTGATGTAAACCGCCGAGTGTAGGTTCACAGGAGCTTCCGCATTGTCCGTCACGAACTGACGCCAGCTGATGTAAACCGCCGAGTGTAGGTTCACAGGAGCTTCCGCATTGTCCGTCACGAACTGACGCCAGCTGATGTAAACCGCCGAGTGTAGGTTCACAGGAGCTTCCGCATTGTCCGTCACGAACTGACGCCAGCTGATGTAAACCGCCGAGTGTAGGTTCACAGGAGCTTCCGCATTGTCCGTCACGAACTGACGCCAGCTGATGTAAACCGCCGAGTGTAGGTTCACAGGAGCTTCCGCATTGTCCGTCACGAACTGACGCCAGCTGATGTAAACCGCCGAGTGTAGGTTCACAGGAGCTTCCGCATTGTCCGTCACGAACTGACGCCAGCTGATGTAAACCGCCGAGTGTAGGTTCACAGGAGCTTCCGCATTGTCCGTCACGAACTGACGCCAGCTGATGTAAACCGCCGAGTGTAGGTTCAAAGGAGCTCCCGCATTGTCCGTCACGAACTGACGCCAGCTGATGTAAACCGCCGAGTGTAGGTTCACAGGAGCTGCCGCATTGTCCGTCACGAACTGACGCCAGCTGATGTAAACCGCCGAGTGTAGGTTCACAGGAGCTTCCGCATTGTCCGTCACGAACTGACGCCAGCTGATGTAAACCGCCGAGTGTAGGTTCACAGGAGCTTCCGCATTGTCCGTCACGAACTGACGCCAGCTGATGTAAACCGCCGAGTGTAGGTTTACAGGAGCTTCCGCATTGTCCGTCACGAACTGACGCCAGCTGATGTAAACCGCCGAGTGTTGGTTCACAGGAGCTTCCGCATTGTCCGTCACGAACTGACGCCAGCTGATGTAAACCGCCGAGTGTAGGTTCACAGGAGCTTCCGCATTGTCCGTCACGAACTGACGCCAGCTGATGTAAACCGCCGAGTGTAGGTATACAGGAGCTTCCGCATTGTCCGTCACGAACTGACGCCAGCTGATGTAAACCGCCGAGTGTAGGTTCACTGGAGCTTCCGCATTGTCCGTCACGAACTGACGCCAGCTGATGTAAACCGCCGAGTGTAGGTTCACAGGAGCTTCCGCATTGTCCGTCACGAACTGACGCCAGCTGATGTAAACCGCCGAGTGTAGGTTCACAGGAGCTTCCGCATTGTCCGTCACGAACTGACGCCAGCTGATGTAAACCGCCGAGTGTAGGTTCACAGGAGCTTCCGCATTGTCCGTCACGAACTGACGCCAGCTGATGTAAACCGCCGAGTGTAGGTTCACAGGAGCTTCCGCATTGTCCGTCACGAACTGACGCCAGCTGATGTAAACCGCCGAGTGTAGGTTCACAGGAGCTTCCGCATTGTCCGTCACGAACTGACGCCAGCTGATGTAAACCGCCGAGTGTAGGTTCACAGGAGCTTCCGCATTGTCCGTCACGAACTGACGCCAGCTGATGTAAACCGCCGAGTGTAGGTTCACAGGAGCTTCCGCATTGTCCGTCACGAACTGACGCCAGCTGATGTAAACCGCCGAGTGTAGGTTCACAGGAGCTTCCGCATTGTCCGTCACGAACTGACGCCAGCTGATGTAAACCGCCGAGTGTAGGTTCACAGGAGCTTCCGCATTGTCCGTCACGAACTGACGCCAGCTGATGTAAACCGCCGAGTGTAGGTTCACAGGAGCTTCCGCATTGTCCGTCACGAACTGACGCCAGCTGATGTAAACCGCCGAGTGTAGGTTCACAGGAGCTTCCGCATTGTCCGTCACGAACTGACGCCAGCTGATGTAAACCGCCGAGTGTAGGTTCACAGGAGCTTCCGCATTGTCCGTCACGAACTGACGCCAGCTGATGTAAACCGCCGAGTGTAGGTTCACAGGAGCTTCCGCATTGTCCGTCACGAACTGACGCCAGCTGATGTAAACCGCCGAGTGTAGGTTCACAGGAGCTTCCGCATTGTCCGTCACGAACTGACGCCAGCTGATGTAAACCGCCGAGTGTAGGTTCACAGGAGCTCCCGCATTGTCCGTCACGAACTGACGCCAGCTGATGTAAACCGCCGAGTGTAGGTTCACAGGAGCTTCCGCATTGTCCGTCACGAACTGACGCCAGCTGATGTAAACCGCCGAGTGTAGGTTCACAGGAGCTTCCGCATTGTCCGTCACGAACTGACGCCAGCTGATGTAAACCGCCGAGTGTAGGTTCACAGGAGCTTCCGCATTGTCCGTCACGAACTGACGCCAGCTGATGTAAACCGCCGAGTGTAGGTTCACAGGAGCTTCCGCATTGTCCGTCACGAACTGACGCCAGCTGATGTAAACCGCCGAGTGTAGGTTCACAGGAGCTTCCGCATTGTCCGTCACGAACTGACGCCAGCTGATGTAAACCGCCGAGTGTAGGTTCACAGGAGCTTCCGCATTGTCCGTCACGAACTGACGCCAGCTGATGTAAACCGCCGAGTGTAGGTTCACAGGAGCTTCCGCATTGTCCGTCACGAACTGACGCCAGCTGATGTAAACCGCCGAGTGTAGGTTCACAGGAGCTTCCGCATTGTCCGTCACGAACTGACGCCAGCTGATGTAAACCGCCGAGTGTAGGTTCACAGGAGCTTCCGCATTGTCCGTCACGAACTGACGCCAGCTGATGTAAACCGCCGAGTGTAGGTTCACAGGAGCTTCCGCATTGTCCGTCACGAACTGACGCCAGCTGATGTAAACCGCCGAGTGTAGGTTCACAGGAGCTTCCGCATTGTCCGTCACGAACTGACGCCAGCTGATGTAAACCGCCGAGTGTAGGTTCACAGGAGCTTCCGCATTGTCCGTCACGAACTGACGCCAGCTGATGTAAACCGCCGAGTGTAGGTTCACAGGAGCTTCCGCATTGTCCGTCACGAACTGACGCCAGCTGATGTAAACCGCCGAGTGTAGGTTCACAGGAGCTTCCGCATTGTCCGTCACGAACTGACGCCAGCTGATGTAAACCGCCGAGTGTAGGTTCACAGGAGCTTCCGCATTGTCCGTCACGAACTGACGCCAGCTGATGTAAACCGCCGAGTGTAGGTTCACAGGAGCTTCCGCATTGTCCGTCACGAACTGACGCCAGCTGATGTAAACCGCCGAGTGTAGGTTCACAGGAGCTTCCGCATTGTCCGTCACGAACTGACGCCAGCTGATGTAAACCGCCGAGTGTAGGTTCACAGGAGCTTCCGCATTGTCCGTCACGAACTGACGCCAGCTGATGTAAACCGCCGAGTGTAGGTTCACAGGAGCTTCCGCATTGTCCGTCACGAACTGACGCCAGCTGATGTAAACCGCCGAGTGTAGGTTCACAGGAGCTCCCGCATTGTCCGTCACGAACTGACGCCAGCTGATGTAAAC
Source organism: Macrothele yani (assembly GCA_039090855.1). Lineage (NCBI taxonomy): Eukaryota > Metazoa > Arthropoda > Arachnida > Araneae > Macrothelidae > Macrothele > Macrothele yani. The sequence continues at coordinate 91,978,025 of CM077025.1, forward strand.
CGCCGAGTGTAGGTTCACAGGAGCTTCCGCATTGTCCGTCACGAACTGACGCCAGCTGATGTAAACCGCCGTGTGTAGGTTCACAGGAGCTGACGCCAGCTGATGTAAACCGCCGAGTGTAGGTATACAGGAGCTTCCGCATTGTCCGTCACGAACTGACGCCAGCTGATGTAAACCGCCGAGTGTAGGTTCACTGGAGCTTCCGCATTGTCCGTCACGAACTGACGCCAGCTGATGTAAACCGCCGAGTGTAGGTTCACAGTAGCTTCCGCATTGTCCGTCACGAACTGACGCCAGCTGATGTAAACCGCCGAGTGTAGGTTCACAGGAGCTTCCGCATTGTCCGTCACGAACTGACGCCAGCTGATGTAAACCGCCGAGTGTAGGTTCACAGGAGCTTCCGCATTGTCCGTCACGAACTGACGCCAGCTGATGTAAACCGCCGAGTGTAGGTTCACAGGAGCTTCCGCATTGTCCGTCACGAACTGACGCCAGCTGATGTAAACCGCCGAGTGTAGGTTCACAGGAGCTTCCGCATTGTCCGTCACGAACTGACGCCAGCTGATGTAAACCGCCGAGTGTAGGTTCACAGGAGCTTCCGCATTGTCCGTCACGAACTGACGCCAGCTGATGTAAACCGCCGAGTGTAGGTTCACAGGAGCTTCCGCATTGTCCGTCACGAACTGACGCCAGCTGATGTAAACCGCCGAGTGTAGGTTCACAGGAGCTTCCGCATTGTCCGTCACGAACTGACGCCAGCTGATGTAAACCGCCGAGTGTAGGTTCACAGGAGCTTCCGCATTGTCCGTCACGAACTGACGCCAGCTGATGTAAACCGCCGAGTGTAGGTTCACAGGAGCTTCCGCATTGTCCGTCACGAACTGACGCCAGCTGATGTAAACCGCCGAGTGTAGGTTCACAGGAGCTTCCGCATTGTCCGTCACGAACTGACGCCAGCTGATGTAAACCGCCGAGTGTAGGTTCACAGGAGCTTCCGCATTGTCCGTCACGAACTGACGCCAGCTGATGTAAACCGCCGAGTGTAGGTTCACAGGAGCTTCCGCATTGTCCGTCACGAACTGACGCCAGCTGATGTAAACCGCCGAGTGTAGGTTCACAGGAGCTTCCGCATTGTCCGTCACGAACTGACGCCAGCTGATGTAAACCGCCGAGTGTAGGTTCACAGGAGCTTCCGCATTGTCCGTCACGAACTGACGCCAGCTGATGTAAACCGCCGAGTGTAGGTTCACAGGAGCTTCCGCATTGTCCGTCACGAACTGACGCCAGCTGATGTAAACCGCCGAGTGTAGGTTCACAGGAGCTTCCGCATTGTCCGTCACGAACTGACGCCAGCTGATGTAAACCGCCGAGTGTAGGTTCACAGGAGCTTCCGCATTGTCCGTCACGAACTGACGCCAGCTGATGTAAACCGCCGAGTGTAGGTTCACAGGAGCTTCCGCATTGTCCGTCACGAACTGACGCCAGCTGATGTAAACCGCCGAGTGTAGGTTCACAGGAGCTTCCGCATTGTCCGTCACGAACTGACGCCAGCTGATGTAAACCGCCGAGTGTAGGTTCACAGGAGCTTCCGCATTGTCCGTCACGAACTGACGCCAGCTGATGTAAACCGCCGAGTGTAGGTTCACAGGAGCTTCCGCATTGTCCGTCACGAACTGACGCCAGCTGATGTAAACCGCCGTGTGTAGGTTCACAGGAGCTGACGCCAGCTGATGTAAACCGCCGAGTGTAGGTATACAGGAGCTTCCGCATTGTCCGTCACGAACTGACGCCAGCTGATGTAAACCGCCGAGTGTAGGTTCACAGGAGCTTCCGCATTGTCCGTCACGAACTGACGCCAGCTGATGTAAACCGCCGAGTGTAGGTTCACAGGAGCTTCCGCATTGTCCGTCACGAACTGACGCCAGCTGATGTAAACCGCCGAGTGTAGGTTCACAGGAGCTTCCGCATTGTCCGTCACGAACTGACGCCAGCTGATGTAAACCGCCGAGTGTAGGTTCACAGGAGCTTCCGCATTGTCCGTCACGAACTGACGCCAGCTGATGTAAACCGCCGAGTGTAGGTTCACAGGAGCTTCCGCATTGTCCGTCACGAACTGACGCCAGCTGATGTAAACCGCCGAGTGTAGGTTCACAGGAGCTTCCGCATTGTCCGTCACGAACTGACGCCAGCTGATGTAAACCGCCGAGTGTAGGTTCACAGGAGCTTCCGCATTGTCCGTCACGAACTGACGCCAGCTGATGTAAACCGCCGAGTGTAGGTTCACAGGAGCTTCCGCATTGTCCGTCACGAACTGACGCCAGCTGATGTAAACCGCCGAGTGTAGGTTCACAGGAGCTTCCGCATTGTCCGTCACGAACTGACGCCAGCTGATGTAAACCGCCGAGTGTAGGTTCACAGGAGCTTCCGCATTGTCCGTCACGAACTGACGCCAGCTGATGTAAACCGCCGAGTGTAGGTTCACAGGAGCTTCCGCATTGTCCGTCACGAACTGACGCCAGCTGATGTAAACCGCCGAGTGTAGGTTCACAGGAGCTTCCGCATTGTCCGTCACGAACTGACGCCAGCTGATGTAAACCGCCGAGTGTAGGTTCACAGGAGCTTCCGCATTGTCCGTCACGAACTGACGCCAGCTGATGTAAACCGCCGAGTGTAGGTTCACAGGAGCTTCCGCATTGTCCGTCACGAACTGACGCCAGCTGATGTAAACCGCCGAGTGTAGGTTCACAGGAGCTTCCGCATTGTCCGTCACGAACTGACGCCAGCTGATGTAAACCGCCGAGTGTAGGTTCACAGGAGCTTCCGCATTGTCCGTCACGAACTGACGCCAGCTGATGTAAACCGCCGAGTGTAGGTTCACAGGAGCTTCCGCATTGTCCGTCACGAACTGACGCCAGCTGATGTAAACCGCCGAGTGTAGGTTCACAGGAGCTTCCGCATTGTCCGTCACGAACTGACGCCAGCTGATGTAAACCGCCGAGTGTAGGTTCACAGGAGCTTCCGCATTGTCCGTCACGAACTGACGCCAGCTGATGTAAACCGCCGAGTGTAGGTTCACAGGAGCTTCCGCATTGTCCGTCACGAACTGACGCCAGCTGATGTAAACCGCCGAGTGTAGGTTCACAGGAGCTTCCGCATTGTCCGTCACGAACTGACGCCAGCTGATGTAAACCGCCGAGTGTAGGTTCACAGGAGCTTCCGCATTGTCCGTCACGAACTGACGCCAGCTGATGTAAACCGCCGAGTGTAGGTTCACAGGAGCTTCCGCATTGTCCGTCACGAACTGACGCCAGCTGATGTAAACCGCCGAGTGTAGGTTCACAGGAGCTCCCGCATTGTCCGTCACGAACTGACGCCAGCTGATGTAAACCGCCGAGTGTAGGTTCAGAGCAGCTCCCGCATTGTCCGTCACGAACTGACGCCAGCTGATGTAAACCGCCGAGTGTAGGTTCACAGGAGCTTCCGCATTGTCCGTCACGAACTGACGCCAGCTGATGTAAACCGCCGAGTGTAGGTTCACAGGAGCTTCCGCATTGTCCGTCACGAACTGACGCCAGCTGATGTAAACCGCCGAGTGTAGGTTCACAGGAGCTTCCGCATTGTCCGTCACGAACTGACGCCAGCTGATGTAAACCGCCGAGTGTAGGTTCACAGGAGCTTCCGCATTGTCCGTCACGAACTGACGCCAGCTGATGTAAACCGCCGAGTGTAGGTTCACAGGAGCTTCCGCATTGTCCGTCACGAACTGACGCCAGCTGATGTAAACCGCCGAGTGTAGGTTCACAGGAGCTTCCGCATTGTCCGTCACGAACTGACGCCAGCTGATGTAAACCGCCGAGTGTAGGTTCACAGGAGCTTCCGCATTGTCCGTCACGAACTGACGCCAGCTGATGTAAACCGCCGAGTGTAGGTTCACAGGAGCTTCCGCATTGTCCGTCACGAACTGACGCCAGCTGATGTAAACCGCCGAGTGTAGGTTCACAGGAGCTTCCGCATTGTCCGTCACGAACTGACGCCAGCTGATGTAAACCGCCGAGTGTAGGTTCACAGGAGCTTCCGCATTGTCCGTCACGAACTGACGCCAGCTGATGTAAACCGCCGAGTGTAGGTTCACAGGAGCTTCCGCATTGTCCGTCACGAACTGACGCCAGCTGATGTAAACCGCCGAGTGTAGGTTCACAGGAGCTTCCGCATTGTCCGTCACGAACTGACGCCAGCTGATGTAAACCGCCGAGTGTAGGTTCACAGGAGCTTCCGCATTGTCCGTCACGAACTGACGCCAGCTGATGTAAACCGCCGAGTGTAGGTTCACAGGAGCTTCCGCATTGTCCGTCACGAACTGACGCCAGCTGATGTAAACCGCCGAGTGTAGGTTCACAGGAGCTTCCGCATTGTCCGTCACGAACTGACGCCAGCTGATGTAAACCGCCGAGTGTAGGTTCACAGGAGCTTCCGCATTGTCCGTCACGAACTGACGCCAGCTGATGTAAACCGCCGAGTGTAGGTTCACAGGAGCTTCCGCATTGTCCGTCACGAACTGACGCCAGCTGATGTAAACCGCCGAGTGTAGGTTCACAGGAGCTTCCGCATTGTCCGTCACGAACTGACGCCAGCTGATGTAAACCGCCGAGTGTAGGTTCACAGGAGCTTCCGCATTGTCCGTCACGAACTGACGCCAGCTGATGTAAACCGCCGAGTGTAGGTTCACAGGAGCTTCCCGCATTGTCCGTCACGAACTGACGCCAGCTGATGTAAACCGCCGAGTGTAGGTTCACAGGAGCTTCCGCATTGTCCGTCACGAACTGACGCCAGCTGATGTAAACCGCCGAGTGTAGGTTCACAGGAGCTTCCGCATTGTCCGTCACGAACTGACGCCAGCTGATGTAAACCGCCGAGTGTAGGTTCACAGGAGCTTCCGCATTGTCCGTCACGAACTGACGCCAGCTGATGTAAACCGCCGAGTGTAGGTTCACAGGAGCTTCCGCATTGTCCGTCACGAACTGACGCCAGCTGATGTAAACCGCCGAGTGTAGGTTCACAGGAGCTTCCGCATTGTCCGTCACGAACTGACGCCAGCTGATGTAAACCGCCGAGTGTAGGTTCACAGGAGCTTCCGCATTGTCCGTCACGAACTGACGCCAGCTGATGTAAACCGCCGAGTGTAGGTTCACAGGAGCTTCCGCATTGTCCGTCACGAACTGACGCCAGCTGATGTAAACCGCCGAGTGTAGGTTCACAGGAGCTTCCGCATTGTCCGTCACGAACTGACGCCAGCTGATGTAAACCGCCGAGTGTAGGTTCACAGGAGCTTCCGCATTGTCCGTCACGAACTGACGCCAGCTGATGTAAACCGCCGAGTGTAGGTTCACAGGAGCTTCCGCATTGTCCGTCACGAACTGACGCCAGCTGATGTAAACCGCCGAGTGTAGGTTCACAGGAGCTTCCGCATTGTCCGTCACGAACTGACGCCAGCTGATGTAAACCGCCGAGTGTAGGTTCACAGGAGCTTCCGCATTGTCCGTCACGAACTGACGCCAGCTGATGTAAACCGCCGAGTGTAGGTTCACAGGAGCTTCCGCATTGTCCGTCACGAACTGACGCCAGCTGATGTAAACCGCCGAGTGTAGGTTCACAGGAGCTTCCGCATTGTCCGTCACGAACTGACGCCAGCTGATGTAAACCGCCGAGTGTAGGTTCACAGGAGCTTCCGCATTGTCCGTCACGAACTGACGCCAGCTGATGTAAACCGCCGAGTGTAGGTTCACAGGAGCTTCCGCATTGTCCGTCACGAACTGACGCCAGCTGATGTAAACCGCCGAGTGTAGGTTCACAGGAGCTTCCGCATTGTCCGTCACGAACTGACGCCAGCTGATGTAAACCGCCGAGTGTAGGTTCACAGGAGCTTCCGCATTGTCCGTCACGAACTGACGCCAGCTGATGTAAACCGCCGAGTGTAGGTTCACAGGAGCTTCCGCATTGTCCGTCACGAACTGACGCCAGCTGATGTAAACCGCCGAGTGTAGGTTCACAGGAGCTTCCGCATTGTCCGTCACGAACTGACGCCAGCTGATGTAAACCGCCGAGTGTAGGTTCACAGGAGCTTCCGCATTGTCCGTCACGAACTGACGCCAGCTGATGTAAACCGCCGAGTGTAGGTTCACAGGAGCTTCCGCATTGTCCGTCACGAACTGACGCCAGCTGATGTAAACCGCCGAGTGTAGGTTCACAGGAGCTTCCGCATTGTCCGTCACGAACTGACGCCAGCTGATGTAAACCGCCGAGTGTAGGTTCACAGGAGCTTCCGCATTGTCCGTCACGAACTGACGCCAGCTGATGTAAACCGCCGAGTGTAGGTTCACAGGAGCTTCCGCATTGTCCGTCACGAACTGACGCCAGCTGATGTAAACCGCCGAGTGTAGGTTCACAGGAGCTTCCGCATTGTCCGTCACGAACTGACGCCAGCTGATGTAAACCGCCGAGTGTAGGTTCACAGGAGCTTCCGCATTGTCCGTCACGAACTGACGCCAGCTGATGTAAACCGCCGAGTGTAGGTTCACAGGAGCTTCCGTATTGTCCGTCACGAACTGACGCCAGCTGATGTAAACCGCCGAGTGTAGGTTCACAGGAGCTTCCGCATTGTCCGTCACGAACTGACGCCAGCTGATGTAAACCGCCGAGTGTAGGTTCACAGGAGCTTCCGCATTGTCCGTCACGAACTGACGCCAGCTGATGTAAACCGCCGAGTGTAGGTTCACAGGAGCTTCCGCATTGTCCGTCACGAACTGACGCCAGCTGATGTAAACCGCCGAGTGTAGGTTCACAGGAGCTTCCGCATTGTCCGTCACGAACTGACGCCAGCTGATGTAAACCGCCGAGTGTAGGTTCACAGGAGCTTCCGCATTGTCCGTCACGAACTGACGCCAGCTGATGTAAACCGCCGAGTGTAGGTTCACAGGAGCTTCCGCATTGTCCGTCACGAACTGACGCCAGCTGATGTAAACCGCCGAGTGTAGGTTCACAGGAGCTTCCGCATTGTCCGTCACGAACTGACGCCAGCTGATGTAAACCGCCGAGTGTAGGTTCACAGGAGCTTCCGCATTGTCCGTCACGAACTGACGCCAGCTGATGTAAACCGCCGAGTGTAGGTTCACAGGAGCTTCCGCATTGTCCGTCACGAACTGACGCCAGCTGATGTAAACCGCCGAGTGTAGGTTCACAGGAGCTTCCGCATTGTCCGTCACGAACTGACGCCAGCTGATGTAAACCGCCGAGTGTAGGTTCACAGGAGCTTCCGCATTGTCCGTCACGAACTGACGCCAGCTGATGTAAACCGCCGAGTGTAGGTTCACAGGAGCTTCCGCATTGTCCGTCACGAACTGACGCCAGCTGATGTAAACCGCCGAGTGTAGGTTCACAGGAGCTTCCGCATTGTCCGTCACGAACTGACGCCAGCTGATGTAAACCGCCGAGTGTAGGTTCACAGGAGCTTCCGCATTGTCCGTCACGAACTGACGCCAGCTGATGTAAACCGCCGAGTGTAGGTTCACAGGAGCTTCCGCATTGTCCGTCACGAACTGACGCCAGCTGATGTAAACCGCCGAGTGTAGGTTCACAGGAGCTTCCGCATTGTCCGTCACGAACTGACGCCAGCTGATGTAAACCGCCGAGTGTAGGTTCACAGGAGCTTCCGCATTGTCCGTCACGAACTGACGCCAGCTGATGTAAACCGCCGAGTGTAGGTTCACAGGAGCTTCCGCATTGTCCGTCACGAACTGACGCCAGCTGATGTAAACCGCCGAGTGTAGGTTCACAGGAGCTCCCGCATTGTCCGTCACGAACTGACGCCAGCTGATGTAAACCGCCGAGTGTAGGTTCACAGGAGCTTCCGCATTGTCCGTCACGAACTGACGCCAGCTGATGTAAACCGCCGAGTGTAGGTTCACAGGAGCTTCCGCATTGTCCGTCACGAACTGACGCCAGCTGATGTAAACCGCCGAGTGTAGGTTCACAGGAGCTTCCGCATTGTCCGTCACGAACTGACGCCAGCTGATGTAAACCGCCGAGTGTAGGTTCACAGGAGCTTCCGCATTGTCCGTCACGAACTGACGCCAGCTGATGTAAACCGCCGAGTGTAGGTTCACAGGAGCTTCCGCATTGTCCGTCACGAACTGACGCCAGCTGATGTAAACCGCCGAGTGTAGGTTCACAGGAGCTTCCGCATTGTCCGTCACGAACTGACGCCAGCTGATGTAAACCGCCGAGTGTAGGTTCACAGGAGCTTCCGCATTGTCCGTCACGAACTGACGCCAGCTGATGTAAACCGCCGAGTGTAGGTTCACAGGAGCTTCCGCATTGTCCGTCACGAACTGACGCCAGCTGATGTAAACCGCCGAGTGTAGGTTCACAGGAGCTTCCGCATTGTCCGTCACGAACTGACGCCAGCTGATGTAAACCGCCGAGTGTAGGTTCACAGGAGCTTCCGCATTGTCCGTCACGAACTGACGCCAGCTGATGTAAACCGCCGAGTGTAGGTTCACAGGAGCTTCCGCATTGTCCGTCACGAACTGACGCCAGCTGATGTAAACCGCCGAGTGTAGGTTCACAGGAGCTTCCGCATTGTCCGTCACGAACTGACGCCAGCTGATGTAAACCGCCGAGTGTAGGTTCACAGGAGCTTCCGCATTGTCCGTCACGAACTGACGCCAGCTGATGTAAACCGCCGAGTGTAGGTTCACAGGAGCTTCCGCATTGTCCGTCACGAACTGACGCCAGCTGATGTAAACCGCCGAGTGTAGGTTCACAGGAGCTTCCGCATTGTCCGTCACGAACTGACGCCAGCTGATGTAAACCGCCGAGTGTAGGTTCACAGGAGCTTCCGCATTGTCCGTCACGAACTGACGCCAGCTGATGTAAACCGCCGAGTGTAGGTTCACAGGAGCTTCCGCATTGTCCGTCACGAACTGACGCCAGCTGATGTAAACCGCCGAGTGTAGGTTCACAGGAGCTTCCGCATTGTCCGTCACGAACTGACGCCAGCTGATGTAAACCGCCGAGTGTAGGTTCACAGGAGCTTCCGCATTGTCCGTCACGAACTGACGCCAGCTGATGTAAACCGCCGAGTGTAGGTTCACAGGAGCTTCCGCATTGTCCGTCACGAACTGACGCCAGCTGATGTAAACCGCCGAGTGTAGGTTCACAGGAGCTTCCGCATTGTCCGTCACGAACTGACGCCAGCTGATGTAAACCGCCGAGTGTAGGTTCACAGGAGCTTCCGCATTGTCCGTCACGAACTGACGCCAGCTGATGTAAACCGCCGAGTGTAGGTTCACAGGAGCTTCCGCATTGTCCGTCACGAACTGACGCCAGCTGATGTAAACCGCCGAGTGTAGGTTCACAGGAGCTTCCGCATTGTCCGTCACGAACTGACGCCAGCTGATGTAAACCGCCGAGTGTAGGTTCACAGGAGCTTCCGCATTGTCCGTCACGAACTGACGCCAGCTGATGTAAACCGCCGAGTGTAGGTTCACAGGAGCTTCCGCATTGTCCGTCACGAACTGACGCCAGCTGATGTAAACCGCCGAGTGTAGGTTCACAGGAGCTTCCGCATTGTCCGTCACGAACTGACGCCAGCTGATGTAAACCGCCGAGTGTAGGTTCACAGGAGCTTCCGCATTGTCCGTCACGAACTGACGCCAGCTGATGTAAACCGCCGAGTGTAGGTTCACAGGAGCTTCCGCATTGTCCGTCACGAACTGACGCCAGCTGATGTAAACCGCCGAGTGTAGGTTCACAGGAGCTTCCGCATTGTCCGTCACGAACTGACGCCAGCTGATGTAAACCGCCGAGTGTAGGTTCACAGGAGCTTCCGCATTGTCCGTCACGAACTGACGCCAGCTGATGTAAACCGCCGAGTGTAGGTTCACAGGAGCTTCCGCATTGTCCGTCACGAACTGACGCCAGCTGATGTAAACCGCCGAGTGTAGGTTCACAGGAGCTTCCGCATTGTCCGTCACGAACTGACGCCAGCTGATGTAAACCGCCGAGTGTAGGTTCACAGGAGCTTCCGCATTGTCCGTCACGAACTGACGCCAGCTGATGTAAACCGCCGAGTGTAGGTTCACAGGAGCTTCCGCATTGTCCGTCACGAACTGACGCCAGCTGATGTAAACCGCCGAGTGTAGGTTCACAGGAGCTCCCGCATTGTCCGTCACGAACTGACGCCAGCTGATGTAAACCGCCGAGTGTAGGTTCACAGGAGCTTCCGCATTGTCCGTCACGAACTGACGCCAGCTGATGTAAACCGCCGAGTGTAGGTTCACAGGAGCTTCCGCATTGTCCGTCACGAACTGACGCCAGCTGATGTAAACCGCCGAGTGTAGGTTCACAGGAGCTTCCGCATTGTCCGTCACGAACTGACGCCAGCTGATGTAAACCGCCGAGTGTAGGTTCACAGGAGCTTCCGCATTGTCCGTCACGAACTGACGCCAGCTGATGTAAACCGCCGAGTGTAGGTTCACAGGAGCTTCCGCATTGTCCGTCACGAACTGACGCCAGCTGATGTAAACCGCCGAGTGTAGGTTCACAGGAGCTTCCGCATTGTCCGTCACGAACTGACGCCAGCTGATGTAAACCGCCGAGTGTAGGTTCACAGGAGCTTCCGCATTGTCCGTCACGAACTGACGCCAGCTGATGTAAACCGCCGAGTGTAGGTTCACAGGAGCTTCCGCATTGTCCGTCACGAACTGACGCCAGCTGATGTAAACCGCCGAGTGTAGGTTCACAGGAGCTTCCGCATTGTCCGTCACGAACTGACGCCAGCTGATGTAAACCGCCGAGTGTAGGTTCACAGGAGCTTCCGCATTGTCCGTCACGAACTGACGCCAGCTGATGTAAACCGCCGAGTGTAGGTTCACAGGAGCTTCCGCATTGTCCGTCACGAACTGACGCCAGCTGATGTAAACCGCCGAGTGTAGGTTCACAGGAGCTTCCGCATTGTCCGTCACGAACTGACGCCAGCTGATGTAAACCGCCGAGTGTAGGTTCACAGGAGCTTCCGCATTGTCCGTCACGAACTGACGCCAGCTGATGTAAACCGCCGAGTGTAGGTTCACAGGAGCTTCCGCATTGTCCGTCACGAACTGACGCCAGCTGATGTAAACCGCCGAGTGTAGGTTCACAGGAGCTTCCGCATTGTCCGTCACGAACTGACGCCAGCTGATGTAAACCGCCGAGTGTAGGTTCACAGGAGCTTCCGCATTGTCCGTCACGAACTGACGCCAGCTGATGTAAACCGCCGAGTGTAGGTTCACAGGAGCTTCCGCATTGTCCGTCACGAACTGACGCCAGCTGATGTAAACCGCCGAGTGTAGGTTCACAGGAGCTTCCGCATTGTCCGTCACGAACTGACGCCAGCTGATGTAAACCGCCGAGTGTAGGTTCACAGGAGCTTCCGCATTGTCCGTCACGAACTGACGCCAGCTGATGTAAACCGCCGAGTGTAGGTTCACAGGAGCTTCCGCATTGTCCGTCACGAACTGACGCCAGCTGATGTAAACCGCCGAGTGTAGGTTCACAGGAGCTTCCGCATTGTCCGTCACGAACTGACGCCAGCTGATGTAAACCGCCGAGTGTAGGTTCACAGGAGCTTCCGCATTGTCCGTCACGAACTGACGCCAGCTGATGTAAACCGCCGAGTGTAGGTTCACAGGAGCTTCCGCATTGTCCGTCACGAACTGACGCCAGCTGATGTAAACCGCCGAGTGTAGGTTCACAGGAGCTTCCGCATTGTCCGTCACGAACTGACGCCAGCTGATGTAAACCGCCGAGTGTAGGTTCACAGGAGCTTCCGCATTGTCCGTCACGAACTGACGCCAGCTGATGTAAACCGCCGAGTGTAGGTTCACAGGAGCTTCCGCATTGTCCGTCACGAACTGACGCCAGCTGATGTAAACCGCCGAGTGTAGGTTCACAGGAGCTTCCGCATTGTCCGTCACGAACTGACGCCAGCTGATGTAAACCGCCGAGTGTAGGTTCACAGGAGCTTCCGCATTGTCCGTCACGAACTGACGCCAGCTGATGTAAACCGCCGAGTGTAGGTTCACAGGAGCTTCCGCATTGTCCGTCACGAACTGACGCCAGCTGATGTAAACCGCCGAGTGTAGGTTCACAGGAGCTTCCGCATTGTCCGTCACGAACTGACGCCAGCTGATGTAAACCGCCGAGTGTAGGTTCACAGGAGCTTCCGCATTGTCCGTCACGAACTGACGCCAGCTGATGTAAACCGCCGAGTGTAGGTTCACAGGAGCTTCCGCATTGTCCGTCACGAACTGACGCCAGCTGATGTAAACCGCCGAGTGTAGGTTCACAGGAGCTTCCGCATTGTCCGTCACGAACTGACGCCAGCTGATGTAAACCGCCGAGTGTAGGTTCACAGGAGCTTCCGCATTGTCCGTCACGAACTGACGCCAGCTGATGTAAACCGCCGAGTGTAGGTTCACAGGAGCTTCCGCATTGTCCGTCACGAACTGACGCCAGCTGATGTAAACCGCCGAGTGTAGGTTCACAGGAGCTTCCGCATTGTCCGTCACGAACTGACGCCAGCTGATGTAAACCGCCGAGTGTAGGTTCACAGGAGCTTCCGCATTGTCCGTCACGAACTGACGCCAGCTGATGTAAACCGCCGAGTGTAGGTTCACAGGAGCTTCCGCATTGTCCGTCACGAACTGACGCCAGCTGATGTAAACCGCCGAGTGTAGGTTCACAGGAGCTTCCGCATTGTCCGTCACGAACTGACGCCAGCTGATGTAAACCGCCGAGTGTAGGTTCACAGGAGCTTCCGCATTGTCCGTCACGAACTGACGCCAGCTGATGTAAACCGCCGAGTGTAGGTTCACAGGAGCTTCCGCATTGTCCGTCACGAACTGACGCCAGCTGATGTAAACCGCCGAGTGTAGGTTCACAGGAGCTTCCGCATTGTCCGTCACGAACTGACGCCAGCTGATGTAAACCGCCGAGTGTAGGTTCACAGGAGCTTCCGCATTGTCCGTCACGAACTGACGCCAGCTGATGTAAACCGCCGAGTGTAGGTTCACAGGAGCTTCCGCATTGTCCGTCACGAACTGACGCCAGCTGATGTAAACCGCCGAGTGTAGGTTCACAGGAGCTTCCGCATTGTCCGTCACGAACTGACGCCAGCTGATGTAAACCGCCGAGTGTAGGTTCACAGGAGCTTCCGCATTGTCCGTCACGAACTGACGCCAGCTGATGTAAACCGCCGAGTGTAGGTTCACAGGAGCTTCCGCATTGTCCGTCACGAACTGACGCCAGCTGATGTAAACCGCCGAGTGTAGGTTCACAGGAGCTTCCGCATTGTCCGTCACGAACTGACGCCAGCTGATGTAAACCGCCGAGTGTAGGTTCACAGGAGCTTCCGCATTGTCCGTCACGAACTGACGCCAGCTGATGTAAACCGCCGAGTGTAGGTTCACAGGAGCTTCCGCATTGTCCGTCACGAACTGACGCCAGCTGATGTAAACCGCCGAGTGTAGGTTCACAGGAGCTTCCGCATTGTCCGTCACGAACTGACGCCAGCTGATGTAAACCGCCGAGTGTAGGTTCACAGGAGCTTCCGCATTGTCCGTCACGAACTGACGCCAGCTGATGTAAACCGCCGAGTGTAGGTTCACAGGAGCTTCCGCATTGTCCGTCACGAACTGACGCCAGCTGATGTAAACCGCCGAGTGTAGGTTCACAGGAGCTTCCGCATTGTCCGTCACGAACTGACGCCAGCTGATGTAAACCGCCGAGTGTAGGTTCACAGGAGCTTCCGCATTGTCCGTCACGAACTGACGCCAGCTGATGTAAACCGCCGAGTGTAGGTTCACAGGAGCTTCCGCATTGTCCGTCACGAACTGACGCCAGCTGATGTAAACCGCCGAGTGTAGGTTCACAGGAGCTTCCGCATTGTCCGTCACGAACTGACGCCAGCTGATGTAAACCGCCGAGTGTAGGTTCACAGGAGCTTCCGCATTGTCCGTCACGAACTGACGCCAGCTGATGTAAACCGCCGAGTGTAGGTTCACAGGAGCTTCCGCATTGTCCGTCACGAACTGACGCCAGCTGATGTAAACCGCCGAGTGTAGGTTCACAGGAGCTTCCGCATTGTCCGTCACGAACTGACGCCAGCTGATGTAAACCGCCGAGTGTAGGTTCACAGGAGCTTCCGCATTGTCCGTCACGAACTGACGCCAGCTGATGTAAACCGCCGAGTGTAGGTTCACAGGAGCTTCCGCATTGTCCGTCACGAACTGACGCCAGCTGATGTAAACCGCCGAGTGTAGGTTCACAGGAGCTTCCGCATTGTCCGTCACGAACTGACGCCAGCTGATGTAAACCGCCGAGTGTAGGTTCACAGGAGCTTCCGCATTGTCCGTCACGAACTGACGCCAGCTGATGTAAACCGCCGAGTGTAGGTTCACAGGAGCTTCCGCATTGTCCGTCACGAACTGACGCCAGCTGATGTAAACCGCCGAGTGTAGGTTCACAGGAGCTTCCGCATTGTCCGTCACGAACTGACGCCAGCTGATGTAAACCGCCGAGTGTAGGTTCACAGGAGCTTCCGCATTGTCCGTCACGAACTGACGCCAGCTGATGTAAACCGCCGAGTGTAGGTTCACAGGAGCTTCCGCATTGTCCGTCACGAACTGACGCCAGCTGATGTAAACCGCCGAGTGTAGGTTCACAGGAGCTTCCGCATTGTCCGTCACGAACTGACGCCAGCTGATGTAAACCGCCGAGTGTAGGTTCACAGGAGCTTCCGCATTGTCCGTCACGAACTGACGCCAGCTGATGTAAACCGCCGAGTGTAGGTTCACAGGAGCTTCCGCATTGTCCGTCACGAACTGACGCCAGCTGATGTAAACCGCCGAGTGTAGGTTCACAGGAGCTTCCGCATTGTCCGTCACGAACTGACGCCAGCTGATGTAAACCGCCGAGTGTAGGTTCACAGGAGCTTCCGCATTGTCCGTCACGAACTGACGCCAGCTGATGTAAACCGCCGAGTGTAGGTTCACAGGAGCTTCCGCATTGTCCGTCACGAACTGACGCCAGCTGATGTAAACCGCCGAGTGTAGGTTCACAGGAGCTTCCGCATTGTCCGTCACGAACTGACGCCAGCTGATGTAAACCGCCGAGTGTAGGTTCACAGGAGCTTCCGCATTGTCCGTCACGAACTGACGCCAGCTGATGTAAACCGCCGAGTGTAGGTTCACAGGAGCTTCCGCATTGTCCGTCACGAACTGACGCCAGCTGATGTAAACCGCCGAGTGTAGGTTCACAGGAGCTTCCGCATTGTCCGTCACGAACTGACGCCAGCTGATGTAAACCGCCGAGTGTAGGTTCACAGGAGCTTCCGCATTGTCCGTCACGAACTGACGCCAGCTGATGTAAACCGCCGAGTGTAGGTTCACAGGAGCTTCCGCATTGTCCGTCACGAACTGACGCCAGCTGATGTAAACCGCCGAGTGTAGGTTCACAGGAGCTTCCGCATTGTCCGTCACGAACTGACGCCAGCTGATGTAAACCGCCGAGTGTAGGTTCACAGGAGCTTCCGCATTGTCCGTCACGAACTGACGCCAGCTGATGTAAACCGCCGAGTGTAGGTTCACAGGAGCTTCCGCATTGTCCGTCACGAACTGACGCCAGCTGATGTAAACCGCCGAGTGTAGGTTCACAGGAGCTTCCGCATTGTCCGTCACGAACTGACGCCAGCTGATGTAAACCGCCGAGTGTAGGTTCACAGGAGCTTCCGCATTGTCCGTCACGAACTGACGCCAGCTGATGTAAACCGCCGAGTGTAGGTTCACAGGAGCTTCCGCATTGTCCGTCACGAACTGACGCCAGCTGATGTAAACCGCCGAGTGTAGGTTCACAGGAGCTTCCGCATTGTCCGTCACGAACTGACGCCAGCTGATGTAAACCGCCGAGTGTAGGTTCACAGGAGCTTCCGCATTGTCCGTCACGAACTGACGCCAGCTGATGTAAACCGCCGAGTGTAGGTTCACAGGAGCTTCCGCATTGTCCGTCACGAACTGACGCCAGCTGATGTAAACCGCCGAGTGTAGGTTCACAGGAGCTTCCGCATTGTCCGTCACGAACTGACGCCAGCTGATGTAAACCGCCGAGTGTAGGTTCACAGGAGCTTCCGCATTGTCCGTCACGAACTGACGCCAGCTGATGTAAACCGCCGAGTGTAGGTTCACAGGAGCTTCCGCATTGTCCGTCACGAACTGACGCCAGCTGATGTAAACCGCCGAGTGTAGGTTCACAGGAGCTTCCGCATTGTCCGTCACGAACTGACGCCAGCTGATGTAAACCGCCGAGTGTAGGTTCACAGGAGCTTCCGCATTGTCCGTCACGAACTGACGCCAGCTGATGTAAACCGCCGAGTGTAGGTTCACAGGAGCTTCCGCATTGTCCGTCACGAACTGACGCCAGCTGATGTAAACCGCCGAGTGTAGGTTCACAGGAGCTTCCGCATTGTCCGTCACGAACTGACGCCAGCTGATGTAAACCGCCGAGTGTAGGTTCACAGGAGCTTCCGCATTGTCCGTCACGAACTGACGCCAGCTGATGTAAACCGCCGAGTGTAGGTTCACAGGAGCTTCCGCATTGTCCGTCACGAACTGACGCCAGCTGATGTAAACCGCCGAGTGTAGGTTCACAGGAGCTTCCGCATTGTCCGTCACGAACTGACGCCAGCTGATGTAAACCGCCGAGTGTAGGTTCACAGGAGCTTCCGCATTGTCCGTCACGAACTGACGCCAGCTGATGTAAACCGCCGAGTGTAGGTTCACAGGAGCTTCCGCATTGTCCGTCACGAACTGACGCCAGCTGATGTAAACCGCCGAGTGTAGGTTCACAGGAGCTTCCGCATTGTCCGTCACGAACTGACGCCAGCTGATGTAAACCGCCGAGTGTAGGTTCACAGGAGCTTCCGCATTGTCCGTCACGAACTGACGCCAGCTGATGTAAACCGCCGAGTGTAGGTATCACAGGAGCTTCCGCATTGTCCGTCACGAACTGACGCCAGCTGATGTAAACCGCCGAGTGTAGGTTCACAGGAGCTTCCGCATTGTCCGTCACGAACTGACGCCAGCTGATGTAAACCGCCGAGTGTAGGTTCACAGGAGCTTCCGCATTGTCCGTCACGAACTGACGCCAGCTGATGTAAACCGCCGAGTGTAGGTTCACAGGAGCTTCCGCATTGTCCGTCACGAACTGACGCCAGCTGATGTAAACCGCCGAGTGTAGGTTCACAGGAGCTTCCGCATTGTCCGTCACGAACTGACGCCAGCTGATGTAAACCGCCGAGTGTAGGTTCACAGGAGCTTCCGCATTGTCCGTCACGAACTGACGCCAGCTGATGTAAACCGCCGAGTGTAGGTTCACAGGAGCTTCCGCATTGTCCGTCACGAACTGACGCCAGCTGATGTAAACCGCCGAGTGTAGGTTCACAGGAGCTTCCGCATTGTCCGTCACGAACTGACGCCAGCTGATGTAAACCGCCGAGTGTAGGTTCACAGGAGCTTCCGCATTGTCCGTCACGAACTGACGCCAGCTGATGTAAACCGCCGAGTGTAGGTTCACAGGAGCTTCCGCATTGTCCGTCACGAACTGACGCCAGCTGATGTAAACCGCCGAGTGTAGGTTCACAGGAGCTTCCGCATTGTCCGTCACGAACTGACGCCAGCTGATGTAAACCGCCGAGTGTAGGTTCACAGGAGCTTCCGCATTGTCCGTCACGAACTGACGCCAGCTGATGTAAACCGCCGAGTGTAGGTTCACAGGAGCTTCCGCATTGTCCGTCACGAACTGACGCCAGCTGATGTAAACCGCCGAGTGTAGGTTCACAGGAGCTTCCGCATTGTCCGTCACGAACTGACGCCAGCTGATGTAAACCGCCGAGTGTAGGTTCACAGGAGCTTCCGCATTGTCCGTCACGAACTGACGCCAGCTGATGTAAACCGCCGAGTGTAGGTTCACAGGAGCTTCCGCATTGTCCGTCACGAACTGACGCCAGCTGATGTAAACCGCCGAGTGTAGGTTCACAGGAGCTTCCGCATTGTCCGTCACGAACTGACGCCAGCTGATGTAAACCGCCGAGTGTAGGTTCACAGGAGCTTCCGCATTGTCCGTCACGAACTGACGCCAGCTGATGTAAACCGCCGAGTGTAGGTTCACAGGAGCTTCCGCATTGTCCGTCACGAACTGACGCCAGCTGATGTAAACCGCCGAGTGTAGGTTCACAGGAGCTTCCGCATTGTCCGTCACGAACTGACGCCAGCTGATGTAAACCGCCGAGTGTAGGTTCACAGGAGCTTCCGCATTGTCCGTCACGAACTGACGCCAGCTGATGTAAACCGCCGAGTGTAGGTTCACAGGAGCTTCCGCATTGTCCGTCACGAACTGACGCCAGCTGATGTAAACCGCCGAGTGTAGGTTCACAGGAGCTTCCGCATTGTCCGTCACGAACTGACGCCAGCTGATGTAAACCGCCGAGTGTAGGTTCACAGGAGCTTCCGCATTGTCCGTCACGAACTGACGCCAGCTGATGTAAACCGCCGAGTGTAGGTTCACAGGAGCTTCCGCATTGTCCGTCACGAACTGACGCCAGCTGATGTAAACCGCCGAGTGTAGGTTCACAGGAGCTTCCGCATTGTCCGTCACGAACTGACGCCAGCTGATGTAAACCGCCGAGTGTAGGTTCACAGGAGCTTCCGCATTGTCCGTCACGAACTGACGCCAGCTGATGTAAACCGCCGAGTGTAGGTTCACAGGAGCTTCCGCATTGTCCGTCACGAACTGACGCCAGCTGATGTAAACCGCCGAGTGTAGGTTCACAGGAGCTTCCGCATTGTCCGTCACGAACTGACGCCAGCTGATGTAAACCGCCGAGTGTAGGTTCACAGGAGCTTCCGCATTGTCCGTCACGAACTGACGCCAGCTGATGTAAACCGCCGAGTGTAGGTTCACAGGAGCTTCCGCATTGTCCGTCACGAACTGACGCCAGCTGATGTAAACCGCCGAGTGTAGGTTCACAGGAGCTTCCGCATTGTCCGTCACGAACTGACGCCAGCTGATGTAAACCGCCGAGTGTAGGTTCACAGGAGCTTCCGCATTGTCCGTCACGAACTGACGCCAGCTGATGTAAACCGCCGAGTGTAGGTTCACAGGAGCTTCCGCATTGTCCGTCACGAACTGACGCCAGCTGATGTAAACCGCCGAGTGTAGGTTCACAGGAGCTTCCGCATTGTCCGTCACGAACTGACGCCAGCTGATGTAAACCGCCGAGTGTAGGTTCACAGGAGCTTCCGCATTGTCCGTCACGAACTGACGCCAGCTGATGTAAACCGCCGAGTGTAGGTTCACAGGAGCTTCCGCATTGTCCGTCACGAACTGACGCCAGCTGATGTAAACCGCCGAGTGTAGGTTCACAGGAGCTTCCGCATTGTCCGTCACGAACTGACGCCAGCTGATGTAAACCGCCGAGTGTAGGTTCACAGGAGCTTCCGCATTGTCCGTCACGAACTGACGCCAGCTGATGTAAACCGCCGAGTGTAGGTTCACAGGAGCTTCCGCATTGTCCGTCACGAACTGACGCCAGCTGATGTAAACCGCCGAGTGTAGGTTCACAGGAGCTTCCGCATTGTCCGTCACGAACTGACGCCAGCTGATGTAAACCGCCGAGTGTAGGTTCACAGGAGCTTCCGCATTGTCCGTCACGAACTGACGCCAGCTGATGTAAACCGCCGAGTGTAGGTTCACAGGAGCTTCCGCATTGTCCGTCACGAACTGACGCCAGCTGATGTAAACCGCCGAGTGTAGGTTCACAGGAGCTTCCGCATTGTCCGTCACGAACTGACGCCAGCTGATGTAAACCGCCGAGTGTAGGTTCACAGGAGCTTCCGCATTGTCCGTCACGAACTGACGCCAGCTGATGTAAACCGCCGAGTGTAGGTTCACAGGAGCTTCCGCATTGTCCGTCACGAACTGACGCCAGCTGATGTAAACCGCCGAGTGTAGGTTCACAGGAGCTTCCGCATTGTCCGTCACGAACTGACGCCAGCTGATGTAAACCGCCGAGTGTAGGTTCACAGGAGCTTCCGCATTGTCCGTCACGAACTGACGCCAGCTGATGTAAACCGCCGAGTGTAGGTTCACAGGAGCTTCCGCATTGTCCGTCACGAACTGACGCCAGCTGATGTAAACCGCCGAGTGTAGGTTCACAGGAGCTTCCGCATTGTCCGTCACGAACTGACGCCAGCTGATGTAAACCGCCGAGTGTAGGTTCACAGGAGCTTCCGCATTGTCCGTCACGAACTGACGCCAGCTGATGTAAACCGCCGAGTGTAGGTTCACAGGAGCTTCCGCATTGTCCGTCACGAACTGACGCCAGCTGATGTAAACCGCCGAGTGTAGGTTCACAGGAGCTTCCGCATTGTCCGTCACGAACTGACGCCAGCTGATGTAAACCGCCGAGTGTAGGTTCACAGGAGCTTCCGCATTGTCCGTCACGAACTGACGCCAGCTGATGTAAACCGCCGAGTGTAGGTTCACAGGAGCTTCCGCATTGTCCGTCACGAACTGACGCCAGCTGATGTAAACCGCCGAGTGTAGGTTCACAGGAGCTTCCGCATTGTCCGTCACGAACTGACGCCAGCTGATGTAAACCGCCGAGTGTAGGTTCACAGGAGCTTCCGCATTGTCCGTCACGAACTGACGCCAGCTGATGTAAACCGCCGAGTGTAGGTTCACAGGAGCTTCCGCATTGTCCGTCACGAACTGACGCCAGCTGATGTAAACCGCCGAGTGTAGGTTCACAGGAGCTTCCGCATTGTCCGTCACGAACTGACGCCAGCTGATGTAAACCGCCGAGTGTAGGTTCACAGGAGCTTCCGCATTGTCCGTCACGAACTGACGCCAGCTGATGTAAACCGCCGAGTGTAGGTTCACAGGAGCTTCCGCATTGTCCGTCACGAACTGACGCCAGCTGATGTAAACCGCCGAGTGTAGGTTCACAGGAGCTTCCGCATTGTCCGTCACGAACTGACGCCAGCTGATGTAAACCGCCGAGTGTAGGTTCACAGGAGCTTCCGCATTGTCCGTCACGAACTGACGCCAGCTGATGTAAACCGCCGAGTGTAGGTTCACAGGAGCTTCCGCATTGTCCGTCACGAACTGACGCCAGCTGATGTAAACCGCCGAGTGTAGGTTCACAGGAGCTTCCGCATTGTCCGTCACGAACTGACGCCAGCTGATGTAAACCGCCGAGTGTAGGTTCACAGGAGCTTCCGCATTGTCCGTCACGAACTGACGCCAGCTGATGTAAACCGCCGAGTGTAGGTTCACAGGAGCTTCCGCATTGTCCGTCACGAACTGACGCCAGCTGATGTAAACCGCCGAGTGTAGGTTCACAGGAGCTTCCGCATTGTCCGTCACGAACTGACGCCAGCTGATGTAAACCGCCGAGTGTAGGTTCACAGGAGCTTCCGCATTGTCCGTCACGAACTGACGCCAGCTGATGTAAACCGCCGAGTGTAGGTTCACAGGAGCTTCCGCATTGTCCGTCACGAACTGACGCCAGCTGATGTAAACCGCCGAGTGTAGGTTCACAGGAGCTTCCGCATTGTCCGTCACGAACTGACGCCAGCTGATGTAAACCGCCGAGTGTAGGTTCACAGGAGCTTCCGCATTGTCCGTCACGAACTGACGCCAGCTGATGTAAACCGCCGAGTGTAGGTTCACAGGAGCTTCCGCATTGTCCGTCACGAACTGACGCCAGCTGATGTAAACCGCCGAGTGTAGGTTCACAGGAGCTTCCGCATTGTCCGTCACGAACTGACGCCAGCTGATGTAAACCGCCGAGTGTAGGTTCACAGGAGCTTCCGCATTGTCCGTCACGAACTGACGCCAGCTGATGTAAACCGCCGAGTGTAGGTTCACAGGAGCTTCCGCATTGTCCGTCACGAACTGACGCCAGCTGATGTAAACCGCCGAGTGTAGGTTCACAGGAGCTTCCGCATTGTCCGTCACGAACTGACGCCAGCTGATGTAAACCGCCGAGTGTAGGTTCACAGGAGCTTCCGCATTGTCCGTCACGAACTGACGCCAGCTGATGTAAACCGCCGAGTGTAGGTTCACAGGAGCTTCCGCATTGTCCGTCACGAACTGACGCCAGCTGATGTAAACCGCCGAGTGTAGGTTCACAGGAGCTTCCGCATTGTCCGTCACGAACTGACGCCAGCTGATGTAAACCGCCGAGTGTAGGTTCACAGGAGCTTCCGCATTGTCCGTCACGAACTGACGCCAGCTGATGTAAACCGCCGAGTGTAGGTTCACAGGAGCTTCCGCATTGTCCGTCACGAACTGACGCCAGCTGATGTAAACCGCCGAGTGTAGGTTCACAGGAGCTTCCGCATTGTCCGTCACGAACTGACGCCAGCTGATGTAAACCGCCGAGTGTAGGTTCACAGGAGCTTCCGCATTGTCCGTCACGAACTGACGCCAGCTGATGTAAACCGCCGAGTGTAGGTTCACAGGAGCTTCCGCATTGTCCGTCACGAACTGACGCCAGCTGATGTAAACCGCCGAGTGTAGGTTCACAGGAGCTTCCGCATTGTCCGTCACGAACTGACGCCAGCTGATGTAAACCGCCGAGTGTAGGTTCACAGGAGCTTCCGCATTGTCCGTCACGAACTGACGCCAGCTGATGTAAACCGCCGAGTGTAGGTTCACAGGAGCTTCCGCATTGTCCGTCACGAACTGACGCCAGCTGATGTAAACCGCCGAGTGTAGGTTCACAGGAGCTTCCGCATTGTCCGTCACGAACTGACGCCAGCTGATGTAAACCGCCGAGTGTAGGTTCACAGGAGCTTCCGCATTGTCCGTCACGAACTGACGCCAGCTGATGTAAACCGCCGAGTGTAGGTTCACAGGAGCTTCCGCATTGTCCGTCACGAACTGACGCCAGCTGATGTAAACCGCCGAGTGTAGGTTCACAGGAGCTTCCGCATTGTCCGTCACGAACTGACGCCAGCTGATGTAAACCGCCGAGTGTAGGTTCACAGGAGCTTCCGCATTGTCCGTCACGAACTGACGCCAGCTGATGTAAACCGCCGAGTGTAGGTTCACAGGAGCTTCCGCATTGTCCGTCACGAACTGACGCCAGCTGATGTAAACCGCCGAGTGTAGGTTCACAGGAGCTTCCGCATTGTCCGTCACGAACTGACGCCAGCTGATGTAAACCGCCGAGTGTAGGTTCACAGGAGCTTCCGCATTGTCCGTCACGAACTGACGCCAGCTGATGTAAACCGCCGAGTGTAGGTTCACAGGAGCTTCCGCATTGTCCGTCACGAACTGACGCCAGCTGATGTAAACCGCCGAGTGTAGGTTCACAGGAGCTTCCGCATTGTCCGTCACGAACTGACGCCAGCTGATGTAAACCGCCGAGTGTAGGTTCACAGGAGCTTCCGCATTGTCCGTCACGAACTGACGCCAGCTGATGTAAACCGCCGAGTGTAGGTTCACAGGAGCTTCCGCATTGTCCGTCACGAACTGACGCCAGCTGATGTAAACCGCCGAGTGTAGGTTCACAGGAGCTTCCGCATTGTCCGTCACGAACTGACGCCAGCTGATGTAAACCGCCGAGTGTAGGTTCACAGGAGCTTCCGCATTGTCCGTCACGAACTGACGCCAGCTGATGTAAACCGCCGAGTGTAGGTTCACAGGAGCTTCCGCATTGTCCGTCACGAACTGACGCCAGCTGATGTAAACCGCCGAGTGTAGGTTCACAGGAGCTTCCGCATTGTCCGTCACGAACTGACGCCAGCTGATGTAAACCGCCGAGTGTAGGTTCACAGGAGCTTCCGCATTGTCCGTCACGAACTGACGCCAGCTGATGTAAACCGCCGAGTGTAGGTTCACAGGAGCTTCCGCATTGTCCGTCACGAACTGACGCCAGCTGATGTAAACCGCCGAGTGTAGGTTCACAGGAGCTTCCGCATTGTCCGTCACGAACTGACGCCAGCTGATGTAAACCGCCGAGTGTAGGTTCACAGGAGCTTCCGCATTGTCCGTCACGAACTGACGCCAGCTGATGTAAACCGCCGAGTGTAGGTTCACAGGAGCTTCCGCATTGTCCGTCACGAACTGACGCCAGCTGATGTAAACCGCCGAGTGTAGGTTCACAGGAGCTTCCGCATTGTCCGTCACGAACTGACGCCAGCTGATGTAAACCGCCGAGTGTAGGTTCACAGGAGCTTCCGCATTGTCCGTCACGAACTGACGCCAGCTGATGTAAACCGCCGAGTGTAGGTTCACAGGAGCTTCCGCATTGTCCGTCACGAACTGACGCCAGCTGATGTAAACCGCCGAGTGTAGGTTCACAGGAGCTTCCGCATTGTCCGTCACGAACTGACGCCAGCTGATGTAAACCGCCGAGTGTAGGTTCACAGGAGCTTCCGCATTGTCCGTCACGAACTGACGCCAGCTGATGTAAACCGCCGAGTGTAGGTTCACAGGAGCTTCCGCATTGTCCGTCACGAACTGACGCCAGCTGATGTAAACCGCCGAGTGTAGGTTCACAGGAGCTTCCGCATTGTCCGTCACGAACTGACGCCAGCTGATGTAAACCGCCGAGTGTAGGTTCACAGGAGCTTCCGCATTGTCCGTCACGAACTGACGCCAGCTGATGTAAACCGCCGAGTGTAGGTTCACAGGAGCTTCCGCATTGTCCGTCACGAACTGACGCCAGCTGATGTAAACCGCCGAGTGTAGGTTCACAGGAGCTTCCGCATTGTCCGTCACGAACTGACGCCAGCTGATGTAAACCGCCGAGTGTAGGTTCACAGGAGCTTCCGCATTGTCCGTCACGAACTGACGCCAGCTGATGTAAACCGCCGAGTGTAGGTTCACAGGAGCTTCCGCATTGTCCGTCACGAACTGACGCCAGCTGATGTAAACCGCCGAGTGTAGGTTCACAGGAGCTTCCGCATTGTCCGTCACGAACTGACGCCAGCTGATGTAAACCGCCGAGTGTAGGTTCACAGGAGCTTCCGCATTGTCCGTCACGAACTGACGCCAGCTGATGTAAACCGCCGAGTGTAGGTTCACAGGAGCTTCCGCATTGTCCGTCACGAACTGACGCCAGCTGATGTAAACCGCCGAGTGTAGGTTCACAGGAGCTTCCGCATTGTCCGTCACGAACTGACGCCAGCTGATGTAAACCGCCGAGTGTAGGTTCACAGGAGCTTCCGCATTGTCCGTCACGAACTGACGCCAGCTGATGTAAACCGCCGAGTGTAGGTTCACAGGAGCTTCCGCATTGTCCGTCACGAACTGACGCCAGCTGATGTAAACCGCCGAGTGTAGGTTCACAGGAGCTTCCGCATTGTCCGTCACGAACTGACGCCAGCTGATGTAAACCGCCGAGTGTAGGTTCACAGGAGCTTCCGCATTGTCCGTCACGAACTGACGCCAGCTGATGTAAACCGCCGAGTGTAGGTTCACAGGAGCTTCCGCATTGTCCGTCACGAACTGACGCCAGCTGATGTAAACCGCCGAGTGTAGGTTCACAGGAGCTTCCGCATTGTCCGTCACGAACTGACGCCAGCTGATGTAAACCGCCGAGTGTAGGTTCACAGGAGCTTCCGCATTGTCCGTCACGAACTGACGCCAGCTGATGTAAACCGCCGAGTGTAGGTTCACAGGAGCTTCCGCATTGTCCGTCACGAACTGACGCCAGCTGATGTAAACCGCCGAGTGTAGGTTCACAGGAGCTTCCGCATTGTCCGTCACGAACTGACGCCAGCTGATGTAAACCGCCGAGTGTAGGTTCACAGGAGCTTCCGCATTGTCCGTCACGAACTGACGCCAGCTGATGTAAACCGCCGAGTGTAGGTTCACAGGAGCTTCCGCATTGTCCGTCACGAACTGACGCCAGCTGATGTAAACCGCCGAGTGTAGGTTCACAGGAGCTTCCGCATTGTCCGTCACGAACTGACGCCAGCTGATGTAAACCGCCGAGTGTAGGTTCACAGGAGCTTCCGCATTGTCCGTCACGAACTGACGCCAGCTGATGTAAACCGCCGAGTGTAGGTTCACAGGAGCTTCCGCATTGTCCGTCACGAACTGACGCCAGCTGATGTAAACCGCCGAGTGTAGGTTCACAGGAGCTTCCGCATTGTCCGTCACGAACTGACGCCAGCTGATGTAAACCGCCGAGTGTAGGTTCACAGGAGCTTCCGCATTGTCCGTCACGAACTGACGCCAGCTGATGTAAACCGCCGAGTGTAGGTTCACAGGAGCTTCCGCATTGTCCGTCACGAACTGACGCCAGCTGATGTAAACCGCCGAGTGTAGGTTCACAGGAGCTTCCGCATTGTCCGTCACGAACTGACGCCAGCTGATGTAAACCGCCGAGTGTAGGTTCACAGGAGCTTCCGCATTGTCCGTCACGAACTGACGCCAGCTGATGTAAACCGCCGAGTGTAGGTTCACAGGAGCTTCCGCATTGTCCGTCACGAACTGACGCCAGCTGATGTAAACCGCCGAGTGTAGGTTCACAGGAGCTTCCGCATTGTCCGTCACGAACTGACGCCAGCTGATGTAAACCGCCGAGTGTAGGTTCACAGGAGCTTCCGCATTGTCCGTCACGAACTGACGCCAGCTGATGTAAACCGCCGAGTGTAGGTTCACAGGAGCTTCCGCATTGTCCGTCACGAACTGACGCCAGCTGATGTAAACCGCCGAGTGTAGGTTCACAGGAGCTTCCGCATTGTCCGTCACGAACTGACGCCAGCTGATGTAAACCGCCGAGTGTAGGTTCACAGGAGCTTCCGCATTGTCCGTCACGAACTGACGCCAGCTGATGTAAACCGCCGAGTGTAGGTTCACAGGAGCTTCCGCATTGTCCGTCACGAACTGACGCCAGCTGATGTAAACCGCCGAGTGTAGGTTCACAGGAGCTTCCGCATTGTCCGTCACGAACTGACGCCAGCTGATGTAAACCGCCGAGTGTAGGTTCACAGGAGCTTCCGCATTGTCCGTCACGAACTGACGCCAGCTGATGTAAACCGCCGAGTGTAGGTTCACAGGAGCTTCCGCATTGTCCGTCACGAACTGACGCCAGCTGATGTAAACCGCCGAGTGTAGGTTCACAGGAGCTTCCGCATTGTCCGTCACGAACTGACGCCAGCTGATGTAAACCGCCGAGTGTAGGTTCACAGGAGCTTCCGCATTGTCCGTCACGAACTGACGCCAGCTGATGTAAACCGCCGAGTGTAGGTTCACAGGAGCTTCCGCATTGTCCGTCACGAACTGACGCCAGCTGATGTAAACCGCCGAGTGTAGGTTCACAGGAGCTTCCGCATTGTCCGTCACGAACTGACGCCAGCTGATGTAAACCGCCGAGTGTAGGTTCACAGGAGCTTCCGCATTGTCCGTCACGAACTGACGCCAGCTGATGTAAACCGCCGAGTGTAGGTTCACAGGAGCTTCCGCATTGTCCGTCACGAACTGACGCCAGCTGATGTAAACCGCCGAGTGTAGGTTCACAGGAGCTTCCGCATTGTCCGTCACGAACTGACGCCAGCTGATGTAAACCGCCGAGTGTAGGTTCACAGGAGCTTCCGCATTGTCCGTCACGAACTGACGCCAGCTGATGTAAACCGCCGAGTGTAGGTTCACAGGAGCTTCCGCATTGTCCGTCACGAACTGACGCCAGCTGATGTAAACCGCCGAGTGTAGGTTCACAGGAGCTTCCGCATTGTCCGTCACGAACTGACGCCAGCTGATGTAAACCGCCGAGTGTAGGTTCACAGGAGCTTCCGCATTGTCCGTCACGAACTGACGCCAGCTGATGTAAACCGCCGAGTGTAGGTTCACAGGAGCTTCCGCATTGTCCGTCACGAACTGACGCCAGCTGATGTAAACCGCCGAGTGTAGGTTCACAGGAGCTTCCGCATTGTCCGTCACGAACTGACGCCAGCTGATGTAAACCGCCGAGTGTAGGTTCACAGGAGCTTCCGCATTGTCCGTCACGAACTGACGCCAGCTGATGTAAACCGCCGAGTGTAGGTTCACAGGAGCTTCCGCATTGTCCGTCACGAACTGACGCCAGCTGATGTAAACCGCCGAGTGTAGGTTCACAGGAGCTTCCGCATTGTCCGTCACGAACTGACGCCAGCTGATGTAAACCGCCGAGTGTAGGTTCACAGGAGCTTCCGCATTGTCCGTCACGAACTGACGCCAGCTGATGTAAACCGCCGAGTGTAGGTTCACAGGAGCTTCCGCATTGTCCGTCACGAACTGACGCCAGCTGATGTAAACCGCCGAGTGTAGGTTCACAGGAGCTTCCGCATTGTCCGTCACGAACTGACGCCAGCTGATGTAAACCGCCGAGTGTAGGTTCACAGGAGCTTCCGCATTGTCCGTCACGAACTGACGCCAGCTGATGTAAACCGCCGAGTGTAGGTTCACAGGAGCTTCCGCATTGTCCGTCACGAACTGACGCCAGCTGATGTAAACCGCCGAGTGTAGGTTCACAGGAGCTTCCGCATTGTCCGTCACGAACTGACGCCAGCTGATGTAAACCGCCGAGTGTAGGTTCACAGGAGCTTCCGCATTGTCCGTCACGAACTGACGCCAGCTGATGTAAACCGCCGAGTGTAGGTTCACAGGAGCTTCCGCATTGTCCGTCACGAACTGACGCCAGCTGATGTAAACCGCCGAGTGTAGGTTCACAGGAGCTTCCGCATTGTCCGTCACGAACTGACGCCAGCTGATGTAAACCGCCGAGTGTAGGTTCACAGGAGCTTCCGCATTGTCCGTCACGAACTGACGCCAGCTGATGTAAACCGCCGAGTGTAGGTTCACAGGAGCTTCCGCATTGTCCGTCACGAACTGACGCCAGCTGATGTAAACCGCCGAGTGTAGGTTCACAGGAGCTT
Organism: Macrothele yani; assembly: GCA_039090855.1. Taxonomy (NCBI): domain Eukaryota; kingdom Metazoa; phylum Arthropoda; class Arachnida; order Araneae; family Macrothelidae; genus Macrothele; species Macrothele yani. Next base: position 92,007,049 of record CM077025.1, read on the forward strand.
CCGCATTGTCCGTCACGAACTGACGCCAGCTGATGTAAACCGCCGAGTGTAGGTTCACAGGAGCTTCCGCATTGTCCGTCACGAACTGACGCCAGCTGATGTAAACCGCCGAGTGTAGGTTCACAGGAGCTTCCGCATTGTCCGTCACGAACTGACGCCAGCTGATGTAAACCGCCGAGTGTAGGTTCACAGGAGCTTCCGCATTGTCCGTCACGAACTGACGCCAGCTGATGTAAACCGCCGAGTGTAGGTTCACAGGAGCTTCCGCATTGTCCGTCACGAACTGACGCCAGCTGATGTAAACCGCCGAGTGTAGGTTCACAGGAGCTTCCGCATTGTCCGTCACGAACTGACGCCAGCTGATGTAAACCGCCGAGTGTAGGTTCACAGGAGCTTCCGCATTGTCCGTCACGAACTGACGCCAGCTGATGTAAACCGCCGAGTGTAGGTTCACAGGAGCTTCCGCATTGTCCGTCACGAACTGACGCCAGCTGATGTAAACCGCCGAGTGTAGGTTCACAGGAGCTTCCGCATTGTCCGTCACGAACTGACGCCAGCTGATGTAAACCGCCGAGTGTAGGTTCACAGGAGCTTCCGCATTGTCCGTCACGAACTGACGCCAGCTGATGTAAACCGCCGAGTGTAGGTTCACAGGAGCTTCCGCATTGTCCGTCACGAACTGACGCCAGCTGATGTAAACCGCCGAGTGTAGGTTCACAGGAGCTTCCGCATTGTCCGTCACGAACTGACGCCAGCTGATGTAAACCGCCGAGTGTAGGTTCACAGGAGCTTCCGCATTGTCCGTCACGAACTGACGCCAGCTGATGTAAACCGCCGAGTGTAGGTTCACAGGAGCTTCCGCATTGTCCGTCACGAACTGACGCCAGCTGATGTAAACCGCCGAGTGTAGGTTCACAGGAGCTTCCGCATTGTCCGTCACGAACTGACGCCAGCTGATGTAAACCGCCGAGTGTAGGTTCACAGGAGCTTCCGCATTGTCCGTCACGAACTGACGCCAGCTGATGTAAACCGCCGAGTGTAGGTTCACAGGAGCTTCCGCATTGTCCGTCACGAACTGACGCCAGCTGATGTAAACCGCCGAGTGTAGGTTCACAGGAGCTTCCGCATTGTCCGTCACGAACTGACGCCAGCTGATGTAAACCGCCGAGTGTAGGTTCACAGGAGCTTCCGCATTGTCCGTCACGAACTGACGCCAGCTGATGTAAACCGCCGAGTGTAGGTTCACAGGAGCTTCCGCATTGTCCGTCACGAACTGACGCCAGCTGATGTAAACCGCCGAGTGTAGGTTCACAGGAGCTTCCGCATTGTCCGTCACGAACTGACGCCAGCTGATGTAAACCGCCGAGTGTAGGTTCACAGGAGCTTCCGCATTGTCCGTCACGAACTGACGCCAGCTGATGTAAACCGCCGAGTGTAGGTTCACAGGAGCTTCCGCATTGTCCGTCACGAACTGACGCCAGCTGATGTAAACCGCCGAGTGTAGGTTCACAGGAGCTTCCGCATTGTCCGTCACGAACTGACGCCAGCTGATGTAAACCGCCGAGTGTAGGTTCACAGGAGCTTCCGCATTGTCCGTCACGAACTGACGCCAGCTGATGTAAACCGCCGAGTGTAGGTTCACAGGAGCTTCCGCATTGTCCGTCACGAACTGACGCCAGCTGATGTAAACCGCCGAGTGTAGGTTCACAGGAGCTTCCGCATTGTCCGTCACGAACTGACGCCAGCTGATGTAAACCGCCGAGTGTAGGTTCACAGGAGCTTCCGCATTGTCCGTCACGAACTGACGCCAGCTGATGTAAACCGCCGAGTGTAGGTTCACAGGAGCTTCCGCATTGTCCGTCACGAACTGACGCCAGCTGATGTAAACCGCCGAGTGTAGGTTCACAGGAGCTTCCGCATTGTCCGTCACGAACTGACGCCAGCTGATGTAAACCGCCGAGTGTAGGTTCACAGGAGCTTCCGCATTGTCCGTCACGAACTGACGCCAGCTGATGTAAACCGCCGAGTGTAGGTTCACAGGAGCTTCCGCATTGTCCGTCACGAACTGACGCCAGCTGATGTAAACCGCCGAGTGTAGGTTCACAGGAGCTTCCGCATTGTCCGTCACGAACTGACGCCAGCTGATGTAAACCGCCGAGTGTAGGTTCACAGGAGCTTCCGCATTGTCCGTCACGAACTGACGCCAGCTGATGTAAACCGCCGAGTGTAGGTTCACAGGAGCTTCCGCATTGTCCGTCACGAACTGACGCCAGCTGATGTAAACCGCCGAGTGTAGGTTCACAGGAGCTTCCGCATTGTCCGTCACGAACTGACGCCAGCTGATGTAAACCGCCGAGTGTAGGTTCACAGGAGCTTCCGCATTGTCCGTCACGAACTGACGCCAGCTGATGTAAACCGCCGAGTGTAGGTTCACAGGAGCTTCCGCATTGTCCGTCACGAACTGACGCCAGCTGATGTAAACCGCCGAGTGTAGGTTCACAGGAGCTTCCGCATTGTCCGTCACGAACTGACGCCAGCTGATGTAAACCGCCGAGTGTAGGTTCACAGGAGCTTCCGCATTGTCCGTCACGAACTGACGCCAGCTGATGTAAACCGCCGAGTGTAGGTTCACAGGAGCTTCCGCATTGTCCGTCACGAACTGACGCCAGCTGATGTAAACCGCCGAGTGTAGGTTCACAGGAGCTTCCGCATTGTCCGTCACGAACTGACGCCAGCTGATGTAAACCGCCGAGTGTAGGTTCACAGGAGCTTCCGCATTGTCCGTCACGAACTGACGCCAGCTGATGTAAACCGCCGAGTGTAGGTTCACAGGAGCTTCCGCATTGTCCGTCACGAACTGACGCCAGCTGATGTAAACCGCCGAGTGTAGGTTCACAGGAGCTTCCGCATTGTCCGTCACGAACTGACGCCAGCTGATGTAAACCGCCGAGTGTAGGTTCACAGGAGCTTCCGCATTGTCCGTCACGAACTGACGCCAGCTGATGTAAACCGCCGAGTGTAGGTTCACAGGAGCTTCCGCATTGTCCGTCACGAACTGACGCCAGCTGATGTAAACCGCCGAGTGTAGGTTCACAGGAGCTTCCGCATTGTCCGTCACGAACTGACGCCAGCTGATGTAAACCGCCGAGTGTAGGTTCACAGGAGCTTCCGCATTGTCCGTCACGAACTGACGCCAGCTGATGTAAACCGCCGAGTGTAGGTTCACAGGAGCTTCCGCATTGTCCGTCACGAACTGACGCCAGCTGATGTAAACCGCCGAGTGTAGGTTCACAGGAGCTTCCGCATTGTCCGTCACGAACTGACGCCAGCTGATGTAAACCGCCGAGTGTAGGTTCACAGGAGCTTCCGCATTGTCCGTCACGAACTGACGCCAGCTGATGTAAACCGCCGAGTGTAGGTTCACAGGAGCTTCCGCATTGTCCGTCACGAACTGACGCCAGCTGATGTAAACCGCCGAGTGTAGGTTCACAGGAGCTTCCGCATTGTCCGTCACGAACTGACGCCAGCTGATGTAAACCGCCGAGTGTAGGTTCACAGGAGCTTCCGCATTGTCCGTCACGAACTGACGCCAGCTGATGTAAACCGCCGAGTGTAGGTTCACAGGAGCTTCCGCATTGTCCGTCACGAACTGACGCCAGCTGATGTAAACCGCCGAGTGTAGGTTCACAGGAGCTTCCGCATTGTCCGTCACGAACTGACGCCAGCTGATGTAAACCGCCGAGTGTAGGTTCACAGGAGCTTCCGCATTGTCCGTCACGAACTGACGCCAGCTGATGTAAACCGCCGAGTGTAGGTTCACAGGAGCTTCCGCATTGTCCGTCACGAACTGACGCCAGCTGATGTAAACCGCCGAGTGTAGGTTCACAGGAGCTTCCGCATTGTCCGTCACGAACTGACGCCAGCTGATGTAAACCGCCGAGTGTAGGTTCACAGGAGCTTCCGCATTGTCCGTCACGAACTGACGCCAGCTGATGTAAACCGCCGAGTGTAGGTTCACAGGAGCTTCCGCATTGTCCGTCACGAACTGACGCCAGCTGATGTAAACCGCCGAGTGTAGGTTCACAGGAGCTTCCGCATTGTCCGTCACGAACTGACGCCAGCTGATGTAAACCGCCGAGTGTAGGTTCACAGGAGCTTCCGCATTGTCCGTCACGAACTGACGCCAGCTGATGTAAACCGCCGAGTGTAGGTTCACAGGAGCTTCCGCATTGTCCGTCACGAACTGACGCCAGCTGATGTAAACCGCCGAGTGTAGGTTCACAGGAGCTTCCGCATTGTCCGTCACGAACTGACGCCAGCTGATGTAAACCGCCGAGTGTAGGTTCACAGGAGCTTCCGCATTGTCCGTCACGAACTGACGCCAGCTGATGTAAACCGCCGAGTGTAGGTTCACAGGAGCTTCCGCATTGTCCGTCACGAACTGACGCCAGCTGATGTAAACCGCCGAGTGTAGGTTCACAGGAGCTTCCGCATTGTCCGTCACGAACTGACGCCAGCTGATGTAAACCGCCGAGTGTAGGTTCACAGGAGCTTCCGCATTGTCCGTCACGAACTGACGCCAGCTGATGTAAACCGCCGAGTGTAGGTTCACAGGAGCTTCCGCATTGTCCGTCACGAACTGACGCCAGCTGATGTAAACCGCCGAGTGTAGGTTCACAGGAGCTTCCGCATTGTCCGTCACGAACTGACGCCAGCTGATGTAAACCGCCGAGTGTAGGTTCACAGGAGCTTCCGCATTGTCCGTCACGAACTGACGCCAGCTGATGTAAACCGCCGAGTGTAGGTTCACAGGAGCTTCCGCATTGTCCGTCACGAACTGACGCCAGCTGATGTAAACCGCCGAGTGTAGGTTCACAGGAGCTTCCGCATTGTCCGTCACGAACTGACGCCAGCTGATGTAAACCGCCGAGTGTAGGTTCACAGGAGCTTCCGCATTGTCCGTCACGAACTGACGCCAGCTGATGTAAACCGCCGAGTGTAGGTTCACAGGAGCTTCCGCATTGTCCGTCACGAACTGACGCCAGCTGATGTAAACCGCCGAGTGTAGGTTCACAGGAGCTTCCGCATTGTCCGTCACGAACTGACGCCAGCTGATGTAAACCGCCGAGTGTAGGTTCACAGGAGCTTCCGCATTGTCCGTCACGAACTGACGCCAGCTGATGTAAACCGCCGAGTGTAGGTTCACAGGAGCTTCCGCATTGTCCGTCACGAACTGACGCCAGCTGATGTAAACCGCCGAGTGTAGGTTCACAGGAGCTTCCGCATTGTCCGTCACGAACTGACGCCAGCTGATGTAAACCGCCGAGTGTAGGTTCACAGGAGCTTCCGCATTGTCCGTCACGAACTGACGCCAGCTGATGTAAACCGCCGAGTGTAGGTTCACAGGAGCTTCCGCATTGTCCGTCACGAACTGACGCCAGCTGATGTAAACCGCCGAGTGTAGGTTCACAGGAGCTTCCGCATTGTCCGTCACGAACTGACGCCAGCTGATGTAAACCGCCGAGTGTAGGTTCACAGGAGCTTCCGCATTGTCCGTCACGAACTGACGCCAGCTGATGTAAACCGCCGAGTGTAGGTTCACAGGAGCTTCCGCATTGTCCGTCACGAACTGACGCCAGCTGATGTAAACCGCCGAGTGTAGGTTCACAGGAGCTTCCGCATTGTCCGTCACGAACTGACGCCAGCTGATGTAAACCGCCGAGTGTAGGTTCACAGGAGCTTCCGCATTGTCCGTCACGAACTGACGCCAGCTGATGTAAACCGCCGAGTGTAGGTTCACAGGAGCTTCCGCATTGTCCGTCACGAACTGACGCCAGCTGATGTAAACCGCCGAGTGTAGGTTCACAGGAGCTTCCGCATTGTCCGTCACGAACTGACGCCAGCTGATGTAAACCGCCGAGTGTAGGTTCACAGGAGCTTCCGCATTGTCCGTCACGAACTGACGCCAGCTGATGTAAACCGCCGAGTGTAGGTTCACAGGAGCTTCCGCATTGTCCGTCACGAACTGACGCCAGCTGATGTAAACCGCCGAGTGTAGGTTCACAGGAGCTTCCGCATTGTCCGTCACGAACTGACGCCAGCTGATGTAAACCGCCGAGTGTAGGTTCACAGGAGCTTCCGCATTGTCCGTCACGAACTGACGCCAGCTGATGTAAACCGCCGAGTGTAGGTTCACAGGAGCTTCCGCATTGTCCGTCACGAACTGACGCCAGCTGATGTAAACCGCCGAGTGTAGGTTCACAGGAGCTTCCGCATTGTCCGTCACGAACTGACGCCAGCTGATGTAAACCGCCGAGTGTAGGTTCACAGGAGCTTCCGCATTGTCCGTCACGAACTGACGCCAGCTGATGTAAACCGCCGAGTGTAGGTTCACAGGAGCTTCCGCATTGTCCGTCACGAACTGACGCCAGCTGATGTAAACCGCCGAGTGTAGGTTCACAGGAGCTTCCGCATTGTCCGTCACGAACTGACGCCAGCTGATGTAAACCGCCGAGTGTAGGTTCACAGGAGCTTCCGCATTGTCCGTCACGAACTGACGCCAGCTGATGTAAACCGCCGAGTGTAGGTTCACAGGAGCTTCCGCATTGTCCGTCACGAACTGACGCCAGCTGATGTAAACCGCCGAGTGTAGGTTCACAGGAGCTTCCGCATTGTCCGTCACGAACTGACGCCAGCTGATGTAAACCGCCGAGTGTAGGTTCACAGGAGCTTCCGCATTGTCCGTCACGAACTGACGCCAGCTGATGTAAACCGCCGAGTGTAGGTTCACAGGAGCTTCCGCATTGTCCGTCACGAACTGACGCCAGCTGATGTAAACCGCAGAGTGTAGGTTTACAGGAGCTCCCGTATTGTCCGTCGCGAACTGATGCCAGCTGATGTAAACCGTCGAGTGGAAGTGCCGAAGAAACTCCTAGAAAAGCCGTGAGATGTATGTTTGATCAAGACAATTCTGACGTTCGATGAAGGCTCTATTTCGGCAATCCTAAAACACAACGGCACTGTTTGAGCCCGGGCCACATTACTATTATGGCGACGGGCCAGCTTCCTACTATGTTCAACAACACTCAGAAATATCATATATTTACTATGATCTCACAATCCTAACAGAATCGGCATATATTCTGTCAGTGATGTGTTATATTCTGTCAGTCATATTATGAATATATTCTGTCGTTAGCACTTTGTATTCTGTACGGGGGTGTATTCTGTCGTTAACACTTTTGCTAACACTGTCGTTGACACTTTTTTTATTCTGTTTGTTATATTCTGTCGGTCATACACTATCTACCAACAAGTAATTGGACACCTGTGGTAGCAAAAAAAAACGAAGTTTATTCACCTTCAATAGTTGTCGGAGTCTCCACGAGCGGCGATTACAGCTACGACCCTCCGGGGCATACTCTCAACAAGGCGTTGTACGACGGCTAGCGGTATTTTCTTCCACTCGGATTGGAGAAGACAGGTAATTTCTTTCACCGATTTTGGTCGGTGAGGGCACCCTTAAGTCGACGCTCCAACTCGTCCCAGAGGTGCTCGATAGGGTTAAGGTCCGGGCTCTGCGCAGGCCAATCCGTTCGATTAAGCCCATTGTCACCATACCAAGCCATGGTGGACAACCCAACATGATAGGTGGCATTGTCATCATGAAAGTAACATGGGTCCACCCCATAAAACTGCCAAAACGTAGGAAGCGCATGATCATCCAAAATGGTGCAGTAGGTCTCGGCGTTGAGTCTACCAGGAATTGCGACCAAGGGTCCCGTGCCATACCAGCAGAAACACACCATAGCATAATTCCACCGCCGCCGAACTTCACAGTTGGCACAATACATTCCGGCAGGAGGCGTTCTCCAGGCAGACGCCAAACCCAGACCTTGCCATCCGAACGGTAGAGGGTGAACCTTGATACGTCGCTCCAGAGAACCTGTTTCCACTGTTCAACGGTCCACTGTCGACGTTCTTTGCACCCCGTTAGCCGAGCTGCACTATTGGACTTGGCGATCAAAGGCTTGTGGGTGGCTGAACCTGCATGATAGCCAAGCAGATGGGCTTCCGTATGGATGGTATTCATCAAAAGAACACTCCCGGATGCCTGTTGAAACTCCTCGCGGATGTGGCCCATAGATTTGGTGCAGTTTTTCTTAATTTCTCTGGCCAGCACCCGTCGGTCTCTAACTCCCAGTTTTGTGGGTCTGCTGGGTCGGAGGACATTAAGACAGTCACCTCTTATTTTCCTCTTGCCAATCACGCAGGCCATTGTCGATTTTGGATATTTCAACTAGCTGGATATGTCACGTATAGATCGCCGATTTCTGTGATACCCGACGATTACACCTTTCTCGAAATCAGAGAGCTCCAAACTACGTGGCATCTGCATGCGACTGGTTGCGTTGTTGTTTCCCACACGATATTTAACGGCGGCGGCTGTGACGTGTATCAGGACCGCAGATATCGTCGATTACAGGGGTGTCCAATTACTTGTTGGTAGATAGTGTATATTGAATATATTGAATATATTCCCTGTTCCACATATTCTGGCAGTCATATGTTCTGTTAGAATTGGCATATATTCCGCCATATATTCTGTCAGTCATATGCTCTGTCAGAATTGGCATATATTCCGCCGTATATTCTGTCAGTCATATGTTCTGTCAGAATTGTCATATATTCTGCCATATATTCTGTCAGTCATATGCTCTGTCAGAATTGGCATATATTCACTATGATCTCGCAATCCTAACACACAACGGTACTGTTTGAGCTCGGGCCAGCTTCCTGGCCCTGTTACCAAACGTGGGCGCTTCGAGCACTAGGTGATACTCTAAGTCTTGAGGAATTTTAAGGAGATAATCCAATACGAATTTGTTACAGACGGTCGGACTCTCGACGCCAACCTCTGCTCTGAACAGCTGAGCGGATCTATGCCGTTTTGGAGGAGAAGCACTCGGCACTTGTGAACAGAAAGCGCGCTCTCCTAAAGCCGGATAACGCTCGTCCTCATATCGTTCGAACTACCCGGGAAAAACTCCAGGAGCCTGACGTTATCTAACTGATTAAACTTCTGAACTTCTCCCGTCGGATTATAACTTGTTCTGGACCATGGCCCACTTCTTTCGCGAGCTGCACTTAAACAACCAGGAGGAGGTGACAGCAAAGGTGAAGGAGTTCTTCGCCTCGAAAGACAAGAACTGGTACCGCCGCGGAATCGAAAAACTTGCAGACAGATGGCTAAAGACCCTGCAACACGATGGCCTATACTTTGAATGCTAGCCAGCTTTCGTCGTAAAGTTACATATGGAGACGTAAAGTGATCGAAATATTGCAAAACGTTCGACTCACCCTCTGTATAATACTATGAAGAGCACTGCTTGCATTGCGCATTTTAAGTTCTGCGTAAATTTCTTGAAAAAGGCGGATATGGAATTTTTGTTTCATTGAATTTTTTCTTAGCTTTGAAGTGTCGAGAAGTATTAAAAACACGTGATCATTACACACCCGAGAATTCGATGTCCCGTGTTTTGTCGGTGGTTTTGATTAATAGTTTTGGTTTAAAGGGATTTCCTTGTGCTACATAATGAATAGTTTATTTATGCAAACTATGATCCCGTGGCGTTGAGATGCGGGATTGAAATAAAAACAAAATCAATAAACAAATAGTGCAAGCTGATAAGCCCTGGACGGTATACCTACTGGTTAAAGAAAAAAATTTCTATATTTATTACACGAAAGATCTAGAACTTGGAAACTGGCTCCATTAATTTAATTTGTATTGGAATTGCTTTAGTCGGCTTTAAACTATTAGAGGAAGAATATATTGATCCAGCCTCCGAGTGAAATCAAATGGTATTATGTTCACGTATGATTCGATTTAGGCACATTTAAAGTACCTGCATTTCCGTGATGTTATATCTCTTAATAAAAGTCCGATTTAATGTCGGCAGCAAATTGTACGAACACATAAATAAGTCATTCGTTTTATCTAAATATGCCAGTACATAAGGCGCCCGTGCACACACACACACACACACACACACACACACACACACACACACACAAACAAACAAATTTTTTTTGTGCTTGGCTGAGTTCGGTAAAGTGTACAATGACATTTAGGTCTTTCTTGAGGAAAAAAAGTTTGTAACGACTCATTTAAATAACTATATATGCGTTATATAATAGTATACAGCATTACAGTATGCAAAATTCCATTATTTTCGTGTATGTTGATTTCGGCAAAGACACCGACCATAAAATACACTCGTAGTAAAAAAATCGATGCACTCGGATGATATCATCCGTGCACTGCGAATGTCGGTGTACAAATGTTTCTTGGACCGGCATGAAAATGGCTGAAGTTTTACCTCCAATAAACACCAAAGTTGTCCACTGACCGCCCTGGAATAATGCATTCTGGGTGCGTTATTTTGTGCGTTCTCTTCAGTTATCTCTGATCATGCTTCTACGACGCACTGGATGACCCTACAAACAATTGAGCGCACATCAGAGAGGCCGCATCGTAAGACTACGCAAAGTTGGCTGCTCGTGTCAACGAACTACATACGTTTTGAGCCGTAGCGATGCAGCAGTGAGACCGTTTTGACAGAAGTGTGTAGGTGAGGGCACGTGTAGCCTACACGTCGAGAATGTTCTGGTAGGGTCAGGGTGGCAACTGAACAAGAGGATTGTCTCATAATCCAACAAACCCGAGCCGCTTCGACGGCTTATCTGTCGCCATACAGCCAGATGCCACTACGCAATATCATCTGTCATAGCGCATCATTGCGAGACACCATGTAAAGGCAATAATCTATTTTCGTCGCCCTTTACGACGTCTTCCATCAACCACCTTACATGGGCGTCTGCGTTTGCAATGGTGTTGTGCCCGGGAATGATGGTCAGCCTTCGAATGGCGTCGCACTGTTATGGTGACGAATCCTACGTCTTGCCTGGAGAGGACGACCACCGCCTTCTCATATGGAAGACCATTGGGCTGCACTAACATCCGGACTCAGTTCTGGATCGGCACATCGTGACTAGTGGTATTATGGTGTGGGGAGCTACCTCCCGTAATAGACGGTAATAACAGGGACACTAACAGCACAGCGATACGTTTAAGGAATCCTGTGACCCGTCGTCTTACCTTTTACTTCACATCTGCGAAGGCCATTTGCCAGCAAGATAATGCCAAGCCACAAACGTCTCCTATCTTCCGGGAGTTCCTCCATAGTGTTGCGACCTTCTTTTGTTTATCCAGGTCCCCGTATCTTCCTCCTATGGTGCATGTCTAGAATGCCAGTTGCACCCATCATGGAATATCGAGGATTTTGTGCAGCAATTATACGTCTCTTGGCACAATCCGTCATAGGACAACAACGCAGTTTGGTTTGACTCCATGCCCCGCCGTATATCAGCGTGCATCGTAGACAGAGCTGGATTTACAAGGAACTAATATGTAAGAGTTATGGCACGACTCTTGTGAAATACAGAGTTCTACTGCTGTGATACTGTAATCACTTCCTTGCCTCTTCCTCTACAATGCACATGCTATGTCATTACGACGGGATGCTTACTTTGAGGAGCGCCGATTTTTTTGTCTAAGACTGTAGATGCAAATGGTAAGACTCAGGATTTTTTCACACTTTATGGTTGGATGATATATTTCTGTTTACCTTTAATTCTTAATTAACGAAGAAATACATTTTTACGTAAACATATTTTCTCTGAAAGGATTTCAAGAGAAAACATTTTTCTCGTAATGATGCAATTATAAAAAGTGGAGTTCGCGCCTTCTTACATTTAAAGAGGAAAAAAGAAAAGTCCTGATATACGTATGCAGGGTTACAAGGTAAGTCCGTGATCAGGCCAATATCTCTCGAACTATGCCAGTTAGCGATTTAATTCCTGTACAGTTGTATTGAAAACCCTCTATTGCGCACACAATAACACTATGAGGGGTCCCCATGACCCGTTTGGCGGAGGGGGCTATCTCGCCGCCCTTTGCAGATATGGCAAAAAGGGTCAATTACAAACTTGTTCAACAAGACAAAAATAGTACATAAATGTTTTTGTCCCATAACAAAAGATGGAAGGGGAAATCTCCAAATGCGAAAAAAAGCAAAAAGCTATCTGAGTCGATGTGTCCGAAGCGAAAAAAGCGGATTGCATAGATTTCAAATAGGCAGACCAAAGCGGGACGATACGGATATTCTGGCATACGTATTTGCACATCCCGACAGCAGCACAAATGAAGGTGCCGGCTAAATTGGAGTATGCCCATAGCATGTACTACAAATTTTGCATAGGAACCATATGCATCCATCGTCGTTTCATTCGCAGCAGGCCCTGTGGCCTGGAGATGCGGAGAAGAGACTTGATTTTTGTAATGTCGTGTTTAATGCTTTCGAAGTGGACCCAGAGTTTCTGTCAAATATTTTATGAACAGATGAGTCACGCTTCACACGAGATGGCGTTGTAAATACGCAGAACAAACACTACTGGACACCGGAAAATCTTTATTGAACGAGAGACACAAAATCAAGTGAGGTGGTTCACCAACGTTCGGTGTGCCATTTGGGAGAACCAACTTGTAGGACCTTTTTTACAACGCAACTCTGAATGCTGAACGATATTTACATCTCCTTCAAACGGACGTAAGGGATTTCTTGAATAATGTACCATTACAGCCTTTATTGAAATGTAGTACCAGTACAACGGAGCACCACCAAATAGGAGTGCACACGTATCTAGATGGCTAAACGATGTGTTTGACTGGAGATGGATGGGATCAGGAGGTTCTTTTGCATGATCTCCACGCTCACCAGACCTTACTCATCTGAACTATTTCCTTTTCGGCCATCTTAAATCACAGGTGTATACAACACCACCGCTAAATGTAGCAGATCTGCAACAGCGTATAGCATCCTTCTGTGCCTCCTTTGACGGGGATACGCTGTAACGCATGCACGATCAGATCTTAGAAAGCTTACAGGCGTGCATCGTTGCCGAAGGGCAACATTTTGAGTATGCAAACATGTAAGTGGTGTTATCTACACTAATAGAATCTCTACAGTATTATGCATTCACATCTTGTAATAATAGCCTTCTCTAAATGCTTGTTTGTTGCTTCCGAATGTTGTGATTTTATTATGGCCACATTCCCGGTCCCTTTCCATCTTTTGTTATTGGACAAAAACATTTATATACTATTTTTGCCTCGCTGAACAAGTTTGTAATTGACCTTTTTGAATTATCTGCTAAGGGGGCACAATAGCCTCCTCACCCAAACCCCCAAAAGGGGGAAAAGGTATCCCTCGTGATGTTATTGTGTGCGCCATAGGGGTTTCCAATACAACTGCACAAAAAGTAAATCACTAACTGCCATGGTTCGTGAGATATTGGCCTGATCAAAGACATTCCTTGTAACCATATATATACTGTATGTATACTGGAAAACAATATTTCAAAACCCAAAGCAGAAGAGACTTTCACAAAAGGCACTCATTTAGACTGACATTTCAGTGTCATTACGCTTAACTCATTAAAACGTATAAAGAACTGATATTCAACATACGCATTCCAAATGAGTAAATGGAAATATTTTAGCGGTTTTAGGGAGACCTCTTACATTTATACACTCCTGAAAATTGTACTAAATCGTAACGTTACAGTCTTCTACGTAACATGAAATTATCCTCACCGAAGCAGTCCTACACTGAGTGGCCACTTTATTATGACCACCCCCTGAGTACTTCGTTGGGTCACCTTTTGCCTTTAATACTGCGTCGATTCCTCGTGGCATGGACTCCACGAGATGTTCATAGGTGGTTTGTGGAATCTAAGACCATGCTTGATGAATAGCACTTTCCTGGAGTGTGAGATTGCAGGGTTGTGGATCCAGCTGTCTGATCGCTCGTTCAACTTCATCCCACAAATTCTCAATGGGGTTGAGATCTAGAGATTGTGGTGGCCACCTAAGCAAAGTAAACTCATCGGTATATTCCTAAAACCAATCCTGCAGAATACGAGCATTATGGCAGGACGCATTATCTTGTTGAAAGTAGCCATCGCCATTGGGATAAACCATTCACGTGACAGGATGCACTTGGTCCGCAACGATGTTTAGATAGGATGTGCCAGTCAGACGTTGATCAACACGAATTAAAGGGCCCAAAGCATGCCAGGAAAACATTCCCCAAAGCATAGGGTTGCCTCCAGCAGCTTTAAGGGTTGTAGCAATGCATTTGGGGTCCATGCTTTCGTGCTGTTTCCGCCAAATTCTCACTCGGCCATCTGCACAGTGCTACTGGAAACGTGATTCATCGGTCCACATAATTTGTTTCCAATTATCGACTGTCCAATTCTTCTGCTGCTGTGCGAACTGGAAACGTTTTCTCTTGTTAACTGCAGACAGCAAAGGTGTTCGAACAGGCCTTCGGCTGCCATATCCCATCCGATGCGGTGTACGGCGAACAGTGCGTGCAGAGATCATTTGAAGGGATCCTTAATTCAGATGGTCCGTAATTTTCTGCAATGTTGCCCTTCTGTTGTCTGTTACCAGCCTGGACACTCTACGTTCCGCCCGAGCAGTCACTTTCAGCCAAAAAACTGGGTCCCGTAGAGACCCAGTTTTTTGGCTGAAAGTCCAGTCTTTAAACACTTGAACAACAGCTGCTCTGGAACATTTCACGAATGCGGCGGTTTCGGTGATACTCGCTCCATGGCTCCGAGCTCCTACAATCATCCCACGTTGAATGTCTGTCAAATCGCTTTTTTTACCCACCTCGTCACCCAAAAATCACTTGTACTACTGTAGCAAGCACTAACCTTTCCCTTTTTATACTAGCCTCGCCCTCTGGCGGCAAAAGTGTGGAGTCATAGCTCATTTGCTTAAAACTGTCAGCTGGTCATAATAAAGTAGCCACTCAGGGTATAAGTATAAATTTAAGAATTCAGGAGAATGATGAGTTACGTTTGAAATATTCAATACTCATTGAAAGGAATGAATCCAAGTGAGAACGAATTACATTGCATGCATCCACTCAGATGTTTATTCTGCACTATATGTGTGCATCAAGCATTGCTCTGGTAGAGAGTTCTATATGCTCAAAGTATGATAACAGCTTCAAAACTTAAGAAAGGAATTTTTAGGTAGATATTGGGTTGGTGCAAATGAAATTTCCGGCAAAGGACGAGCACACGTGGACGGCGATAACGGAAAAGTAGAACAACTTACCTAGGCAAAATAATCCCCCTCGGGATTGACATATAGTTGCCATCTGTCCGGCAAAGCCACGATTACAGAACGAATAACGTCTTGTGGCTGGAACTCGAAGAAGTCATCAACTACACGTTGAACCTATAGTCTGTTGGGAACGAGTCCGGGAAATAGGCAGGAATGAGGCAGTGCTTCATAGCCCAAGGCACTTAGTGTCAGCATCGTTCGTTGTGCGAAATAAGCGCGGGCGTTTCCTGGAGAAAAAGCACATGTCTGCTGAACAAAGCCGGTTGTTACTGAAGACATTTCCGGTGCATCTGGTGTAATTCAGCAAAATAACGTTCTGCAGTGCTGGTTTGGTATCTTGCGAAGAAACTCCGATGAATTATCCCGGCTGTGGACCATCAGACAAGGAGCATCATCATCATCTTCTTGGTGTGAAGAGGTGACTTAGGATGCTGTCCACCAGGCTGTGCCTTTGTTTAACCATTGAGCAGGTCGTTTCCGATTATCAAAAAGGGCCCACTTCTCGTCGCAGGTGACGATTCCATACAGTAGGGGTTCCTGTTTATTCTTAGTAAGCAACGACGTGCAGACATCTAAACGCATAATCTTGATGGCAGTTGTCAACTCATGCGGCAGCCACATTTCCAGCATTTTGACCTTACCCAGCTCAGACAGACGCCAAACAACTGTTTATGTCACTATCTCACAACACGTTTTTCGGGGGTCCGCTTCAATCACACGTAGCAGAACATCGTGAGAAACAGAAACAGGTAGGTGACCACGTGCTTCGTTTCGCAGGTCCGTATCTTCCCTTAGAAACTTCACAAATCACCTCCGAATGGTTCGTTCGTTGGCTGTATTTCCCCCAAAGACTTTGTTAACATTTCGAGCGGCAATTTCGAGCGTTAATTTCTGCAGAATGGCCCAGTTTAAATTCATACAGGAAGATGACTCTCAAATCCGGCGTCTGCATATTTCCTTTGCAAACCACGATACGTTCAAACAAACCACGCCTGAACCTTGTTCTTCAAACACGTGCTAGCTATTTATAGTAACTCTGTGACGTAATACCCGCAACACCTGTGGGTGGTTCCATTCCGATGCGGTTGGATCCTGTCTCCGCTGCACGTTCGCAACGGAAATTTTATTCGCACCAGAACAATAGCATTATTAAATCACTACTGCTTGACATAACATACTAGATAGTGAAGTTTCACTGATAATTTCTCACCAACTTACTTAGATATACTTACTGTATATATAGCTATCATTGCTTTTTACCTGCAGCTTGACAATTGATCGACTGCAGTGCTGCCACGCCAAGAAATGTTCTTGAGGATTTAGATATGATATTCAGTACAGAAAGTCTGATCGTGAGATACATAAAATTTAAATAAAGAATAACAATGAAAAATGGAAAGGTTAAATGCGTCACGGAAGTGAGTGCGGTTTTGAAATGCCAGTTTCTAATACAAACCGAACTTTGGTGACGTGTTAGTCGTCCCTGCTTACTGTAAGATGCGGTTTTCACTTTTGAGATGTAAGACAGCAACAAAAAGAACTGCAACAAGAAATGTGAGGTATGGAACACGTCACAGTTCTTGTTGCAGTTGTTAACTGAACTAAATGTTTTGTCTAGTGTTCTTCCATTAACAGTTTACAGTTTAACCTACAGCAGCTGGTCTTTCTTTCCAACATCCTTGAAAATTTCGCAGTTCTTTTGTGACGGTTCTTCTTATTTCTTACATGCATGGGTAATGTTGGACATTTAGGCAGTAGAGTTTCTATTCTTTTACGTGGTTGCGCCACAAGAAACGCAAGTGGGACTGTGGTAGTAATTTCAGGAGGATATTATCAATCAATTATTGCATACTGATATCTGGATTGTTTGCGACATCCTTGTGCGTCGTAGGTTCTCATTTTGCGATAAAATAGTTGCCCTTCCCGGAGGGATTTTGAAAACTTCCCCAAGCGGAGCTGTTGATGTTTAATCAGGGAGGGACGGTTGTATTACTTTCGAATTAACAGACCGATGAGGTCGCATTTCAACATTGTTTTCCAACCCAGTATCTGATTCTATTAGGTGTACAAATAAGTTTCAAAGCTTTTTAAGACAACGCAACATGTAATTTGAGAGAAAACACCAACACCTTTACGAATCAAAATATGCGCCGTCATTATCTATCACCTACCGCCCGGCGGTCGGGCAGCTGACGGATTCCAGTCATGAAGATTACTTCGTGGTGTGACGCGATGAAGTCGTCAACCCATTTTTGCACTTCGTCACATGTCCGGAACCGTACAGCAGACACACCATGATGCATCGATCGGAACAAATGAGATTGTGAAGGGGCTATGCCGGGTGCTCCAAAACATCCCAGCCAAGCTTCAATAACGTTTCCTTGACCAATTTCGTGACATGCTACCTTGTGGTGTCATGCAGTAATTTCACGGGACGCATTCCTGTGCCTGTGAATGGAGGTTTCAGGCAGATTTGCTGATTCAATCGCAGCAATTGTTGCATGTCGCGATCAGCAGTAACAGTTTGACCCTATTCAAATAGTTCATAAAAAAGCACACTCTTCATATCCCACCAGAGGCACAGCAAAAACTTTCTTGGAGTGAATATTACGTTTCAGTGTCAAAGTCGTTGCTTCACATGGGTCTACCCAGTAATGTTTGCGTTTTGGATTGTCGTACCATATCCACTTTTCATTATCCGTAATGATTTTACACAGGAAAAACTTTCTGTTTTGTTTATTCTACAGATTCAAACACTTCATGACACGCTCATCCTTGTTCCTCTGGCTCAGGTCATGCGGCACCCATTTTCCTTTCTTCTGAATCTTTCCCATTGTGCGTAATCGATTGGAAATGGTTTGTTGAGTTACCCCCAGTTGTTCAGCTAGTTTCTCTTGCGTTTGAGACGAATCTTCCCCCAGAAATGCTTGCAGTTCCTCATGTGCAACCTTCTGCGAGGCTCTGATATTTTATCTATCGCTAATATCAAAATCATGTGTTTTAAACCGTTTAAACCAAAACTCACACCCGCTTCTCGATGCAATTTTCTCCCCGGAACTGAAACGGGTCGTTGCACATGCTTTTGCAGCACGTTTTCCTTGATGAAATTCGTAGCGAATGCAGTATGGCTTGCCATCTTTCACCTACCGATGTAAATGTACGTTTGACTGTTGGGCAAACCTCTGTGACAGTTTTGAAACTTATTTGTACACATAATACATGCATAAAATATATTTTCTACTGCCGATTATTTAAATATGGATTTAATTAACTCATATAAACCCTTTGCCGGAAAAAACGAAGCACCCAGAAGAATCATCCGATCGAGACGAACATGGGTATGTACAATATATATATGAATAGGAAAGGGAATGATTGCAATTCCACAACAGGAATTTATTCAGATAAGACAGCTACTACAAACACGATTGGTGAAAGCCAGTACGTTGTAGCCCCGCCTTTGGCTCGGATACAAGAGGTTACCCATTGTGGCATACAGGCATACAGTTCACAGATACTGTCCTGAGGTATAGCATGCTAGATGGTATCCAAATGGCGGCCTAGTTCACCGACATTCTGGGATGGGCGCAGGTGGTGTCCCATCATGTCCCAAACATGTTCCATCGTTGACAGGTCTGGCAATCGGACTGGCCATGAAAGGATATAGACATTACGTAAGCACACCTGAGAGAGCCGTACCGTGCGTAGCCGGACATTATCCTTTTGGAAAATTGCTCGGTGATACTGTTACAAGAATGGTAACACAACTGGCCGTAGAATGTCGTCAACGTACAGTTGAGCTGTGAGGGTGATAAGGAGGACTACCAAGGGTGCCCGGCTATCTTAGGTAATGGCTCCCCAGACAGTGGGTTCCGGTGTGCGAACAGGGCGCTGTTCCACAGTAAAGGTGGGATCCGTACGCTGGCCAGCTAGTCAGCAGATATGTACGCCCTGGTCATCGGCGCCAAGTATGCAAACTGTGACACAGCATTGAAGACCACACGACGCTATTGGATACTATGCCAGGTTGATTGGGCCCGGCATCATTGCAACCGGTTGCTGAGATGTTCGCTGGTCCATGCTAGGTGGCGGAGTGGCCGCCTCGAATGTAGTCTTCGTGCCGCAGGTCGTATGGCACGGTGCGGATGGCCACTTCCATATCTGTAGACCACGCAACATGACCACGGATGATTGTTAGCGATGAATTCAGTTCTGTTTGTGCGGGTCGCACAATCGCTCGATCCTCGTGTTTTGTCGTTACCCTCAGCCGTCCACTGTGGTTTGCCGCTGGGTTGTGCCCTCCGTGACTGATTGGCGCCAACATCGTCCAATTGCCGCGTTGATCCTACCCAAATGCCTGGCGATACGGCGCCTTGACCAACCATCCTCTCTCAGCCCAATGATACGTCATCTCTGAAACTCGTCTAACTGCTCGTAGTGTGCACGAATCCGACGTCGAGGCATCCCCACTGGTTGTAGAGGTTAATTTAACACCAATGCGCTGTCGGATTTGCCCCCCGTGCGAGCTTTGCTCTTGATATACCGTCCTCCATACGCGGCTGCAATGAGCTGTGTGTGGGCCACTGTTTCGTCAAATACTTTGCAAACAAGGGATTTTATTTTTTGACGAAAAAACAAAGAAATTTGTGATTCCGATGAGCTCTGTGCAGTTTTCATATAACAAGAAATTCAAATGGGCATCTATCTTATTGGGTTAGAAAGAAACTAATGTCTGCAAATGCAAGGCACCAGAAAAGTGGGCTCTTGTATGGGCTCTAAGTACTGTTTCCGGACGGCGACATTGTTATACAGGACCCATTCCTCGTCACCTGTTACACTGCATTCAAAGAACGGTGCAATTTGGAGAGGGAAACGCATGCAGTTATGCGATTTGCTTTCAGGTCCAGTGTGAGTTGCTGTGGTACCCAAACTCTCTCCTGTTGTGCACCTTCCCAAATCGACGCACATGCGTAATAACACACGTGTGAGTGGTCTCCAGCTGTTTGTCCTACACCCACGTGGGTCGGTCTCCGCTAATGTCTTCAGCATGCCTATATGTGTTGTTGTGGGCCTTCCGGTTTGGGGACAGTCTCACAGGTAAAAATATCACTCTCGAAATCGGTTGAACCAACGAAAGCACTCATGATGTGATATGGCACTCTGGTACACACTGATAATGTTCCTTACAGCACTTGCGGGGGTGATTCCGCGACGAAACTCATGCAGCATGCATTGGAGGATGTACTTCATGTCCACTTCCATGTTGGCTGGTGTTTGCACTCTTCGACTTCTGACGGCTTACTGCACACTTAAGCCACCTAAGTGTTTTTCTGACGGCCACTGACTTAAGCCACCTACCTGCTGATGTAGTGCCGCTGTACTGCGCAATCTCAGTGGCCAATGTGCGCCATGACTTGGACTTCGAGTTTGGGTACCACGTCATCGGACATCACGTTCTTTCCCACCCAATACATAATGAACATTTGGGAAATCGCGTGTTTAATTCCCCTTAACTTTGTTTATTGTAATTTTGCATTTTGAAAGATTTCTCGAAACGTTACCTACCTAGCCATGGTGGAATCGAACAGGAAGTTGAGAGGAAGGAAGAGAAATCTTCTCTTTCTCTTCAAAGTTCTGAGAACTTGCACAATTCAGTTCATCGTTGCCTGGAAACAACCTCATCACATTACTCTGGTTTTGAAGAGGAAGCGATCACTGGGTTCTAAAGCAGAACTTTAGGATAAGTGTTTCAATTTCTAGAAGCCACAGTCCCCTACAACAGTGACAACAGATGGCGGTTGGTGTGAAAAAAAGATATATTTTATACTTTCTTCCTTATTGATCCATTAATGTATGCTGAAATGCAAATTTTTGTTCTATGTTGGCTATTCTGTGTATTCAAGTGGTCTATAACATAATTTAATCAGAACTGAAACACAGCAGCCATAACCTTCTCAGTCGACAGTTGTGTTCTAAATTTTTCGAGGTGTCTAGAACATTCGTGTTTTCCTGCACGAGTTCCTGTTCGGTTTCAAGATTCCAGTGATAAGTCTATAGATATTCTGGAGACAAATGTCTCTGAACCTGTATCTTTAATTCGATTTCTTAACTACAACCCTGACTTCTGCTTCAAATAAAATTAAATTCCCTTGAACGGTCAGTGCACAGACTTTTAAAGTGTGCAAATGATCATGGATTATGGTTAAAATTTTTGGTTTAGATATGCGGTTCTATTGGGTTGTCGGAAAAGTCATGACGTATTTTGGCACCCGATGGAGGTTGGGCGGTTTTGGAAGTACTAGAGGCATGCACAGTTCTGTTATCGCTATGGCATTCGACAGGTGCCAGTTCTAGCTGCAGTCTAAACGGAATAGGAAGCGATTTTGTTGATTTGCGGAGATTTGATATCAACTTGAAGATGGAAGACCAAACTTTGCATTTTCGCCATATTTCACTCTTACTAGTCAAGCTTGTGAAAAGTTGCGTAAAGTGTAAGGTGATAATGCTCTACATGAAAGTTAGTGCCAGTTGTGCCTCTCAAACCTCCGTGCTAAGGATTTTGTCCTCATCGATGCTCCTCGATCCGGGAGGCCAACCGAGGTTGATGACGACCAAATCAAGGCATTGATCGATTCAAACCCACGTTACACGGCACGAGAAATTGCAGACACATTGCACACCCATCATTCAAGCGTGCACGACTACCTGAAGAAGCTGGGATACGTAAGCAAGCTTAAAGTGTGGGTTCCGCATGAACTCCAAGAAGCTCAATATACGCCACGTATAAACATCTGCGATATGCTCCTTAAACTTGAGGAAAACGATCCTTTTTTGAAGCGACTTATAACTGGTGACGAAATGTGTATTGTGTACAACAATGTGCTGCGCAAACGGTTTTGGTCCCGACGTGCTGCTTCGCCTCAAACGACATCCAAAGCAGACATTCATCAGCGGAAGGTTCTGGTCTCAGTGTGGTGGAATTGTAAAGGTGTCGTGGTTTTCGAGCTCCTACCACTGAACCAAACAATCAATTAGAATGTGTACTGTCGGCAATTGGACAGTTTGAACGAATCCATCATCCAGAAACGTCCAGAGCTCGTTCATCGTAAAGGTGTTGTGTTCCATCACGACAACGCGAGACCACACACAAGGTTGATCACCCACCAAAAATTACTGGAGCTTGGGTGGGATGTGTTGCCATACCCAGCATACTCGCCTGACCTTGCGCCGTTAGACTTCCACTTGTTTCGCTCTCTTCAACAGTCCTTCCGTGGTATAACGTTGAATTCAGATATCTCTGTAAATCAGCATCTTGTACAGTTTTTCAACACGAAAGATAGGTCCTTCTATGAACGAGGCATTCTAAAGCTCACTGAAAGATGGCAAAAGATTATCGAACAAAACTGGCACTATATCATTGATTGATCTTTGCTCTTTCTATCAATAAATGACATTTGCAAAACACGGCTAAATTACGTCATGACGTTTCCGACAACCAAATCCATAGCAATCAGAGAAACTCTCAGACACATAATGTCTTCCATGTTAAGGTCTTCAGGTATATTTTATATTGACAAAAGCCACCGGACAGCACTTCAAAAACAAATGAACGGATCCGCTGCGTTGTTAAGATGCGCGGTACAGCTGCAAACGGTATAAAAACAAGCCTGGCCGCTATCATATTGCACTGAGAGGTTCAGTAAAAGAGTCGCTGATGGAGAGAACTGACTTTGAGAAAGAAAAGATTGTTGGGTGTCATATTATTGGGTTGCCCATAAAAGAAACCGACAGGCGCTTAAACGTACCCAAGTCAACTGTTTTGGATTTACTGAATAAGTGGAAGACACATGGAGTGCCTGAAGCAGCAAAACGTACTGGCAGACCAAAGAAAATCGGTGATAGATGACGTCGAAGCCTCAAAAGAGTCGTTACAGCTAATCGACGGAGTACTGCACAAGACTTCAGTGTACAGGTAAATGAAAATGCTGGGACCTTGGTATGTACACGTACCATTCGTAGAGAACTTCATTCCATGGGTTACCGTGGTCGTGCGGCTGCTCATAAGACTTTCATCTCCACTCGGAATGCTACTCGTCGTTTAGCATACTGTAAAGAACATTTATCGTGGGCCGTAAATCAATGGGAACGGGTCCTAGGGACTGACGAATCAAAATACATTATCTATCAGCCTGATGGTCGTGTGTGGGTATCGCGGCAGCAGGGGAAATGCTATTTACCACAGTGTGCTGTTCCTACGATCATGTTTGGAGCTCACAGTTTACTCGTGTCAGGGTATTTTTCGTGGTACGGCCCATTGGTTATCGTGGACAAACCTGTTAACCAGCACGTCTACCTCGATATTCTGGATAAATATGTCCTACTAACTCTGTGGCAATACTATGGAACCGAGCCTTGTTGGCACCAGCAGGATAATGCACCGAGCCAGAAAGCAAGGTTTCAAATTCGCTTTATTATTATTCATCATAAAAAAACATAAGAGGGAGACGTACAGCGTTGGGCGTCTCACTGGGAAATAATACAAACTGTTAAAAAATGATGGTGTATATACACTGCAATGACAATGGGGATGAATACCAAATGCTGCAAGCAAAGCTTATTGCGCAAAAATTGCAGGAGAAGTGACAGAGAGAAACACATCGTGTCACATGACATTGGCTGGGCATGATTTACAGGATAAAACAGGCGAAACAATAGTACACAATTAGAAAAAGAACAGCACAAACACCGCCGTGAAGGTAAAACACAATTGTGCAAGTTATTTAACGAGGGCAACAAAGCAACATAACACAGGCAGGGTGAAGGTAATTAATGTACACGAGTAAGCATGAAAATACACCGAGATGACATTAGCATTCACAATTCAAATGTAGCGTGGATTACACAAAAAAAAGATGCAGAAGGAACAGTAAGATCACAGAGCAAAACTAGGAATGCACACTGGGATGACAAGAGGAATTAACGCAAAATGAAAGCACTGTACGACGCAAAAGATGTAACTGGTACATTAACAAGACATGATGAACAATATTGTACATAGGGATGACCAAATAAAGTACACAATGTGAAGATACGATACAGCACAAGAAATGTTACAAGTACGGTAAAAAGCACGCGATAAACCATGAGTGCACTCTGGGATGTTATGAGTATATGCATAAAGTGAAAGCACAGGGCAAGCCATAGGTTCTGACAGATGACAGAATTTATCACAAATTTTTACGTGCACGATCAAAGCATTAACACAATGTGAAAGCACGAAAATAGTATGTACACAATGTGGAAGTATAGAACTGTACAAAAATCAAACAGGTGCAATGAAAATGGCTAAACACTTAGAAGGTGTGTGAGTGCGGCAAATATAACAAATGAGAGATAGAGACGCACACCACATGACATCTCAAAGTAAAACACACTACAGGAACACGGTGTAATACATAAGGTGCATAGACAGAAAGCACTTAAGGGGACCAGGGTACAGCCCCAAGTCCATAAAAGTGACGGGAGGTCAAGGAATCAGAGGGCACACTGACAACAATGTAAATATGGTAAAGCATAGTATGACACGAAGAACAACAATTCAAATGACAAGATCACAATGATATGCACACTGAAAACGAGAAAACAAAAACTTGGGTATTACAGCACAGGCTGTAGCAAGATCACATAATATACATCGAGACGAGTCGTAGAGTGGAGGAGGGGCAACAGGGTGCCACGGAACTCAGCAAAGGAGGTGTAGAATGTCCTAGGGTACTGATAGGTGTAGCAGTCCAGAATCAACCGCAAACCATGGAGCGACCGGCGCCCAGGTAGCGTAGAAGGTGGCTTCTCGACGACTAGAAGAAATCGACTGGTACTCCAGGCGGAGTCGAGAAAGCAATCGATCTCGGAAAGGGCACAAAAGTGCTGCGCTGGCCTGGTGTAAAGAGACCGGCCAGGAAACGCTGCGGAGTTGTTGAAGGTATACGTAAATAACGTGTTTAACCAGCACGAAAAGATAGGCACATACTGACGGAAGAGACGTAGGTGGATGAGTCCGCAGAAGAAGATGTCTGTAGGCAGTGAACGGAAGATCTTGAGAACAAGAGCGACTGGCAATCCGGAAAGCCTGGTCGAGGAGAGGCATCAGGATGGGACAGTTAAGGTAGACGTGAGAAACGTCTGCCTCCTGTGTGCAGAAGGAGCAGAGAGCGGAGGAGAGAAGGGACAGTAAAGGTAGACGTGAGAAACGTCTGCCTCCTGTGCGCAGAAGGAGCAGAGAGGGGAGGAGAGAAGGGACATGCGAAAGAGAAAATACGGAACAGGGAGGCGATTATGCACAAAAGAGCCAGTGGGTATTAATTTCAAGAGGTGAGGATAAGGAAGAGCGGGCAGCGGCCCAGACAAGAGGAAGAGAAGCAGGGGGAACCTCGAGAATAGAAAGCGGTGAAGGGGTGGCAATGTGCACTAGAAAACGATAAAGAGATTTAGAGGAGAGAGAGGAGAGAGGAAGAACCGAGTCTGAGAGTCGAAGGAAAAACGGCAGCGGAAGAGGGGCAGAAAAGACAGAGACGAGACCGGTGTGGGAGACAAGATAAGGGAAAAGCGACATAAGTGCAGTTAGCAGGGAGTCATAGACCAAATGGGCGGATGGGGATGAGAGAATAGCAGGGTGGAAGCCAGAGAAAGGGCGCCAGGATAGATCCGAGTTAGTGAGGTCTTGTACGGTTACTACACCTGCTCGGAGCCAAAAAAGGAATGAAAAGCAGGGGAGATGAGGGGATGAACAAGGGAGTTGAAGAAAAGGGGTCCAGAAAGAAGCTCTAGAGTTGATGAGGGAGGGGAGCGAATGAGGGGGTGAGAGCGAAGGTGAGCGAGGGCTTAAGAATATGCAGGTGGGAGTTTGGAGGGGAGGAAAGGACAGCAATCCATGAGAACTAAAGAAAGAAAGGAAAAATGTGGGTTACGCAAGGAGGCAAGAACGTCACGTACCTGAACTGCGGAAGCCACTGGAGCCGTGACAAGGTGAATGAAGTTGATCACTCGGCTTGCTTTGTAGCACAGCGGGACATCAGGTAGGCCAGCACCACCATAGAAGGGAGGAACACAGAGCTTGTGGACGTTAATCCAGTGATGACCGGCTACAAAACTCGAGTAAGGCAGCGTGTAACCTCCTGGAGACAGAAAAGCGGGGTCGTAGAAGCAATCCAAGAATGCTTGCAGATGGACAGAAGGTATGTCCTGGTGAGATTTGCACGCTGGTAGTAGGACGTACAAAACTGAGCACGACACCAGAACGCAGCTGTGCGGAGGAGGCGAGGATGGAGTTCCGTGCGAGCTGCCCTGTATGTAGCTTGTGGTGCGCCTAAGTGCACACCCAGGAAGCGTTGGGTAATGGATGACCATGTGGCCCTCCATTGAGCATCTATGCGATTGGACCACGACCCACATCACAATCCAGTGCTCTTAGACGCATTCAGTTCAGCTGCAGAACATGAAGCATATGCGGAGCACAAACAAAGAAGCAGTTGGAACTGTGAGTCGCTACGAATGCAGACGGTAATGTCATCTGCATAGGCAGAGTAAATGACTGAGTGATGCCGTGAGCTGGCAACTGGTGGTGGAAGTTGTGCTAGGAGAGATGTTTGCAGAGAGCGTAGAAAGGGTTTGACGGCAACCGCAAACAGTTGACCATAAAGCGGGCAGCCCTGACGAACTCCCCGCTTGAATGGAACATCTGCTGTGAGAAAAGATGCCGTCTTGACATGGAAAACGGCGTCCCGGTAGAGGGAGAGAAGAACAGAGACAAATTGTGAAGGAAAGCCAAAGTGTAGCAAGGTTTGTGTTAAATAGGCGTGTGAGATATTATCGAAGTAATAGGTTCAGAATGAGTCTTGGCAATATGAATGAGATCGCGAAGAAGTTGAACATTGGAGGAAAGAGAACGGCCAGGAACAGTACAGTTTGAGAGTCAGCAAGGATGTGAGGAAGGACAGAGTTTAGTCGACGGGAAATAAACTTAGTATAGAGTTTATAATCTTAATCGAGAAGAGAAATGGGGCGCCAATTTCCCAAGTCAAGAGGGTCAACCTTCTTGGGAAATAGGACCACATGTGCGTCCATGAAACTCCTCGGGAGGGGGAGCAGTTAAATGCAGCAGAAAAAGCGGAGAGGAGAAAAGGCAACAAAAGAGGCAAGAACGCAAGATAAAAAGGAAACGAGACGCAGTCCGGAACCGGAGCGGCATGGGGGTTAAGGGAAGAGAAGGTGTCGGACACCTCCGTGGATGTGGGTGAGACAGACAGGGTGTGAACAACATGAGACGGAACTAAAGACAGGTTATTGAGAAGATGGGGGAGAGCAGAGGGAGAAGGGTAGGAGTTTCACTGAACTTGGCGGTATAGAACTGACGAACGTGAGAGCAAATCGCTGCCGAATCGGATGTGATTTCGCCAAAGGGGAGGCGAAGATGACGAAGCGAGGTAGAAGACATACGTGCAGATTCCATTGATGTTAGAAAATCATAGGTGCATTCCTCCGGATTGAGATGTTTAATACGCAGACGTAAAAGTTCTTGCTGCGCAAGAGGTTTCAGCAAAGCCTGGAGCACCTCCTGATAGGCTAGAAACAGCGGATCTGACAACTCAATCAGTGCAACCATCTGCCTGGCGTGATCGAGGCTCATCTGACTAGAAGTCGTCATGGTGAAGGAAAGTTGCTTGATATGTAAGAGGAGCTGATGCTTGACATGAAACCAATACGTCAAGGTACAAGGTGCGGAATGCAACCCTGCGGAATGAGCAGCGAGGAACTACGGACAGAGGCACAAAAGTCAGGATCAATGAGGAGATTGGAGTCAAACGTCCACGGACGTTTAGTCCGAGGGAGTGACACCGCAACAAACATTGTGAGGGTGACCGTGCAGTGGTCTGAGGAAGCAGTATTTTGATGTTGCAACTCGGTAATAGACGCAAGAAGCGGCGTGGAAAAGTAAACCCGATCCAAGCGTGCAGTCAATGGAAGCTGACTCCCAGACGAGCGTCACGTGTGTGAGGACTCTTGTGGATGTAGGCGCTTATAAGCATCGGTGTGGGAGAAATGAGCAACAAGGTCATTGAGTAGTGCGACGATATCGTCCGACGCTCTCGTGACGAAGTAGAGCGATCCAGTGCCGGGTCAAGGGTGCAATTGAAGTCCCCACCCAAGAGCACAGGATCCGAAAGCGAGACTTTCGAGAGAGCTTGACGGAGTTTGGTGAACAAGATGGATAAATGAATAAAGGTGCACGGAATATACACATTAAAAATGTGAAATCGAGCTCCGCCAACTGTGAAGGAGACTTGCTGGAGTAAATCCCGGCATAAGTTCTGCACTGAGAGTGCAGCGAGGGTGGATCGGAACTGCTGATGTATTCCGATAGCAAGTCCACCATGAGATGAATAGCGAAATGCATGATGGAACACGTAATCGCTAGCACGCCAGCGAGTAAACAGAGTGGAGGAATGGCAGTTTGTTTCTTGCAGTAGTAACAGATCGGCACCGAGGGGCGAGAGGTCTTCCATTACAAGAGCATTCGCTAGGGGGCTAGCGAACCCTCTGCAATTAAGGGTCGTGACCTTGAATGGACTGGTCAGTCGTTGGTTGGAGGAGTCGCGGGGCAACTTTAGGAGTTGTCCTAATCGGTTTACGCAGCCAAGAGTCCACGAGTGGTGCTGGGGGTCATGTGCAAACCCACGAAGGTACTTAGCAATGTATCCGGCTTGCAGGAGCAGCGCGGGAAGAATGTCTTCGCGCTCTCGGAGGTAGTCATACGTCGACTCCAGGTTCGTGGTGTGGGTGCAAAACTGATAGTAATCTCCAAGATTGAGAGGTTCTGAAGGAGCACCACATTTGGAGAGTACACTTGAAAAGACCTCAAACGAAGGCGGAGACCCATCATCATCAGTGTCCCTTTCAATTTCTGTTGGCGCAGGAGAGGGAGAAATATCTCCGGAAAATTTGGTAGTACGGAACGGTTACCCATCCGCAGAGGAAGATTTCTTCTTCTTCTTCCTCTTACGTCGGGTACCTGTACGAGTGCCAGAAATTCGTTTTCCAGGGAGCGACGATGCTCAGGAAGCAGACGAAGAGTTAGAGAAGTTATCGGCGCCGCCGTCACACTCGGATACACCAACAGTAAAGACTGGTGGGAAACCAGCGGCGAGGTCTCCCGATGTTGCCGCGTGATCAGGAGTAATAGGTGAGGCGAGCACTGGAAAATGAAGGTGGGAGGTGAGGTCAGCCTCAGAAGACGCTCGTTGACAAGAGGCTTTAGATATACTTTTTGTGTAACTCGGCCCAGGGGCAGTTGGCACACTAGAAGACGGTGCAGGTCGAGAGCGAGATGTAGCAGGAGGCTGCTTAGAGGCGGAAGGCACTGTAGAAGCCGTGGGAGCTGGATACTCGTTGTTGGGGCATCGAGCACGCTGATGACTAAGTTCTTTGCAATTAGCACAGTGTTCTGATGTTAGCATGTCAATTCTGTAGGAGAGCTGCCCGCATCGGGCGTTTAGGATCCGTGGGAACTTACGGAGATGCTCCTCTGATGGAAAGATGAGTCGAACACTCCGGCGAAACCTACGAACATTCTTATTTGCAGGATCCTTGGGCGCAGCTGAATGTGTGATAACAGCACCAACAATCTTACCACACTTACTAAGTGCAGTACATATCATCGCATCCGAGATTTCGGGGGCCACCGGATGCATGGAGACCTGAACAGGGCGCCTGGCGATCGGTTCAGCTTCGAGGTGGTGATCTCCCAGGTCAAGACCAAAGTTTAGAAGCGTGTCTGCATGCTCTTTGGATGTGAAATAAACAATCACCGTCCGCGGCCGGCGGGTGAGGTGAGTAATGGCACCGGCTGGAAGAAAAGCAAGGAACGTATCACAATAGACTTTCAGCGGTGTATTCGGAAGAGCATCTAGGCACACTCCCAACTCGCGGGTGGAGTGAAGTTCCTGCGCAGCCGGTGAGAAGTGCGGAACGTCCAATTGAAGTGAGTTACCATGTATCTGGACATGGGCATCCGCAAGGGGAAGTCGAGTCGCTTGCGTCGGTAGGGACGCACCTGAGTAACGCTAGAATAAGAGCGGGAAGATAAACCTCCACTGGAAGGCAGAGGTGCAGCGCTGGTTGAAGGAGCTGACACAACGCTGGGCAAGTCTACCGAGGGCAGGGAAGCAACGCTCTCAGGGATATCCATTTCGTCATCGGCAGCATCAGAAACGAACGACGTAGCCTCACCACCAGGAGGGCTGGTGGAGTCAGTGAGTCGAAGCGTAGAAGAAGAAGAGCAATAGGCATCAGGAGGAGGACGATATTCCTTATCATCAAGGACTGACGCTGATTGGATTGCTCCGTCAGAGATAAGGATCGACGTAGTAGGAGAAGCTGTGATGAGAGCGGGAACGTTGCTCTTATCAGCAGTCGCCATCGCCGATGGCGAGGCCTAAATTAGTAAAAACGACCAACTGGTCGAGAAAATAAAGTGCTGATAGCTAACTGAAAATAGTACTCACCGACTCGGGAGATGTCTTAAATGAAAGATACAGCCTTCGTCTTGAAGGCACTCAGAAACGTTAAACGACAGAGCACACAAAACACACTCAGTAGATGGTGAAACACGGAGCTCAAAACAGACACGACTTACGTCCCATAAAGCAAGGTTTCAAAATCGCTTTATTATTATTTATCAAAAGAAAACATAAGAGGAAGACGTACAGTATTGGGCGTCTCACTGGAAAATAATACAAAACTGTTAAAACATGATGGTATATACACTGCAATGACAATGGGGATGAATAACAAATGCTGCAAGCAAAGCTTATTGAATAAAAATTGCAGAAGTGACAGAGAAAAACACATCGTGTCACATGACATTGGCTGGGTATGATTTACAGGATAACACAGGCGAAACAATAGTACACAATTAGAAAAAGAACAGCACAAACACCGCCGTGAAGGTAAAACATTACAAACATGAGATAAAAACACAGCGTGCACAATTGTGCAAGTTATTTAACGAGGGCACAAAAGCAACATAATACAGGCGGGGTGAAAGTAATTAATGTACACGAGTAAGCATGAAAATACACTGAGATGGCATTAGCATTCACAATTCAACGGTAGCGTGGATTGCACGAGTCGTAGAGTGGAGGAGGGGCACCAGGGTGCCACGGAACTCAGCAAAGGAGGTGTAGAATGTCCTAGGGTTCTGTTAGGTGTAGCAGTCCAGAATCAACCGCAAACCATGGAGCGACCGGCGCCCAGGTAGCATAGAAGGTGGCTTCTCGGCGACTGGAAGAAGCCGACTGGTACTCCAGGCGGAGTCGAGAAAGCAATCGATCTTGAAAATGGCACAAAAGTGCTGCGCTGGCCTGGTGTAAAGATACCGGCGAGGAAACGCTGCGGAGTTGTTGAAGGTATACGTAAATAACGTGTTTAACCAGCACGAAAAGATAGGCACATACTGACGGAAGAGGCGTAGCTGGATGAGCCCGCAGAAGAAGATGTCTGTAGGCAGTGAACGGAAGATCTTGAGAACAAGAGCGACTGGCAATCCGGAAAGCCTGGTGGAGGAGAGGCATCAGGATGGGACAGTAAAGGTAGACGTGAGAAACGTCTGCCTCCTGTGCGCAGAAGGAGCAGAGAGGGGAGGAGAGAAGAGACATGCGAAAGAGAAAATACGGAACAGGGAGGCGATTATGCAAAAAGAGCCAGTGGGTATTAATTTCAAGAGGGGCAGATAAGGGTGAGCGGGCAGCGGCTCTGACAAGAGAAAGAGAAGCTGGGGAAACCTCCAGAATAGAAAGCGGTGAAGGGGTGGCAAGGTGCACTAGAAAACGATAAAGAGATTTAGAGGAGAGAGTGGAGAGAGGAAGAACCGAGTTTGTGAGTCGGAGGAAAAACGACAGCGGAAGAGGGGCAGAAAAGACAGAGACGAGACCTGTGGGGGAGACAAGGTCAGGGAAAAGCGAAAGAAGTGCAGTTAGCAGAGAGTCATAGACCAAATGGGCGGATGGGGACGAGAGAATAGCAGGGGGAGGCCAGAGAAAGGGCGCCAGGATAGATCCGAGTTAGTGGGGTTCTTACACAGCTACTACACCTGCTCGGAGTCAAGAGGGGAATGAAAAACAGGGGAGATGGGGGGGATGAACAAGGGAGTTGAAGAAGAGGGGTTCAGAAAGAAGCTCTACAGTTGAAGAGGGAGGGGAGCGAATGAGGGGGAGAGAGCGAAGGTGAGTGAGGGCTTCAGAATATGCAGGTGGGAGTTTGGAGGGGAGGAAAGGACAGCAATCCATGAGAACTAAAGAAAGAAAGGAAAAATGTGGGTTACGCAAGGAGGCAAGAACGTCACGTACCTGAACTGCGGAAGCCACTGGAGCCGTGAAAAGGTGAATGAAGTTGATCACTCGGCTTGCTTTGTAGCACAGCGGGACATCAGGTAGGCCAGCACCACCATAGAAGGGAGGAACACAGAGCTTGTGTAATCCAGTGATGACCGGCCACAAAACTCGAGTAAGGCAGCGTGTAACCTACTGGAGACAGAAAAGCGGGGTCGTAGAAGCAATCCAAGAATGCTTGCAGATGGACAGAAGGTATGTCCTGGTGAGATTTGCACGCTGGTAGTAGGACGTACAGAACTGCGCACGACACCAGAATGCAGCTGTGCGGAGGAGGCGAGGATGGAGTTCCGAGCGAGTTGCACTGGATGTTGCTTGTGGTGCGCCTAAGTGCACACCCAGGAAGCGTTGGGTAGTGGATGACCATGTGGCCCCCCATGGAGCATCCAAGCGATTGGACCACGACCCGCACCTCAATCCAGTGCTCTTAGAGGTATTCAGTTCAGCTGCAGAACATGAAGCATATGCGGAGAACAAACGACGAAGCAGTTGGAACTGTGAGTCGCTACGAATGCAGACGGTGATGTCATCTGCATAAGCAGAGTAAATGACTGAGTGATGCCGTGAGCTGGCAACTGGTGGTGGAAGTTGTGCTAGGAGAGATGTTTGCAGAGAACGTAGAAAAGGCTCGACGGCAATCGCAAACAGTTGACCAGAAAGCGGGCAGCCCTGACAAACTCTCCGCTTGAAGGGAACATGTGCTGTGAGAAAAGATGCCGTCTTGACATGGAAAACGGCGTCCCGGTAGAGGGAGAGAAGAACGGAGACAAATTGTGGAGGAAAGCCAAAGTGTAGCAGGGTTTGTGTTAAATAGGCATGTGAGATATTATCGAAAGCGGAACGGAGGTCTAAGGAAAGGAGAGCAAGAGGTTCAGAATGAGTCTTGGCAAGATGAATGAGATCGCGAAGAAGTTGAACATTGGAGGAAAGAGAACGGCCAGGAACAGTATAGGTTTGAGAGTCAGCAAGGATGTGAGGGAGGATAGAGTTTAGTCGACGGGAAAGAAGCTTAGTATAGAGTTTATAATCTTGATTGAGAAGAGAAATGGGGCGCCAATTTCCCAAGTCAAGAGGGTCACCCTTCTTGGGAAATAGAACCACATGTGCGTCCGTGAAACTCCTCGGGAGGGGGAGCAGTTAAATGCAGCAGAAAAAGCGGAGAGGAGAAAAGGCAACAAAAGAGGCAAGAACGCACGGTAAAAAGGAAAAGAGAGGCCGTCCGGACCCGGAGCGGCATGGGGGTTAAGGGAAGAGAAGGTGTCGGACACCTCCGTGGATGTGGGTGAAAGAGACAGGGTGTGAGCAAGATGAGACGGAACTTGAGGCAGGTTATTGAGATGATGGGGGAGAGCAGAGGGAGAAGGGGGAAGAGTTTCACTGAACTTGGTGGTATAGAACTGACGAACGTGAGAGCAAATCGCTGCCGAATCGGATGTGATTTCGCCAGAGGGGAGGCGAAGATGACGAAGCGAGGTAGAAGACTTACGTGCAGATTCCATTGATGTTAGAAAATCATAGGTGCATTCCTCCGGATTGAGATGTTTAATGCGCAGACGTAAAAGTGCTTGCTGCGCAAGAGGTTTCAGCAAAGCCTGGAGCTCCGCCTGATATGCTGGAAAAAGCGGATCTGATAACCCAATCAGTGTGAGCATCTGCCTAGCGTGATCGAGGCGTATCTGACTAGAAGTCTTCATGGTGAAGGAAAGTTGCTTGATATGTAAGAGGAGCTGATGCTTGACACGAAGCCAATACGTCAAGGTACAGGGTGCGGAATGCAACCCTGCGCGACGAGCAGCTAGGAAAGAAAGGACAGAGGCACAAAATTCAGGATCAGTGAGGAGATTGGAGTCAAATGTCCACGGACGTACAGTCCGAGGGAGTGACGCCGCAACAAACACTGTGAGGGTGACCGTGCAGTGGTCTGAGGAAGCAGTAGGTTGATGTTGCACCTCGGTAATAGACGCAAGAAGCGGTGTGGAAACGTAAACCCGATCCAAGCGTGCAGTTGATGGAAGCTGACTCCCAGACGAGCGCCACGTGTGTGAGGTTTCTTGTGGATGAAGGCGCCTATAAGCATCGGTGAAGGAGAAATAAGCAACAAGGTCATGGAGTAGTGCGACGAGATCCGTTTGACGTTCTCGTGACGAAGAAGAGCGATCCAGAGCCGGGTCAAGGGTGCAATTGAAGTGTCCACCCAAGAGCACACGACCCGAACGTGAGACTTTCGAGAGAGCTTGACGGAGTTTGGTGAACAAGATGGATAAATGAATAGAGGTGCATGGAATATACACATTAAAGATGTGAAATCGAGCTCCGCCAACTGTGAAGGAGACTAGCTGGAGTAAATCTCGGCATAAGTTCTGCACTGAGAGTGCAGTGAGGGTGGATCGGAAATGTTGATGTATTCCGATAGCAAGTCCACCATGAGATGAGTAGCGGAAAGCATGATGGAACACATAATCGCTAGCACGCCAGCGAGTAAACAGAGTGGAGGAATGGCAGTTTGTTTCTTGTAGTAGTAACAGATCGGCCCCGAGGGGCGAGAGGTCTTCCATTGCAAGAGCATTCGCTAGGGCTAGCGAACCCTCTGCAATTAAGGGTCGTGACCTTGAATGGACTGGTCAGTCGTTGGTTGGAGGAGTCGCGGAGCAACTTTCAGGAGTTGTTGTAATCGGTTTACGCAGCCAAGTGTCCATGAGTTGTGCAGGGGGTCATGTACAAACCCACGAAGGTACTTAGCAATGCATCCGGCTTGCAGGAGCAGCGCGGGAAGAATGTCTTCGCGCTCTCGGAGGTAGTCATACGTCGACTCCAGGTTCGTGGTGTGCGTGCAAAACTGATAGTGATCTCCAAGATTGAGAGGTTCTGAAGGAGCACCACATTTGGAGAGTACACTTGAAAAGACCTCAAACGAAGGCGGAGACCCATCATCATCAGTGTTCCTTTCAATTTCTGTTGGCGCAGGAGAGGGAGAAATATCTCCTGAAGATTTGGTAGTACGGAACGGTTACCCATCCGCAGAGGAAGATTTCTTCTTCTTCTTCCTCTTACGTCGGGTACCTGTACGAGTGCCAGAAATTCGTTTTCCAGGGAGCGACGATGCTCGGGAAGCTGATGCAGAGTCAGAGGAGTTATCGGCACCGCCGTCACACTCGGAGACAATAACAGTGAAGACTGGTGGGAATCCAGCGGCGAAGTTTCCCGATGTTGCCACGGGATGAGGAGTAATAGGTGAGGTTAGCACTGGAAATTGAAGGTGGGAGGTGAGATCAGCATCAAAAGACGCTCGAAAGTTTAGAAGTTTAGAAAAGTTTAGAAGTTTACCAAAGTTTAGAAGCGTGTCTGCATGCTCTTTGGATGTGAAATAAACAATCACCGTCCGCGGCCGGCGGGTGAGGTGAGTAATGGCACCGGCTGGAAGAAAAGCAAGGAACGTATCACAATAGACTTTCAGCGGTGTATTCGGAAGAGCATCTAGGCACACTCCCAACTCGCGGGTGGAGTGAAGTTCCTGCGCAGCCGGTGAGAAGTGCGGAACGTCCAATTGAAGTGAGTTACCATGTATCTGGACATGGGCATCCGCAAGGGGAAGGCGAGTCGCTTGCGTCGGTAGGGACGCACCTGAGTAACGCTAGAATAAGAGCGGGAAGATAAACCTCCACTGGAAGGCAGAGGTGCAGCGCTGGTTGAAGGAGCTGACACAACGGTGGGCAAGTCTACCGAGGGCAGAGAAGCAACGCTCTCAGGGATATCCATTACGTCATCGGCAGCATCAGAAACGAACGACGTAGCCTCACCACCAGGAGGGCTGGTGGAGTCAGTGAGTCGAAGCGTAGAAGAAGAAGAGCAATAGGCATCAGGAGGAGGACGATATTCCTTATCATCAAGGACGGACGCTGATTGGTTTGCTTCGTCAGAGATAAGGATCGACGTAGTAGGAGAAGCTGTGATGACAGCGGGAACGTTACTCTTATCAGCAGTCGCCATCGCCGATGGCTAGGCCTAAATTAGTAAAAACGACCAACTGGTCAAGAAAATAAAGTGCTGATAGCTAACTGAAAATAGTACTCACCGACTCGGGAGATGTCTTAAATGAAAGATACAACCTTCGTCTTGAAGGCACGCACAAAGGTTAAACGACAGAGCACACAAAACACACTCAGTAGATGGTGAAACACGGAGCTCAAAACAGACACGACTTACGTCCCATAAAGCAAGAACTGTTACGGTGTGGTTTGACGATAATTCCGTATCTTGTGTGGACTGGGCAGCAAAGATCCCTGAGCTTAATCCCATATAGCACCTATAGGATGAATTGGAGCGCCACATAAGAAGTTTGTAACCAAGGCCTACTACTAAACAACAGTTAGCGGCTGCATTATGTAATGAATGGAAGCGCACACCTATCGCTGTGTTCCAAAACCTTGTCGAAAGCATGTCTCGAAGGATGAAGGGTCACTGACTCAGTGCATGCATTAAGGCCAAAGGTGGACCGATACCGTACTAATGTATGTCAATAAATGCTATATTGTGTTTTTATTCTAGGTGTCCGGTGACTTTTATCAATATAGTGTATCTCTGAGCAGTCACCTCCACGCAGATGGGCTTCGACAGATTCTGTACCCCACGTAAAATACTTATTACAAGATTTTAGCTGGTATTCTAAAGGTTCGACGTCAATACACATAGACAATATCTCTTCATGAAAAGGTTTTGGCCCATTGTGTCTTTTGTGAGGAATTTTATGATCGAACGACATTTCACTATATTCGGATCCATGATTTAAAACCAGATGTTGGTTTTTGTCTGCAACTGCTTCATTATCTAGGAACGGCTGAAGTGCAAAGGTGGAAACAAAATAGATGAATGGAAAATTCGAATATTTCTATAAGATCAGAGATTCATGTTAAGTGCGACATTGAGCGCAATGTATTGCTAAGGAGGAGCTATATGTATTGCAAATTAAGCAGCTAAACATTGCAAAGAAAACTCTTTTCTTTTCAGCTGGTGTATGCTTTGTGTAAGACCTGTAGTGTTGTGTAGTTCATTCAAAGTTGCAATCAAACTGGTTGTGAAAGAAAAGAAAACCAAAGCACGCAAATAAGAAAAAAGTCATTAAATTCTGAAAATACGTAACTAAATAACACCGTTAACAGCAAACTTATTTTCAGCTTCACGATACCTAAAAGTAAACACTGCGTTTGGTAAAGATTTAAAAATTAGATAACTATGTTTATTGGGCGTGCGCTGTTACCGTTAATTATATTTTAAACAAGAAACGTGGCACTGAATCTTCGAATGTAATGAGCACGTCTTTTGATTCCGTTGTGACGCAAATTAAAGTCACCAAAGCTACTCAAATTCAATGGAACCGGTATGGAAAACATCAGTATCTGGCCGACGGAAGAAGTTTTTCAATCGGTTTTTTAATGCTGTAAACGGAATCGTGAATTTACGCCCTCTGGTTAAGAAAAATTAAGACTTTGGCAGCGGAAACGTTCTCCAAGAATGAACGAATTTTTCAAATCTGACTCTTAGATACAGAGATATCGACAAATGTAAGATATGCATCTACGCCCCCTGGCAGGAAAAACATGCATTATTTTAAGAAGAAAGTATTCTCAAACCGTTTTTCAATGTGAGCGGTATCGTTTCAAGAAATAATTTTTTCACTCGTGTTTCCGGGAGATCAGATTTTACTGCAAATACATCAGAAGCAGAAATTAACACTTATGTATCCTGGTGTCCGAACCATTCTTTTCCAAATGTTAGAAATTATTTGAAAAACATTTCCCATCAGGAGCCGTATGCGATACAGGAAGAATTTTTCAAATTGGTATTTTAAAAGCAGAAATATCGGAGAAAACGCAATTTATCTTAACGCCTCCTAGAAGAAAGCTTATAAATTACTTGAAAATTATGAAATTATATGAAAAGCGTTTCGCACCGGAAGCGCTATCCAACAATGAAAGAATTTTTCAGATCGGACTCTTAGAAGTAGGGATATTGACAAAATGAGACATACATCTACAACCCTTGGCGGAGAAACCATGCGTTATTTTAAGAAGAAAATAGTCCGAAAAGGATTATCGACGTGAGTAGTATCGCTCCACGAAATAAGTTTTCAATCTAGATTTTAGAAGCCCAGATTTTGCTGCAAATACCTCAGAAGTGGAAATTAAGACTTACGCAGCCTAGTGGCCAAACCATTTTTTTACCAAAAATTAGAAATTTTATACAAAAGATTCCCTTCAGGAGCTGCAACCGGTGCAGAAAGAATTTTTCAAATCGGAGTTTTAGAAGCAGAGATGTCGGGGGAAACACAATTTACTTCTACGCCCCCTAGCGGAAATTCTATGAATTACTTGAAAATTTTGAAAATATATGAAAAACAGGTCTCCCCGGAAACTCTAGCCAATAAATAAGGAATTTTTCAAATCGGGTGATTAGAACCAGAGATATTGACAAAAATGAGATATACATCTACGCCACCCGGCGAAGAAAGCATGCAATATTTTTAGAAGAAAATATTCCAAAAGTTTTATCGACGGGAGTGGCATCGGTCCACATACGGATTTTTTGAATCAAGATTTTATAAGCTCAGATTTTGTGGCAAATAAATCAGAAACAGAATTAACACTTACGGTCCCTTGTGATCAAACCATTCTGTGCCAAAATGTAGAACTTATGTGCAAAATATTTCTGATAAGGAGCTGTATCCGCTGAAAAAAGTCAAATCGGAGTTTTAGAAGTAGATATATCGGGGGAAAACGCAATTTCCTTGTACGCGCCCTAGCGAAAAGTCTATGCGCAACTCAAAAAACTCACTATACCTAAAATACTCTGCGACATACATGGAATTGAAAGGTAAAATAATTTTTTCAATCTGATATTTAGAAGCAAATATATGGAATACAATGTATTGATAACGAGGAACAGTACACCAATTAAGTAGTAAATTGTAACACTATACTAGTGACCCGTAACATAAGCACGATCTTTTCTTACAAAAGGCATGCTAAAACTCAGGAGTAAATTAATGAGCAAACACACATTCATTCACTGTATTAAATTCCTGGGATCTGTGAACTCTGTGATCGAAATCGCTTCCCAGGTTTTACACACGGTTTAACATAACTTCTGTGGAGCCGAATTTCAGTCTGTAATTAAGTTTCCTCGTTTATTACTTGTTAAAAATACTTTTCTGACGAACTGACTCTCATACAGAAGGCAGAGAAATTTTCGCCGGAGGAAGTAGAAAGTCTCCAGAGAACGCTCGTCGAATGATTAAGAAACGGAGACATAACGAGACACCAAAACCCGTTGGCGCCCGAAGTTTCTGGAGCCTTGGAAAAATGCAGAAACAGTTCTTTCTGTACGTGCTATGTTTCTACCACTTTGATTTTTCCATTTCTTTTAAACACTTATCTGATATGTTTCCCATTAACATGCTTTTCATCCCAGATTCTATTGACATCCCTAAAGAAAATAACTTTTACGCCGCTGGCATAAACCTTCTTACGATTCCCACTTACATGTAAGACGTCAAGCAGTGAAGTTTATACCAAATGATGTATGTGGTACATCCGTCTGAGAACGTGAGGGTGATTTTTTTTCTCACTCAGAAAAGCATAAAACATGAGAGGGAAGTGCGGAATTGAGTATTTCTCGTGTGCCGAGGTAAGATTACTTCCTTTTGCTCAGTAAGTGCTATCTTGTCCTCAAACCATGGTGAGAAGAGCCCCGCGTGAAAATTTACGAGAAGTAAAAGCGATCGAATACTAGAATAATCTCTTCACTGACACAAATCCTCTCTTCTTTAAAACTTCCTTTTCCCCCAAATAGATGAAAGCAGCGCCTATATTTATTTTTTTTTGCTCGTTTAACGACCAAACGGCCTTCATCAGCAATTTTCTGAGTTATAAGCAGTCACCCTCTTCTTATTTAGGGCCTGTGTCCCCGCAAAAGAGAGAAAACAAGTGGAGTAAGATAAACACATCACCCATGGCCAAATTTTGGATTGGAGCTCGAGCACACTCGAACGAATTGTCAGAACTCAGCATACGCAGGCGCCGAATCGCTGGCTTAGGGTTTAGAACACTACGCCACCGGATCGGAGCCTGCGTGCAATGAACAAACTTGTATTATTAAGTATTACAGTGATCAAATGATCATACCAAAGGACGACGAGGAGAAATTAGCATAACAGCGGAACGATCAGGCAGAACGGACCGAAAGACCACTCAGGAGATAGAGGAGGGTCCGGTAGGGTAGGGCATGCGCATATTATCAGCATGACGTAAGGGGCAGGAGTGTTGGAAGTATATAAAGCACACTGGCGGTGTACGTTCGAGCCGCGGATGGCTTAGTGGTTAGTGATTCAGACTATCGATGCAAGGTCTCCAGGTTCAAGCCTGAGCTGATCTCTCGGAGATGGTGTGATTTACTAGCAATCGCTGAATATCTGCCGTGCATCGAACGAGCACGTTAAGTGACGGCCCCCAGGCTGGACCCACTGGTTAAATGGGTATCCTTTCCTGTGTCTCCCTCTGAAATTCTCTCACCCCTCTATGTGCAATATTGTACTTGTACAGTGGCGCCATCTACTGTACTCTAATCTCACTACAAACTGTTCTGTCAAAGTCGCTCTCATTCCTTCCGTTTCTGTGTCCTGCTCAAAAGGCGATCTCGCTGTAGGTGGCTGG
Organism: Macrothele yani; assembly: GCA_039090855.1. Lineage (NCBI taxonomy): Eukaryota > Metazoa > Arthropoda > Arachnida > Araneae > Macrothelidae > Macrothele > Macrothele yani. The sequence continues at coordinate 92,048,460 of CM077025.1, forward strand.
GACCTAAACTCTACTAACTGTGGACGGAAGTCCTACAAAAAATGACAAATACCATTGCGCTCAGCAATTCGGTGAAAGCTATTGCTCGGTGTACATACGTTTTTTTTTTTTCTGTCTCGTGCAGTGGTGAAGCGCAAAGTGCGAGGGAGAAATCTTTTTCATAATTTATCTGCATGGAGTTGAGTTGCGTCTTGCTTCTTCACTGAGTAATTCTCATATAGCTTGTGGTCGTCAAGGATTTGACTGTGAGTTATTATTATTTCTTGTTCTTTAAACTTCAAGTTCGAAGCTTTATTTTTGTTTTCCGGTTCCAGGCCAACCGGGGCTCCCGTGCCTCCGGAATGGCGAACTTTCTAAACCTACCTGAAACCATTCAGGTTACTCATAATGGGAAGTATCCCAATGTTAATATTCTTAAGGAATTAGTCGACAAACTTGACTATTCGGAACATTTGCACACAGTCCAGCGACTTAACAATGGACTTTTCACAGTGCGTTTCCAAACTGCTGCACAAGCAATGCACTACCTTGAGCACCCCTTGACAGCCTACAAGGATGTTGCGGTGCACATTTCGCCAGTTGATGACGGCATTCGTACCGTCTATGTCAAACTCGTGCCCATCGACATCTTTAATGAGAAAACCTCTGCGGCACTTACTGGATATGGGGAGATTGTCACCCCATTCAGAATGAGCAGCACACACTCAAAGGTCTGGAACACGTTTATACAGGCACGAGAATTGTTCGCCTGCGTATGACAATGCCAGTACCCAATTTCCTTCAAGTGGGCCGTTGGAAGGCCATGGTCACATATGCTGGCATGATACGCACACGCCGTAGATGTGGTCATGCTGGCCACATTGCTCTTCAGTGCCCGTCCCGAGCTTGCCCCAACTGTAGTACGGTGGGGCACTTAGAGATCTCGTGCGAGCAAGCCTGCTCCAAGTGCGGTGCGGATTCTCACACCAAATCCAGATGCACCCAGACATCCTTCGCAGATGTTGTAGCTAGGCCTTCAACAGCTCTCCTTGTTTCCAATGAGCAGTTTCGAGAGCTACCCTCCACCAGTACTATTGTTGTTCCCGGGGACTCCGGTGTTCCTGTTGCAGTTGTTACCATGGACCCGGAACATGTTGCTTCTATGGAGTTACCGGTTGTCATACCTGTCGATCCGTCCACCAAGAATGTTGTGACTTCTGTTATTCAAGATAACTTGGTTGTAGACGGCCGCGTCGATCCTGAAGCTTCTCCTGCTGTCTCACCAGTGCAAGATCTAGAGGTTCTTGATATGCCATCTACAGAGGTCACCTCACTGCCTCTTGCCGTTGAATCGGCTGTTGTTATTAAGTCTGAGCCTCCCATGGACGCCGACGTATGTACCGAGGTCCCTGTGCCTAATTCACCTGCTTTTCCTGACGCCCAAGTCGAACTTGTTACCACTGTTACATTTACCGAGGTCATTTCGGATGATGACAACATTTTTATAGATTCCGTTGATGATGTTGCTTTCACCTCTCCTGTTGGAACTGTCTCCCCCTTCCACCTCCGGGGACAAGGTTGTACCTGTATTCCATTCCAGCGGACCGCCGGGACGTGTTCCTGTTACCATCCACAATGCTACTCCTACCAGAGACTCTCGTCCTGCTGACCAATCCTTCCGTCAACAACGACAGTCCTCTTCATCATCGGAGGGCAGGACTCACGGCATCCGTTCGGCAAGTATTCATCCTGGCCGTCGGGAAAGATCTCCCGTCCAACTGGAGGAAGGGGAACTTCACCCATGTAGCCGCCGACGGAACCGTCGCAGAAATCACAACCGTTCCACCTCTGGAGATTGGCATCGTCAGTTCTAAGTGCCGGTCCACGTTTCTAAAACGGGTGGGCTAATTTGAATCTACCCTCCTTACTGACATTTGTTTTGTGTATTTTTGTATTTCACTTATCTGCTTAACCTTCAACCTTAAAGTTTCAACATTAAATATTCAGGGACTTCGGTCCCGGTCAGTAAGGCGTTGGCTCATCGGCTGGATTATGACCCAGGATATTGATATCCTGTGTGTCCAGGAAACATATTTTCAGAGTTTTAGGCATGTTTCGGATTTTCGTCATTACACTAATGCCCCGTGCTGGTTCAGTCTTTCTCCGACTAGTCACAGGGGCGTCGGAATTATTGTCAACCCTAACTTCAAGGGTCGACAACTGAAATTTCAATATGATGACGAGGGTCCAGTGGCTGCTGTGAGCTTCGCCCTTGCTGAGGTTAAAATTCGCGTTACTTCAGTCAATGCGCCGTCGGAACCAGCCCAACGGGGTAGATTCCTCAGGAATCTTCCATTATTTTTTGGGGGTGGTGAAGACTTCCTCATTTTGGGGGTGACTAAAATCTTGTAACGGAGCATCTTGATAAACAGGGCGGTACCTGGCGGAGGGACTCGTCCGGGGCTGTCTTCTCCAGGTTCATGTCGGGGGCGGGGCTGGTGGACGCTTGGCGTTGTACTCACCCTGGGATCTTCGACTGGACTTGGACGGATGTCTCGGTTCGGACCCGCCTGGACAGGATTCTTGTGGGGGGCCCTGGGTATTGTGACCTTGTGTCTTTTGTTCATTGTGATGTTAATTCTGTGTTTCTCCGTGTGAGTGACCATCGTGCCGTTTCTGGTGAGATCGTTCTAACAGGGGCCCGGACACGAACTCATGGCCCGTGGAGGATGAATCTGAATCTTCTCGAAGATGACGACATCCTTCAGAGCCTTGAAAGGTTGCTTCAGTGTGAAATTCAGTCTGAGACTCATCACACCGGTGAGTGGTGGGAGGGGGTTAAACTTAAAGTGAAGTCTTATTTACAACTTCAGGGGAAACGTTCGGCTCGTCAGCGGCTTTTGGAACGAACTCGCTTTGTCTGTATGTTGCGTGCATGCAAAGCCGGGCAGCAAATGGGAGCGCAGAATGCTGGTATGATTGCTGAATTTCATGCTCAGTTGACAGATTTATATTGTAAAACCGGCCAAAGCTGCTCACAGGACTCTATTTCACAAAATTTGGAAAACGAGATTTCACTTGCAAGTTTTTTTGCAAAATCTCGCAGAAACAAAATTATTTCCCAGGTAATTCCTGGCTTATAGCATGAGTCAAGCTTCGTGACCTCTCAACCAGAAATTCACAATTTGGTTTTCTCTCATTTCAGAGACCTGTTTGCATCTGATGAAGTGCAGCAGTCGTCCGTCGACTCTTGGGTCGCTGACGTGACTCAACTCGACGCCGCGGCTTCTGTGCTTACATCGGGCCCTGTCCGTGTTTCTGAGGTGAGGCAAGCCATTGCCGGCTTGCGTAATGGTCGCAGTCCGGGTACTGATAGCATCCGTGTCGAATTTTATAAACGCTTTGTTGATTTGCTTGCTGCACCTCTATGTGATGTTTTTTACCATGTTCTGTCAACTGGGCAGTTAACCACGACGATGCGGCTTGGTCAGATCGTTTTGGTTAACAAGCGGCCTGATGGTCCTGGTCGTCATTTGGGAGAGTGGAGACCCATCACTCTTCTCAATTACGATTATAAGATTTTGGCTAAAGTCCTTGCTAACCGACTGATTAGAGTTATTTCTGGCCTAGTAGGCGTGTGCTAGGTTTCTGGAATCCCGGGGAGGAGAATTTTTCAAAATGTAGTCCTCGTGCGGGACGGTATTCACTACCTCGGCCGCAAGAGGTTGAAGTGCTGTATCCTTTCTTTGGATCAGAGCAAAGCCTTTGACTGGGTCTCTCACAAGTACCTTGTGACCCTGCTGGAGGCTTGCAACTTTAGCCCAGATTTTGTTCACATGGTTTCAATCTGCGCCGAATATCTCTGGCAACCCAGTTCCGGGTTCGGGCTCTACAACAGCCGAGCTCAAATTCCTTGCGTATGCAGATGACGTTGTTCTCTTCCTTCGGGATGAGATTTCCTTGAGAAATTTGTTTCATGTTTATGATGTTTATGCCGACAGTGCAGGCGCTGCATTGAATGTGGATAAAACTAAAGCCTTGTGTTTTGGGGATTGGTCACCTGACGTTTTGCAGTTTATAGGCTCAACCGATGATCTTATAAGGATCCTCGGTGTTTACTTTGATAAAAAGGAGGTTCACCGCGAGACCTGGCGCTCTGTTCAATAGAAGCTCAAGTCGGAATGTGCTTGGTGGGAGGGTTGCCAAATTTCTTTTTTTAATAGGGCTAAATTGGCTAACAGTCTCTTGGTTTCCAAAATTGCTTTTTGCGGTGCCCTACAACCCCCGACGTACAGTGTCCTTTTGGCTCTAAATTCTCTAATTATTCGATTTATTTGGGGAACTAGAGCTGTCCTTTCTCGGGATTGCCTGGTTCAACCAGTACATCGGGAGGGGGGGGGTGTTCGGCACATTCTTGCGTGGTGTCGCGCGTTGATGGTTTCTAATGTGGCCTACATCCTGAACAGCGATTCTCATCCTAGCTTTACTTCCGCGTGTTATTTCATTACCTATAATCTTAGGTTATTTTCTTTTGCTTGTAACTACCTTGGGCCTAGAGCTCCGAGTCCCGGTGGACCACATGGCACTACCATTTGCTAGATTGTTAACTAGACAGAACATCATGTGTTCCTCTTGGCATCAACCCGTTGCCTTCTATAATGTATTCTTGCCATCCTTTGCTCCTCGCATTCAGCGCAGGTTTCCCGCCTTGGGGATGAACTGGAGGTTCGCATGGGCCAATGTTCGTTTGCGGGTGTGGAAGGTCGTGTGCGTGACCTGCAGTGGCGCTTGGCCCATGGGGTGATTTTTACCGGTGATTCCCTTTTTCGTTGGGGAGTCACCGACTCTCCAGGCTGTCCCCACTGCGGACAGCCGGAGACTTTATTCCACCGATTTGTAGAATGTAATTTTGTTCGTAAAGTTTGGCAACTTTTGTCTAGATGGATTTCTGTTAATATGTGTAATTTTAAAATTATTGTTTTTAAGCACCCGCTATCTGTTTCCGGTCAGCGTGTTTATGGTTTAAAGGTGATCCTCGCTACTGCTTGTACTGTGTTACATGATACTGTTCTGTTTGACCACGTTAGGCTTTATTCGAATAGGCCTGATGTGGTCGCTGTCTTTGTAAAGATCAGATTGCGTGAGAGGGTGATTTCCGACCTTCACCATTGGCCGGAAGACGTTTTTCGAGTCCGATGGCTTTGTTGGTCTCGGCTGGTTTCCCTATGCAATAATGCGCTCTGCTTTCGGTTCTGAATGTGTTTTCTGTTCGAGCATTTCGCATGCCTGACGACCGCTGCTCTTTTACTGTGTTTCCTGTTTGCTTGTCTTGATCCTGTGTTTGCATCATGAATTGTATTTACATGCTTTTCTACTGTGTATATATTGTCTTTGTCTGCATTTGTCTATTCTTGGCCCGCGCTTTTGTTCTGTCTGTTGTCTGTGGCAGGTGTTGTGCCTCTCGGACGACAGTTCAGATTACTACCTGCGTCTTTGTCATTCCTCTCGGGTGGGGAGGGGTGTGACAAATGACTTTTCGCGCTTTTTTTTTTTAGGTTGGAGGTGCTTGGATGAGGGTCCACTTTTTATCCAGCACTTTCACCTTGTTTTCAGGAATGCTTCTTCCTTGGAAGTGTTATTGCTTGTGTTTCGTCTTCCGTGTTTGGTAAGTAAGGTAAATAGTTTCTCTTCCTTTCTTTTATTTTTAGTGTGTGTGTGTGTGTGTGTGTGTGTGTTTCACCTCGATGATGATAGTGCCTTGGCTGACCAGCGGAACAGTGAACAGCCTTGTGCTGTACCACAGTTCACTAACTGAGAGGCTTGAACGACGTCGAGTTGCTGCCACCGTGTGATATGGCCAACAGGCAATCCAGTAGACGACATCTGGATCACTTTACCCGAGGTCGCGTCATTGGGAGGTTGGAAGAAGGTCGAAGTGTGACTAGTGTGGCCGAGGAGTTCGGGAGCGCTCACAGCATCGTTTCACGAGCTTGGAGAGCATTTCAAACGACAGGAACAGCTGTCCGAGAATTTAGCAGTGGTCGTCCACGAGCAACCACGGCGGCGGACGACCGGTATATTGTCCTACAGGCGAGAAGAGCCAGACGGAAGACAGCGGGAGAAATCGCAAGACACGTGCAACAGACAACTGGACGTCCGTTATCGCGTTTTACCGTGGCCAGGAGGCTGCACAAATGTGGTCTATTTGCACGACGACCAGTACGGTGTGTGCCATTAACGCCTGCTCATCGGAGACGGTGGTTTTTGTGGTGCCAGGAACACAAAAGAATTGGACACATCAGCAATGAGGTCGATTTCTCTTTACGGATGAGAGCCGATTTAGTCTGACGGGTGATTCTGGACGTATACACATCTGGAGAGAGCAGGGGACACGCAATCACACCTCCAACATCATCGAAAGGAACCGGTTTGGAGGTGGCGGACTTCTCGTTTGGGGCGGTATCATGCTTGGTAGCCGTACTGACTTCCACATCTTCCAAGGAGGTTCAGTCACTGGTGTCCACTATTGTACCGAGGTTCTCCTGCCTCACGTGCGTCTGTTTAGAGGTGCTGTGGGTCCTGAGTTCCTCTTCATGGACGACAACGCTACACCTCATCGTACAGTGCCTGTCGCAGAGTTGTTGGATAGTGAAGATATTCAACGCATGGATTGGCCCGCAAGGTCCCCGGACATAAATCCAATCAAACACGTGTGGGACCTTCTCGGGAGACGCTTGAAAGCACGTCACCAGCCGCCAGTAACGATTTACCAGCTGCGATTGGCGCTACAAGAGGAATGGGCCGCGATGCCTCAACAGTTTCTTGAAAACCTCGTTCTCAGCATGGACAGACGTTGTAAATATTGCAAAGTAGTCAGGGGTGAGCATATCCCCTACTAAAGACTGGATTTTTATTGGCTGCCGCTTGTCACATGGATGTTTCTGTCTTCTGTCCAGTTGTTCTCGAAGCTACCTTTTCAATAAAGTGCCTTTGTATCCTTTGGATTACTTGTTTTGACGGTTTTGCTCACTTGTCCCATATTCTTACATCTTGGGGATCTTATGGTATGACTTGAGTCAATGTGGAGCACTTCTGCACGACGTTACATTCGAAAAACCGTCTCGTCCTTAATTTTTGCACGCCAATGTATGTAGAGGATTTTAGGAAGGGAGTGTCTGACTCCAGGTCCTAAACAGCCCTTTGAAATAGGAAGCTAGGAGATTTGGACAAGAGTGCCCTATAGGAAAGTGACACGGAAGCGAAGTAGAAAGGAAAGGAAGACGCCCTTATTTATTACCGGAGGGGGCGTACCAGGGGTCCGACGGCTTAACGTGCTCATGCGACGCACGGCGGATATTTAGTGGATCTGGCGTTCGTACCTGCTTGCGATCGAACCTGTGGTCCTTTCCGTGGCAGTCACGGACGTTGCCCACTAGGCCACCCGCGGCCCTTATTACAGGGATAAACTCTATGGGCTGTACACTCAGAAGACAAAACAGAGATAATGTGTTGGACAGATGAAATGGGCATCTCCTGCGCAGAGTATAACAGAGACTCAAACCAAGCGCAGGCGATACATAGGCGGACAAGGGTGCTTCACGTCATGGTTTCGCAATCGACGAACATGGTTAAACTTGGTGTTCTGATCGACTTTGATCGTGGACGCTGTAGCGTAAAAAGTATTTTCGACTTATATGTTGTTTTAACACATCAATATACTAAGAAATAGTTCCTAAATGAAAGAAAACCTTAAGTGCCAGACGAAACAACAGAAGTCAACTTACGGAAAAGCTTTATTCAAGCTGTAGAAAACACATCGTAATAGGGCATACTGCAGTAAACGCTCCACACACCACACTATCACAACACTTCTATCAATAATCAGTTTACAATCCAACGCTCGTAATAATCACTCACTTACAACGCTCTCAAGCAAATAGATCAGTCGTCGTTTTTATCTCTTGCTCTTATCAAGATCAGGCATACGTCACGTGCATTCAACCTCAATTTTGTTTCCAAACATATTCGTTTGAGGGAAAAGATATTTCGTTAAGCGTGAAGAATAACTGAGAATAAACTCAAGATTTACATAGGGAAAGAAACTAAAAAGGAAAGTTAATTTAGAATATACGTCACATCATTTCCCTCGTAATTTTTTTTTTCAAAAAACCTATCAATTTTGTAGAGGTATCCTTTCAAACAATATGATCATTCATTCACTCTTTCAAATAAGAACTTTCAACATGGACGAAGAGATGTGTTGATCCGCTGCTGTAACTGACTTTGTACATATAGTCTGTAGACATCAATAGTTCAATAAACATTCATAGAAAACTGTCTGTACGATATCAAATCTTCATTTTATACGTCGTGATAAATACTTTGTCACAATAAGTGTGGAGAACACTCATCAATATACATATAAGTAGCATAGTAGTAAAAAAAGCTGCGTATGGCAGAAAAAAAAAAACTACCACATTTTTAACGTGGTTAATTTACACATTCGTCCACTCCTGATAACTTCTCAGGGAAGACAAAACATTCAAACTAAGTTAATTGAATAGTCAACATTGTAATATAGTGTAAATTTAGTTAGTTGAAAAAAAAACTGCACTTGCAGAAAAAAATTCAACACCAACTCAACAAGTGTCAAGCACACAAAAAGGTTAGACATGGAACAACAACACAAAAACCTTTAACTGAGCACTTGGCGGCCAGGGCCGACTTCGAATTACTCCCATGCATTCGTACAACGAATTTTTAGATGGGATAGAGGAAACCCTGGAAAACCCTATCCTGGGAGTGAAAACATCTTTATAGATATCAACAAAGGCAATGCTGATTTTCATGTTATGCCGAGAAGACAACGTGCACAAAATGAATTCACAAGCATTTTAGTACTAAAAAAAAATCAATGTGGCGCCACACCAAAAAAAAAAAAAAGAAAAAAAAAAAACATTACATACTGAGAAGAATATAAAATATGATATATATTCGTTCTCAAAGTTTGAGAAAAAAAGTTCTGTGATACTTTGAGTGCAGAAAAGTTCAAATAAATAGCGTTTATAAGGCAAAGTTCTATGACATTTATTTGTCCTCACATTTTGTGATAAAAGGTCTGTGAATGTTTTTTTCTTGAGGACAGAAAAGTTCAAATAAATAGTCTTTATAGGTATCAAAGTTCTGTGATACATTTTGAGTATAAGGAAAGATTCGAATAGTCTTCACAGAGCAAAGCTCTATATAGTAAAAAGTTCCTTTGAGCTTGAAGGTCAATTGTAATAACAAAAAAATGTTTTAACAGTACCTTTTACGAGAAAAGAATACCCGTGTGCGGACATGCTTACTTTGGTGTCGGGGCGACAACGGCACTCTCGAAGCTTCCCGCTTTGCAGGCTGATGTTCCAAGTCACTGGATCGTCGGGATGTGTCAGGAATTCCCGCGGACAAGGCAAGCTGACCAGAAGAGGCAGGGTCATCAGGCTATCGCAAGGAAGTCTCAGGCTGGAGAGAAGAGGTCTCAGGCTGGAGCGAAGAGGTCTCAGGCTGGAACGAAGAGGTCTCAGGCTGGAACGAAGAGGTCTCAGGCTGGATCAATGAATTCCCAGGCTGGATCAAGGAAGTCCCAAGCTGGATTGGAGACGAACCCGGAATTTTAAAAGGGTGAAGATCTGGTCGTTTCTTTGGTGGTCGAAGAAGCGGTATAAAACTAGAAGGGCGCTTCCGTGAACGACGAGGAACGGTGGAGGACGGTATCGGCTCCGTCCGTCCCGAGCAAAGATTCCAAGGAAGAAAATCTGGCGAATGCAAATGCTGGAATCTATGTATGGATTGTAGCCCAACACTAGAAGTTGCACTAGGAGTGTGTAGAACAGGAGGGGAAAATTCAGGAGGCGAACGCTTTGTAGGTTTAAAGGGCACAGATGACGAAAGTGGGCGTTTTTGCCCTACTGCAGATTGATCAAATGTTCCTAAAGTAGGCAGCTGCTCAGCAGAAACAGAAGGAAAGATTGTTTTACTTGGAGACTGAAGAACCTCAACAATATTGTTCGATGATTCAGATTTAGCAAGAGGCACGACTCTTTTAAACACAGGAGAGATGGAACTAACTGATGATGAAATGTCAGTTCTTGTTCGTTTTAAGTTTTTTGATTTAAAACCAAAGGGAGGCACTAGCAGTGAAGTAGTAAATGGAGCTATTGGAGTATGAAAAGCAGATGAAAAAGAACCTCGTTGCACACTACACGAATATCCAGAGGAACTGGAAACACTAGAACTCTCGTCTTTTGAAAAGGCAGGAGACTGAGGAGTTGAAATAATGACAGCACCCCGAGTGAATGGAATATTGTCAGAATGAGAATTGTTAAAGGGAGAAGCAAAGATCCGCTCAGACGGAGGTAGCGAATCGTAAAGGACAGGGGTGGGGTCAATAATTTCATCATCAACTCTATATACTTGTGAAGTCCAACCCTCTGCCTGAGGATTCCTACTAGATTTAGGGTTGATAATTGCATCAGTGCTTCTAATAACCAATTTTCTACGTTGCTGTACATGGGCATAATGTAAGGAGCCATCTTGCTTCTTTAATATGACATTATCATTGTACAATTCTACCAATTCAAAGGGGCCTTCATATAAAGATGCACATTTTTTCACAAAGGTTTGTGTAACGGAGGATTGGAAATGAGTTTCTAATAAGACCAGATCTCCAACTGCGAGATCTGGTTCCCTCCGTTTCGCATTATAGTGCCTAGTTTGGCTTAACTGAGCTCGACTGATAGCAGTTCGTGCCTTTCGCGCAAGTAGTTTTAAAGAATCAGGTGTTGGTCTTTGGTTGATTTCATCGATAATGCCAGTTAGATTCTCAAAAGGGGTGCGTATTTTGCGCATTAGAAAAAGTTCAGCGGGCGTAAGCCGCGTTGATTCATGAAATGACAAGCGAAAGGCGAAATAAAACATTTCAACGTGTTCTTCCCAACGCTCATGATTATTGCCAATGAAAGTTGAGATCATCTTTAGTAATGTTCTATTAACACGCTCAGCCGGATTGGCTTGAGGGTGATATGGACTTATGAATTTATGTTTGATTTGAAGCCTCACACACATTCCCTCAAATAACTCTGAAATGAACTGAACCCCGTGGTCCGAGACTACGGTACGAGGACAGCCAAATCGAGTAAAAACATTATGTATTAGAGTATCACATATTACATCAGCCGTAGCTGCTTTAATGGGGAATGCTTCCACTTATTTGGAAAAATTATCTGTAACAACTAAAATATAACGAGACTTAGTTTTAGTTGATAATGGATAAGAGCCCAATAAATCTATAGAGATAGTTTCAAATACATAATTATTTGAACTACAAATAAGGTGATCGGCCGGTCGTTAATTATCATAATTGAACTTTTGACAGTGCTCACATGAGCGAATGTATGGGAGTATACTATTGTACATGCCCGGCCAGTAGGCTACGTCTCGACGTTTAGTACAAGTTTTTCGTATACCTAAATGGCCATCAAGAGGAACATCATGAAATTCAAATAGTAAGGAGATGCGGAGAGACTGAGCTATCGCAGGGCGGTACTCAGCTCTTGAATTCACAATTTTTTTATAATACAAAATACCATCGATGATCTCATAATTTCGACTACGACCCGCTAAAGAAGGTTCACTAGGGGCATAAGAACCAGCGAGTAAGAAATTATATATTTCCCCAAAATCTGGATCATTCGGCAGTTCAGAAATTATTTGCTCCCTTGAAGTTATTTCCGAAAGAAGAAATAGGGAGAGAGATTCAGTATCCGCCTAGACACCAGAACTGACCGGACAGCGAGACAGTGTGTCAGGCAGTTGGTTTCATTTACCAGGGTGATACTGAATTTGAACATTATATTCCTGAAGTCGAAGTGTCCATTTAAACAATCTTCCAGACAGATTATTTGCAGTGGTTAAATATTGTACTGCTGAATGATCCGTAATGACATTGACAGTTAAATGATTGAGATAGCATTTAAATTTGGTGACAGCAAATAAAATAGCTAAGCATTCTCGCTCAGTAGCAGAGTAATTACGTTCTGCTTTATTAAGAATTCGAGAGGCATAAGCAATAGGATGCCCTCCTTGAGATAGAACAGCACCTAGACCAACACCTGATGCACCCGTAAAACTGTTAAATATTTCTGCATGGTTAGGAAAGGTCACACGCTGTCATTTGCGCTAGAGGAGGACCTAGCCGTTATTATTGGGTTGTCGAAACAGTCATTACGTATTTTGGCACCCAATGGCGGTTGGGCGGTTTTGGAAGTACTAGAGTCATGCGCAGCTCTGTTATCGCATTGACATTCGACAGGTGCCAGTTTCAGCTGCAGTCTGAAAGAAATAGTGAGCGATTTGGTCGATTTGCGGAAATTTGACATCAAGTTGAAGATGGAAGACCAAACTGCGCGTTTTCGCCATATTTTACTGCTTTACCTCCGTAAAGAGAAGATTGTGAAAAGTTGCGTAAAGTGTACGGTGATAATTCTCTACAAGAACATCAGTGCCAGCGGTGGTTCACAAAACTCCGTGCTGGTGATTTTGACCTTAACGATGCTCATCGGTCGGGGAGGCCCACCGTGGTTGATGACGATCAAATCAAGGCATTGATCGAGTCAAACCCACGTTGCAGGACACGAAAAATTGCAGACAGATTGCATATCCATCATTCAAGCGTTCACGACCACCTGAAGAAGCTGGGATACGTAAGCAAGCTTGAAGTGTGGGTTCCGCATGAACTCAAAGAAGCTCAATTGACGGCGAGTATAAACGTCTCCGATGTGCTCATTAAACGTGAGGAAAACGATCTGTTTTTGAACACTGATAACTGGTGACGAAAAGTGGAATGTGTACAACAATGTACTGCGCAAACGATGTTGATCCCGACATGCTGCTTCGCCTCAAACGACATCCAAAGCAGACATTCATCAGCGGAAGGTTCTGGTCTCAGTGTGGTGGGATTTTAAAGGTCTCGTGTTTTTCGAGCTGCTACCACGGAACCAAACAATCAATTCGAATGTGTACTGTTGGCAATTCGGCAGTTTGAACGAATCTATCGTCCAGAAACGTCCAGAACTCGTTCATCGTAAAGGTGCTGTGTTCCATCACGACAACGCGAGACCACACACAAATTTGATCACCCGCCAAAAATTATTGCAGATTGGGTGGGATGTGTTGCCACACCCAGCATACCCGCATGACCTTGTGCCGTCAGACTTCCAGTTCTTTTGCTCTCTTCAACAGTCCTTGCATGGTATAACGTTCAATTCAGATGAGGCTGTAAATCAGCACCTTGTACAATTTTTCGCCACGAAAGACAGGTCATTCTATGGACGATGCATTCTGCAGCTCACTGAAAGATCGCAAAAGGTTATCGAACAAAACGGGTATTATATCATTGACTGATCTTTGTTCTTTCTATCAATAAATTACCTTTTGCAAAACAGGCATAAATACGTCCTGACTTTGTGACGTACCTGCCAGCAGGACGCACACGACATAAAGGTAGATAGTAGTCAGAACAAACGTCTGCGTCGCTCAGTTGGTAGAGCGGCTTGTTCCGGAATAAGCGGACTCGGGTTCGAATCCCGGTTTAGACCAAAAATGATACGGAGAAATTCACTTCGTTATAATGGCGCCCGAACTATCCGGATGACCCGACCGTTCAAAATCTCACAATGGTGTGATGTTATTTCCACACCGCGAGATAGGAAAAATCAGAGAATCCCTTCTCCAGCGCTTCGAAAAATAAATGTGTGTGACGTTGCACTCCACACACCAGATTGACTGGGAGTTCTCAAGTGCACGTTCTACAGTGGATGGCTGCCTTCAACGATTCATTGTCACGGCTGACCCGCGGGCTATGCCCCCGGCCCTCTTTCGGGGGGGGGGGGGTTGGAGATGTGACGTACCTGCCAGCAGGACGCACACGACATAAAGGCAGATAGTAGTCAGAACAAACGTCCGCGTAGCTCAATTGGTAGAGTGACTTATTCCGGAATGAGGGGATCCGGGTTCGAATCCTGGCATGGACAGAAATGACGGAGAAATTTAGTTCGTTATAACTTTTCCTACATTCCAATAGATAGGTATCTCGAATGTTTTGTCCATTGAGGGCAACAAGTGGCAAGCCCATACAGTAATTTGGGGCCATTAGTTCCAACGAAAGGAAAAAGCCAGTATCGTCAGGCAAACACACCATCCATGTCACCTATCTCGGGCGAATAATCAGAAGCCAACGCCTCGTAGCACTCGGGCACCGAGGTGGCTGCTTGTACATACACCGATCAGCCATTTCATTATGACCACCATCAACCTAGAGAAATAAGCCCGCCTGGAAACCGAACGGTGACGCAGGTAAAGCTCAGAGAGAAGAATATATACAACCCGAGGACCGGCTTTCGGTGAGTAGAGAATTCGGATTCAAAATAGGAAAAGCTACCGATTTATCGGAGTTTGAAAAAGCAGAAATTGTGATGACACGGCGCCTTGGAACTACGATCTCGGAAATGGCGCCGCTTGTGGATAGTTCAGGTGCAGCTGTAGTGAGTACGTATCAAAAGTGAATGACATGTGGCCAAATGACGAACCATCTTCCATCCGTGCGTCGTCCGCAGCTCATTGATGCCAGAGGCGAGCGGAGATTGTCGCGCAATGTTCACAGCGACCTCAGGGCCACCGTGCTACAAATCACCCGCATCTACACTGAAGAGCAATTGAATTAGAGACAGCTGGCGTTATGGAAATGTGGCGCCGTGGACGGCCGTGTAAACGGAAACGACATAACGTATGCAGCAATCCGACAATATAAAGAGTGATGCGAGGGGAATCAGTAAAGGTCGAACGCAGTATTGGTTAGACGAAGGATCAAAGTACACTTGATCATGGGCAAAGTGTCGGGGCCCGACGAATGGGTCACACCATCTCCGGTGTCGTGCAGGCACTTGGATTTTCACGAGCCATTGTCTCACGGGTGCACCGTGAGTACATCGCCTCGGGTAAAACCATCCCTGCAAGGGCCAACTGCCGTAGACAACAGCGCGTGGATGAGCGGGGTCATCGTCGGCTAGCTCGCTTTGTAACAGCGGGTAGACGGACCACAGTGAAAGAAATTACTCGGAAATTTAACGCTGGTGCACAAAAAACGTGTAAGCAGCCACACCATCCAGAACCATCTCCTCGCTATGGGGTACAGAAGCCATCGTCCCACGAGGGTACCGCTGCTGACCGCACATCACAGGGTGCAAAGATTAGCATGGGCGCGGGAACATCGCCACTTTACGCTAGACATGTGAGAAAATGTTGCCTGAACTGATGAGTCGAGATTCACGTTGGTGCAGGCGGATGGCAGGATACGAGTACGGCGCAAGCCACATGAAGCGATGGATCCTTTTTGCCAGCAGGGCACTCTTAAAGCTGGTGGGGGTGGCATTCTCGTCTGGGGACTGTTTACGTGGATTGAAATAGGATCCCTGGTACGTGTGACATTGTCAAGCGTTCACGACCGTTTGCGCGTCTTTAATATCCCACTGGGGACCTCATCCTGCAACAAGACAATGGTTGGATGAACACTACACCGACGTGACCTCGCTTCCTTGGCTAGCTGGGTCACCTGACCTCAATCCCATCGAGCACATCTAGGATGCCATCGAGAGTTATGTTCGAGGCTTTGACCCCCCTCCATCAAATCTTCGTGAACTGTGGGAGCTTTTCCAGCGGTCGTGGATCTGTATGGCTTCCCAATGCTTCCGGTGTCTCGTCGAGTCCATGCCGAGATGAATCGGTGGTGCTGCACGTTACTGGACAGGTATCTCTAATTCAATTGCTCTTCAGTGTACAACAGAGGTGAACAGGCAAATGTATCACAGCACACAGTTCATCGCAGTCTTCTGCGCATGGGCCTGCGTAGCCGAAGACCCAGACTAGTTCTCATGCTCACTGGACGTCATCGCCAACAGCGCATGAAGTGGGCCCAAGATCACCGATATTGGAACGTGGATGATTGGAAAAAGATGGCCTGGTCTGACGAATCAAGATTCCTGGTGCATCACATAGACGGCCGAGCGCGGATACGCCAATAACCAAAGGAGGCTATGACACCTGGATGCACTGTTGCGCGGAAACAGTCCGGCGTCGGCAGTGTTATGCTGGCGGCTATGTTTCTTGCGACAATTTAGACAACATTATTCCAACAGCATAACCCCTGACATCTGTCAGGTATCTGAACATCGTTGCGAACCAAGTTCACCCATTCATAGCAACTGTGTTCCTTGCTGGTGATGGCCATTCCCAAAAGGATAATGCGCCATGCCACACTGCCAGATTCGTCAAGGAGTAGTTCGAGGAACATGCTGGTGACCTTCTGTTTGCGCTGCGGCTTTCAAAATCACCTGACATGAACCTAATCCAACATTTGTGTTTCGATTTGGAAAAGCGGGTTAGCACTAAATCACTACCACCCCGAAATGCACGGGAACTGGAGGAAATGCTGTTGACATTATGCTACCAGAAACCCCAGGATACCTATTACCATCTCATCTCATCGATGCTTCGTCGAGTGGCTGCTGTTTTGCGAGTTAAAGGGTGTCCTACAGCTTATTAGGTCGTTAGTCATAATGTAAGGGCTCATAGGTGTAAAAAGAAATGTATATTTTGAGAGACCTTTCAGAAATATCCTACTTGGGTCTTCTAGAGATAAATAGGCTTAAAACAATCAATGTGTTTACAAGTCCTTGCGCGTTTACAAAGGCTTTCTGTTAGATAACCTAAATAAACACTAGTTTTGGGAAAATTTCTTTGCGTCGAATTCAAGAAATCATAATAGAAAATTTCTCCCTAATAAAGCATAGAACATCTCCTATATGTGACAGCAACCAACTGCGCAGCTTCTAGGCCGACAGAGTTCTTATTAGAAATCTTTAAGAGATTTGCAGAGACTGGAAATTTCGAAAGATTTGGAAGGGTAAAATGACAGAACTGTCACCTAAATTTTTATGCTACTTAAATATGAATAGCATTTGCATCGCTGCGAAAAATATTTAATACCAAAAAACAAAAAAAAATGTACTTCATAACGCTACAAAAGTATCTATGAATATCTTCTGCAAAAACTTTATGGGGATTTCTTTCTCTACCTAGGAAAAACCCTTTTACCGATGACATTAATCAAACGAAAGCAGTGAGAAACAAGACAAGATAGGCTCCAATTCATACACCTTGTAAAACAATGAAAATATTGCGAAATTCCTGAAGTGTCGTATCTGGTTTATGTTACTATGTGAATGTGAGACATTTACCCTTAAATGGGATTGAGCACTTATGGTGTCTTAAGAAGTTTAAAGTTAACTAGATTAATAAAGCGTCTCGAGGAAAGCGTTCTCCAAATATTTGAATACCTACTTCTTGTAAAGTCAAAATAGCAAAAACTGTCGGTTCATTAGTGGTACATCCTCAAAGGAGAAAATTATGAGATGCGTTCATTTACTATGGAAGGCAAATTAAATGTCAAGCGGAGAAGCAGCGAAATAACAAAAGGATTTATGGACGACTAAAAATATCTTCTGAACTGTACCCGGAAGAAATTATTTACGTCCTTAGAACTAGCAGCAGAGAGCGTTTGGACCAACTTCTCTTTTGGAAGTAGAAAATGACGAAAAGATGATACTACTTAATGGAATTAGCGTCAGATAGCCGATTTGCCAATTCAGAGTGCGACTACACATTTAAGAGCAGAAACAGTTAATTAAGCATCAAAAATCAGAACAGAAAAAAATGTTTCACATCCTACTTCTCATCTGAATAAAACACGTCATCTTTTTTAGTTGTATTCGTACCAATGGTGTCTTTTCTTTGAACTATTTTTTTTCGTATATTGTGATTTTTTTCGTATATTTGTGACTTTGTACCAATTGCCTATTGTTTTTTTTTTGCTTTTTCTGCATATATCATCGTTGTGCTTGGTCGTATTATATGATTATGCTTTGTCTTGTTGATGTTGGTTTGTTTATTGTTGCATGATTGTTTAATGCACTGTACAGATATTCTTGTGATGTATATTTTTCGATTACATTAATTTGGTATATATACATTGTACATAGATGTCCTATTTAAATCTTTCATTGTTTTTCTTATACTATGTGTATCAGTGGTTATGTTGGCATGTGTTAAGTTTTCTATACACTGTAACTGCACTGGTTACATGCCATCTACTTCAATTATAGTTGTTTACAATCGCGGATCCTTCACTTCCCTGTACCACTATAGTAATTTGTGTCTTACTGTGATTTTTTGTGCACTGTGTTCTTGGCCTGACACACACTTATTGGGGGCTCCCCAGGCTTTTTCATTAAAGCCTTTTTCCCTGGCTCCATATCATCCACTTGCAGTGATTTATGTAGACATAAATTACTTTTTTACATTTCGTACCATCTACTTTATAAATTTTGGTTTAATTGTGCAAGTTTATTAATGGTAGATAATGGTATATTTATTGTAATTGCGTTATGACGTATTAAGGATACATTAATGACATTATATTTGCTTTGGTTAGCTACTTACCACAGTCTTATTGTAATGATGCATTTTTGGTGTTAAACTTTGTCATGTATGGTATCACTGTGGTGTATGGCAGAATCTTCAATAAATCAAATAAATCAAATAAAATTTAGAGATTTATGTAGAGGATTTTAGGAAAGGGGTGTCTGTCCCCAGGTCTTAAACAACCCTTAGCAGCAGGAATCTATGTGAAAACAGGAATTTGACGGTGTCGGGGATCGCTCCGGTGTATGTTGCTCTAATGGTTTAAGCTACACCGACGCAGTGTATCGCTGCAGATTTGTCGTCTTTTCACGTGCTTCATCTTTTTAGTACGTTGCATAATCTCCATCTTATTTATTTATTTATTTATTTTTTAAAACGAAGAAGGAACCTTTCATTAATTCCAGACAATATGTGGAACGAACATAACACATTTTTCGAAGAACACCAACGACCCATAGATCCATTTTTATGTACGGGCGGTAATGTGAAAAGAGGAATTCGACGATGTGGAAGATCGAAACCTCGTCTCCTCGCTCCGAAGTGAGTTGCTTTTCCGACTAGTGTACACCGACGGAATGTATATCTGAGATTTGCCATCTTGACACGTGCTTCACCTCTGTAGTGCGTTACAGCTGTGAGGATAGGCTGGGGTGCGCGACAGGTAAGTCACGCGTGAACGAGATAGAAATGGAGAGGAAGACACCCTTATTTTTAAACCTAGGGGGGGGCAGTACTCCGAGCCCGACGGCTTAACGTGCCCATCCAACGCACGGCGGATATTTAGCGGTTCAAACGACTTTTCCGTAGCAGTCACGAGCGTTGACCACTAAACCATCCACGGCCCTCTCCACAAATGACAATACTCAGAGAAGTCAAATACAGTCGAGCCGCAAAAAACTGCCCGTTCCCGCCTTTTCCTCGTGGTTCACGGGTTACAAATCTGTTCCTGTTCTACTAAATTTAAATTTCCCTCTTTAAACCTCCACCTCGCTGAACACCGGGACATTCTAGCTGCAATTTCGTGTTTCTCATTGGGGAATGCCCCGTAAAACAGCATCTCAAAATATTCACTTCCAAAGGACACTTCGAATCGCCCACCTTAAGTGTTCTCTGAAACAAATTAGATGAGTCCTCCTCAAAGAAGTTTTACTGAATAAGTAAAATACCGTCGCCACTCTCACTCCCTTGAAAAAATACTGATGCCGTTAGTGAAGTGTGGTCAGCTACCGAAAATCAAAAACCAATCTCTTTTGGTATTTATTGCTCTCACAAAAGTGAAGCGACCGATGCGTGTGTGTCTGCCGGTATGTGTTCAATAAGATATTAAAGTTCACTAAACGAAGAGGTAGGAATTAATTAAACTGCTCATATGGTTCCCCTTTACGATTTGACCACATGGCAATAGCTGCGTCTTATATTTCCATAGAGGTTATACACCCTCGGGAAATGACAATTCCCACATTTACCCTTTTGGTTTTTGAAACCTCTAGTTAGTATCTGTTTCTTCTATAGACACAGTTCTTCGCAGGGACTTCTTGTTGTGTGGGCTTTCCTTATTCATCAGTTTTTTGTTTGTTTTAAAGCATTCTGCAGCAATGAACACAAATGGATGGAATCTGAAATCACTCAATTATAAGATTTTGAAGTGACAAGCACAAAATTTAGGGAAAACTCTTGTTCTGTGGATCGTCCAGGTAATGCCACAAATGGAGTTTTTTTACCAATGAAGTAATTCTCGAAATTGCGAGACAATTTAGGAAAGAGCACCAATTTAAAGAATTCAACTACAGTAATGATTGTCTTGAAGGTAAGGATTATCATTGAGAAAATGGCACTGTGAAACAGCCGAAAACTCCACAAGTTCAATAGTTGATGCAAGAAAAGGGAATGTTAGAAATCATAATTAGCTATGAATTAAAACAAGTGTATAACATAGATTAATCTGGTTTGTTTTATAGGATGACACCCGATAAATCCATTTCGAACAAAAGTGAGGAAGGTTGCAAAAAGACGAACTCTGGCGCAGTGATCTAAGCATTGGATTATGACCATTCGTCCAAGAAGGGTCCGGGGTCGAATCCCAGTGAGACATGGCTGTTTGTGTTTATCTTACCGCAGTGATTTTCCCCCTTCCCTGGAACCAATGACCCTAAAGTAGGGACGGGCGACTGCTTATAGCCCGTCAAGTTGCTCCCGGTGGTAGTGAAACCTTCAATCAAAAAAAAAAAAAAAGAGGTAAAACATAAGAATGACAACAGTTCACTGTGTAAATGCCGATGGTATTGATAAGCGAACGAAGTATTGATGGTACAGGGAAAATATAAACAAGTTAGTAAAATCATGCAATGCATTGATTATGATACGCTTTCCAACATACCAGAAATCATTACTCAAGTTATGAGGATAATGGCTGTTGAATAAATTTCGCTCCTATGCCCTGACCTTTGACCCCATTTCGATTATATTTAACAGAACCGGTAAAGTATACTTCTGGAACAACATGATAATGTTTTGTCTCAGTCGAAGCATTTTTACGTAAGTTATAACGCATAAGTACGTTGGAATGGATCCCGATCCTATGTCCTGACCTTTGACCCCATTTCGCCCATTTTCAGTACGGTTCGTCTTCAGGTGGTGTCCTACCACATACTACCATTTCATCGGAATCGAACCATTTTTACGCAAGTTATGATGCATAAGGGCAAATGGAATGCATCCCACTCCTATGTCTTGACGTTTGATCCCACCTTATCCATTTTCAACAGGGTTTGTCCCCAGGTGGTCTCCTACCATATATTAAATGCATTGATTATAATACGTTTTCCAACATACGAGGAATCATTACTTAACTTATTACTCAAGTTATAAGATTAATGGCTGTGGAATAAATCTCTCCTGGGCCCTGACGTTTGACCCCCATTTCGATTACATTAAACAGAACTAGTTCACTATACTTCCAGAATAATATGGTAAAGTTTTGTCGCATTCGAAGCATTTTTGAGTAAGTTATGATGCATAAATGCGATGGAATGGACTCCGCTCCTATGTCGTGACCTTTGACCCCATTTCGCCCATTTTCAATAGGGTTCGTCCCCAGTGATCCTCTATCATATACTAAAATTTCATTGAAATCGAACCAATTTTACACGACTTATCGTGCGGACGGTCGGACAGACGGAGCATATACGCTTCTTCAACCTACGTTTGTAAAGCGTATAAAGCACGTTATTTTAAGAATATTCGTCATGAACTTCATTTAATCACTGTATTTGTGTTTCAAATTCCCACGTTCCTGAGATTAGAAATTCGATACATAAGAACGTAATTTTGTTTTCATTTTTCCGCATACTGCCATTCAGTTAACTTCACCCTTTTCTATATGAACCCCTTTAAGCTGCCACCCTTGCTTACTGCCAGTTTAGCACAATGAACAAAATATGACGTTCAACGAGTTTAGGCTGTAACTGAAAGAAACATAAGCTCGTGAACCATAACACGACAGCTGTCAATATAATAGCTCATCAAGGTGTTCCATCGCAATAACCGTTTACACGTGGCGCGACACCGTCTTCACAAAAAAGCGGGAGGTACCCTCGTGTATCTTATTTCAGCTGGAACGAATAAGGACCCAAATTTTGGCTACGTAGAGAGGTAATGGCGTAGACCGGTGAATGCTACGTTCAATTGCATCCCATAGATGTTCGATGGGATTCAAATAACAAAAATCTGACGTCCTATGGAGCACACAAAATGCGTGGATCTGATCCTTCACCCATTCCTGTACAATACAGAACTTATAACATGGAATATTGTCTTGTCGAAAGAGCCCAATGACATTCAGATTCACGGTCATCAAGTTTAATAAAACCTGGCCCAAAACTAGCCCAAGGTAGGATGTGGTGGTGTGGGTGTATTCAGCTGGAATAAGGGTACGCAGAGATGCTCACGAGAACAATCTCCGTACCATGATACTCCCATCACCTGACTGTTTCTTCCAATCGTCCCATCGTTAAAGTTCAACATGGGCCAAGCGAGATGTCAAATGTCCAGTCTGTACCCCGTGTCCACTTCGGGCTTAGTTGTACGTAATGGCTATTCAACAAGAGCACACGAATGGGCCACCGATTCTATTGGCCCATCCGCAAGAGCGTCCACTGGATTGTGAGCTAGGAAACTTTTCACTTTGGAATATACTTATACTC
This sequence comes from Macrothele yani, assembly GCA_039090855.1. Classification (NCBI taxonomy): domain Eukaryota; kingdom Metazoa; phylum Arthropoda; class Arachnida; order Araneae; family Macrothelidae; genus Macrothele; species Macrothele yani. The sequence continues at coordinate 92,071,217 of CM077025.1, forward strand.
TGCTGGCCACCCAAAATGCAACACCAAGAAGGAAACATCCGATTGGCCGGAAATTCGCAGCATGCACCGCTCGTGAGAGGACGTGCAAACGATTAGCATTGCAGGGCATATGTAAATCATGTGCGCCCAGCACGCCACCGAGAAGCACTGTAAGAAGGGTGCACAGAAGGCGGGGTGTGTAAGTAGTGGAAGTGTGTTGTGCTGCCGGACCTGTGCGTGGGCAGATCCCTGACGCCTCGTAGCAGAATACGGCAGTCATTCCAGCACGTTTCGGAGTTCGACTGAGGACAAATAGTGGTTTATCACGACAGCGGTTTATCGTGCCGAATTATCAGCGCCCGTGTGGAACGACATCCAGCCACAGTGAGGCGAGTATGGGTGAAGGAGAGACGGACGGACCGACGTGAGCGATTGCCTCAGCCGCGGCACACCACCGAACGAGAGGACCGGCATATTGTGCGGCGGGCATTGACGGCTCGCACCGCCACATCACGAACGTTAGCGCAGGAATTAGTGTGTGTTGCGCAACAACCTGTGTCAGCACGTACCGTTTGACGTCGTCTGCAGGAGCGGGGACTTGTCGCACGGCGCCCATTGCTCCGATTACCATTGACGCTACACCACCGGCGAGTGCGGCGGCAGTGGGCCGATGAACGCCGCACCTTGACTACGGAATGGCACGACATTGTTTTGTCGGACGAATCTCGCTTCTGCCTGCAACACCACGATGGTCGGATCCGCGTGTGGCGGCACCGCGGCGAGAGACTGTATGTCACCTGCATTATGCATCTCCATAGCGGTCCGTCGCCTGGCGTTATGGTTTGGGGCGCAATTGGATATGACAACCTCACCCCTCTGGTACGCTTCGGCGGTACACTCAACAGCCACCGCTACATCTCCGACGTTTTCGAGCCTGTAGTCCTCCCTTACCTGCATGACCTACCACCGGCCACGTTTCAACAGGACAATGCGCGCCCGCACGCGGCACACATCGTGCAACAATTCTTCACGGCCCACCAGGTGTCACTGCAGCCGCGGCCCGCCCTGTTCTCCCGATATGTCGCCCATTGAACACGTCTGGTCGCTGATCGGCAACCGAGTGGCCCAGCAAGCACCACTCGCGGCTACGCCTGATGAACTATTGCAACGTGTGGAAGCAGCCTGTACCGACATACCCCAAACCCACAACCAAAGCCTCTTTCGTTCGATGCCGCGGCGTGTAGCGGCCGTTATTGCCAGCCATTGGGGCCCCACTAACTATTGATGTCTGCGTGTTCCGCAAGTCGCACGGGCCTGTAAGCTCAATCGTTTAATCTGTGTATCTGTTGTTAAGTCTACAGTAAATCTGACTTTGCTATCTCGTGTTCTTCTTGGTGTTGCGTTTTGAGTGGCCAGCAGTGTAGTTTACTGCTTATTCTGGGATCTTAAGCTTTTGGGGTTCCGGGTAGTAGATGTCAACTAGCGTTCACCTTGAATACCGACAACTGCCGCTCAGGTGGCGCAGGGGTCTAAGCGATGGCTTATGACCATTCGTCCGGAAGGAGTCCGGGTTCGAATCCCGGTGAGGCATGGATGTTCTATTTTTCTTACGGCACTGGCCCTCTTCCTTCCCTGGAACCAGTTGCCCAAATTTATGGACAAGCAACTGCTTATAACCCATTGAGTTGCTCATGGTGGTCGTTAAATCTTCAACCAAAAAAAAAATAATAATAACAGCAATTTGTGGTTTCCCTTTTTCTTGTACGTCAGGTGTATATGTGTTTTCCTTCGGATCATTATCGTCTCTCCTCCCCTATGGCGGCCCTCCAGAGCAGAGCTGAAACGGGCTGCGTAATCCTTACTGGAGTTCGGACTTGGGCGGTCTCGGACTTTGAGAGAGGGAAGGAATTTTCTTCATTTTTCTTTTAATGTGATTTTACATGATTTATAACATTGGACTTTTTTACACTTTCCAGTTGCTAAAGAGAATTCTTCGGCAACTGGGTCTAAATGGAGAGTAGGAATTCGGCAGCTCTCCATTCCGGGCTTGGGTAACAAAATTCCATAGGCCATGAATTACAGGATTTCTGCGAAGGAAAAGTTTTTATGAGAACTGTAGACGGTTGATAGCAAGGTGACGAAATTTTTCTCACTACCTCAACGGGGCAACTAGCTCCCTGCTAATTCTATTGAGCAACGTACGACGTAGATTGTTATGCCTCCCGATTTTTACTGATTTCCTGATACCCCCTCCCCAGAAACATTTCTGGAAGAAATGAATGGTCAAATAAACTATAGAAATAGAGAGATATCCCTTTCGCACTCGGCAGTTGAGAAATACATCGGTTAATTGCACGGGTAGGAAAGACTGGAAGTCTGGAAGAGAAGACTTTTCTTTTAATGCCTAAACAGGTTAATCATAGTTTTCGGGCTCGTTTGGGCCCGGGCTCTATCTTGCAATATAAAGTTCGGGCTCCGGCTGACATACTTCGTGCTCGGTTGGGCTCGGGCTGACATACTTCGGGCTCGGTTGGGCTCGGGCTGACATACTTCGGTCTCGGTTGGGCTCGGGCTGACATACTTCGGGCTCGGTTGGGCTCGGGCTGACATATTTCGGGTTCGGGTGGGCTCGGGATGACATACTTCGGGCTCGGTTGGGCTCTGTCTGACATACTTCGGGCTCGGATGGGCTCGGGATGACATACTTCGGGCTCGGTTGGGCTCGGGCTGACATACTTCGGGCTCGGGCGAGCTCGGGCTCTTAAAATTGAGCCCGAACTCAGCTCTGCCCCAGGGCCAACAGATCTTGTGGTTCCTAACATACTGACTGCCAAATTCCTCTCAGCGATAATCACTTCCCATTTGACCTCCAAGAACTCATTCCATTCCCTCAGTGTGCGGAATTCACACTGGAAAACTCCGGCGCCCTACTCTTGTGGTCAATTTACATTTCACACTGGTCGGTGACGTCTCTCCGGCTTCGTGTTGTGGGACGCATACACTCGTGGAGACAGAGGTTGTCATAATGCTCTGGGTGTGAACTCATTCTCTTTGCTTGATCCTTTAAACTCATTCTCTCTGTTTGATCCGTTGAACTTATTGTCTGTGCTGGATCCGTTGAGCTTACTGGCTTTGCTTGATCCTTTAAACTCATTCTCTCTGTTTGATCCGTTGAACTTATTGTCTGTGCTGGATCCGTTGAGCTTACTGGCTTTGCTTGATACGTTGAACTCATTCTTTTTTTATGATCCGTTGAACTCATTCTCTTTGCTTGAGACGTTGAACTCATTCTCTTTGCTTGATGCATTGAACTTATTTTCTTTGCTTGATACGTTGAACTCATTCTCTTTGTTTTAATACGTCGGACTTATTCTCTTTGCTTGATACGTTGAACTTATTGTCTTTAGCTTGATTTCGTTGAACTTATTACCTTTGCTTGATCTGTTGAACTCATTCTTTTTGCTTGATCCGTGGAATTTATTCTCTTTGTTTGATACGTTAAACTTATTGTCTTTGTTTGATCCGCTGAACTTACTATTTTGCTTGATACATTGAACTCATTATCTTTGCTTGATCATTTGAACTAATTTAATTCGTTGTTTGCGAAGGAAATTATTCACACGCAAACAACGGACACAACAGGTCAGCTAGCGAACGAGTCTTCACTACTTACGACGCAGCCCTTCTATCCAAACACATAATCGGGGTGCCATAGCAATTACAGACAACTGGGTCAACTACGGAAGGAACATTTGTATTACAGTTCTATGAATTTGTAACCTACATCCGCACTGAAAAGCACGTGCAAACTGTTTAAAGTTTGTGACGTGGGAAATTTGTAAGTCTTTGTAAATTAAATGCATGATATTTTGCGCAATGTGTGCAGTGAGTGACTAGTGTATTAAAATGAGTGATACAGTTAATGAGATGTTCAGGAAAGCATCCCTGATTTTCTCTGCTTAGGTATGAGGATGAACTTCAATTGTGTAGAGTGGACGGAACTTAAAATTGAACACAAGGGGAAAAAAACTTAGCGTTTTGTTGTTATTTCGTCTCTAAAAAGTATTTATTTGTTATACTGCTCACTTAAATTGGCTCTTAGGACAAGACTAGCACCCAAAATATCATTTCTATTCATACTATCCAAGACAAAAAATAAGCTGGAGTGCATAAATTTAGGAAGTTCCAGGTTTTGTTTAGAAAAGGAAGCACAATTTTTCAGTTCCAATTATCACACATACACTATGTAGACAGAAGTATTCCTTCACCTAGGTCATGAAGGAATACAAAAGCATTTATCAGCCGAAATAGTTCGCCCACCATTGACCGCTATGACTGCATATCTAGGTATGCTTTCTACGAGATGTCAGTAGTTCTGTCCCAGAGTTACTTCCCATTCTTCGTGTAAAGTTTCTGATAAAGCTTCCGTGGAGAAAGGTCTTACCCTCTGATATCGGATTCGGCGTTCTAGCCTGTCACACATGTGTTTTATTGGGATTTTTTCGAAACTTAAGACCGGCTAGTTCAACAGTTCAACACTTGGGCCTCCAGCTTTTCAATCTAAGCCTGGATAGACCTTTTGTGTGGCAAGCCACTGGATTTTAATAAAAAATAAAAGGCAAAGATCTGTGCCTTAGGTAGCGTGGAATTGTACAAAAGGCCTTTGTACCTAATCTCCGTTACGCTGGAGGGAACCACAAGCAAAAGACCGAGTCCTTCCCACAGCAGAAACATCCCCACACCATCACAGATACCTCCCTCCAAAATTGACTTTAAGAACAATGCAGTCAGACTGGCAGCATTCCCGGGGAAAACGCCTTACAACACATTTTGATAAGCGTACCAAAGTTCCATTTATAGACTACATCGAACAAACCCGATGCGTACGTGCCTGTTTCTTCAAACGAATGCTCATTTGCTTGTGTGAAGATCTCAAAATAGTTTTGTTCACACTGTCTATATGTGATAATCTAGTGAATCTATGCAAATATTCTGATGAAGTACCGTACATAAAAAATCGGGAAAACTTTAAAAAAAGCTCTCCAGGCAGCTTACCTTTTTTTATCTTCTTGTTTTGTGGTTTTAGGACCACCATGAGCAATTTAGCGTACTAGCAATCGCCCGCACCTAACTTTAATCCACTGGTTCAGAAAAGGGGGAGGAGCCAGCGCCATCAGACAAGAGACACGTCCGGGAATCGAACTCGCGTCCATCTCCAACCAAAGACCATAATCCATCTCCAACAAAAGACCATAATCCAAAGTATGAGACCTATCGGCCAATAGTGGGACAGAAGCCTGCTTTTCATTGGTTGTTTTGGCTTACGTAGATTGCTGATGATTACGGTTTTTGTTTCACGTGTCTTGACGTTGCCTTTTCAATGACAATCAGAGGTGAAGAGGCATCGGAAGGATGGGGGCCGGTCGAAATGTTGTACCGCTCGCCAGATTTGTGAATGTGTCCGAAGGTGTTACATAAAGGCAAATGACGGCAGTTTCAAGTTACAGGAACATGCAATAGACGGGCTTTCGAAGTTCGACCCACAGCCTGCAACAGCTGATGATATCCTGTATGTAGCCTTAACGACAAAGCGCAGTAGACGCAAGTCAACTTTTCAGCTGTCCAAGACGCTTGCGTTGGCAACAGGAAGTTCGCTATCAATGTGGTCTGTATCCCGAAACGTCGAGTAAGGGTATTCCAGGAAACCTAAGGTCTGCATCCCACTATACCCGTTGCCACAAAAGAGATCGAATTGCACAGAAAAAGCATCATCACAAATGAACATCTGTACAGTGGGCACATATACTATTCACAGGTGAGTCAATATTCTTTTTAACAAGTGATTTTAACAAGTGCTACCCCTCAAATATAATGGACAGAAAGAGCTGAAGGTAGAAGGGTAATGGTGTGGCATGGTTAATGGTCCTATTTTCTATGTGTCATCGATACAGGAACTTTGATTGGCCACAGATATCGAAAACAGATCCTAGAAACTCCTGTGCCATGATTTCGAGGTGTTGTTCTTACAGAATTTGCCTTCGTTTGGAGATATTGCTCATCCTCATACGGCGAAACAGATGAATTCCTGTAAAGTGAAGGTATGCAAAGAATGGATTGGCTAGTCAGGTTTACACAGCCTAATCCCATCGAGCACGCTTGGGATACTTTGGTACCGAAAGATTCAGATCGTCAGCTCTATTCAAAAACAACCTGTGAGCTGAAAACTTACTGGGAGAGGAATACGAATGTTTCCGTAATGAGTATCTGAACCATAGCTTCTAAAATTGGACATTACATGGCTATTTATCATGCACAAAATTCAGATTATAGTTTACCATACAAAATCTTTTGATGAGTTTTATGCTCACACAAAAGTAAAATTCTATGCAAATTTCATTGAAATATTTAAATTTATGTCTTGCTTCCAAAATTTATGCACACCAGTGCATTTTTCGCCTCTTAAGAGAAAACATGCACTTACGCAATTTTCATTTGCAATTGTAATTAATAAGAAAATGGTTCCTCCCTGAGAAGGAAGTCGTAATCTGGTAACCAAGATATTCCACTCATTTACATTTCAGAGTTTTCCGTCAATACTTATACCACGCAAGTATATATGTTTGAAATTGCTAACTTCAGTTTCCGCTGTACGTACCGTATATTTCGCACAAGAATTTGAGGCTTATTTTTTCGGTACACAATTGATAGATTTCAAAAACCCTTGACAGTGTGAACATTCTACAACCGTGAAGATGTAAATTGTCAGACGGTAGAATGAAGAGGATGTAATGGGCATACGAAAGTGAACTCTGTTGTTTATAATACCTAAAAGCAACAATTTCTATTCCGTAAACCGGCCATCAGTGTTTATTCCTTTCGAACTTTCGTGCTTTTATGAAGACACTTTATAAAAACGCAAGATAGGAAATGTGGAAAATAAGATTTATTTTCTTTAGTTTTGCGTTGTTTCTCTCATCTGACTATTTGCTTGGAAAAACCAATTGAATTTCATTGCAGCTATAGAAAAAAATAGTACGTAAAGTGATGGTATTTTCTTTGCTTCTAAGATCTCCTTTATTCTGATCTACTCAGTGTTCCCCTGTATGACGTACGTAGATACGGTTCCTCGAGGACAATGAAGTACATCGAGCTAACTGACGGTCTAAAGGAGAACCTTCGATCACAGCTATCTTGCGCCATATGTAGCATGCGTTCGACAGGATCCGAGACTCATGGGTCGCATTCTCCCGGATATGAGGGTCACTCGAGAAAGGAAGATGATAAAAGGAACTTTGGGGAAGCAGAAGTCAGTTTCGTTTACGCTTCCGATATGGAATACTCCCAAATTTATTATTCACGTAAAAGGAAATGGGAGGTATACCAATGGCCCTCTGTGAAAAGGCTCAAGAAAGTTGGAGTTGTTTATTGTGAGAATTACTGAGAATGAAAGGACTACAGAGGTTGTGGGAAAACGGAGCAGATGCTTCTTTTCTAGCATATACGGAGGTCAACGTTCTAAAGATGACCAGAGTTAAAAAAGTGAAGCTCTATCAATAAAATATTTTATGGATTCCACTAATTTCTGACAATAATAAGCAAGAAAACAGGACTTCTTGATTTTTAAAATTTTTAATTCGTTCCGTGGTTCTATTTTTAACGGTTTACTTAGAGAAATTTGCTCATTACATGCAATATCGAAAGATAAATAAGTACGCAATACACTGTAAAAAAGTGTTTTATATTCACGAGCCATTTTTCGTGATTCCTCTCATGAATAAACGAAGCATATTTCTGATACAACCTGTTTCGTAAAATGATGGAAAGAAACCTGAATTTCATGGGATTTTCGTACGCCAGGAAATTCCTGAATTTTTAGAAACCTTTCAGCAATTCCATTCTTATATCGACGGAAAATTTCCGTTTTTGAGATGTATTAACGGAAAATTCTGAATTTTTAGAAACCTTTCCGCAATTCCATTCTTATATCGACGGAAAATTTCCGTTTTTGAGATGTATTAACGGAAAATTCTGAATTTTTAGAAACCTTTCCGCAATTCCATTCTTATATCGATGGCAAATTACCGTTTTTGAGATGTATTAACGGAAAATTCTGAATTTTTAGAAACCTTTCCGCAATTCCATTCTTATATCGACGGCAAATTGCAGTTTTTGAGATGTATTAACGGAAAATTCTGAATTTTTAGAAACCTTTCCGCAATTCCATTCTTATATCGACGGCAAATTGCCGTTTTTGAGATGTATTAACGGAAAATTCTGAATTTTTAGAAACCTTTCCATAGTTCTTTTCGTATATTAACGGAAAAACTCCGTTCTCACTTTCTCCGTTTCCATATGACGAAAACATTCTAGTAATAGGAGAAATCCGCGGGAATACTTGAGGTTTGATTAACTGAAGTTCTGTAGCGAGATCGCATATTGTGGATATTATATCGCATGATATTTGGTTATTGTAGCACAGGATATTTCTTCTCCTCTCTCGCATTTTGTGCATCAGCTATTTTGTATTGCGTTACCGTAAGAAAAAGGGTATTTAAATTATTGTACAGGTAATGTCTATGTATCAATCTGTGGTATTCTGAAAACAAAAGCTATTATATCTATCAAGAGTAAATTTTATATTTAGAAGATTTGTGAAATCTAATAAATAAAAAACCAAAACGTCTGTTTGTCTGAAGCAGCAACAGCTCTCGAACGCCGAACTGTAGCATCGTGAAATTTGCATAGCTTATTAATACTGGAATTTCTAGGTCAACGCAACTATTTTAAGATCTCTACGTTGTTCGGTTCGCGAGTTATGAATTAATTAAGAAGCTAATCAATAACGTCAGCGTCGTTTGCTACGTCATCGTTATCCTGGTTCAAATCTGAAAGCACGTGACTGCATTCATCGCCGCTGCACATCCACAGGTGTTTCTATTCTTTGAGAACTGTGCATAAAAAAATGCAAAACCGAACTTTGCGAAATCTTTAGGAAACGGGCTGAAATTTTTATCAACACCATGAATTGGTAATGAAAGGAGTCCCTCAAAATTTTACCGGAATCCTGTCAAAACTTTTTAAAATAGGCATGGACTTTTTAATTCATCGGTAAACAGAAATATATACGCAGAAACGGCTAATAAATTTTCACAGCTATTTAAAAAAGTTATTTACCGATTCAGGCAAAATTTTGAGGTCATGTTCCTATTAACAATTTATGGTGTTCATCAAATGTTCAGCCAGTTTCATAAAATATTCGCAAATATACGTTTTTAACTTTTTTATCGCAGAGATTCGCCCCTCAAAGACGTCTGAAACTCATGTTACAAATCTGAAAGCACATGACTGCGTTCATCGTCGCAGCACATCCACAGGTGTTTCTATTTTTTGAGAACTGTGAATAAAAAATGCAAAACCGAACTTTGCGAAATCTTGACGAAACGGGCTGAAATGTTTATCAAAACCATGAGTTGGTAATAAAAGCAGTCTCTCAAATTTCACCGGATCTGGTCAAAACTTTTTAAAATAGACATGGGATTTTTAATTCATCGGTAAACAGAAATATATACGCAGAAACAAAGATACGTTTTTAACTTTTTTATCACAGAGATTCACCCCTCAAAGACGCCTGAAACTGAAAGCATGTGATGCATTTGATCGTCGATAACAAATTGTTAACGAATTTTGTTCAGTCAGTGTTCTAATGCTGTGTCTCCTGGACGCGTGTTAAATAATTCGTAACGCTTTTGATCCGTTTTATTCTACAGATTCCATACATTCTGCACATTTCGTTTCTTTAATTCTCGACAAATATTTGTGACAGCAATGTACAGCCAAGTGCTGAAATAATCACACTTTGAATAAATAATTTGTATGACCGAATTTGCGAAATCAGCTTTTTCTTTCTTGCAAGCATCAAATATGTTCCCGATTTTTTCAGTGGCAATAAGGGAATATGAAATTAATAAGCCTAGATCCCGGGCAAAGCCGGATAGTAAAGCTAATAATACCTATAAAACAGTACATTTAAGCTTTTCTTAAAAAATAATTGAAAGTTATTTTCAGTTAAAAAAAAAAGATTCTTAAGGTCCAAATAATTCTGTTGATTCGAAATATCACGCTGTAAAATAATACTTAATTTGTGATAAATCCTCCTACAGAAAAATAAAATTATTGCAAACGTAAAAGAAATAATAAGCTCCAACACAAAACAAAATGGCTAAATCGCTCGCAATAGTGAAGCAAAAGAAAACAAGAAAGATGACACCGAATTTTCGGGTGTAATAAACACGTCTTTTGAATCCGTTCTGACGCAAATTAAATTTATCAAAGCTGTTCAAAGTCAACGGAACCGGTATGGAAAACAATAGTTTCTAACGGAAGAAAGTAGTTTTTCAATCGATTTTTTAATCCCTCAGATATTGCTGTAAACGGAATTGTGAGCTTACGCCCTCTGGTTGCAGACTTGTGCGTTAAGAAAAACACGAATTTATATGAGAAACATTTCGCACCGGAAACGCTCTCCAACACAGAAAGAATTTTTCAAATCGAACCCTTAGAAACAGAGATATCGACAAAAAAAAAAGATGTGACTTTACGTCCCCTTGGGGAAAAACCATGCATTATTTTAGGAAGAAAGTATTCTCAAAAGGTTTTTCCATATCAGCGGTATTGGACCAAGAAAAACACAATTTAGTCGAGTTTTCAGGAGCCCTGATTTTGCTACAAATACATCAGAAGCGGAAATTAAGACTTGCACCACCTGGTGGACAAAACATTTTTTACAAAAATTAGAAGTTATGTGCAAAAGATTTCTCATCATGAGGTGTATCCGGTGCAGAAAGAATTTTTCAAATCGGAGATTTAGAAGCAGATATATAAGGGGGAAAGCAATTTCCCTTTACGCCCCCTAACGGAAAGTCTATGAATTACTTGAAAGTTGTTAAATTATATGAGAAACATGTCACACTGAAAACACTATCCAACATAGAAGGAATTTTTCAAATCGGACTCCCAGAAGTAGAGATATTGACAAAAATAGGATATACATAAACGCCCCCTTGCGTAGAAACCATGCAATATTTTAAGAAAATGTTTCTAAAAGGTTTGTCAACACGAGTAGTATCGGTCTAGAAACGACGTTTTTTTCAATCGAGAATTTAGAAGCTCATATTTTGCTGCTAATACATTTGAAGCGGAAATTAAGATTTACGCCCCCTGGTGGCCGAACCCCTTTTTTACAAAAATTAGAAATTATGTGCGAAGGATTTCCCGTCCGGAGCTGTATCCGATGCAGAAAGAATTTTTCAGATCGGAGATTTAGAAGCCGAGATATATGGGGAAACGCAATTTACCTCTACGCCCCTAGCGGAAAGTCTATGAATTTCTTGAAAATTTTGAAATTGTATGAGAAACGTGTCACATAGACAACACTAGCCAACAAAGAAGGAATTTTTCAAATTGGACTTCTAGAAGTAGAGATATTGACAAAAATATAATATACGTCTACGCCTCCTGGCGGAGACTTAATGGAATATTTTGAGAAGAAAATGTTCCGAAAAGGTTTATCGATGTGAATGTCATCAGTCCACGAAAGAATTTTTTCAATCGGTATTTTAGAAGCTCAGATTTTATGGCAAATACATCAAAAGCAAAAATTAACGCTTACGCCCCTGGTGGCTAAATTATTCTTTACCAAAAATTTGAAATTATATGGAAAATATTTTCCATCAGGAGGTGTATTCGCTGAAGAGAAAAAAGTTTTCAAATCGGAGTTTTAGAAGAAGAGTTATCGGGAAAAATGTGATTTACTTTTACGCCCCTAGCGGCAAATCTATGCGTAATTTGAAAAAGTAACTATATCTAAAATACTCTTCGATATAAATGAAATCGAAAGATAAAATAATTTTTTCAATCGAATGTTTAGAAGCAAATATGTGGAATAAAAGGTATTTTTGAATTAGACATCATCTGCATTTACGCCCTCTAGCCGCGAAATTGCAGATCGTAAAAATAAACGAAATAAAGGATCATCATTCGCATATTTCAAGCTTCCCAATGCAAAAAGAATTTTTCAAATCGGACTAATAGTTGCAGAGATAGCGTGGGTATAGTCGGACAAACCGGTAACATAAGCACGATCTTTTTTTACAAAAGACGTGCTAAAAAAATTATCGTCGCGCAATTAGTTTTACCTTAAACGTGGGTGCGACTATTTAGACTTTCTAGCTCATTGGTTAAACACTCGATTTGTGCAGACTCGCGCTGTTTGTTCCACCTACGCGCCTGACAGAAATATTTGGCGAAAGGGCTGAAAATGAAGTGTTTTCGATTTTGCGAAATTTCTGACTAAATACGGAAAAAACTTGAAACGGACTTCTCTGAATAAACGGAATTACTAACTGCGGAAAATCTGCGAAAATACGGAAGTTAGAAAAAACGGAACTTTTAAAAACGGAAATTTCGTTAAAAGACGGACACTGACCGGCAACTTTGCTGCTCGTTATTTCCACAAGTTTTGCGTGACTTCACACCACTTATTTTTTACAGTTCAGGAAACCATTTTGTTCAATAGAAAATCATGGGGTTTTTTTGAAAAAAAGTTCCACTCACCATATTGTATTCTAGCAGTTTTAATGTTTTTACTCAATGATGATGAACAAGTTCCAACGTAGACAAAATTGAGTATTCTTTTTTCATAAAGGTATTTCTTCTCCCGGTTAAACCAAGACATGCTTCACAAAAGAAAAGGGCATCAACAAATGGCTAATCTCCGTCTCAGAAGAGGAAAGGGTACACGCATATAACTTATCTGTATTGTGGCCATGTGTCCTCTCTAGTATATACAATATGTGCAAACCTGGAAGAGAGGAAAGACGGAACCACATGATCAACGTTTTGTCCCTTTCATAGAATGTCGACATCCAACACTTTAATTCTAAATCCTAAAAGTTCTTGATTCCTTCCGTGGTATATATTCACATGATTTGTATCAGAAAAACTAGAGTTAACGGTAAACAATACAGAAATTAATGGTACTCAGGATATGGAAATATAGAGTGAGTGAAGAGCAAAGGCATTTTTCCTAAACACAATTACCGTTTACAGGAAGTGATTGAAACCGTTTCTAATACACTACATCATTCATGTATCAGGTACCCAGTGTAGCAGGTATGTCGTTAAGTGGAAACGCCTTGAGATATTTGAAGTTTCTGTCCGCGAAGTCTTTGTAGAAAAAGAAAGACATTACCAAACTTTCGTTTGGAACGAACGAAATGGGAAGCGACAGTTGTGTACCAAAAATGATGAGACGATACGCATGATGTGACGTACCTGCCAGCAGGACGCGCACGACATAAAGGCACATAGCAATCAGAACAAACGTCTGCGTAGCTCAGTTGGTAGAGCGACTTGTTCCGGAATAAGCGGCCTCGGGTTCGAATCCCGGCGTAGACCAAAAATGACGGAGAACTTTACTTCGATATAATGGAGCCCGAACTATCCGGATGACCCGGCCGTTCAAAATCTCGCATTGGCGTGATGTTATTTCCACACCGCGAGACATAAAAATCAGAGAATTCCTTCTCCAGCGCTTCGAAAAATAAAAATGTGTGATGTTGCATTCCACACAGCAGATTGACTGGGAGTTCTCAAGTGCACGTTCTACCGTTGATGGCTGCCTGCAACGATTCATGGTCACGGCTGACCCGTGGGCCATGCCCCCGGCCCTCTTTCGTGGGGGGGGGGAGAGGACGCACACTACATAAAGGCACATAGCAATCAGAACAAATGTCTGCGTATCTCAGTTGGTAGAGCGACTTGTTCCGGAATAAGCGGCCTCGGGTTCGAATCCCGGCGTAGACCAAAAATGACGGAGAAATTTACTTCGTTATAATGAATGAAACAATTACTCTTGCAGTAAATTCGGTGAAACTGATTAACACTTCGAAACACTGGATTGAAAAGTATTCAATAGCATTAACTACTAAAATCATTGCTGTTTGTTAATGAAATGAACATATTTTGCAATTTTGATATAAAATGAGGACAGCTTATCTGAAGACGTGCACAATATTTCCCCTTTTAGTATGGATGTAAGACTGGGGTTAATTTAGCTCAGAATTTAAGTGAACGCACACTAATGGATCGACTGCAGAGTGCGTGCGTGTGTGTGTGTGTGTGTGTGTGTTTGTACGTTTGTATCTATTATGCAATAGGAATGGAAATTCCTAAGTTCTTTTTTTTTTTTTTTTTTTTTTGGAAATCAACAGCAGTTTATAATTGTTAATGAGGTATCTTCAGCCAAGTGAATGTAATAGCGTTCGTCCATTATTGAATGTCTAATGGATGAAAATCCGTGTTTCGAATGGCATTCAAAATCCCATCCCACAAGTGTTTGAAATCAGATGACTGTAAGGTGTAAGGTCATTTTAGCATTTTGTAGTCCCTATAGTGCTTCTCTAACCACTATAAGACGATCCGAGCTTTATGGCATGGTGCATTATCCTACCGGAAGTAGCCCTATACATTAGAAAATCTAATGTGCATGTACAGATGCGAGTGGTCGGCAGTGATTTTACGATACCTCGTGATATCCAAATGCTGTTCCGGAGGTATTAAGGATCTTTAAATCCCCGCCATAGAAACAGACCCTAGGCGTTACAAAGCCTCCACTAGATTGCACAATCAATATTAGGCACCTGGGATCCACCGATTCGTTGTGTTCACGCCATATCCCAGACCTTCAAATGGCGTGAAGTAAATGAAAACGTGGTTCATCGCAACAGGCGACTCTCTTTCTAATTTTTAAGGGTACAATTTTGGTTCTTTCGTGCCCACTACAGAAGAAGCTGTTCGATTGTAGCAGAGACGAGTGGTATACGAAGGGGTGTCTGTTGTTATGGCGTATTCCCAGGTAGCGCAGCCTCGCAATCAAACGTAGGTCCAACGCTGAGCCATCGTCTTCCATTCCTAAAAAACGATGGCTCATAGTTGGGCCTATGCTGAATTCCAAAGCAGTGGTACCTGGGTTCGCTATAATGTGTGGCTGGTTGTACATAGTGAAATTCTCCACCAAATGCCGCTGCTATACTGGGCGGTTAAATGACACAACGGACCTTGTCTTGCCTCGTGCAATCGTCTCCAGTTGCGGTTGCCCTCAAACATCGACCAGTCTTTTCCGCTCACAAGAAGACAGCTAACTCTTTATTTTGTTGTTTGTACACCACTCATTGTACATTAAGCCGGAGCGTAAATGAAAAGTTTTCGAATTTCGATATGCCCTAGTGCGGAAGAATTTTGTATTATTATGTAAACCATGTGCAAAAAAATCTAGCGAAATTCAAATAATATCTTACGGTTCCACTTTACCTCCTAAATTTCGATATTTGGGTAAAATCGTCACATTTGCATGTCCGTTGTGAGAAACGAACAGTGTTCGTTACAGACTTTCCCTAGTGCGCAAAAACTATCTGTTGGTACCTAAAAGATGTGCACAATTTTTCAGGCAAAGCAACTAATACCTTATGGTTCCAATTTAATGCAACAATACTCCATGTTTAAGGAAAATTGCAATACTTTGACACCTAATGTTTACCATGTGATATTTTCCTAGTTGTGTTAGTGTGTGCACTACTGCACTGAAAGCACAACATATTGTGCAAATATGCAGTAGTGCACACTGCACACGGTGCAGCTCTTCATATTTTTCATGTTTCAGAGAAATCCTAGAATTCATCATGAGGAGGTGGCTGCACAGCAAGTTCCACCAGTGCCCAACCCTACACCCATCCATTAGGGCAAATCAATTTTCTGTTCTACTTTTTTAATCTTCAATTTCCTGTTCTTTATTAATTTTTACCCGGAAATATGATTTACCTCCAAAGGCTGGCATTATGTGCAGTGTTTCCAACAGTACTCTAATAAATCAATCCCTTTGTTCTTCGCAAACAGCAGCACATGCTTCTGTTGTCAACGTAACGCATTGCTCCACTCCCTGATTGTGACAAGGGAAGTTTTGGGTGCCCAATTGCTTAACAATGTCCTTACAGTCACTGTTGCATAGGTTCATTATTTCATCGTCGGTTAAATGAGCAGTCAATGGCAGTTCGCTTAAGACGCATGATTGCTAGTCAGTTAAGTCAGAATAAACCTCCCCCTGGTAGCTGAACTGAGGAATTTCAAATACACGGATTGCATCGCAGTTTTGTGCCCTTGATCTAAGGAACCTGAGGAAGCCAATTTCTGTGATGTTTTCTCTCGTCTGTGATCGTAGCCAGAAGTATTGATTCTAGAGGAGCAAAATAGCAATTTCTTTGGATTACGTGGTCCAGAACGCTCTTCAAAACCTGGATGAGGTATGTGGATGTATGGATGGCCTTCCATACATTCCGTGCTCCATAATGGCAATGAGGGTGTGATCTTATATGTGAACCATATGAGCGCCTCACAACAAATTCTGCCAGAATTTTAAGTGAATCCGAAGGCTGCGAAATACTAATATAAAGGTGCAAAATATGAATAGCCATCGTTTGCCACCGTGCATGGCTCATTTTCCCGGTGCTTATGTGACAGGCTTGATGACCACGTACGCATTGTCACAACGTGGCTAATGTCACACAGGTATTTCTGAGACGTGCAAAGATCCCTTGCAATTTTTTCATCAAGTTCAGGAAAACCAGCTTCGAATTTCAAAACCGGTAGATTTTCGCAGCTTTCCAGCTCTTTCCCTGAAAATGTTTTTGCGCCACTCGTTTGGCCCTCCAAATGTTGAATTAAGTGACGGAGTGTCAGCTCGTTTCCGTGCAAACTGGCATGTGCTCCACTGAAGAGGTTTTTGGCAGGCTAGCTCTAGAATTCGAATTACACCTCCTTTATACCCAGTATTAACGACGGTTCCGTCGCAGCTTATCACCAACAATTTGCTTAGGTCGATATTCTTGGCATGTCAGAAATCTAGCAGACATTTGGCAATGTCCTGTGCGGTGGAAGATGTATGAGTGATATGCCCAAGATATTTACATCCAGGTTCTTCGAGCATAGTCACGTGTTCTTCAATAATAGTTTTTTTGAACCGCTTTTCTTTCCTTTCCTTCATACATTATGGTTTGGTCCTTACGCCCGTCGAAATATAGCTCTTAAATAACTCTTAAGTGCAGTCAGATTATCGTTTTGAAGCTGTTTTCTCGTGGGTTTTTTCTCTGCCTTCTAATTTTGTGCTGAGCTACAACACTTGAAGTATCAGCTTGAGTTATCATTCCCATACCTTCCAAAAATGCACTTGCAATGACGGCTCCACACATCCAGATATCTCAACCAGGATTTAAAGAGAGTTCTGGACCGCGTAACCCAAAAGAAGGGATATTTTACCCATCCAGAATCAATACTTCTGGTTACGATCACAGACGAGAGGAAACATCAGAGAACTTGGCTTCTTCAGGATCCTTAGAACAAGGGCACAAAACTATGATGCAATCCGTGCATTTGAAATTCCTCAGTTCAACTTCCAGGGGAGGTTTATTTTGACCTAATTGACTGGCAATCATGCGTCTTAAGCGAACCGCCATTGACTGCTCATTCAAAAGACGATGAAATAATGAAACTATGCAATAGTGTCTGTAAGGACATTGTTAAGCGATTGGGCACGCAAAACTTCCCTTGTCACAATCACGGAGTGGAGCGATGCGTTAAGTTGACAACAGAAGCAACTGCTGCTATTTGCAAAGACGAACAAAGGGATTCATTTATTAGAGTACTGTTAGAAGCACGGCAAATAATGGCAGCCTTCGTAAATAAATCATATTTCCGGGTAAAAATTATCAAAGAACAGGAAAGTAAAGAATTTAGAAGAAGAACAGAAAATTGATTTGCCCTAATGGATGTGTGGTTGCGTTGGACACGGGTGGAACTCGCTGTGAAGCCACCTCCTCAAGATGAGTTCTGGCAATTTTCTGAAACATGAAAAATATGAAGATCTGCACCGTGTGCAGTGTGCACTATTGCACATTTACACAATATGTTGTGCTTTCAGTATAGTAGTGCATATACTAACACAACTAGGAAGCAAATCACATGGTCAACATTAGGTGTCAAAGTATTGCAATTTTCCTTAAATATGGAGTATTGTTGCATTAAATTGGAACCATAAGATATTAGTTGCTTTGCCTGAAAAATTGTGAACATCCTTTTAGGTACCGGCAGATAGTTTTTGCGCACTAGGGAACGTCTGTAACGAACAATGTTTTTTTCTAACAACGGACATGAAAATGTGACGATTTTACCCAAATATCGAAATTTTGGAGGTAAAGTGGAACCGCAAGATATTATCTGAATTTCGCTAGATTTTTTTGCACATGGTTTACGTAGTAATACACAACTTTTTCGCACTAGGGCACATCGAAATTCCAAAACTTTTTTTTTTTACGCTCCGGGCTATTGTACATCTTCAGCACAATTGCTCTTCCGTAGTAGGAAAGATTTACTGGTTCTGAGCAGCTTGCACCTTCACACCAAGTGTTCACTATAATGTAACTTTCAAAGTCTCGTCTTTGCTAGGCCGTCTGATAAACACAAGGATATGACATTAGAGAGATGAGTTCCCTCCGTTTGTAACGTCACTCTCATATTACACGAACTGATAAATCGTTTTCGTTTGTAACGTCACACAAGACAGCGATGAAAACCAATCGGAAGCCTTGATTTCCATGTAGTGTCATTAAAAGAGAGAACTCGTCTCCCTAATGTCATGGCCTTGTGTTATCTAGACGGCCGTGGACTTTGCCACCATCTGCGCTTCGTAGACGTCTGAATTTTTGGAGTGAATCTATCAAACGATCTAAACGCCATAGCTGCGTACGTAAGAGAGAATCAGGGCCGCGCCAACCCATGGTGCAGGGGCCGCATTGCACCCGGGCGCCACTTTATTGGAGGCGCCACTTTGACTACATAATACTTTTAATACTTTGAACCAGTGGCGTAGAAAAGGGAGGGAGTTGGGGTTTGAACCCTCCCCTCAGTAGGTGAGACACTTAGCTTTTTCTAAGTGGGGCCGCGGGTAGCCTAGTGGTCAACGTTCGTGTCTGCCGCGGAGAAGACCTCAGGTTCGATCTCAGCAGGTACGAACGCTCGAACCACTAAATATCCGCCGTGCGTCGGATGGGCACATTAAGCTGTCAGACCCCGGGTACTGGACCCCCGGTAATAAATAAGGGCGTCCTTTCACCCTTTCTACCTCAGTTCTGTGTCCCTTTCTTATCGGGCACTCTAGCCCAAATCTCCCAGCTTCCTATTTCTAAGGGTTGTTTAAGACCGGTTCTAAGTGGGGCCGCGGGTAGCCTAGTGGTCAACGTTCGTGTCTGCCGCGGAGAAGACCTCAGGTTCGATCTCAGCAGGTACGAACGCTCGAACCACTAAATATCCGCCGTGCGTTGGATGGGCACATTAAGCTGTCAGACCCCGGGTACTGGACCCCCGGTAATAAATAAGGGCGTCCTTTCACACTTTCTACCTCAGTTCTGTGTCCCTTTCTTATCGGGCACTCTAGCCCAAATCTCCCAGCTTCCTATTTCTAAGGGTTGTTTAAGACCTGAGGTCAGATACACCCTTCCTAAAATACTCTACATATGATCTGATCTGATCTTTTCCTAAGTTTATTTTATAAACAATTTTCATATTTTAAATTGCAGATATTCTTCCCAAGTATGATGCAAAATATTAGTGCATTTTGGAGGTCAAACCGAGGCTCTGAGTCTGATACTATCGTTCTCATGAAAACATTTTGAGGGTGGAGAGTATGTTTTTCGTACAACATGAACAATTGATTTTCTCCTAGGCATAATGACAACGTTGTGCTCAGTACTCTGTATCTCGCAAGATGGACAATCTTTACAGCTACTGTTACTCTTTCGTATGTAAAGATTTCAGGCATCAGCTTAGCTGCAAAAAATAAATAAATAAATAAAATAAAATAAAAATTGGTGAGGGCGTTATTGTAGACGATTCCTTACGGATCGTCGCCGTGGTGCACCACAGAAATTGATTCCGAAATTTATTTATTTTATTGATTTTGATATAACTCGGCGGAATGCAATATCATTTCTAAATAATACAAGATAAAGTGAAGCAAAGCGGTCAATGAATTTGCTTGTTGCTTCATTAATTTTTTTAAAACTACTACAATTATTGCAGTTTTCTTCATTTCATTAAGTTAGGTTCGTGTTTCGTTTTCTATTACTCTTTAAGAAGTGCGTAACGTACAAGAAACAATATTTTTCAGAACGCCACCTTCCCCTACCTCCATTTTTTATAAATACACCTGACCTAAACCTGACATATACAGAATTACCGATGTAGTAACAATTATACAGCAGAAATCTTCCCCTTTCAAATGTCCTGGGCTGGCTACGCCTACGCCTCTATTTCGGACGCCATCTGTTGAAATGTTTGTATACGCTAGAGGGAGGTAAAGTTCCAAAGACGCATGAATCAGCACATTCCAAAGACAGAGAAACAAGTTTTCGCCCACCCCCTTTTTAATTTGCTCTTGAGAGACACATGTGATTGTGAACAGGACAAGGTCAGCCGTCCCGTCAGCCCTTTTGCTATCACCAGTTTAGAAACCATTTCTCGGCGGGAGGGAGAGTAGTGCTCGGAGACTCGGAGAGCTGTGAGCTTTCATTATAAAGTACACGTGTCTACCCACGCTCACGGTGTCACCTGTTCTGTGCTCCTGTCGTGTCCACTTTCCACCCCTCGGTAATGAGAAATGGACCTAATCGCCTTGCTGATATTCAGTTGCGCTCGGTCGTTTGCTTAGGTTATTTGAGCTAGGGCTCGTAGAGTCGTAGTTGAAGTAGTAAGCAATATCAAGATGTCAGGGAAAAGGGAAAAGCTTTCGGGTACAGAATATCGCAAAAGAAAGGCCAGGAAGGAAGATGAGATAAAGAAACCTACTTCTTCTATTGCCAAATACGTAAAAAACAACAACAATAGAGCCACAGCCAGTGGCAGAAGAAGAAGCTTTTGAAGACAGAATATCGCAAAAGAAAGGCCAGGAAGGAAGATGAGATAAAGAAACCTACTTCTTCTATTGCCAAATACGTAAAAAAAAACAACAATAGAGCCACAGCCATTGGCAGAAGAAGAAGTTTTTGAAAAACTTTCCGAAACAACCAAAAATTCCATTGGGACATTGACTGGTACAGCAAATAATTCATCCCAGCAAGAGGAATACATGGACGAATTTCACGAGAGAAATTCGAATTTTGAAGAAGAGGCAATCATATGTGAGAGCCGAGAAGAAAATGTAAAGGAAGTAGAAGTAGGTGAGCAAACGAATAGGTTTTTTTTTTCTCAAAGAATAGATTGTGGGCTTCGGCCTAAATGTATTTCAGAAAACGAAAGACTGTCTTTAATAGAAACTGGAAATATTCAGCAAAAATATGCTGTATATAACAGAGATAAATCTGGTAGGAGCTTTTCAAACCGTTATTATGAAAAGAAATTAGATAACGGTGAAACTTTGCAGAGAAAGTGGCTTTGTTATTCAAAGAACAAAAATTCTGCGTTTTGCTTCTCTCTTAAATTATTTTCTGGTCAAGAAACATCCTTTAAAAAACGAGACTGGTTTATGTGATTGGATTCACTTATCCAGAGGGCTTGTAAGGCACGAAAAAAGTTTCAACTCATATCGCGTCCTGTAAGATGTAGATGGACTTAGAAAAGTCTTTAAAAACCGAAACAACCATTGATTCCGTTGATCAAAAAACTATCAATGAAGAAAAGAAACGTTGAACAGCTATCCTCAAACGTATTTGGTGAAACAAAATTTATCTTTTAGAGGGTCAGCTTCCGTTCTCGGCGTAAAGAATAACGGAAACTTTCTTCAGTTAGTAGAGACGGTTGCAAAATTTGATCCAATATTAAATGAACACGTTCGAATTTGCAAAAATAATACTCAGAATCAGAATATGCCCACATATTTGGGTGATACAATTCAAAATGAGACCATTATTATTTTAGCAGATAAAACAAAGGAGAATATCCTAAATTGCTTAAGGGAATCAAAATATTATTCAGTCATAATGTGTTGTACTCCAGATTTGAGCCACAGAGAACAAATTTCGATTATTTTAAAAGTTGCTTACATTAACAAATTAGAAAAAAAAGTATAGATAAGAAAACATTTTTTAGAATTTTTTCCAATCGAAGATACAACAGGATTTTTTCTAACAGAATATTTATTAAACTTTCTTAAAAGAAATAATGTAGATTTAAAGGACATTGGGTGCCAGGGATACGACAATGGATCAAACGAGAGGAAAACATAACGGATTACAGAAAAATATTCGGGATGAAAATCCTTGTGCTTTTCATGTTCCTTGTGCTGCACATTCCTTAAATTTGATAACAAACAATGCGGCTAAGGCTTCTTTTCAGACTATTGATTTTTTTTCAATCGTTGAAGAAATTCATGGTTTTTTTCCTCTTCCACACACAGGTAGATGATTTTAAAGGAACATACTCCATTACTGAACGTTAAACACCTTTCAGGAACTAGATGGGAGAGAAGAATAGAGGCGATAAAACCTCTTTGTTATGACATTGGCTCGTTGTACGGTTCGTTATTTTAATTGACTAATGTTGAAATTTACGATGCCAAAACTATTCATCAAGCAACTGCGCTGTTAAATAAAATTAAGTCTTTTAAATTTTTATGTTCTATTGTTTTTTGGTATAATGTATTATCAAGAGTGAATGTAGTGAGTGAGATATTACAGAAAAAAGATATAAATCTGAAAGAAGTACTGGAACATTTGGATAATCTAAAAAAGTATTTACAGCAATATAAGTCTCAATCCGGATTTGAAAGCATGATTACTGATGCCAAAGAATTAGCTGATAAGATAAATGCCGAAAATACATTTCCGGCAGTAAATGTAGTTAGGCAAAGATCAAGAAAACAACAATTTGATTACGCAGGAAAAGATACTATTCTTGATCCTAAGGATCATTATAAAGTTAATTTTTTTATTTAATTTTATATCAAACTCTTATTTCCGTGAAAGAAAGATATGAGTTGTTGCCATTCCATATTGATGACTTTATGTTTCTATTCGACATGAAAAAAACAGGTAACTTTAATGAACAGGGCATTCTTAAAAGATGTAAAAATTTAGAAATGAAACTTAAAAATGAATTAGACATTAACGGAAATGATCTTGGCGATGAAATAAAAACAATAAAACAATTCATAACAAGTGACACGAATCCCGAAGGAATATTAAATTACATTATAAAAAATGACTTAATAGAAATGTTTCCCAATCTCTTTATCGCATTAATAATATTGTTAACTCTTCCCATTAGTGTAGCATCTGGGGAAAACGCATTTTCAAAATTAAAAATTATAAAAAAATATTTAAGAACAACCATGTCTCAAGAGAGATTAACAAATCTGAGTTTGTTATCAATTGAAATGAAATTTGCGAAAATTTGGACACACAAGCTTTTGGCGATGAATTTTCAAGTAGAAAATCAAGAAAAAATAAATTTTACAGTTCGAAATATTATTTTCATATTTAACTTTGTAGGAATACTTGTACGATATTTCACGTTTGCCACTTAGGCTGCACGGCACCTGCACGTAAATAAAAAAAATATTGCAGCTTCAGCAATGTATCTGTGGATTTCAAGCATATGAAAACTTAAACGACAGACGAGATGGACTGCAGTCTGCAGATTATGTTATTTCTTATTTGATTTATTTTTTATTGCACTATGTCAACAAATGAATATGAATATCTAAATATGTTTATTCACAGCAGAATACACTTGAAACTATTCTAACCTGCGAGTAAGTCGAACACACCTCAAAACCAAGTAATTAATTTTCAGGTGAATCAACATTTCAACAAATTACGAAAAGTATCATGTGATGCTGTAAATGTTAAACACTTCAAATTTTTCTGCCAATCTATAATATGGATGAAATAGGTGATATATTGGTGATGATCTGATTGATCTCTATAGAACTGATAAAGTTTTACGCAGCAACCAGCAAGATCAAGATACACTTGTCCAAGAAGGAAACTAGGACTAGGACACCCCGTGCAAATATCTTCTAACCTGACCTCTGAGGGATTCGCTGGGCTCCTTACGACCTAACCCCGTGAGATATTCTAGCCTTTACTTTTTGATGCTCAACGGTGCTGCCCCCAATCCTAATAGATTCAAAAGGTCTCACTACAATGCAGCGATTTAACTAAACCCTATCAATGTAAGGTACTCATTTTCATTACTATTTTACACATTGTGCGTATTAATGAAATATACAGTCTGTCAAAGAAGTATCTAAAAGCAAATTCGACTTCATCTGAGAAAAATAATGCTATATGTATAAATTGCTCTTAGCACTCTGATTACTAAAACATAACTTATTAATTCTTAAAATGAATTGTCAACTCGATACATTTTTTGACTATATATATATGGAAATTTCTATTACTTTCCGAATATACAGTGTTTTGCTAAAAATGTCTCTAATCATATTCGATTAGATTATCATACGTTTGATTTCATGTTTATTTTGCCGAAATACACAATTGATCAAATCAATTGTGTATACTAATAAAAACGCTGAAATCCATTTTATTGGTGTAATATTAGAAACACTAGTACAAATCGCTAGATTTCACCACCACGGGTGGCTTCTTCAGGGAGAAGTATTCCAACGCAACAAACAAAAAACAGAGTTCCAGTTATGCATTCAAAAATAGAAGTTTGTAATAGATATTATAGAACGTGCGCGTCATATTTTAGATGTGTGATTAAGAGCGCGCGTATTAATGAGCGTGCGCCATACATGTGGGAGGTCCATTGACGTTTCCTCGTTGCATATCCCGTGGCTATATAGGATTTCTGTAGTTTCTCTGAGGAGGGTGGCTCTGGCGGTTTTGTATCATGCTATTTTCTTTATTTGTCCCCACAGAGGTGTTGCAGAGTTGTTGGCGACTTCACGCGTTAGTGCCGTAGTGAGAAGTCCTCTTTTGACATCTCTTTGATGTTCCTGGAGCCTTAGTCTCAGAGATCTCTTGGTCATGCCCACATAGTTTTGGTGTGGTATATTGCCGAAAATACGTATACTAATATAATAATTTTAATTATCGAGGGGCGGCAAACAAAAGTTTGCACCCGGGCAACGAAACCCCTTGGCGCGGCCCTGGAGAGGATCGCACGTGTCTGATTGTTTTTCGGGTATATTCAATAATGTGCTACATTAGTGTATATCTGGTTTGCAATGCCTTGCATTTACTGTCGAAGGAATGCCAAGTATGTGAAGGAACTGTGATCTAAATAACTAATCCATAGCTCGTTCCTGACATAAATGCAATGATGGATTTCTGTTTAAAGAAGACGAACTAACGGACTGGTCTAGCTAACTTTAAAAGCTATTTAGTTTAAAAGCCTTCTTGAAAGCCTAGTTTTGGCAAAAACGGTCACAATTTGTGAACCACTGAACTTCTGTACTCTATTCCCCCCAAGCATATGAAAACAGCATGCAAGCCATCATCAGTACGATACACCCTCAACGAACAGCATGAAAATCCCACCATTTGTATTGAGAAATCTGAGCTGTAGATCAGGAAAATTGCAGTAGACAATCTATCGAAACCTTATTTTTCCAGCAAAAGTTGTTCTAACATCGATTTTTAATGAAGTTGGGAAAGGATA
Organism: Macrothele yani; assembly: GCA_039090855.1. Taxonomy (NCBI): domain Eukaryota; kingdom Metazoa; phylum Arthropoda; class Arachnida; order Araneae; family Macrothelidae; genus Macrothele; species Macrothele yani. The sequence continues at coordinate 92,096,924 of CM077025.1, forward strand.
TAGTCAGCTATCTTTATCATTCAGTTGGCTATCGATAAAAAAATCACCTGATGGACCGTTTTTTCTGTAGAAGTTTTGTTTAACACCTGTACTTAACGCATTTACTTTGTCCATCAGTATAACCAATAGCAATATCTTACCCGTAACAAGAGGGCCCGAAAAATCAAATTTAATTTGCTGCAAAATTGTAGGGAGGACACGCCCACTCGTGTACACTTTCTCTCGCGGAGTATTCCTTTTCCGATTGCAGACGTGAAGTACAGTATTTTCGTACTGCTCAGTATTCTAATCGGTAATCGGTGCCAGATCACCAAACTATAAAACTCGATAAGGCTTTAACTTTGGCCATAACGAAATATCCTTCTTGCAGTTGTTGAAATCTTTGTTTCCTACTTATTTCAGGAAAAGCTTTTCTGTAGACTTTAAGAAAGTATCATATATATTTTTATATAGCATGTAGTTTACATTTTATTTCTCTAATTATCATTGTCGAAGATTTCTAGACGGTACTACGAGCTGGGTTCGGATTTGAGTCTCGGAAGAGGCATCCGTGACGCGTTTATTTTAGGGACCTGGCTTTCTTCCTTTCTTGGAACCAGTGTCACCAAATTCGCGACAAACGACTGCGAATAATCTTTAGAGTTGCTCATGAGGTCATGAATCCAGTCCAGTAAAAAGAAAGATCTATTTCCAGATTATCCATTCCAGAAATCGAATGCTGATGTATGCGTGTAAGAAGTTGCACATGCAGTGATAAACTTTCCGTACAGGTTTCGCATAGAAATTTGTAGAATCAAATTAATTCCAATAAACGGTATAGTAAACTGAGACTTACGCGTCGTCGGTATAGGACTTGCGAAAATAGCTGTGTGATCACATGCAAAAAGATCTCGCAACGCAAAACATTCCGAATTTAAGGAAAACAAATTGTTCCCTTTGAATTAAGCAATTTCGACATCCTTTTTCTTAAAAGAATTTATTAATTACATAGACTACCCTTCAGTGTAAATATAATTTTACGAAATTTCCACTTAAGGTGGGAGAAAGTTCTCAAATAATAGCTTTCGTGCTTTTATCTTCGGGCATCAGATAAAATATTTTCTTATGTAAAAGGACTCATTTAATTTATTGGTTCTAGGAAATGGGCGGCGGTTAAAATGGGTCACTAACAAAAGATTTCCGCCAAAATCAACTCCATTGTGCTCTCAGATGAAAATAACTCTAAGTGCACCTATGAAAACTTCGCGGAATAGAAGCAGTAAAATAAATGTTCTCCTAACCGTCTGTCATTAACACGTGAGCGACACGGAAGTACACTTTTTTTAGTTAAAATCGCACATTTACGAATTCAAAAAAAAAAAAACACTGGCGAAGAGTGCTAGTGCAATCTTGATAAGCGCCATACTATTTACTGTGCTACCCCTCAGTTTAATAGCCGTTTTCTTTTCCGGAGATTTTATGACTTTTTCTATTATGAAAGGAATTGAGCAGATATATTTCTGTCTCATTTTTAAGAACGGAGAGGCCTGTGTTAGCTTCCTAATTATTCAAGAAATATGATTTCAATGCTTCTCTCTTTCATTTGGTGGCAATACAGTCTTCAGAAAGTGGTTCAGTCACTATTAAGGACAATTCCTCCTTGAAAAGCATGAAGCGCAGAAAAATGCTACTTATTTCGTCCAAACAATCATGTGTTGTTTTATATTGTGATGTGGGTTTTAGTTTCCTGAGGAGGACATAGTGTGGCTGGCGAAATATTTTTAAATGAATTTTTTAAAGTCTTTGAAGAACACTGGTATCCGGCCCACGAAAGAAAATTTAAATCCCCGATCCGCCGAGTGTAAACAGCATGGTAATAAAATGAGATATCCAGAAAGCGGCAAGTTCAGAACTGCATCGACGCTCGACTCCAACTAACGACGCTCAGCCGAGTTTCATTTTTTTAAATCCTTTAACAATTAAATATATTATTTTTCATACACACGGTAACTACCATTTTCAGTAACAAATTTAACATCATATTACACCGCATTCAGCTAACTACAGCTAGAAATCCAGCATTGATGTGTATGTTATATTCTCGAGTTCCTTTAGCTACAGGTGACAGCATATAAGTCGAGCAAGCGAAATGGATGAATTCAGTAGAGCGAAAAGGCGCAGGGAGTGTCCTGTGATTTAGCAGTATTGTGTATCTGAACATCTTAGAAAACTTTCTCGCTTTACAACTGCACATAGACACGGAGCGTGATATGCTGGTTCAAAAAGATGGCGCTCCTCCACATTTTTCGAAGGATGTCTGCAACTTTCTCTGCGTTCATTACCCTCTGAAAGATGTCAACTGTAGACGTTCTGTTCAACGCATGGCTTCGAAGGTCACAGGACTTAACAACTTTGAATTTTTCTTCATGGTACTATATTAAGGATACTGTCTAGGTGCCTCTGATGTCTCACTGCGTTACTAACCCGGATTTCATGAGCTATGTTGCAAGTAAATAGACGATGTCATCGCTGTGTCCACGTTATTTTATAAACAACGCATAGAAACTGAAAAATTGTTCATCGACACCGCTTGGATCGAATCCCAGATCTCTCGATAACTAGCCGAGTGCGTTCGCTTTACGCTACGGTGCCAACAATTCACAGAGTTATGTGTGGTTTATCAGTCGGCATCTGGCTACATAAATCCTTATTAATGGGTTCATCAGATGATGTGTCGCCATCTGGTGGCTTTCAACAGAGCAAGCTATTTAATTACAGCTGATAAATCCAAAGTGCGATAGAAATGGTGAATATATTTCAAATATGTGGAGATAATGCCAACAGACGCTGTGTTGCAAATAGATAAAGCAATGCTGGACAGGACCTGTTACAAATCGGATTGTCGCTGGATATATGCTGTGTTACCAAGCGAGCGCATGTTGAACACGTGTAAGAAGAAATTGAGTATTTACCTAACTACATAATATGTGCTTTAATCTCAAATATGAATTGAACACGAGATGTGATTTTTTAGCGTTTTTGACAGTACGGTCGCTGCATTTAGGTAGTCCGCCTCTCAGGCCCAGTCATTATAGTTAGTGTTTAGGAAGCATGCCCTTACTGAACGTTCCTCTCAATCAATTCATATGACTTCTGAAACATTTATCAACAAAACTATGACCACATATATATGATCCTGGTTTTGTTAGGATGCTGTTGACCAGGGGTCGTCAACCTTTTAATACCTACCGCCCACTTATGTATCTTTGTTGATGGTAAAATTCCCTTACCGCCTACTTTTGTATCTTTGTTGATGGTAAAATTCCCTTACCGCCCACTTTTGTATCTTTCTTGATGGTAAAATTCCCTTACCGCCCACTTTTGTATCTTTGTTGATGATAAAATTCCCTTACCGCCCACTTTTGTAACTTTTTTGATGGGAAAATTCCCTTACCGCCCACTTTTGTATCTTTGTTGATGGTAAAATTTCCTTACCGCCCACTTTTGTATCTTTGTTGATGCTAAACTTCCCTTACCCCCCACCGTTGCCGCAGTAACTCAATTTAGCGCAAGTGCAAATTAATATTTAGAGTGGAGTGTTTGTACAAAATATGTACTTACATTTATCTTTTTATTTATACTTTATGTATGTTTATACATATTGGGTTGTCGGAAAAGTCATGACGTATTTTAGTCATGTTTCGCAAAGGTCATTTATTGATAGAAAGAACAAAGATCAATCAATGATATCATGCCCGTTTTGTTCGATAACTTTTTGCCATCTCTCAGTGAGCTGCAGAATGCCTCGTTCATAGAAGGGCCTCCTTTCGTGGCGAAAACCTGTAAAAGGTGCTGACTTACAGCCTCATCTGAATTGAACGTTATAATATGCAAAGACTGTTGAAGAGAGCGAAACAAGTGGTGGAAGTATGACGGCGCAAGGTCAGGCGAGTATGTTGGGTGTGGCAACACATCCCACCCAAGCTCCATTAATTTTTGGCGGGTGATCAAACTTGTGTGTTGTCGTGATGGAACGCAACACCTTTACGATGAACGAGCTCTGGACGTTTCTGGATGATGGATTCGTTCAAACTGTCCAAATGCCGACAGTACACATTCAAATTCATTGCTTGGTTCCGTGGTAAGAGCTCGAAAAACACGACACCTTTAAAATCCCCCACACTGAGACCAGAACCTTCCGCTGATGAATGTCTGCTTTGGATGTCGTTTGAGGTGAAGCAGCACATCGGGACAAAGACCGTTTGCGTAGCACATTGCTGTACACAATCCACTTTTCGTCACCAGGTATCAGTCGCTTCAAAAAAGGATCGTTTTCCTCACGTTTAAAGAGCATATCGCAGATGTTTATACGCGCCGTCAATTGAGCTTCTTTGAGTTCAGGAGGAACCCACACATCGAGCTTGCTTACGTATGCCAGCTTCTTCAGGTGGTCATGAACGCTTGAATGATGGATGTGCAATGGGTCTGTATTCTCTCGTGTCGTGTAACGTGGGTTTGACCCGATCAATGCCTTGATTTGGTCGTTATCAGCCTCGGTGGGCCTCCCCGACCGAGGAGTATCGTTGAGGTCAAAATCACTAGCACGGAATTTTGCGAACCACCGCTGGCACTGACGTTCTTGTAGAGCATTATCACCTCACACTTTACGCAACTTTTCACAAGCTTAACTAGCTTTCTTCCCTTTACGGAAGTAAAACAGTGAAATATGGCGAAAAAGCACAGTTTGGTCTTCCATCATCAACTTGATGTCAAATCTCCGCAAATCAACCAAATCGCTCACTATTCCTTTTAGACTGCAGCTAGAACTGGCACCTGTCGAATGCCATAGCGATAACAGAGCTGGGCATGCCTCTAGTAGTTACAAAACCGCCCAACCGCCATTGGGGGCCAAAATACGTCATGACTTTTCCGACTACCCAATAAATAATTTCAATTTAATGAGTTTGGCAAGAGGTCATACATTTCATTCACTTCACTTCATTTTATTTATTTAGTTGTGGCATGAAGATACATAGTATATACCGGGTGATCCAAAAGTCTTGCACATTTTGAAAACGTAATAACTCGCGGAGTTTTGAGAGTAGGGCGACGCGGTTTGCTTAGAAATGATCAGGATGATATCGGGTTTGTTTTTTATGAAATCACATTCATTTTTATTCCTTTTATTTACATCTTTCATCGCCAGATGGCGCCGTACGCAAACAGGTCTGGGATAGTGGGTATAATAGCAGCAGCTGGGAAGCAACCGCAAGTCACAGCGGTCCGTGTCAGTATGCTGTCATTACCGGACAAAACGCTCTTGGTAAAATTGTTCTATTGCAACGCTGAACGTAAGAGTGCTGCGTTGAGAGCCTACCGGTCACTGAAAGGTGATCGCAGTGGGAAAGGACCGATGGAAAGTGCTGCGCTGCGGCGAATGGTGAAAAGATTCGAGGAAACGGGATCTTTGGCAGCACACCCACGAAGCGGTAGACCACGAACACGTGCTTCTGCAGCTGAGACGATTACGCAGGAAATGGATGTGATTGCAATGCCATCCGCACATGGAGACCCTAATGCTCGCCATGTTCCTCGGCCAACAGGCATTCCATAAGGGACTGTATGGCGAACACTACACCGGATTCTGCACACGTACCAGTAAAAATTTAAACGGCATCAGGAACTGCAAGCGGGCGATTACGTGCAGGGTCAGGAGTTCGCAGCATGGTTTTTTCGACAAATGGATGTGGACCGAGAATTGGCTGATGAACGTTTTATGGACCGATGAGGCACACTTTTGCCTAAACGGAGCGGTAAACTCGCACAACTGCCGCATCTGGGCCACGGAACACCCCCGAGCAGTCGTTGAAGCGCCACTTCATCAGCCGAAAGTGACAGTGTGGTGTGGATTCACGGCTTCCTTCATTATCGGTTCTTTTGTTTAAGAGGTCCGCGGCACCTCCTTCGAAACCGTTTCAGCGACAGGTGCACGTTATGCGACCATATTACGAACGTACGTTATCTCTATCTTGCAAGAACGGGATGCAGTGAATCTGTGCACATTTATGCAGAATGGAGCACCACCCCACACCGCACGTTTTGTTAAACAACTGCTGCAAGAGACGTTTGGCGCAAATCGTGTGTTGAGCTGACACTTTCGGAAGTCCTGGGTCACCAGATTGGACATCCTGCGATTTCTGGCTCTGGGGTTACCTAAAATCACAAGTGTGGAGATGTCGCCCCACTTCATTGCCCATGCTGAAAGATGCCATTCGACACCATGTGGCAGCTATACCACCGGACATGCTCTTCAAAGCTGTCCATGATGTTTTCTTTTGTCTGCAGGCAGTGCTGGAATAGGACGGCCATCACATTGAACACCTGGTACAATGAGGTGTCTATTTTTCTCAACACTTCCAACCTGTGGGTTGCTGCGCTATCTGGCGGTGAAAATTTTAAGTAAAATGAGCAAAAATGTATGTGATTTCATAAAAAAACCCGATGTCATTCTGATCATTTCTACGTAAACGCGTTGCCCTACTCTCAAAACTCCGCGAGTTATTACGTTTTCAAAATGTGCAAGACTTTTGGATCACCCGGTATATTAACGTGACAATTAATGATTGTTGACAACTTGGAAGAAAGCGGGAAAAGGCTATTAGGCCTGATATAGCCCTCTTCTCCGTGAAAGAAATAGTTACAAACATTAAGACAAACCAGGGAGCGACAGCATTTAATTACATAAAGATAGATCGTGATAATTACATGAACACATATCATGATGGCAATTATGTAAAACATAAAAGATGTTATTTCTTCAAAAAAAAAATTGTTACATATATATATAGCCAAAAATTAGAGATAAGGGTGATAGGAAGTTCACATGGGCATCCCCCGTGCAGAGTGGAACTGACCCAAAACGAACGCAGGCGATTAATAGGCTGACAGCAGGACTTTACAGCAGTGTTTCATAATTGATGAACATGGGAAAACAGTGGTGTTCTGAGCGACTTTGATCGTGGACGCATTGTCGGCGCAAGACATATGGGTGACTCCATCGTCGAAGTTGTAAGAACTCTAAGGTTTCCAAGGGCAACGTATCAACGGTGTACTACGAGTACTTATTTCCCGCAACTGCAGTGTAGCGCAACGAGTTTCGATATCTTGCTGGCGGAGCAAGAGGAGATAAAGTGATCACGTGACTTTTATGTTTCGCCTATCTTAACACTGGAAGAAGGTGATAGCATTTCTAACTGCAGGTGTTCCAGCTTGTGCATTCTTTTTCTCAATCTCCATTATTGAGAATTTCGGAACAGAAACAAGAGGGAAAGTTTTTATAAAAAAGTGTGGGCTACGGCTACTTTACGAGGGGCATATGTTTTGACCTAAGCTAGTACTGTTCAGTGTAAAATCGATTTCTAACAACTGATGTTTAACTAAGAGGTAAATGCGCTTGTCTCGTTTATGAATTGTTTCGAGCTGCGGGAGTGAGTTATTTTCGCAGCAAGCAGGATTTTTCGATACCCGCCAGCATCCTGTCTTTCTCTTATTATTGTGCACATTACTTTTTTTTCCTTCTGAGAGCAAATGTTGGCGGACCTTACGTACCTGACATGTTACAATTCAATCAAATAGTTGTGTGAGAGTTTAATAATTTTATTGCACATAAGTGGAGACTTTATGTTACTCAGATTTCAATGGCATTTTTTTCTTTCAATTTATTTTCATGTCTTCCATAAGTGGCTTCATGTGACATAGAACGAAGGAACTAAGGATGCCTAAATATCAGCACTAGTTTTGAAGTTATGGTGTGCAATATATAGTATTCTACGATATGCATTGATGACTGTAATAAATTGAAACATTTGTTTGTCTTCTGAAAATCGATTTATCATTTGCGTCCTGCCTTTTTATTTGTACTTGGTTCGAACTCGTTTTCTGTATCGTTCTTGATGTTGTGTCAATATTATTTACTAAGAATTACTAAGGTGATTTTGATATAAACACGGATATATATATTCGAAGATTGTGATATTAAAAAAATGTAACCAGATCAGAAATTTTCAATTTTCGATTTGGTGGAAATGAATGAATTAGCAATGCGGAACGAACTCAACTTGGCACGAAAAGGATGCTGGATTATTGTGTTATTTGTATTGCAAAACTAAGTTAACTTTTTAAATGACATTAGAAGAAATGCATCGTTTTTGGAAGTTGACAGAAAATACAAAAGAATTGCACTAACGCCCTTCCTAAATGGATCTAAATAAATATAAGCTCATACTCTTTCTCTCTTTTATATAATAAAATTACCTAACAAAGAAACGCGCTACTGCTTTGAATGGTTTCAGACAGAATTCTTGGATTTCTTTCAATTATGCTTATTAAACAAAGGAACTAAATCTGTTTTGTATTTATTACTGATAGCAAGTAGTTGCTGTCAGTAACTGAGAGATGTTTTTTCAGTAAGTTTGCTGCTCATAACTAACAATTATCCTCACTATGCGAAATTTTCTATTTGTACTGCAGAAATGTATTTTGTATTATAGCATATGTTTATTTGAGTGTTCGTTTTATGTCCGTCGTTAACTATCATGATCTGTTAACAATAATTCTTTGGGTGTTTACCACAAGAATTCTAAGAAAATATCTTAAAATAATCTAAATAACGTACGCAAAGCTATTTGTGCAAAGGTCAATCTTTTTAAAATGAATTATATCTGAGAAACGAATGTAACTCATTTTCCAGACATCCTCCATCGAAAAGGGCTACCAGTTTTAGAAATGGCTTTGTTTACCATGTTTGCGAAAACGGTTGTGTTGTGCAACCTCCGATCTCTTTCTTTGTAGCTCTACATCATATGAAATATCTTTTGGAAGATGCATGTACGCAGCTCTTTTTAAAGTCACGTTTCAACAGATATGAAAGCATGATAACCGTCCTTTAAATTCTTCTCACACATAGATGCCTCATTTGTATAACGTAACATGCTTACATAACAACTTATGTTTAACTTATAAATCGTTTTATGATTTAAAAATGAAATACGTAGACGCATTAGCAATTTTCATATTTACTATCTGTATAATTAGAAGAAACTTACCCGTAAAAATGTTACATGAAAATACTTAAAACCTTAGATTACATAACCATTCAAGTTAAAAAGAACCAGGTAAAACAATGTGCTATAGTATATAGTACGTATCACAGTGCCTGCTTGCCAAAGGTATTTAGAAAGAATAAAATAGGTCGAATCGCGTTTGTTTTTCTATCGCCAGTGTGGTGTCTTCCACGAGCTGAGGTATGACGTCACAGAGCAGGTAAACGATGCTGGAGCAAAGTCAAGCCACGTCTATACCTTGTGCTTCTGTATCGATTACTCTCTGTATTTCTTTTTCAATTTTAGAAACGCTTTGCCGCTTTCATTCATCAAATCTTTCTTCATTTGTTTTCTATGTAGCGTACACATATCTTAAAAATACATGGATGCGTTGCTACGCGTTGAAGCAATAACAGTTCGAAGCAAACTTCTCCGGAACCACATATTACACAATGGAAAATCTTTGCAGTTTGTTGAGCAGCCATAACGAAGCAGGTATATGATCTTTTGATGGAATATGATAGTCCAGAATTAAAGGCACCTCATAACTTAAAATGAATCCATACAAACGTAAGAGTCAACGTGACACAGAGTGGTCTTAGCGGCACAGATGCTATCTAGCAGAAAAAGCAAAGCAGTTAACCATTTTTCTACTAAAAAAAATTAGCTAGTATCATAAATTATGAACTGTAGATTACCCAATTTCAAAGCGCCATTGCAGTGTGCTTTTGGGAAAAATTAGATGCACAACAGAAAATTTTGAGCGAGACGTATTCTACGCTTTCATCAAAGCGTGTTTTTGGAAGATATAAACTTCATCCATTATAGACTGAGTGGATTGTATCCACAGCCTCGTGTAGAAGTTAGCCATTATACAAAGAAAATTTCTAATATCTTGCTATTGTAGCGACGTAAGATTTTTTTTTTTTTTTTTTTTTTTTTGATTGGAGGTTTAACGACCACCGTGAGCAACTCAATGGGCTATAAGCAGTCGCCCGTCCCTAATTTAGGGTCACTGGTTCCAGGGAAGGGAGAGAGCCAGTGCCGTAAGACAAACACAACATCCATGCCTCACCGGGATTCGAACCCGGACCCCGTTCGGACGAATGATCAGAGGCCATCGCTTATACCACTGCGCCACCGGGGCGGCGACGTAAGATGGAAGATGGGTTTCTATTACTAGAAGTACAAAAGCCGTTCCATAAAAACAGATATTATTTTTTTGAGTTGGCAACGGTGCGTAGGGGGAAAATACAAGGAGGTTAGAAGAAGAGGAGGTGAAGGGACCCATTTTGAGTGAAGCCAAAACAGATCAGCTGTTTCTGTCCTCTCTCTGAGGTGGAGGAAGTCTGCGCTGCGAGAGTTCGGGAACGTGACGTCACTCCCTGTGGCTTAAGCAGTTTTGCTTAGTGCATGCAAACCAAGGATGGAAAGAAGGAATATTTCGGACTTTTTATTTCTTAACATTAGGCTTTTGGTTATATTTTAAATATGGTTACTCGCACATGGGCAGTATGCATGGTTACTTGCACATGGGCAGTAAGTAACCATGCGCACTATGCATGGTTACTTGCACATGGGCAGTAAGTAACCATGCGCACTATGCATATCCGCTCAAAAAATCATTATTTTGTTCAATTTTTTAAAGAAATACCAACACATATTTTCCTGAAAGAAATACGGGATTACGCCATATAATACAAATCCTGAAGATGACAATCCGATTTTTGGCGTAAATGTGACAAGGATGGTAAGTCAGATAATATTTGAAAACTTGAAAATTCCAGATTCGCTAAACATGAATGCCGGTTGCTTCGACTGGCGAATCCTGTGATGGTTAAATTCAAATTGATCGGAAACTTGAAACTTGGTCGTTCTGGGTGGTGTAGTGGTTAGCATACCTAGGCGTTTTCTGGGAGACGCGGGTTCGAGTCCCGCTCCAGGACGATGAAAATTTTCAAGTTTTCAAATATTATCTGACTTACCATCCTTGTCACATTTACGCCAAAAATCGGATTGTCATCTTCAGGATTTGTATTATATGGCGTAATCCCGTATTTCTTTCATGATTTATCTGCTTCTCCGGGCAATCACGGGATAGGATTATTAACCTCCAGATTCGCTAAACATGAATGCCGGTTGCTTCGACTGGCGAATCCTGTGATGGTTAAATTCAAATTGATCGGAAACTTGAAACTTGGTCGTTCTGGGTGGTGTAGTGGTTAGCATACCTAGGCGTTTTCTGGGAGACGCGGGTTCGAGTCCCGCTCCAGGACGATGAAAATATTTTCAAGTTTTCAAATATTATCTGACTTACCATCCTTGTCACATTTACGCCAAAAATCGGATTGTCATCTTCAGGATTTACATATTTTCCTGTTTTTTCTAGAAATTTTGTATTATGGGAATGAATATTTCAGCCTCAATGTTTTTCATGTCTGTATGGGTAGAGTAAGGATCCGAAAAATCCGTTCAAAATCGCGATTTCCCCGTAGAGATATACAGGGTATTTTCTTAGGTTGGGCACATTGGCGTAGTCAGCTGATGAAAAGTGGCATCACGCCAGAAGCACAGGGAGAGGCGCTGTTGCCATCTCCTCTTATTCTAACCTCCTTGGAAAAATAGCCAAGCAGACGACTAACAGAATTTAGGAAGCATCTTTGGCAACAGTTATTAGCCGTGATAGACGATTCTGGTTTAGTTATTGCACAGTTAAACGTTTAAGGCACGTTTGCATTTCGCCATACAGCTATGGAAGTGAGTGATATAGGTTTAAGAAATGAAATGCGTTGTACGATAAGATTTTGCTATCGTTTGGGTAAAACGGCTCTAGAAACAGTTGATTTAATGAAAAAAGCTTACAAAGATAAATGGTTGGGTGAGTCATCGATATTTAGATCGCACCATGATTTAAAAAAAAGGGCGTTTTTCGGTAGAACTCGTTCCTAGGGCTGGTCGACATGAAAGTGTTGTTACGGAGCGTATTGTTAATAACACTGTTTGGGCAAACCTGCAAAAAGATTGACGAATGACGTTTGAAGACATAGCAGCGTCAACTATTATTTAAAAAACGCCGGCATTCCGCATTCTACGCGACATATTACTGCTGCATCGTGTGTGATCCAGATGGGTACCTCATCACTTGAGAAGAGAACAGTTGTTAGCATGAGTTCAGGTGTGTCACGAGTGGAAACAAATTATTGCAAAGGATCCAAACTTTCTAAACACAGTAGTAACTGCCTATGAAGCATGGGTACACTATTTTTTTTTTTTTTTTTGGTTGGAGGTTTAACGACCACCGTGAGCAACTCAATGGGCTATAAGCAGTCGCCCGTCCCTAATTTAGGGTCACTGGTTCCAGGGAAGGGACAGAGCCAGTGCCGAAAGACAAACACAACATCCATGCCTCACCGGGATTCGAACCCGGACCCCTTCTGGACGAATGATCAGAGGCCATCGCTTAGACCACTGCGTCACCGGGGTGGCAGGTACACTATTTTAACCTCCTCACAAATCGCGCAACGAGTGTCTGGTAACATACAGGATCCCCGTCCTCCAAAAAAAGAGCGCCAAACCAAATCAGCTAGAAAGGTGATGATGATAATATTTTTTGATCAGAAAGGTGTAGTCTACCAGCATGCCGTTCCTCCACAAATTTCTGTCAATGCTGAATATTACATTTCAGTTTTGAAGCGTCTGCGACGACATATATCGATGAAGCGACCAGAACTAGTGGGAAAGTGAACCCTACACCATGATAATGCCTACCGACATGTGGCTGTTTGTGTTCAACAGTTTCTTACGAAATGAAGCATTGAAATCATGCCACAGCCTGCCTACAGTCCTATCTTCACCTAGTGCGATATCTGGTTGTTTCCAATAATAAAGGAGAAGTTCCGTGGCGCAACATCCAATGCAGATGCTGACGTTATTCAAGCTGTGTACGGATCGCTAAAGCAGCTTTCACAAAATGCTTTCCCCACATGCTTTGAAAAGTGGACTGAACGATTGGATCTTTGCATATCATCCGAGGGAAGAGACTTTGAGAAAGAATAACATATATGCTGTACCTATATTTCTTCATGATTTTACGCTCAGTTTTTATGGAACGGCCGTTGTATATTTTTCCAACAAGAGTTACCAAATACTTTTCTCATAGTAAGCATCGAATAGTATTGATGCCATATTCCCTATTTTCTCTGCTATTTTTTCCATCTTCTTTAAAAAATATTTGAGCGTTTGTACAATTTTTCTTTTAAAATGATTATCACGAAACTGGCACTGTTTATTTAATTAAAAATACCCGGAGCTTACGAAGATTTGTATCTCTGTGCGATTTTGGCCCAGCATCGCTTATGGTCGCCGTGACGTCACACCGCCACCAACAGAAGCGCGACGGTAGCGCGCTTACGATGAACCAATCAGAACCTCATTATATATACATATCTTGCGTTCGCCCGTGAGCACTATTACCCCTTCACCCTATTTGAATAATTCCTTTTGCATTGGGCATCTTAGTTGATAGTATGATGATCGTTTCCTTTTCGTCTTTTCCTCATGCATTTTTTTTTATTAGAGTTTTTTTTTTTTTTGGAGATTTAACGATCACCATGAACAACTCAATGGGCTATAAGCAGTCGCCCGTCCCTAATTTAGGGCCACTGACTCGAGGGAAGGGAGACAGCCAGTGCCAAAAGACAAACATATCATCCATGCCTCGCGGGATTCGAACCAGGAGCCATCTCGGACGAATGATCAGAAGCCATCACTTAGACCACTGCGTCACCGGGGCGGCTTATTAGAGGTTTAACGACCACCGTGAGCAACTCAGTAAGCTATAAGCAGTCGCTCGTTCCTAATTTTGGGCCACTGGTTCCAGGGAAGGGAGAGAGCCAGCAGCGCCGTAAGACAAACACAACATCCATGCCTCATCGGGATTCGAATCCGGACCATTTTCGGACGAATGATCAGAAGCCGTCGCACAGACCACTGCGTCACCAGGGCGGCACCTCATGCATTATTTCGCAGCTAGACGGCGTAAATATAGATGTATCGAATTCAAAATATACACTCTGTAAAGAAATTATAAATACACAGAAATATTCCAGCTATTTCTTAATTATCTGCTGTAGATTGATAGTTGCAACGCAAAAGAAAAAAAAACAAAAATAAACCCTGCAGAAAAGAAACATCTCATATATAAACAGATTTGAAGTCCAGATTTCTTCTATTGGTGTAGATCATGACAAGAGTGGTAAGTCAAATAATATCCGAAAACTTGCAAAATACATTGTCTTGGAAGGGGAATCGATCCTGCGTCTCCGGGTTTGCGCCCGAGTATGCTAACCACTACCCCTCTAAAAACAACCAAGTCTCAAGTTTTCGAGCAATTTGAATTTAACACATCACGGGGATCGCCAGTCGAAGCAACGACTTTCATATTTAGCGAATCTGGATGTATAGAATTCATGTCTCCCATGATTGCCCGGGGAAGCAGATGAACCATGAAAAACTGGATTACACCAGAATACAAACAGATTTGAAGTAATACTGGTGTAAATTATAGCAGATGTAATTAATTTGTATTATAGAAGAATGTCAGGTGATATAGGGTTTCCAGATGCTTGTAACATCATTAAACATAAATAAAATTAAAGCTAAAGAGCACAATTTGCTGTACAGAAATAATAAATACACATCAGATGTTACAAAGCAGAAAATATTTCCTGAATTAATAATTTATGGAACGTTCATTTGCTGTGATCAGCCAATAATTTCTATTTGCATGTGCCATTATGAAATCTTGTAATGTGCAAACTTTGATTTTGCATGTTACAAGACCCAACAGCGATATACTGCAACTTGCATTTCTCTTGATAAGGAATATTGCTTGTTTTTTTACATATATACAATTCTGACAAGTAACGACTAGCCATTTTCTACACTGCAGAGTCACATTATTGTGACCACCAGCTAATATCCAGAGTAATAGTCGTGTGCAGCGCGGACAGCAGCTAGACGGGCTGCGAGTGACTTAATAAGGAGCTGGAAGAAGTTCACAGGTATGTGGAGCCATTTTGACTGCAATGCATCTGACAGCTGCTGGAGGGTGCGTGGTTGGGGATCCATAGAGCGAACAACACGATCGAGGTGGTCCCACAGATGCTCAGTTGGGTTTAAATCTGGAGAATTATGGTGCCAGGGAAGTACTTTGAACTATTCATCTTTCTTTTCCAACTACTCTCGGACATTTGTAGCTGTGTGACACGTCGCATTGTAGTTTGGAAGATCCGATCCGCCCCGGGGAAGACAATCAGCATATATGGGTGTACGTCGTCTGCAAGGATGGATTCGTAACGAATTCGGTCCCTAGTGTCTTCCGCAGGTATGAGTGGACACAGGGAATGCCACGAAAATATATCCCAGACGATAACGCTGCCCATACCAGCGTGTGCTTTTCCAGAAATGGTTGAAGAGTGTTTGTTCTCCGATATTTGTCGCCTTGTACGCCAACGTTCATCCGTTCGATGAAGCAGAAAACGTGACTCATCGGAGAAGGAAATCCTATGCCAATCAGCGGAGGTCGAATTCCGATACTGCAAATGTAAGCCTTTTCTTCTGATGCACCTTCGTTAGCATAGGTGCAGTGACCATCCGCCTGCATCGGAGACCCATACGCAGCAGTGTTCGCTGAACTATCGTCTTAGACACACTTCCGGTAGCCTTCTGGTTCATTCGACGAGTGAGTTGCTCTACTGTAGCGTTTCGATCGGCCCTCATGCACCTTTGTGGCCGGCGTTCACCTCTCACATCAATGGCACGTGGTGCTCCGCAGTTTCCACATCGCTTATTTGCAATGGCGCCATTTCTACAATCACGATATGCTTTAACCACAGCAGCACGCGAACAGTTGACAAAATGCGCAGTTTCAGAAGTACTGCCATCCGTGGCCCGAAAGCCGATAATCATCTTTTTCTTGCAAATCTGATAAATCGCTCCTTTTATCCATGGCAGCAACGAGTGATATGTTTATAGATTGCCTACAGCACACCTTATATACCCCTCCAAACCGACTCACGACACGTGCTTTCTTTCATTGGCTATTCGCTGTTGACGTCAAAAGTAGGAGGTGGTTCCAATAATGTGGCTGAACTGTGTATCTGGTTTAAATCTGGGCTCCGAGACGGCCAGTCCATTACATCTATTATTTCATTTTCATTTCTAAACCACTGTTTCATGGAATCAAAGGATGGGTGGGTGCATTATCTTGTGGGAAAAAACAACTATTTTCCTACTAGGGGTATCAGTTGAATTATATGTTTGTACAGCATAGCCTGGTAATTACTGGATATCATACAATGACAGATTATGGAAATATCCGATTTACTTTCATAGCCGAGTGCCGCCCACACCATCACGCAACTTCCTCACATTGGTCTACTAAAAATTCTTTGCGCTACTTCCGCAAACCATGTCAATAACATTTATTTCAATCGGAGCCATTTAATTAGCTTTTTCTCATCTGAGAACACAGCGATTTCTTCCATTATGTTTCAGACCATATCATTGCGTTTTTGGCCAAATCCAATTGCTTGCGTTTGTTTTCACAAGTGATTTACGCTCTGCCTTCATTTTAATGTATGCAGCATTTTCGTTTTGTGTTAGATTTTTTTGACGGTCACATGAGATACCTTGTGACGTACTACAGAGGTGAAAACATGTTTCAAGACAACAAATTTGCCGTGAGACATTCTGTCCGCGTAGCTCAGTTGGCAGAGCGGCTTACTCCGGAGCGAAGGGTCATGGTTCCCATGCCCGTCTGGACAAACTTGCGTTTTCCCAGTGCTGCCCGATTGTGGAAAATGGATCCACTGGCCGTTGGGGTCTTCGAAAAAAAAATGTGTGATGTTTGTTTCACACATTTTTTGGAATTAATAAAAAATTCCTACTTCGCTTTAAAGACAAAATTTTAAGAGGAAGATGCTGTGACGTACTATATACAGAAGTGAAAACACGTGTCAAGGCGACAAAACTGAAGCGAGACATTCCGTCCGCGTAGCTCAGTTGTGAGAGTGACTTATTCCGTAGTGAGGAGACACGGATTTGATGACCGTCGTGGGCAAACTTGTGTTTTCACAACCTTTTAGGCAAAAATTGAGCATTTTATTTTGTAGACATATTATCAGCAGTTGCTGAAAGAAAAACAAGTCGTTCATCTCTTGCACTCAGTGATGGCTTCCGTTCTATCATTATTATTTTACTCTGTTTTTCCTTATTCCTTGCAATATTTTGCACGATTCCTAAAGATATTTCGATTAGCTTGGCAATTTTTCTGTTAAATTTATTTTGACCAAGTTAAAACAACACTTTTCTGACCTCTTCCACAGGTATCTCTGTACCTCTCGACATGTTAACGCAGAATATAGTAGAAAGCTGTTTACTTGCAACAAAAGGAATGAGGAGGATCTATGTATTCTACGTAACGTAAATTACGTAATTCAAATTTGAATATGGGGTTCTTCGGCACTGTTTTCTGAATTGTATTTATGATTAAATGTTTTAGAGTGACTCTGGACTGAATTTCCTATTTTTAAAGATTAAGATTATTTTTTGCCTTATTTGCTTTCAGTTATTGAACACACGTTTTTTAATTAAAATAAAGAATGCCCACACTGTTTGTTTGTTCTACTAACGACATTTCTATTCATTAGAAGTGTCGTTAGTGAAACAAAAGAAATAGTATTAATTTCTTCTCTTCATTTCTTTACACAGATGTATCTTACTCGATATCATTGCTTCTAAATTCCCGGTTGAATCAAATCTTTCTTCTTTCGAAAGGTTTTGCCACGACTATCACCTTGCGTACCCTTTTTTGCTTCAAGTAATACTCAGTTTCTCCTCTACAAGGCGAAAACGCGTAAATCTATATTCAATATCCGTGCTTTTCAACGTTTGCCTTTAAACTTTCATTTTGAGTCGCCTAACGTTTGTGACAAAGAACACTTTACACACACTGAGAAAAACGTTTTGTTAATTCAACAAAAATTTTGTTGAATCAACAAACATTTTTGTTGATATACAGTGAACAGAATTTTTTGTTGAATTTGCAAAATTATTTTGTTAAAAATTATTGTTGATTTAACAAAATTTATTGTTATCACGACAAAAAGTTTTGTTCATTTAACAAAATGATTAGGTCGATTTTTGGGAATTTGTTTGATCCAACAAAACATATTGTTATCATGACTAAATGTTTTGTTGCTGCAACAAAACATATTGTTATCGTGACACAACATGTTTTGTTGCAGCAACAAAACATTTTGTCATGGTAACAATATGTTTTGTTGGATCAAACAAATTCCCAAAAATCGACAAATCATTTTGTTAAATGAACAAAACGTTTCGTCGTGATAACAATAAATTTTGTTAAATCAACAATAATTTTCAACAAAATAATTTTGCAAATTCAACTAAAAATTTTGTTGACTGTATATCGACAAATTTTTTTGTTGAATTAACAAAACGTTTTTCTCAGTGCATTTCTTTTAAAATGCACTTACGCCCAGAGCGAAAAAAAATGCGTAGCACAGATTTTTTTTTTCGCTAGGGGCGTAAGTGCATATTTTCCTTTGCACCATATTTCCATTTGTACCTACGTATATCTGCAAAAGTTCAATTGTTTATTGATCAAATGCTGCTTTCTACGAAAGATGTTTTGCAATTTTTTCTCGCTCAAAATTAATCACATTTGCTCGGCTAAGAGCTGTGAATGCACACCCCATATCCCGCGTTATATTCATTTTAAATGTCCTATTTAAAAAAACAACTCTTTTTGTAGCGGATAGTGTTCATGGTCCAGAATGTTTCGTATGTAAGTTCTAATTTTGTGTAACGTACACGTTCACTATAGAGAGCGTATGTCTATATTTCTATCTACAAAGACAAAATTATCCGATCAACAAAATGACCAAAATTATCCTATCACCACTTTTTGTAGTGGATTTGCCCATATGCGTAAGAGCCATGACCCTTACAGAGACGCACGTAGCCTGGGTAACAACATAGACAAGCTAGATAAGACGTACGTGGTCTAGCAAACAATATAGACAAACACGAACAGTACAATGGGCTGTACGGCAAAGCTCAGTGACTTTCAATGTGGCACGATTGAAAGTCACTAGTTATCTTAGAAACATGTCCGTTCAGGAAATATCTGCCTCAAACAACTATAAGTGACGTTATTATGAAGTTGAAACGCTTAGGAGCAACAGTTGTGCGATCGTGACCTGGTAGGGCACGTAAACTGACAGAGCGAGACCGCTGAGTGTTGAAGCGGATGGTGCTACAAAATCAACTATCTTCGGTTGCAACACTCACCAATGAGTTCCAAAACGCATCTGGCAACAACGCCAGCACCACAATGGTTCGTCAAGAGCTCAAATGGATGATCTTTCACTACCGAGAAGGGGCACACAAGCCGAACATCAGCAAGATCAACACCAAGCGTCTGTTGAAGTGGTGCAAAACTCCGCACCAGTGGACTCTGGAGCAATTGAAGCGCGTTCTTTGGGGTTATGAATCACACTTTACCATTTGGATGTCCGATGGGCAAACCTGGGGGTGGAGCACGCTAGGTCAACGATATCAATTCGACCGTGTTGTGCCAAACGGGAAGTTTGGAGGAGCAAGCATCATGCCGTGGGTCTGTTTTTTAATGGTTTGGGATGGACCCCTTAGGGATTAAGACGCTGCAGCTTATAGAAACATGCTTGACAATTCTGTGTTCCCAGAAGTGTGGCAAAGGTACGGTGAGCGCTCTTCCTTTTATCAACAGAGCAATACCTCCGTCTATAAAGCGAGGTCAGTATAGGAATGGTTTGAGGAGATAATTGTGGAAGAACGTCAATGGCCTCTACAGATTCCCGACATCAACCCCAAAGGACACCATTGCGATGAATTGGAATGCTGACTGTGAGCTAGCTCAAACCGCCCGATATTCATGACAAACCTATCTAACGGCCTTGTGGCAGAATGAAAGGCAATTTCCGCAGCAACCTACCAAAATCTAGTGGAAATCCTTCCCGAAGTCTGTGATTTGCAATAAAGGGTAAACCAATTCGATATTAATTCCTATTGTATTACAGGAAGTTTGCGATAGGCAAGTGTCCACATGCTTTTGACCAGATAGTATATCTGCAGCTGCATTAGCAAGTCTAAAAATCCAAACACCATTTTCTTGGACAGGTACCGATCAACACACAAAACATTATTTCCTAATTGGTGGCCCAAAATAACACGCGGTTTTTCCTCTAGTTGACGTCAATGTGTATTCTAATTTTCTCGATATACTACTTCTAAAAATCCAATTTGAAAATTTTCGTTTCACACTGAATGCCATTAACCTTGGGAAACGTGATGAATGCATTTTTGAAATTTGAGAACTCAAAATACTTCAAAAGAAGTTTCAGAAAAGCAGCATTTTCTTCGACATTACTATGCCATTAGAAAAATACTATAATTTAATAGCTGCAGGATTTGCACCCATGAACATAACATGTTTCTGCGTTTGCCTAGTCCATTTCCCTAATTTTAACTTTTCACTTAATGGCACATTTAAATCGGTGCTATTTGTGGTTATTGAACTCCTATACATGAAGTCTCCTTTATTCTGGTCTCCTTAACACTAAGTTTCCCTCCTTGCGTTTGTTCAGTAATGTGTAACGATACTCACTGTCCTTAAGTACAATTTTTTTCTTTAAGCTGAAAAAATAAAGCACCCAAGGCGTTCCCCAAATTGTTCCCATTTATCTTTGATTGTTGTGATATCACCCCTCGATGGCTTGATTGTTCGCTGAAATATTATCGCGAATAGATTTGGAGAGAGATAAAAATAGAACATTTATCAGCTGGAAAATCACACCGGCTGATAAAACCTTGCACACCCAGCCTAACCGATTTGCCGTGACCGCCTTATAATGCCGTTCAAATGCATTAGACGTAAATCACCGAAAGAGTTATTTATGATCCCGAAGTAAATGGTGAGCACAAAAGTGCTGACATTTCAAATTCGCTTTTTAAGATCATTATCTTTTTTTAAATACAGTTCTTTGCACTCACATTTTACACTGATTTAATCACTTTCTTTGAAAAAAATAAGTAAACAAGTGAGATTTCTTTTTAATTTAAATTTATAGTTTTCTGTCTTTTAGTGTACATGGCTTTAAAAGTTTCATTTCCTTGCTATCGACTCGCATGAAATGGAGCCTCTGCTATACATCTTCCTACGGGATGGACTTAAAAAAACTAAAAATGTTAAAAACATATAAACGAAATTTAAAATATTGAATGCTATTGTAAATTTTTGAATGTCTTAAAAAAAAAGAGAAAACAAAGGGAATGCATCAATTTTAGATTAAGTTAATTTATAACATAAACATACATACATTGATAAATATTTCGTTTTCTACATTAGGCCTAAACCTATTTTGACTTTTGTGCTGTTTTATTAAAATTTCATTATACACTGCCGGAAAGTGAAAAAAGAACACCAAGAAGGAAATGGCGGACGATCATGAAATTTACATATGTTAATGGGGTTGAGTTTACGTAGGTGTGATGTTAATTTCGGGACCAACCGGTAACCGCTTACGCCCCAGCACGGCATAATATGCAAATTATCGTCGGTGGTATTTAAGGAGTACGGCGAAGTGAATGTAATCAGTCGTCGGCGTACGGACACGTGAGAAGACCCTGAAGAAGCTGCAATGCCTAGACGTGGAAGACGTGTACGATTTCAGCAGTTATCGGACTTTGAGCGAGGTCGACTAGTCAGACTCCGCGAGGCCGGGTGGTCGTATCGTCGTATTGCGGAGCGAATTGGACGGGAAGTATCGGTGGTGGTACGATGGTGGCGTAGATGGTCCGAGGAACATTCCCACATGAGAAGACATGGAACCGGGAGTTACAGACGGACTGATGAGCTGACCGATCGACGCATAAGAAGAGCGGCGTCGTATAGCAGAACATCCACTGCGACGGAAATCCGAACTGCCGTTGCACCTGAGGTGACTGTGCGAACAATCCGCAACCGTCTACTGGATGCAGGACTACGTGCACGTGTGTCTCTGGCATGTGTACCTCTGACTCCAGCCCACCGTCAGGAACGGCTGCAGTGGTGTCGCCAACGTCTGCACTGGAGAACGCAATGGCGATCTGTCGTGTTCAGCGATGAAAGCAGATTCTGCTTGGGAGCCTCCGATGGCCGTATGCGTGTTCGCAGACTCACACGGCAGCGTCTCCACCCTTCTTGCATCCGCCAGCGATACACAAGGCCTACACCTGGTCTCCTGGTGTGGGGAGCGATCAGCTATCACTCTCGTACACATCTAGTGTTTGTACCGGGTACGTTAAACAGCACCTCCTACATCAACAACATCATTCAGCCCGTTGTTGTGCCATTTGTAAGGTCGGTCCATCGTGTTGTTTTCCAGCAAGGTAACGCACGCCCACACACGGCACGTGCAACGCAACATGCAGTTCAGAGTGTGAGACAACTTCCATGGCCTGCACGTTCACCGAATTCGTCCCCCATTGAGCACGTGTGGGATTTTACGGAACAACGTTTTATCCGGTCTCCACGGCCAGCCACCACCACCCCCGATTCACGAGTCCAGCTTGAGGATGCTTGGAACTCAATACCCCAAATTTACATCCAACATCTGTACAACAGAGTCCATGCCAGAATTGCACAGTGTGATGCAGTTTATGGCGGTTCAACCTGGTACTAACCATGTTACATGGAAATGTTATTTTTCAGTTTACCAGCAAATACAGCTCTATTTTGCCATAACGTCTTGATCATGTTATCCTCCGTATTCCGTTGTCATGCTGTATAAATTTCGTCGGTATCAGACGTCTCCTTCTTGGTGTTCTATTTTCACTTTCCGCCAGTGTAATAACAAGACTAAGATAATCTGTGCGATTTCACATTTCCAATATATGAAAGAAAAACTTTCCTTTGAAATACAAGTAGAGAATCCGAGCAAGATTTTGTTTTATATTCAGTACCTCTATTACACATCCTTTATTTATAAGCAGCGCTCTATTCAAAACAATTTGTCTATTAGTTTACTGAATAGGTGTGCCGTGCAAAATATTCATTGACTTGTGCTTGATTCAAATTTCTTCAATTCAGAGAAAAAATATAACTTTTAACGTTATTCAGTAAAGTTTTAGTTAAACAACATGCTCATGGCTGTTTTGTTTGTTTTGTTTTTTTTAAGTTTAACGACCACCGTGAGCAACTCAATGGGCTATAAGCAGTCGCCCGTCCCTAATTTAGGGTCACTGGTTCCAGGGAAGGGAGAGAACCAGTGCCGTAAGACAAACACAACATCCATGCCTCACCGGGATTCGAACCCGGACCCCTTACGGACGAATGATCAGAAGCCATCGCTTAGACCACTGCGCCACCGGGGCGGCGCTCATGGCTGCAAACATGCTGGGCTTACTTATGACCATTACTCCGTGAAGGGTCAGGTTTCGAATCCCGGTGAGGCACGGATGTTGTGTTTGTCTTACGGCAATGGCTCTCTCCTTCCCATCAACCAGTGGCTCTACATTAAGTATGAGCGACTGTTTGTAGCCCATCAAGTTGCTCACAGTGGTCGTTAGACCTTCAATCCAAAAAAAAAAAAAAAAAAAAAAAAGATTGCTGATTTGATTTTCTAAAAGTTGTAACCTACCTGGATACGTGTAATAGAATTAAAGAACCGTGGGTTTTCATAATCTAGAATTAAATATTTAACGGATAATCGCAAAATGTAGTGCGCAAAAATTATGGACGAAGAGGAGAAATTAGCATAAAAGCGGAACGAGCTGGCAGAACGGACCGAAAGACCACTCAGAGATAGACTAGAGTCCGGTACGGTAGGGCATGCGCATATATGCAGCATGACGTAGGGAATGGGGTCGGAAGAGTATAAAGCACACGAGCGGTGTACGCTCAGCAATTCGTTGAAAGCTATTGCACGCTGTACATCGGTTTAAACGACGTCGAGTTGCTGCCACCGTGTGATATGGCCAAAAGGCTATCCAGTAGACGACATATGGATGACTTTACCCGAGGTCTCGTCATTGGGAAGTTGGAAGAAGGTCGAAGTGTGGCTAGTGTGGCCGAGGAGTTCGGGATCGCTCACAGCATCGTTTCACGAGCTTGGAGAAAATTTCAAACGACAGGAACAGCTGCCCGAGAGTTTATCAGTGGTCGTCCACGTACAACCACGGCGGCGGACGACTGGTATATTGTCCTACAGGCGAGAAGAGACAGACAGCAGACAGCGGGAGAAATCGCAAGGCACATGCAACAGACAACTGGACGTCCGTTATCGCGTTTTACCGTGGCCCTGGAGGCATCACAAATGTGGTCTATTTGCACGACGACCAGTACGGTGTGTGCCATTAACGCCTACTCATCGGAGACGGCGGTTGCTGTGGTACCACGAACACAAAAACTGGACACATCAGCAATGGGGTCGAGTTCTCTCTACAGTTGAGAGCCAATTTAGTCTGACAAGCGATTCTGGACGTATACACATCTGGAGACAGCAGGGAACACGCATTAACACCTCCAACATCATCGAAAGGGACCGCTTTGGAGGTGGCGGAGTTCTCCTTTGGGGCGGTATCATGCTTGGTAGCCGTACGGACCTCCACATCTTCCAAGGAGATTCAGTCACTGGTGTCCGCTATTGTACCGAGGTTCTCCTGTCTCACGTGCGTCTGTTTAGAGGTGCTGTGGGTCCTGAGTTCCTCTTCATGGACGATAACGCTACACCTCATCGTACAGTGGCTGTCGCAGAGCTGTTGGAAAGTGAAGATATTCAACGCATGGATTGTCCCGCAAGATCCCTGGACCTAAATCCAATCGAACACGTGTGGGACCTTTTCAGGAGACACTTGGCAGTACGTCACCAGCCGCCAACAACGATTCCACATCTGCGATTGGCGCTACAAGAGGAATAGGCCGCGATGCCTCAACAACTCCTTGACAACCTCGTCCTGAGCATGGGCAGACGTTGTAAATCTACAACGCAGTCAGGGGTGATCATATCCCGTACTAAAGACTGGATTTTTCTTGGCAGCCGCCTGTCACATGGACGTTTCTGTCTTCTGTCCAGTTGTGCTCGAAGCTACCTTTTCAATAAAGTGCCTTTGAATCCTTTGGATTCCTTGTTTGGACGCTTTTGCTCCCTTGTCCCTTATTCTTACATCTTGGGGATCTTATGGTATGATTTGAGTCGATGTGGAGCACTTGTTCACGACGTTACATTCGAAAAACCGTCTCGTCCTTAATTTTTGCACGCCAGTGTATATAAATGAATAAGGAATAACCGAACTGACAAAAGTGATAGAAACTATAGTAAAATATCGTGGCTACCGTATAATTCACTTGAAAGTGAAAAACGTATAACTGAAGTTCCACCGCGTCTGTTATGCTTTCTGTCTGTGGCTTTTGGTGATATATCTGTGCAACGGCTGTAACTAGAGACAAATAAATAAAAAAAAACACTTGTTTGATTCTAAGTGTAACGTAACGTCACATTACGTCATCCAGTAAAGTTCCTTCTGTCTGCAATGAAAATCGTCCAAATACGTGGCATCATTGAATAAACAAAGACATCGCTCTTTCCACGTTTTACTAACATATAGCAAACAAAAAATTGTTATTCGGTCACCGCTGGAGATCCAAATCCCAGATCTCCTGATATCTAGCTGAGCGCGTTAGCCTTACACCACGGTAGCACACAATCCCCGGGCTTTGGGATTCGGATCCTTAGCGGTGACCGAATAACAACTTTTCGGTTGCTATGTGTTACTAAAAACGTGGAAAGAGCAATGTCTTTGTTTACTCACTGACGCCACGTATTTGGAAGATTTTCACTGTGGAACTCGCCCTTTGGATTTACCTGCTATAATTAATATATATCCAATGTCAATACTGCCCATCAGATGAAGACATCTCAGTAGCTGAGCCCATCTTACGGATTTATGATGGAAGAAGCTGACAGAAAAACACACATAGTGCAGTGGATTGTTGGCTGCCGTGGTGTAAGTATAACGCGGTCGGCTAGATATCGACAGATCTGGGATTCGGTTCCCTAGAGGTGACCGAATAACAATTTTTCGGTTGCTATGTGTTGCCGAAACGTGGAAAGAACGATGTCTTTATTTATTCTGTCCGTAACTTTGACGCAGAGGGCGCTGTGACCGGAAAGTTGAGATGATAGAGCATCTTTTACGAGAGAAAAAACTGAGTTAATCAAGTGAAGACAAAACTAAGCACATAGGATAATTTGTAGAGGGTACGACTCGTGATTTTTGCTAGCGCTTCAGTTGTTGTACCTGAAACTAGTTAGCGTCGTGTTAGGAAACCGGAGTTTGTATTATAAAAGCAGCATCACGAAGAGAGTTGCCACTCTTATAAATGAAAAAAAAAAAAAACATTTTGGAATTTCAGAGCTACAGATACGGAGATTTTTTTGATTTTCAGCCACTGGCACCCTCTTCGGGCCTACTTGTTTCCACTATCCACCATGAGAGATTTATCAATGGGTCTAATCCTCTGGAAGTAAAAAGTGTGCAAGAGACAAGAGTCTTCGTTGTCGACAGTCATTATCGTAAAATTTATATTGTCATTAAAGGGTGAAGTCATAATACCAGTAAGGTCAGTATAGAGTACGTTAAGTCATAGAACTAAAGTTGAATTCCAATTATCCGGAATGCAGATATCCGAAACTTAAATTATCAGGATCTATTGTTCTTCTCTCAAGGCCATTCGGATTTGATTAATTTGTTTACGTGGTTTTAGTTTTTTAGTTCATTTAAATACTACAGAATGGTAATGCGGTACAGTACATATTTTATTAATAAAGCAATTAAATTAATAAGTAGAAGTGCGTAGGAACATTTACGATTAATCTGTAGAAATACGACAAACGAAAAAAATAAATTCTCTGACTTCAATTAATAAATACGCATTTGGCCTACAGAAAAAAGACAGCCCAATTATCCGGATTTTCCGAATATCAGGATGGACTGTAGTTCGAGGTTAATCCGGATAATTGGAGTTCTACTGTACCTCAAATTGATTTTTTATCACGATACTTTATGAAGTTACGACAATAACTGTGCTGCACCTTCGATATGAATAATAAGATTTCGTTAACATCGATTATTATTTATTAACATCGAGTTTCCACAATATTCAGTAGTTTGGGGGAAAATAAAAGGCTTAGTCTTTCTGTTGTATTCCGCTACCAGCAGCTTTCGCTTACAGATTTTGGCAAAGTGTCTGCATTAAACATACATAAGACACATTTCTTCAAATCCATCGAAATATTATTTATGCAGAAGCACCAGCTTACAAAGTCGGGACCGACGGAAATCCTCGTTAAATCCGCAACCCGCGAAATACGTTTTGGGGTTAAAATTCCCCAAAACGTAAAAATATGCATACTCGTTTATATGATAAATCCGTATAAATCATAACATATTGCAACATTTTTCAAAATTTTCTGATTCTCTAATGATGGCTACATTGTCGTTCACTGATAACACTTTTCTCTTTAACATTTTGACATTAATAAAGTTTGACGGCTACGTGAGTTGGCCGCTGTTTAACGACACTCGTGAAACAAAAGCAGCACCGATCATCCAATGCAACGCTCACCTGGAAGGTGAAAGGAGGCAATTCACATAATTCCAGAAATTGTTACCTCCTGTTTACCCTCAGGTCATATTTTCATTACATTACTCCTCTAATCTTCTCTGCACCCGTCGACCAGAAATCCACTTAACACATATGTGTAAACCCCACCTACCCACATTTTACCTAAGAGTAAGAGTAAGTTTTCAACCTGCTGACGCGATACTCCCTAGCCCCTTGAAGTGGGTGGCGGAGATTCTCTTACATAATTCTCTTCCTGAGCATTTGAAGTCCTCCCTTCGTATTGCTTTCGAGTTACATTGCTGCACTTGCACACCTAAATTCCACTTCTCAGTTGCAATTTCGTCATGCATGCCACCATTTCTATTCCTCCATTCCAGAACAGTGCGCAGCAGACATTTCTGCCAATACGGAATTTCATTAAGTTTTGTTACTTGTTAAAGGTGATCACCTCAGCTTTACATTCCCTTGTTAAATCCTGGATGTAATTAAATTTTGTTCATTAAAAACGACTAGCTTTGAATTAGCATTAAAGAATCGTTTTGCTTGTTAAATCCGAGAACTCGGAAACTACGGGCTCGTTATAAGCGGGTTCTGCTGTATAAAGAACTAGCTCTAAAGTTTATTCGAGATAGTGTTTTGTTTTCCCCTGAGAAATGCGTTGAGAACCTCTTATATATCGAACAACACCACTATTCGCAAAGTCGATTAAAATTGTTACAAAAACAATCGTCTTTATTGGCGTAGTAATATTTTCTAAGATTTCGTGTGCCCATGAGCGGCTTTCTGAAGGCAGATTAGCACAACAAAACCTACGCTGGAGTACGGAGCCGACAGAAGTGCAAAAACTTGGGAGCATATCCATCACTAGACCAACAAAAACGGATATTTCTGTAATCCACAACTCGACATAGAAAATGCCACACCAGCAGGTTATGCAAATGGTAGGCATATATCGACACCCGGGAAAAGTAAATCATCACATTATAAAGGATACACGAAATGAGACAAATTTACCACATATGTAGACACGTAGATGTGACAGAAGCGTTCCGCTCTTGTCATTGTCAACTATTAGATTGATATCAATCCACTACCTCCGGACTAGAAGAAGATTCTAAGGTTCGTGGAGAAGCTGGGAGAAACAGCTTCATTACTGAGTGAGAAAGGGAAGCACAAACCACCATCAAGAGTGCTGCAATGTGCAGAAGATGTTCGTAAGCGATTGTTTCCCTCACCACTGAAATCATTATGCCGATTGTCACCGCATACCGGCTACTCTTTGACAATATGCCAAAGAGCAGTTAAGCACGCAAAAATCTGGCAATACACAGTGACAGCTGTACATCAGCTGATGGGGCCGACAAAATCAAGCGTGTACGTTATAGCAATTGGTTCCTCAACTGGGTTATAGTGGCTAGAAGAGATAGTGTGTCGTGCATTTCT
This sequence comes from Macrothele yani, assembly GCA_039090855.1. Taxonomy (NCBI): domain Eukaryota; kingdom Metazoa; phylum Arthropoda; class Arachnida; order Araneae; family Macrothelidae; genus Macrothele; species Macrothele yani. The sequence continues at coordinate 92,126,177 of CM077025.1, forward strand.
GCAGACGGGTTCTTGAAATCAGGAAATCAAAGAGGGCGCTGAAGACAGCTTCGATGCTATTACTGTAAATTAAACTCATAGATATACGCGCTTCTCTTTCCCTGCAGTATAGTAATTTAACTAAACTTTTGCCAAATAATCATTCATTTTTATCCTGCATACTAAAAGTGATTAATATCATGTATGCATAAGTATAAGTGAATATTCTTGTAAATGGGGTGCTTTTGCGAAGCTTTGTCTACTTCATTCCGGAATTGCATTATCTCGCATGGAATCTACGTGTCACAAGGATTGTAAGTACAAATACATTGCTCGAAGCAAATTTTCTCCGTAATTATTGGGATTTTTGCCCAATCATCGTATTGAATTCTGTGGTGATCGTGTTGCAACTCTTTTCTCAATCTCTACAGGACACAAATTGTTTAATAGGGTGTCACATGATACTGTACTTAGGCCTAATCTTCTCGTGATAACGTTTACAGAATTTTTGACAGAACAAATGTCAATAATTTCAGACAAAATGCGATGATATATAAAAGACTTTGAAAAAAGTGACATACTTAACTAAATAATTACTGAGTGGCTGCCAACCTGATTTAGGACAAGTGAAACAAAAATCGTTCGATTCGTCTTACATCATATCTAGGCACGGAAAATAGTTACCGTTTGTTTACAGGACCTGTAAATACTGTTGCATCCAGGTACAAAACACGTTCTCAATGTTACATTTATTACTACTACTTTTCATGACCGATCTAACATATAAATCGCTTTTCCAACCGCTATCTATCAAACACTCCATAGGAAATCATGCTGATATTTAGAAATCATAGCATCGAAACTCGCAGGAGCGCCATCTCGCGGTTTCATGAAAAGAGGGAACTAAAATTTAAACAGTGAGGTATTAACGCACGGCACACTATCTCTTTTAGCCACTATAACTGGGTTATGTATAATGTTTTGCAGTTGTGGGACACTACTTGGTAATCGCATGTACGGTCCCTTATGTAACGACTCCCATTCGACCAATGAGAAGCGTTGTTAGAAAAGGTTCCACTGATTTCTTGTATGCTGACGAGAAAGTAGTTCTTCCACTATGATATCTTTTACGCTGACGAGAATGTAGTCGCTTGTTGAAAATTTTACAGCCTTATTCAGTGTTTTAGCTCCTAATATCTTCTTATTTTCAATGATTACTGTTAGAAATTCTGATTTAACAATTTCTCAGTGTTGTTTATACCAGAAAGGTGTTCCTTATTGCTTGACTTACAGCACAAGTCATCAATATTTCTTTAATTGTGCTTTATTTACAGGGTTTGTCATCAGCATTTCGCACTTAGGCAGATATCCGAACACCTCCATTGGTGGGTGAAAACAGCTTCATAAAACATTTATCACGAGTACCTAAAATGTGTGTGATTTTGAACATCGTTATTAATGAAATTCGCACGAGAGACAAGCATGAAATCGGGAGAGAAAAAAATCCGTTTAAAATTTCTTTTAGTTGCATTTGTGCGGTAAAATTCATTTTTTGTTGTTGTTTGAACTTTGTTTTTACTACGCGAGTAGTCGTGATCTTGGATTGCTTTCAACTTAGTTTTGTCCAATGAACGACCTTGATGACACTAATGTACAGTGATCAATGGAAATAAATGGCATGCCATCAAATGGTATCCTGTTTTCAACATTGGAATTATTTTCCCCTTTGAACATAACATACTTCTTTACACCTTTAATATCACTTAACTGGGCTTGCCCAAGATTGTGAACTACACCGCGTTTTTGAATATAATGTGAGTTAGTAGAAAGCTCGAAGCTTTTGATAACGTTAAAGCATCTTCTAACAAAACAAGTATCCAAAATAATCATTAATGGAATGACGAAAACCAAAATTCATTTTAACTGTATTTTTAGCAGTTAAATTGAGGTAATTATCAACTCAAACCACGCTCGCAGTAACTGACAACAAAAAAGAAAACTTCAGGAGTAAAGCGTACAAGAAAGCACAGTGGAAGGAGATACTTTTTCTAACAACGCGTCTCATTGGTCGAATGGGAGACGTTACATAAGGGACCGTATATGCGATTTCCAAGTAGTGTCCCAAAAATGCAATACATTATACATGACTCTATAACTGGGTGGAAAGAAACCCTGGAATATTGACGATGACACTGTTCGTCGATGAAGCTCTGTTTCATCTCTCGGGGTATGTAAATTCTCAAAACAAGAGGATTTGGGCATCAGAAAATTCTCGTGTGATCCACGAGATACCACTTTATTCGTAAAGGCGGTTGTGTGCTGTGAAATTTCTGCTGAGTCATTGGACCAATTTTCTTTGAAGAGACTTAAACACTGTAGTGTACAATCACATTTTCATGGCCTTTGTGGCGCAACTACATGACATCGATATTACGCAGGGGTACTCCCGTCCTGATAATGCCACGTGCCATACCTCCAATGAGTCCATGGAATTCATCAATAGCTTTTTCGTGGACCGCGTTATCTTCAAACATCTGTGGACCCCAGGTCACCAGACTTGACGTCAACGGATTACTTCTTGTGGGGCTACCTGAAATAGAGAGTCTACAAAAACAGACCAAGAACCATTCGGGATCTTCGGGCAAACATCACAACAGAAATAAGCAATATGAACACATACATATTCAGACGTGTGTCAGAAAACATGATGAAACATGTGTGACGTACTACTGAGGTGAAAACATGTGTTAAAACAACAAATCTGCAGTAAGACATTATGTTTGCTTAGCCCAGTTGGGAGAGCGACTTATTCCGAAGTGAGGAGACAAGGACAAACTTGTGTTTTCACATTGGAGCCCGACTGTGGAAATGGATCCACTGGCCGTTCGGTTTTTCGAAAATGTGTGATGTGTTTGTTCCACACGTTGTTTGAAATTAATGAAAAATTTTTACTTCGCTTCAAAGACAAAAATAAAAAAATAAGAGGGAGATGAAGTGACGTATTACAGAGGTGAAAACATGTTTCAAGACAACAAATCTGCAGCGAGACATTCTGTCCTCGTAGCTCAGTTGGGAGAACGACTTACTCCGGAGTGAGGGGGACACTGATTCGAAGTTCTTCGCGGACAAATTTGTGTTTTCACACCTGTGCAAATGTGTCTCGAAGAGGAGGGGGTACACTTTCATCACTTCGTGTGATGGTAAGCACCCATTATTAGCCACTCATTTACACGTAGTTTAATGATTAAGTTGAACGACTAACCTACTTAAAAAGTGGGACTTCCTGCTGAAACACCCTCTATTTATTTAGAAAATCGCATCGAAATCTATTTTGTAAATCTAACTGTATTTTGGGTGATACGGTGTTCATTCTTCATAGCTGAAATGTTCGCAACAATAGCAAAGATGAAGCGATAACAAGTTAGTAAAATCATGCTATGCATTGATTATAATACACTTTCCAAAATGCCCGAAATCATTACTCAAGTTATTACTCAATTTATGATGATAACGGCTGTGGAATAAATCTTGCTCCTGTGCTTTGACCTTTGACCCCATTTCGATGATATTAAACAGAATTGGTTCAGCCTACCTCCGGAACAAAGCACTAACATTTTGAAGCAATACAGGCATTTTTTGTCAAGTTATGAGGATGCTAGCTGTGAAATAAATCTAGTTCCTGTGCCTTGTTTTTTAACCCCATTTCAATGATATTAAACAGAATTGTTTCAGTGTACCTCCCGAACAACATACTAAAGTTTTGTCTCAATAGAAGCGTTTTCAGACCAGTTATGAGGATAAAGGCTATAGAATAAATCTCGCTCCTGTGCCCGGACCATTAACCCCATTTTGATGACATTCAACAGAACCGGTTCAGTACATCTCCGGAACAACATGATAATGTTTTGTCGCAATCGAACAATTTTTACGTACGTTATGACACATGAGGCCAATGGAATGGATCTCGTTCCTTTGTCCTGACCTTTGACCCCATTTCGTCCATTTTCAATAGGGTTCGCTCCCAGGTGGACCCCTACCACGTACTAAAATTTCATCGAAATCGAACCATTTTTACGCGAGTTCTCGTGCGGACAGACAAACTGACAAAGCTGGAATATATACGCTTCTTCAACCTACGGTTGGAAAGCGTAAACAAGAAAAGCAAGTTAGCAAAATCATGTAATGCATTGAATACGATACGCTTTCCAACATACCAGAAATCATTACTCAAGTTATGAGGATAATGGCTGTGTAATAAAGCTCGTTCCCGTGCCCTGACCTTTGACCCCATTTCGATTATATTCAACATAACCGGTTCTGTATACCTCCGGAACAACATACTAAAGTTTTGTTTCAATAGAAGCATTTTTAGTCAAGGTATGAGGATAATGGCTGTGGAATAAATCTTGCTCTTGTGCCTTGACCTTTGACCCCATTTCGATTATATTAAACAGAACCGGTTCAGTACAACTCCAGAACATGATGACGTTTTGCCGCAATCGAAGCATTTTTACGTACGTTATGACGCATACGAGTGATGGAATGGATTATCTTCTATGTCTTGACCTTTGACCCCATTTCGCCCATTTTCAACAGGGTTCTTCCCAGGTTGTCCACTACCACATACTAAGATTTCATCGAAATCGAACCGTTTGTACGCGAGTTATCTTGCAGATATACAGACAGACAGACGGACAAAGCTGTAGCATATACGCTTCTTCAACCTACGGTTGGAAAGAGTTCACAAGTTAGTAAAATCATGCAATGCATTGATTATGATATGCTTTCCAACATACCAGAATTCATTACTCAATTTATGAGGATAATGGCTGTAGAATAAATCTCGTTCATATGACCTGACCTTTGACCCCATTACGATGATATTCAACAGAACCGGTAAAGTATACTTCCGGAACAACATGATAAAGTTTTGTCTCAATCGAAGCATTTTTATGTAAGTTATAAGGCATAAGGGCGATGGAATAGATCCCGATCCTATGTCCTGACCTTTGACCGCATTTCGACCATTTTCTATATTGTTTGTCCGCAGGTGGTCCTCTACCAGATGCTACAATTTCATTGAAATCGAACCATATTTACGCAAGTTATGATGCATAAGGGCAATGGATTGGATCCTCTTCTATGTCGTGACCTTTGACCCCATTTCGTCCATTTTCAATAGGGTTCGTCCCCAGGTGGTCTCGTACCACATACTAAATTTTCATCGAAATTGAATGATTTTTACGAGAGTTATCGTGCTGACAGACGGACAAAGCTACAGCATATACGCTTCTTCAACCTACGGATGGAAATCGTAAAAAATGTTGACAAAACCTTTCTGCACGTAGCCTCCAAAAGTTCTGAATATTTAATTTTACGGCTTTGCTGAATGGCGAGAATGGCAGCAGAAGATAGTTTCCTTTCCATGTCGGAGGTAAAATTCCGCGCTGCACTATTTCAGCAAATCAGATTTTTGTGCCCTTTCTTAAAAGAAAAAGCAAGAAAAACGAAGAAACGTCTACTCCTTTCCTTCCTGTATTAAGGAAAGGTGCGTTGGGAGGACACTTTCCATCTCCTGTTTACAGGAAGTCCCTGAAAGCTTCGTTGAATGATGTGCACTTCCTGAACATCAGCCGCTCCGAAAGAGGTACTACCAAGGGTTATTTTTGATCAATGACTCATCGTCTCTCAAAGTCCCCGAAGAAAGAGAAATACTCTTCGCCCTTTCCTTGGAACAAAAACAAAACCATTCAGTTTGACGTTTGAGGAAAATTTCTCGTAAAACGTTCTAGACTAATAGCTATGCCGAATATAAATTGCACCGCGTTATTTTTATAATACATTTATTAATCCAACAGCTTAGGAGAATTTCTAGTAGAAAACAACACCAAAAACAAACTCAGCGCGTATACTGAGCGCCATACTGCAACAAATTTTGCAGGGACAAAACACAATGCTGCATAAAATCATGTCCCTTAGGTACATATACGCGTGCGTATGTCTGCATTTCATTTGCATGCCATTTATTTGAGGCTTTTGAACAATCTCCGTGAGTACCTCATTTGGGGAGTCGACTGGTTCCAAAGGAAGGGAAACAGCCAACGCAGTCTGGTTGACGCTGTACCAGTGGCAGAACGTTGGCAAATGGTTAGAGGTAAGAGCCTCAAACCAGTCGGCTACCGAGACTACCTCTGGATAGGATATTTGTTCCGGATCATAACAAGTCTGCAGCACCTCAACGCAATGGCTTTCCTTCACATTCATTTTTTAACAAATATGAAATTTGGCGTACAAGTTGGGTATCCAAAGGAAATCGTTTCAAATTATGTAGGAGTCCCAAATGGAATATGAAATTTGGCGTACAAGTTGGGTATCCAAAGGAAAAGGAAATCGTTTCAAATTATGTAGGAGTCCCAAATGGAATATGAAATTTGGCGTACAAGTTGGGTATCCAAAGGAAATCGTTTCAAATTATGTAGGAGTCCCAAATGGAAACAGCAGGAAAACTACTATTCAAAACTCTTTATGTACAATTCCCCAAAAGAGTTCTCTCGAACAGAGATGTCATGTGTGTAAAGCCTCAGTGGTTGGAGAGACATTTAAACAAAAAGTTTAAACGCCTCTCTTCGATTTAAATGATACTTGCCGACTTATTCTATTTTTTGAATCCTTAAGGTTGTGACATATCCTCTAATTCAACACTTTTGTATTTGGTTCCTTCTCTTTAAACAGTTTCTAACTTAATTCTACATTTTACCTCTCGCTGTTTGGTAACCTGATCGAAGAACAAAAGGTGAGTGACGTATGTTAACGAGACCGATAAGAGTAATGTTTACGATTATATAGATCTCTCGTTAGAAGTCGGCCAAAGCGTGAGATCATCGTAATAGCCTTACAGAGAGATGTTACGATAGCTTAGACTACTATACTGTGCTAATTAATTGGGACAAAGTAAAAAATCGCTCTTTTTTCCAAAACTATGTCTTTATATCATTCTATGCCTTGATACACACTGATAAATACCTGTATTAGTATGAAGTATGTCCTCCTTTAGCAGAAATGACCTCTTGAATTCGTTTTGGCATTGACTCCACTAATTGAGTGCACATATTTTATGACTTCATAATCGTGGAACTACACTTTTATAGCATTCGTTATCATGCGTTCTTTGGTTGTACTGTCCATTTTACCTAAAAGTCTCTTCAAAATATTACGCAAGTTTTCTATGGGATTTAAGTCTGGTGAATCTCCAGGCCAATCAAGCAAATGAATTTTATTTTCCAGCATGAAATTCTTGACCAATTTCGAATTGTGACATGGGGCCAAGTCATATTGAAATGTCCCGTCAAAAGTTTGAAAGAATGGAACAATCCTACATTGTAATATTTCTACGTACTTGGCTGAATTCATCATACCTTGAACAGAAACTAAGCTTGCAGTGCCATTTGATGTGAAAAAACCACAAAACATCTGTTTCAGAGGGTGTTTTACAGTTTGTTTGACATGCTCAGGTCTTAAGGGTTCAAAGTTGTTTCGTCTAACGACATTTGCTTGGTAACCCTGCACAAATAAATGAGTTTCATCACTGAAAATTACCTTTTTCCAGTCTTCAGCAGTCCATGATTTATATTTTTTGGCCCATGCTAAACGTTTTATCTTCATTTTCGCATTCAAATATTGTTTTTTTTTTTTTTTTTTTTGGTGTTCTTGCCTTCTTTTGAATCGCTAACATCACAACCACTAGCCAAAGAATCTCTTTGAAGGTCGGGGCTTGTTTTTTTTTGTTTTATTTTTTTCATTTTACTCTTTCTGATTAGATATTGATCAGTTCGTGGAGTTGTTTTTCGTTTTCTTCCACATTTACCTCTCCGTTTTGGAGACGATGATCCAGATGCCTTGTATCGCGTAAGCAATCTTGATGCACTTGATTTGCCTACACCAACTGCAGAAGCGATATCTTTCACTGTCATAGAAGTGTGATCCTTCAGAACAATTACTTTTGCACGCTTCCTTGCGGAAATATCCATTTTTCAATACACGAAAACAACACGTACTCACAGAGAGCAAAAACTAACATCCACCTGTCACACAGGAAAGCTCACAACTGAAGCTGAAGTGCCTATTTCCTATTTAAAACCGGTCAAACCACATTTTACTCTCAAGTTCTAACAGTCACACCACCTCGCAGCTGATAAAACCGGTTTACGTGGGTTTCCGACATCAACTGGTGATCACATTACAATTCTGAGAATAAAATAGCTTGTCTCAATTAATTTGCACGGTATAGTATGTAAAACCTCAGTGGTTGGAGAGGCATTTAAAGAAAATGTTTAAACGCCTCTCTTTGATTTAAATGCCACTTGCCGACTTATTCTACTTTTTGAGTCCTTAAGTTTGTGACATATCCTCTAATTCAAAATTTTTTTTTTGGTTCCTTCTCTTTAAACAGTTTCTAACTTAATTCTTCATTTCATCTCTCGCTGACTTTCTGTTTGGTAACCTGATCGAAGATCAAAAGGTGAGTGACGTATGTTAACGAGACTGATAAGAGTAATGTTTACGATTATATACATATCTCGTTAGAAGTCGGCCAAAGCGTGAGATCATCGTAATAGCCTTTGAGAGAGATGTTACGAGAGCTTAGACTACCTTGGATATTACGAGCTTAGCATTTGATCTCATGTAATTTGATTACTTACACTGCCTGACAGAGAAAATGGCACACCATGAAGGAATGCTCGAACACATACCAAACTGTACACACAGATAGCCAAGTAGGTCCTGAACAAATTATTTAATTGTCACATACAGACTAGGCTCCAGTGGCCGAATATACAGGATGATCAATAAGGAGTGTGGCCGCGATTTTGGGCGATACAGCGTTGAATCCGACGTGACATTGAGGCAATGAGAGCCCGAATATGGTCCTGGGGTATCGTGGACTATGTGGTATTGGTCCGAGTCCACAGTTCATCTTCATTTTGCGGGGGTGGAAGAATACTCAAGCAACGTCCAGTCGTGTTCCACATGTGCTTAATCGGGGAGTGATCGGGGGATCGTGCTGCTCACGGAATCATCCGCGCACCGTGTAAAGCATTTAGGCTGATCTGAGCGGCATGCAGCCGGACGCTATCCTGTTGAAAAACGGCGTTTGGGATGCCCTGCAGATACGGTAGTGCCACGGGCCGTAGCACCTAATCAACATAGCGGCGTGCCGTCAATGTGTCAGTAATGCGTACCAACGGTGAGAGGCTGCTAGCGCTGATATCATCCTACACCATGATTCCACGTTACCGGGCCGTGTGGCGCTCCAGAATGGGGAAGAATCCGCTCATTCGCCACTTCGCCTCCAGACCCTCACAGAGCGGTCATCCGTGGTAAGCCAGAACCGGGATTGCTCGCTGAACACCACACTGTCGCATCCGGCACCCCACGCAGCTCTGGAGCGACACCACGCCAAGCGGTGTCGACAATAGCTCGCTGTTAAGGGTAGCCCTCGAAACTGACGGCTGGACAGCAAATCAGACGCAGTCAGTCGGCACGACAATGCCCGCTTCGATATCGGAACATCCAAGTCTCCCCGTACACTCCGCAAAATGTCGCCCGTTGTGGCCTGTGGGTCAGCTACGGCATGACGTCTGATGCGACGATCGGTGCGCTCGGACGTCCGTCCCAGGACTCCGGTCCCCTTAAGACGTTGCTCAGATAAAATGTGACCGACGGTTGTGGCATCACGTTGCATTTCTTCCGCAATACGACGCAAGGACCATCCGGCGGTACGAAGGCCTACGATGATACCTCTCGTGAAATCATCCGTTTGACAAAATCGCGTACGACGGCATTTTAATGGAATTGGAACCCCTTGTTCGTTCTCACAGACACGATTGCAGCAGAACCACTCACTTCTCGCCGCCGTGACGACGTTTCGACTGATGGCCTCACGTGCTGGTTGTCTGCATATATCCCGCGCGCCGTTCGGGAGATTGGCCTGCAAATGCAATCATTTGCATAACTTGCACTTGTGCACCCACCCTGCAATTTGCCTGGCGTTGCGTTTACGTTTTCATAGTGCGACGTTTTCTCTGTCAGGCAGTGTATTTTGCGTTAAATATGACAGTTATTTGATTTCTGAAGTCAAATTGTTATCGAGTTAATGAAATTTGGATATCATTTGGGTGTTTCGAGCATTGAAGTATTCAGATAATGAAACAACCACTGATCAAGTATGATCGAAGTAATTTCGGCAATTGATATTGGCAATTATGAAAGTGTACATGCCTCAATTTGATCTAATAAACAGTTATTACCTGTAAGTACAAGACTTGTAAATTTACCACGCCGTTTGAGTCATTGAGTGGTTAATTAACTGCTGTGTGAGTTCTTAAGGTATCCGGGCCATGACTTTACAGAATGTTTCAGTACGAAGAGTATTTACTTTGAAGTAATGCTAGTGATTTGGTGTAATATAAACAATCAGAAGATATCTTCAATACAGATATATTAAATTAAAAGGTTTAATTTAACTCGTAGATGTTGTAGAACTTGAAAGCTGCAAATTGTAAAGCTTAAATACACGGTTGGTTAATAGCATTAGATTGTAACGGTTCAGTGCCAAGGGTCAACAGAACAGATCACTTATTATTTCAATGTCCAACTTCGATTTCTTAGATTGGCACATCAAGGAAGAACAACGTTCAATGCACTTCACAGTAACAAAATGTTCGTATAAATCAAGTACTTCAAGTACTGACCCTCTAATTCGATAAAATACAATTATCAAGACGTTAGCTCGCTATTGCTTAATAAGTGTAATCAACTTGTAACTTTTCACCATTGCCGAGGATCAATCGTCACATAAATCAGCTCTTACACTTGTGTCGATCACTCTTAGTTGGTTCTCGTACTAAAGTTCTCTATATACTTAAAACTTCACTTACGCATCGTTTTATTGGTATTTGACTCACTTTTATAACTGCCAACTTCGAAAACTCGTCGGTAGAAATAATGTGTCGTTAAGTCAGAAAAACATTTAACTAGAACAAACCAATTTTACAAAATAATACACAAAAGGAAGGATAAATTACAGGAAGGCTCTGTATGTAATCAATCTAAGATTGAATTGAAACTATAGTTATATGGTAGGCATTCTGCAAATTTTACATTTTCCGGAAATATTTAGCATCTTACTGTATCCGTAAGCCACTCCGGTTACCGAGTTGCTTATTAAGACGCAGAGTCCTGACAATTGATCCCAGAGAAGTCCATGCTAAAGTCCCGGACGAAGCATAGCTGGTGCGCCAACCTGATAGTGTTAGTTCTAGGAGCCATAAATTAAGGACAAGCGACTGCTTATGCTCCTATGCGTTGCCCATGGTGGTCGTTACCTCCCGTTTTCGGCAAAAGAAGGGTTCCGTGCGTCTACCGAGCACTTTGATGTTCTGTCTCACTACCTTTGTTCTTCCAGATTTTTCCTACCGGTAACAGAGTAGTCAGAGGAGCACGCTTCCTGCTAATCGCCCTTAAAAGGCTCAGGCTCGATTCTCGAATGAAGCATGGGTGGTTTAATTGTCCAACAGTCTAGATTTCGTCCGGTATTTCTAAACATTGTAGTGATAATTTTTATTCCACATTTTTTTTTTTTTAGAAAAGACTGTGAACTGAAAAACTGAGAAACTGTGCATTATTTACCCCTTTAACGACCATGACCCAAAACTTTTGTATCACTCTAAATACGATAACGCCCGAAACTCTCTGTTGTTTCACTTCTTCTGTTTAATAACAACAATAATGACTGAGGGAGAGTCAGCTGCTGATCCTTCATAGGTCGAGAAAATTTGAAGAACAAGTAAGAATAGGAAATCTGACTCAATCTAGACAGGCGTTTCAGACGGCTATGGTCGTTTGTACGTATGGGCGTTTTGGGCGTTATATCCGTTAAAGGGTTAAAGAAGATAATGTGTTTCCAATATTTGAAATATGGAGTGCTGCGTATTTAAAAGGAAATTTTTCGATGGGACTTTCAGAAGCGGAGATGCAGTTGCAAATACCAATACTCACTTACACCACCTAGCTCCAGAACAATGAAAGATAAAACTCCCACGTGTACATGCAAATTTTTATGCAAACTGAATGGTATCCGGTGCTAAAAGACTTTTTGTTTGGACTTTTAGAAGCAGAGATATCAAGGAAAACATTACAGATCTCTCCTCCCTAGCGGTGAAATTGTGTATCATTTTGCGTAGGAAATGAGCATAAAATGTTTTTGTAGATAGTGTCTAAAAAACACATTTTAAAGGCTTTTTGGACCGTAGATATTGCTGCAGATATGCTGGAAACGAGAACCTGATGTTAAGCCTTTTCATGGCAAATTTATTCGTTAAGTGAAATTTGGAATTGTAGGCAAAACATTTTGCACCAGAAATGCTCTGTGACGAAGGTAGAATTTTTAAAATTTTGCCATTAGAAGCAGAAATATACACAACAATTTTACATACATGTGCACCTCGTATGTGAATTATTTTAAACAGAAAGTTTTAACAAAACGTTTTCTGTGGTAAGTTGTATCTGACAGCAAAGGAGCTCTCAATCGAGTTTTCATAAGAGCAGATATTAGAGCAAATGTGTCGGAAACAGAAATGTACATTTACGTCACCTAGTAGCAAAATACACTCTTTGCCAAAGAAAAACAAAACCACCCCGAGGAAATAGTTCGATCCTGATGAAACTCCGCATATGTTGAATATGCAAATGATTAAAAAATAAAGACTAGAGACTAAATAATGGACCGAAACAGCACACGGTAACAGGGAATGGAGCGGCGTATATCAAGAGCAAAACTGGTACGCAGGGATAATTGTGACACCGGACTGTGTTTGCATAAACCTCAACGAGTGAGTTGGGAGGGTGCCTCGACTTCGAATCCATGCATATTACGACAGTTGAGCGAGTTTGAGAAAAGACGTATAATTGGGGTGAGAGAGGCAAGGCAGGTTGGTCAAATCGCCGTATCGCCAGGCATTCGTGTTGGAGTGACGTAGTAATCCGACGATGTTGGCGCCATTGGTTTGAGGAGGGCAAAACCGATCGGTACTCAGGCAGTGGATCACCCAGAGCAACGACAGAACGCGAGGATCGAACGACTGTGAAAGCCGCATGAACAAAATGGAGTTCGTGGCTTTCAACCATCCATGGCCATCTTGCGTCGTCTACAGGTACGGAAGTGGCCGCCCAGACACTTAGCAGAGGACTTGCGTGACGGGGACTACATTTGAAGCAGTGGCGTATCTTGGGTCCGAGACCTGGCCTCTCCCCCCCCCCTCCCCCCACAGTACTGGGGTGCCGCACCGGTGGCGCAGTGGTCTAAGGCGTTGGCCTCTGATCATTCGTCCGAAAGGGGTCCGGGTTCGAATCCCGGTGAGGCATGGATGTTGTGTTTGTCTTACGGCACTGGCTCTCTCTCTTCCCTGGAACCAGTGACCCTAAATTAGGGACGGGCGACTGCTTATAGCCCATTGAGTTGCTCACGGTGGTCGTTAAACCTCAAAAAAAAAAAAAAAAAAGTACTGGGTTTTTTTTTAAAACTGCGAAGTTTATTTTTTAATTGTCAAGTAATAGCAGTAATATTTTTTTCTAAATTTTAGGTACATGCTATTGCTAACATGATACCAAATAATTATGAAAATTTGGATTCGAACACTTCTTTGTAGAGATGAGCTTACCTGTTACTTGGTGTTCACGGCGCTAACTGTGACTGCTACTCAAAAGTAACAGTGATTTTTAACTGTGATTGTAATCACAGTTAAGGACCTGTTATTTGTTTCCCTTCCGTGAATTCGTGCACCAGTAACGACTAACGAACGAGTAAATCAGTAAAGTAACTGATAGCAGAATCACTTAATGGAACGGTGGGTTGGCCATAACACAGCGGATCCTGGGTTATATGTTTTTTACTTTTAAACATAAATCTGCGTTAACCCCGATATTTTGCTGTAGTTATAATGGCTTTTTCAGTTGGGTTACGCGTAATTCTTTTATGCGATTTATAGGTTTAATTTTGAATTCAGATTATCAAATATACAGTTCTTTTATACATTACATGGTGCTAAAACTTTGAAAAAAATGAGACAGCATTTATTTTTCAGCCTTGAAATGGACGAAGCAACAAAAAAAATATCATCTAATGTTCACACACAATTCACAAATTTCTCCAAATTCAAAAAATTAAAACAAACAGAAAGTAGTGATATTTTACCCAGCATTAATGGTAAATCAACTAGTGAACAAAATTCTTTGAAAAGGGCCAAGTATTATAAGTAAATAATGTGTTCTAAGGGTGTTGAATATAAGAACACTTTCGGATTTACTACCTAATATTTCAAAGGTAAGAGTTCTTTCATATACTGAAAATATGAAATCATGCAGAATTTCTTACCTTGTTTTATAATGTAAAAAAAAAAAAAAAAAATTAAAGGTCAAAATAGACAGGCAAGAACAAAATAGAATGGACAGGTAGCGAACAAAGTATTCATTAGCATAATCTAAAATTGCGAGCCCTCTTCCCCTTTTTTTTCTTTTTGGAAGCATTTAAAATTGTTCAATAGTATTTAATATTTTGAAATTTCAGTCACATGTTTTTTAAGCCATTCCATAGTAAAATGTATAACTGAGATACTACTGTCTGCCACAGATTACAAAATTATGAACTTTATAATTTTCCGACAGAAGATATGGGCACAGCTTACGTAAAGTTCTCTGACAGAAATTTCAGTCGGTAGTCATAGTCATAATATCTATCAGATTTTGTAAAGTGGTTATACCTGATGATTTTTGTAGGGAATGGAAAGGGGGAGGGGGATCATATAAATTGTGGACAAATATAAGACTAAATTTAAGCAACTGATTACCTCCCTGTTGGGGAAATTTCTGTGAAGGTATATCTATAGCTTGCATGTGTGTGTATTATTTGGAGGGAATTGCCACACTGGCACGACCCTAAATCGGCAGTTAATAATTAACATAAGAAATGTGTTACCGAATTGTGGACTAGACCTCCATACAGAAGAATGCAGAGTCTACAGGAAATAAAGTAACTAGCATTCTAATAGTATATACAGCAGAGTTAATGTCAAAAAGCCTCCCGCTGGCGCAGTGGTCTAAGCGATGGCCTTTGTTCATTTGTCCGAGAGGGGTCCGGGTTCGAATCCCAGGGAGGCATGGATGTTGTGTTTGTCTTATGGCACTGGCTCTCTCCCTTCCCTGAAACCAGTGATCCTAAATTAGGGACGGGCGACTGCTTATAGCTCATTGGGTTGCTCACAGTGGTCGTTAAACTTCCAATAAAAAAAAACCTAGGCTTCCTCAAAAACTACACTATAGTAGATGTTGCCATTCGTGAGCTAAATTCCAGCGTAAGGTTGGACACCTACTAACCTAAGGGGTATTTAGCTCACGAATGACAACACCTACTATAGTGTAGTCTTGTGGACGGGTAGGGATGCTACCTGAAAATTCGACTGTAAGTAATATCCTTTTATTCCCAAGTAAATCCTATAATTTAGTGAAATTTTTAATACATCAAGTCTAGAATTAGCCATGACATCAAATTATTACCTGTTCATTAAGTTTAGGGGGAACCCTGAGCTGAACTACTTTTTTGTAATTTTTGAATACAGAAAAAGAAACAAAATAAGAAACTGTGAGTACTGATATTATGATTTTAAACATCACAATAGAGTATTACAATATTTAAGCACGAAAAAAGACTGTTGTTTTTGGTATTGACTTTGAGATCAACGCGCATCTCAAAAAAATGTGAAAACACAATTTACTGTAAAAACTATAATACTTATGAGTTTATTGATATAATTAAAAATGTAAACCAAGATCTACAGGATTATAGCAAGTATGGATGTCAAGGCCCTTTTTCCAAGTACCACTGTACCGGAAGCAATTGAAAACATTATTAAAAAATTAAAACAGGACAAAAATCTTAATAACACACAATTTCAAGAATCAAAAGCAGTTTTGTTATACATTTATGAAAACAATATTTTCAAATTTGAAGAGAACATTGCAAACAAAAAAATAGAGGCCCAATGGGTTCCCCTCTGTCAAATCTATTTGCAGAAGTGACTATGAGCAATATTGAGGAACAAATAATCTGTACAATGGAAGAAACTCCTTTGGTTTACTGTAGATATGTGAATGACATTTTTATTTTGTCACGAATGAGTATTTATGAACTTGAATCATTAACTCAGCAATTTGGTAATATCTATCCAACGTTGACAATAGAACATGAGGAGGAGAATACTTTGATCTTCCTTGATGTTAAATTTGTCAAGCAAAGAGACCAACTACAATACAGACTACATAGAAAACAGTCATTTATTCCTGTTCTGATTCCATATAATTCAACACATCCATACACACAGAAATACAATAGTAGTAAAACTTTAATCAAAAGAGCAATGATTACACACTCCTCAAAAGAAGAATTCTTTACAGCCATTCCATGAAAAAGTGGACAAACAGGAAAAAAATTAAATTGTATCATATTATTATTTATGATACATCAAATTGAAGGTATGAGTACTACATAGAATTTGAATTCACAACAAAAAATGCTATATAAATCATTGTCTCCTTGCATTTCAGTCTTAAACATCCAGAACAAAAGGTAGAATTTACATTTAGTAATTAGACAATTCTAATACCAGTTCTGGAAATGTTTTGACAACTGTTTTTCACTTGCAGTTGTATTTGCTAGATGTAGCAGAGTCCAAAACACTTTGTAATAACATATTTTACACTTAAAAATAATTGAAAATTTAAAAACATTTTTTTTTTGTCTGCTGACCGTCATTTTTTTTTTGTCTGCTGACTGAAATGACCATAAAGATGGTTTATACTAACATACCCTTTGTGTAGAAATTTCAAACTTTGTGGAAGTTTGACTGTCAGCAGTCTGAATAAGTGTAGAAAAAGTCATGTAGAAAAAATTAATTCTTGGACCTCAACTGAGGTGTGACGTGTGTGATATTATTGAAAGTCTCACTTAGGTGTCACACTTTGGTACTGAGGTGTTGCCTGACATTGCCACAACTCTGTTTAATGAAAAAGAAAAGACTTCACGCTGTATATCAGATAGCACAAAGAAAAAGAAAAGATTTTTATGCCATAATGATATATTGTAAGTAGACAGATACCAGGAAATGTGTGAAATCAATAAAGGACTCACTATCAAGGAGGCACAATTTAATACAAAAAAGACACATGCTAATGACTATAAGTGATGCTTTCACACAGTTCAAAAATGAAAATTAGAACATTTTAATTAAAAAACTAAGTTTTACGACCTGTGCCCTGGATATGTGACATTAATTTTGTAAACACCACGGAATTATGTGCTTGCAAATATCATGCAAATTTACATTTTTTTTATACAATCCTTGGCCAGCAAAATTCCAATTCCCCAAAGTTTCCTTCAAATGAAATAGAACTGATGAGTGTTTTGTGCTGCAGCATTCAAAATGAGAACTGCATGATTGGATTTTGCACAGACTGTAAAAGTGATGTTTGCATGTGTGTTGAAGAGATACATATAGACACATTTGTAACATGGAAAGATATAGATGGTTTCAAAAAAGTGGTTGAGATTGATGGTTCTGTTTGAAGAACTGTGCTTCATAATCAGTTACATTATTATAAAATTCATTCTTTTGTAAGAACAGTTCAGTCACCAAATGAAGGTCTGCTCCAAATTGATTTTTTTGAAAATTACAGTACTATCTCCCAAGATGAAATCCAGAGTGGACACTGGAGGCACCAGCAAATAACTACTGTATATTTACCAATTGTGCATGAAATATTAAGCATACTGTAGCTGTAATAAGTGATGAGCTCAACCATTACAAAAATGCTGTGTAGGCCTTCTTAAAAATTGCTATAGCTACATTAAAGGCCAAATTTCCAGAAATAGAAAAGTTAACAACTTTTTCTGATGGAAGTGCAGCTCAATTTAAAAACCAATTTACTCAGTAAAATCTTTATTTGAAGCAGGACTTTGATGTCGCTGGAGAGTGGAACACTGAAACGCAAAGTAGAGACAGTGAAATCTAAGGTGATGATTGTCAATTCTGCAAGATTTTTTCTAATGTGTAAATAAATACATTATATGAGTTTATTCTTTTCAGAAAAAAAAAAAAAAAAAACTAACCGTCGATTCCGATGGGTTTTGTCTAGTCTCTTTTTATCTAACCATTTCTTCATTATCAAGCAATGACGATAAATTAAACTACGATTGGACGAAAATTCCCATTTTCATCTGACTTATTTCCACAAAGAGCAATATGCCTTTCCTGGCCAATGTTCTGGCAACATCAAATAAAATATTTAAAACTTTAGTATTAAATTCTTTATCATGTTCTTCTTGAAAATTACACTAGCCCTTTTATTTTTGTCTAAAAGAATATCGACGTGTTTATCTTTTTGTGAAAAATGGCAACAATCCACTAGTGCAGCTTTGTGAGCTTTAAAAGAGAAATGCTGGGATAATTTTCCTAATTTATATTTACCCACATTCTTCATTTTGTGTCATTGCTTTACACCTGTTTCATTCCAAGTACAATCTAATTTCTCCCTGTCTGGACCTTCAGGGAAAAGAAAACAAACTCAAAGCAATAAGCAGTATCTTTAACAATGCTTTACTCTATATCAGGATATTGTTTATACCAGGAAGGAGAAAAGCGTCTCAAATTATCTGAGGGCATCTGCTGCCTCAGGAAACCTGTCGGGGTGAGGGCGGATACCAAAATTGTAAAAAATTAAAAAAATTTCGTCCGATTGGGAGATTTTAGACATTTACAAGCTACAAATAGACATTATCTGAGGGCATGTGCCTACTCAGCAAACCTGTCGGGGTGGCGGGTGGGGGTTAATACCAAAAGTGTAAAATATGAAAAATTCCTCGTCTGATTGGGAGATTTTCAGCATTTACCAGCTACAACTCAGCAAACTATCTGAGGTGTACCTACTCAGGATATCTGTGTGTGTGGGGGGGGGGGGGAGGGTATATAAACAGTGTATAATATGGCGCATGCACTCAGATAATGTGTCGTGTTGTAGCGGGGAAATGCTGAAAATCTCCCGATCAGACCATAAAGTCTTCATATTTTACTATTTTACACTTTTGGTTTTACCCCCTCCCCCCGACAGGTTTCGAGAGTAGGCACATGCCCTCAGATAATGGGTCGAGTTGTAGCTTATAAATGCTGAAAATCTCCCGACCGGACCAGAATTTGTTTACATTTTACAATTTTGGTATTACCCCCTACAGGTTTGCTGAGTAGGCACATGCCCTCAGATAATGTGTCGAGTTGTAGCTTGTAAATGCTGAAAATCTCCCGATCGGGCGAGAATTTTTTTTTATATTTCACAATTTTGGTATGTCACCTCCCCCCCCCCCCGATAGGTTTCCAGAGTAGGCATATGTGTTTAGATAATGTGTCGACGAGTTGTAGCTTGTAAATGCTGAAAATTTTCCGATCGGACGAGATTTTTTTTTATATTTTCCACTTTTGGTATAACCCCCCCCCCCGACAGTTTTGTTGCCGAGTAGTCACATGCGCTCTGATAATTGTCAGACTTGTAGTTTGAAAAGCCTAAAATATTTTGTTAAGATGCAGATCAAACATTTGTTGTAAAGAATTACATTAATTATCGCAATTAAGAAAAGATGAAATTACGGAAGCTTTATATGACTTAGATTACCAACCTCTGTTGTGGGGTCGTGGCCACGAGGCGGTCAAAAACGTAATTTTTATACGGCCCCTTAAAATGTTTGTGGCCAGTTCTCCTACACCCAGGCCGCGGGTGGCCTAGTGGGCAACGTTCGTGACTGCCACGGAAAGGACCTCAGGTTCGGCAGGTACGAACGCTCGATCCACTAAATATCCGCCGTGCGTCGGATGGGCACGTTAAGCCGTCGGATCCCGGGTACTGGGCCCCCGGTAATAAATAAGGGTGTCTTCCTCCCCCTTTCTACTTATCTTCTGTGTCACTTTTCTATCGGGCACTCTAGTCCAAATCTCCTAGCTTCCTACTTCTAAGGGTTGTTTAAGACCTGGGGTCAGACACTCCCTTCATAAAATCCTCTACTGAAGATCTGATCAGAGATCCTACACCCAACTTGAGTTAATACGGAATTGTTATGAATGTGACATCGATAGAACAAAAGCTGTTAAAAATGTCTAGGCCTCGGGCATCTCGGGCCTGTGAAATAACATTTAGTGCCAAAGTAAAAGCGCAATGCTACTAACTTTATTTGAATCATAAACGTTGCGAATATGACAATGAGTAGAAACTATTTAAAAAGCCTAGGCATAGGGTAACGAATGAATATTTCGTGCCTGAGTAAAAACGGAATATTATTAACTTCACTTGACAAGTAATAGTTGTGAATACGACATTAATTGAATAAAAACTATTAAAAAGGCCACGGCCTAGGCCTAGGGAACGTGAGAAAGTTTTTAGTGAAAAATTAAAGGCGGGATATTATTAACTTCAGTTGATACCTAATTGTTATGAATGTGGCATCGATAGAACAAAAACTGTTAAAAAGGCATAGGTCCTGTGAAATAATGTTTGACGCCCCGGTGGCGCAGTGGTCTAAGGCGTTGGCCTCTGATCATTCGTCCGTTAGGGGTACGGGTTCGAATCCCGGTCAGGCATGGATGTTGTGTTTGTCTTACGGCACTGGCTCTCTCCCTTCCCTGGAACCAGTGACCCTAAATTAGGGACGGGCGACTGCTAAGGGTTGCCCATTGAGTTGCTCACGGTGGTCGTTAAACATCCAATTAAAAAAAAAAAAAGAAATAATGTTTAGTGCTTAAGTAAAAGCGCAATATTATTACCTTGAGTTGATACGTAAACTTTATGAATATAACATCGGTAGAAGAAAGACTGTCAAAAGGTCCTACGAATGAGGCATAGTAATTTAGTGCCTAATTAAGTAAGAGAGAAATATTAATAACTTGAAATGTTATGTAAACATTTAGTACCTAAGTAAAAGTGCAGCGTTATAAAAAAAAATCCCTGTTTGTCGTCTTTTTCCGAACATAGTATGAGTTCTGATGTAATTGCTTTGTTTCGTTGAAACCTAAGAAATGTGTTATGTAATCATGAATATGATGTAATCCATATACATGATTATGTGCTATGCAATCCCGATCCAGGACGACGAAATTTTCAAGTTTTCCGATATTGTCCTTCTCATATTTACACCAAAAAACGGATTTTCATCTTCAAAATTTGTGCTTTGTAATTTTTTTTAAATTCAATTGTAATTGTCGTTTGCCTTACTGGGAACGTTATCTCCATTCAATTCTAATCACAGCGCCAAGAAACTGCAATTTTTGTACGGCCCCTAAAGATTTGTGTCCAAAAGTCCGTTATGTCCTAAACTTGTTTTAAACTTTTATAGGTAATTCTGCGCGAATTCTGATATTTTGCTGTAGTTTTTACGGCTCTTTCAGTTGAATTATGCGTAATTCTTTTATACGTTTTTCGCGGTTAGTTAAATTTTGGATTCAGATTATCTAAAACACACTGTTCTTTTGTACCTAACATGGTATGTTACAACTTTGAAAGAAACGAGGCAGCATTATTTTTCAGCCTTGAAATGGATGAAGCTACTAAAGATTTACTAAGTAACGTTCACAATTCACTATTTTCTCCGAATTCAAAATATTTTAACCCCACTCACTGCGAGAACGAGCTCAGAAACAACGCTGTGAAAAAATCACAAATAGCAGGCAGCTGCCAAACGCAACAGCAGATAACGAGTAACAGCTACAGGAGCAGAATTCACTCGGTAACAGTTAAGACGGAGCTGTGAAAAATCACGAAGAGCATGATGGGTAGCAATGACAGAGTGAGGAACGCTTATTGGTCGATCACTGTTACTCACGGTTTTCAGTAGCAGGCGCTACCTGTGACTTTTCGGTAACCGTGATCAAATCACAGGTAGTGAAATAACGCTCATCTCTACTTCTTTGTACAAGAACTCCATTCTTCTTTCCTTTTGTGTGAACTTGAGTGTAACATTTTCATAAAATGTTTCTTCCGAGTACTTTTTCATATTTAAAAATAATGTTTTTCTCTATTAACAAACCAGCCAAGTTGCTCGAATGTACATGTCCTTGTGTGGCTCTAAGATATATCTTGATTCTTTTTAATACGGAAAAACTTCTTCCAGCCGTTGCAGTTGTTGATAGAAAGTTTAATATTATATCTGCTAATTTGTACACCTCAATAAACACAATGCCCAATTATTCAACTTTATGTAACAAGTAATGTATCTTACTGATTTGTTTTGTATTCGTCAAGGGAATCAAACACCTTCAGTTCTTTTTTTAATCGAGCTGTATGAAAATTTGAAGCATAGAGTTCTTTAAGCTTTGAGAGTAGATGTCCAGGGAAGCTTGCACAAAATTTATCAAAACAGTTCAAATCCAACAAAGCCACGAATTTAAGATATAATATCACTGATTTTAATTCATTGACACTTCACACAGACTGAAACAACTCTCGCAAAACACGTGCTGCAAGCATGGAGGGACTGAGGTAGTCTGAAATCTTCGGGGTTTTTTAAGCGAACCCTTTGCGCAGTGCAATGGTCTACTCACCTCCGTACCTCATTCATGTTGTCATGGAAACTCTAGCAGGCGATAGTATGGAAGCTCTTTGCACCAGAACAGCGAAGACTCTCGAAGACCTACTGCGTTATGCCGTTGTTCGTCGCTCGCCAGACTCATTTTCATAATCGATAGAAGCGAATCCACTCCTGTTTTTTTCGCACTGAAAGCATCGACATATCTTAATACCGTTGATAACTGACTTTTAATACAGACATTTGACGTGGACCAGGAACATCAAACAGAGGTCACCGCTCTTTCCGCGTTTATCAGTGAGGCACGGAAAAAATCCTTATTGACCGCCACCGGGAATCGAACCCAGGGTCTTCCAGTTACGCGGCGGATATGCTTCTACTGCACCAGAGCGGCTTCGAATTCTTCCAGACTCACACACACTATAGCTGCCAAGCCAATTTGGCAGGTTGCTTCTTGGAGCCCCGCACAATGCTGGGGATTCACCAAAGACGGTAAGCAGCAACAGAACAAGTAATTAGAATGACAGTGAGTCTGTGTGAGTCTGGAGGAATTCGAGGCCGCTGTGGTGCAGTGGCAGCATGTCCGCCGCGCTACTGGAAGATCCTGGGTTCGATTCTCGGTGGCGGCCAATGATAATTTTTTCCGTGACTCACTTACAAACGTGGAAAGAGCGATGACTTCTGTTTGAAATTGACTTTTATTTGTGTATATTTAATAGACCTTTATTTGTGTATATTTAATTGACTTTTATTTGTGCATCCCATGCGGGCTTCGCAGCTAGCATTGAATATACGCCACTGATGCCCACCACTGACCAGCGAACATCGCCGGCAACGGTTACAGTGGCGTCGGTCCTGATCAACGTGGCAGAGTGTCCAGTGGCGTGGTGTTGGTGGCGTGGTGTTTTCTACAGTGATAAGTTACGGTTTGCACTTGGCGCTGATGACTATTGGATATGTATCTGGAGACGAACCGAGCAGAACACGGATGCTGCCTTTACCGTGGTACAGCACATGGCTCGCACACACAGAATGAGTGGCTGAGGAGACATTTTCTGCGATAGCCGGACACAGGGAATGAGTGTCTGGGGATCCATAGCTCGAACACAGGGAATGAGTGTCTAGGGAGCCATTTTCTGCGATAGCCGGACATTCTTGGTAGTCTTCCATACCACCCTCACGGCTCGACTATACGTCGACGACATTATACGACCTGTTGTGTTGCCTTTCCTGTAGCAGCGACACCGTGCAATTTTTGAAGAGTGTAATGCGCGGTTGCAGACGACACGACTCTCCCAGGTCTGATTTCGTAATGTCGACACTGTTCCGCGGCCAGCCCGATCGCCCGACCTCTCACCGATCAAACATACACTGCAGGCCACCCAAAATGCAAAACCAAGAAGGAAGCATCAGATTGGCCTGAAATTCGTAGCATGCGTCGCCCGCGAGAGGACATGCAAACGATTAGCATTGCAGGGCATATGCAAATCATGTGCGCTCGTCACGCCACCGAGAAACACAAAGGGTGCACAGAAGGCGGGGTGTAAGCAGTGGAAGTGTGTTGTGCTGCCGAACCTGTACGTGGGAAGATTCCTGATGCCTCGTCGCAAAATACGGCAGTCATTCCAACACAGTTCGGAGTTCGACAGAGAACGAATAGTGGCTTATTGCGACAGCGGTTTATCGTACCGAGATATCGGCACCCGTGTGGGACAATATCCAGCCACAGTGAGGCGAGTATATATTCGGTGGGTGCAGGAGGGACGGACTGACCAACGCGAGAGATTGCTGCAGCCGCGGCACACCACCAAACGAGAGGACCGGCATGTTGTGCAGCGGGCATTGACGACTCGCACCGCCACATCACGAACGTTAGCGCAGGAATTAGGGTGTGTTGCGCAACAACCTCTGTCAGCACGTACCGTTCAACGTCGTGTGCAGGAGCGGGGACTTCTCGCACGGCGCCCATTGCTCCGATTACCATTGACGTTACACCACCGGCGAGTGCGGCGGCAGTGGGCAGTTGAACGCCTCACCTGGACTACGGAATGGCATGACATTGTCTTATCCGACGAATCCCGCTTCTGCCTGCAACACCACGATGGTCTGATCCGCGTGTGGCGGCCCCGCGGCGAGAGACTGTATGACGCCTGCATTATGCATCGCTATACAGGTCCGTCGCCTGGCGTTATGGTTTGGGGCGCAATCGGATGTGACACCCGCATCACTCTGGTGCGCATCATCGGTACATTCAACAGCCACCACTACATCTCCGACGTTTTGGAGCATGGGGTCTTTCCTTACCTGCAGGACCTGCCAGCGGTCACGTTTCAACAGGACAATGCGCGTCCACACGTGGCACGCATCGTGCAATAATTCTTCACTGCCCACCAGGTGTCACTGCTGCCGTGGCCAGCCTGTTCTTCCGATATGTCGCCCATCGAACACGTCTGGGGTCGCCGATCGGCAACCGAGTGTCCCGGCAAGCACCACCCGTGGCTACGGCTGATGAACTGTGGCAACGTGTGGAAGCAGCCTGGACCGACATACCCCAAGCCCACATCCAAAGCCTCTTTCGTTTGATACCGCTGCGTGTAACGGCCGTTATTGCCAGCCATGGAGAGACACACGAACTATTTATGTCTGCGTGTTCCGCAAGTCGCACGGACCTGTAAGCTCAATCGTTTCAAATTTGTATATGTTGTTACGTGTGCAGTAAATCTGGCTTTGCTATCTCGTGTCCTTCTTGGTGTTGCATTTGGGGTGGCCAGCAGTGTATTTAGGGCATAATGGGATGCTTCCTACGTCCATCTTGGAATGTCTGCGAACTGGCCCGCAATTTGGACGCCATCCAGCATGCTATACCTTAGGACAGTATCCATGAAATATATGCTTCTGTGCCGTGCCGTGTAACAGCGTGTAACCGAGCGAGAGGTGATAATACTACGTACTGATTTGTTCCACTCGTGTAGCTGCATTATCCGAATAAATGCCCCATCTGCTCTGGAATTGCAATTGTTTCCTTTCCTATACATGAACATTACCCATACCAATTTTCATCTCGATTGGATTATTTCTTTTGGATGCTTTTTTAGCACGTCTTTTGTAAAAAAAGATCGTGCTTTTGTTATCGGTTTGTCCGTCCGTCCGTCTGCCTGTACCCACGATATTTCTGCAACTATTAGTCCGATTTGAAAAATTCGTTTTGCATTGGAAAGCTTGATATATGCAAATGATGATCCTTTATTTCCTTTTTTTTTACGATGTACAATTTCGCCGCTAGAGGGCGTAAATTCAAATGACGTCGAATTCAAAAATACGTTTTATTCCACATATTTGGTTCTAAACATCCGATTGAAAAAATTCCTTTATCTTTCGATTCCATTTATGTTGAAGAATATTTTAGATGTAGTTACTTTTTCAAATTACGCATAGATTTTTCGCTAGAGGGCGTAAAAGTAAATTACCGTTTCCCCGATAACTCTTCTTCTAAAACTCCAAATTTGAAAAACATTTTTTTCAGCGGATACATCTCCTGATGGAAACTCTTTTGCATATAATTTAAAATTTTTGGTAAAGAACACTTTGGCCACCAGGGGGCGTAAGGGTTAATTTTTGCTTCTGATGTATTTGCCATAAAATCTGAGCTTCTAAAATATTGATTGAAAAACTTCTTTCGCGGACTGATGCCACTCACATTGATAAACCTTTTCGGAATATTTTCTTCTTAAAATATTCCACAGTTTTTCTGCCAGGGGCGCAGATGTACATCTTATTTTTGTCAATATCTCTACTTCTAGGAGTCCGATTTGAAAAATTCCTTCTGTGTTGGATAGTGTTTTCCATGTGACATGTGTTGCATATAATTTCAAAATTTTCAAGTAATTCATAGACTTTCCGCTAGGGGGCTTAGCAGTAAATTGCGTTCCCCCTACATCTCTGCTTCTAAATCTCCGATTTGAAATATTCTTTCTGCACCGGATACAGCTCCTGGTGGGAAATCGTTTGCACGTAATTTCTGATTTTTGTAAAAAAATAGTTTGGCCACCAGGTGGCGTAAATCTCAATTTCCGCTTCTGATGTACAGTATTTGCAGCAAAATATGAGCTTCTAAATTCTCGATTGATAAAAAACGTCGTTTGTTGACAGATACTACTACTTATGTCGACAAACCTTTTAGAAACATTTTCTTCTTAAAATAGTACATGGTTTCTACGCCAGGGGGTGTAGACGTGTATCTTATTTTTGTCAATATCTCTACTTGTAGGAGTCCGATTTGAAAAATTCCTTCTCTGTTGGATAGTGTTTCTACTGTGACATGTGGTTCATATAATTTCAAAATTTTCAAGTAATTCATAGACCTTCTGCTAGGGAGCGTACATGTAAATTGCGTTTTCCCTGATATCTCTTCTTCTAAATCTCCTACTTGGAAAATTCTTTCTGCACCGCATACAGCTAATGATGGAAAATCGTTTGCATATAATTTCTAATTATTGTAAAAAATGGTTTGGCCACCAGGTGGCATAAGTCTTAATTTCCGCTTCTGATGCATTTGCAGCAAAATATTACCTTTTAAAATATGGATTGAAAAAAAAAGTCGTTTGCTGACCGATACTACTCATGTCGACAAACCTTTTAGGAAAATTTTCTTCTTGAAATAATGCATGGTCTCTACGCCAAGGGGCGGAGATGGATATCTTATTTTTGTCAATATCTCTATTTCTAAGAGTCCGATTTGAAAAATTCCTTCTTTGTTGGATAGTGTTTCCGATGCAAAATGTTTTCCCTATAAATTCAAAATTTGCAAGTAAATCATAGACTTTCCGCTAGGGGGCAAGAAGGCAAATTGCGTTTTCTGCTTTATTTCTGCTTCTAAAGCTCAGATTTGAAAAATTCTTCTTGTATCGCGTACAAGACCTGATGGAAAATATTTTTCACATAATTTCTAATGTTCGGTAAAGAATGGTTTGGCCACCACGGATCATACGTGTTAATTTCTGCATCTGAAGTATTTGTAGCAAATCTGGACTCCTGAAAATTCGACTAATTTTTTTTCTTGGACCGATACCGCTTATATGGATAAACTTTATGAGAATGCTTTCTTCCTAAAATTATGCATGGTTTTCCCACCAGAGGACATAAAGTCACATCTTGTTTTTGTCGACATCTCTGTTTCTAAGAGTTCGTAAGCTCACGATTCTGTTTACAGCAATATCTGAGGGATTAAAAACCCGATTGAAAATCTTCTTTCTTTCGTCAGATCTATTGTTTTCCATACCGATTCCATTGACTTTCAATAGCTTCGATAAATTTAATTTGCCTCAGAACAGATTCAAAAGACGTGCTTATTCACCCGAAAATTCGGTGTCATCTTTCTTGTTTCTTTTGGCAAAGAGTTTTGCTTTTTACCAAAAATTCGAAGTTACGTCGCGAACCCTTTTTACTAAGAACTCTGTCAGTCGCAAAAAGGATTTTTCAAATTAGAATTTCAGAAGCAGAGCTATCGTAAAAATCGCTATTTACTTTTACGCTCCCTAACGGAAAAACTTGCTTTTCTTGAAAAAGAAGCTCAAACTATCGTTACGAATGACATGGAAGGAAGAAACATTTTTTTCAGTCGTACATTTGGAAGAAATTCTATGGAATAGAAATGCATTTTGAATTCCACAGAATCTGCATATACTCCATTTCGCTTCAAAGTTATGGGTTGGAAAAGTAACGGAAAGAAAGGATCATTGCTCTCACATGTCTGGCTTCTGTTCCTGAGGAGAATGATTTCCCAGTTAAGCTACACCGACGAAGTTTGTCGCTGCAACTTTGCCGCCTTGAAATGTGGGTCAACTCTGAGGTATGTACGTCACAAAGAATGAACGCTTTTTAAAGACATGCGTTGCGAGGGAAACGCTTTCATTCAAATTACGAAATAAGCAGACTGCATAAGCAGCCGATGATTTCTTTTCGCACGGAACAGATGCGTTGGTTTCACGATGATGAATTGCAGAGTAAGGACTCTGCGCCAAAGAGAAATCTTTAGTTCTCCCCGCTATGAATAAAACATTAGTTTCTTTTGGTTTTCCTGTTTTCGTTTCAGTCATTGTGGTACTTTCTGATATCCCAGTGGTAGACGTTGTTTCCAATTTTACTAGTTTTAAGTGGCATATTGACACAGCACTAACTGCTAAGTGGGAGATGGAAGGGATCTGAAGGGCACGGTCTCACATGCTTAGTAGCAAGAATTTTCTATTTGCTCTTAGGATGAATATTTCGTCCATCGGTTTCTTATCATCTCAACTATCACTAGTAAATTTCTTCCGAATTAATAAAAGTTTTCGAATTAACACATCCAGATTTTTTTGGTGTTGAACGACCACCTGAAGAATTTTAATTTAAGATGTAATGGAACTACAATTGTGTACATCTGTTTGTAGTATAACAATGAAGAAACTACCTAAAGGCATTTATTATACGGCTAAAACGAACATCTATAACTCTTGCATCAAAAGAAATAAAGGTTTACATTAACAAAGCTCAGTACAGCTGTGTTCAGAAGGGTCAGATGCAACAAATCTCATTCTGCCACCAGAGTGACTTTTAAATATCCAGCTGGGCTGCTGGTTTGCAAGACTCCTCTCAAGTGCCTGCCAGATATTATCGATGTAGTTTAACCTTGCGAATCTTCTCGATGAGCCCACTCTTTTGTATATCTTCATTTTGTAAGTAGTATTTCCCCAATAAGGGAGCTCTGTGATGACTGGCTTTGTTGTCCACAAATATAATATTTGGGTCAACAAAAACTTTAAAATGTCTTTTATAGAGTCCGAAGTAGTTTTAGCAGCAATGGCACCTCCATCAAAGACATGTAACGCTGCTTTACGGTATAGTTCTTTATTCTGTCACTCCCCACCAGCATAAAGACTCAGGAATTGTTATTTGTTTCTTTATGTTGACGGGATGATAACTCTTTTTTGATGCTATCCAGGTTAAGATACTTTTAGAACCAGATTGTAGGCACTTGTTAAAAAACAGAAGTTTCCCATTGTTCAGAGCTGTAAGTCTCACATTAGCGGCCAAGTTGTGACTAACCTTCTCTGCCTGGTAGTTACCTGGACACATTCCACGGAACCCTATAAATATAGTCCACTCGCCCATTTCAGTCAGCGTAGCATTCATACACTGGACACTGAATTAGAAGCATTAGCAACACTTACGCCGACTATATGCCTTGTACGTGGTCTCGTGAGCCACCACGTGATCTAGAAACTATACAAGGCTGCTCCGAGAAGGATAAGCCCTTTATCGGAGTTCGTTAAAGGGCTTATCGTGAGTTCCTGGCAAGTTGGAGCAAAGATGTTGAAAACAGCAGAATTAATTGGTTTCTCAAAAGGTGAGATATCCCCGGACTTTAAACAGTGGAAAAATAACCCACATTGTTTGTGTAAGCGGTGTAACTGTGACGTGACGATAGTCTGTCCGGGATGAGATCGTGGTCGTCTGAAACGGCATGTACGGAGAAACAGGTCTTTGGGTAGGTGTGTGTGTGTGTGTGTGTGTTGCAATTGACCGAATCATTGAATGCTCCCGACACTTATCTCAGAAATCTATGCGCAAGGAATCGACGAGAATTGGTTTTGGCAGTAGCATTCCTGTACGGAAGCCACTGATTTCTAAGAAGAACGGAAAAGGTCATCTACGCTGGTGGCAGCAACACCGTGACTGACACTGGCAGACAAGAAATAAGTTAAATAGTCCGACGTGTCGCGGTACACTTTGCTTTGTGCCGACGGTAAGGTAAGCAGAGATCTTGGCACGACCTCCATGAAGTACTGTACCGCGCTTGCCATTTAAAAAAAATATCAAGGTCCTGGAGCTGGTGCCACGGCGTGGTGCGCGTTCTTTGGTAAGGAAAATATTTCCATGATGTTGCTGAAAAGTCGCGCGTTGTCCAAGAATTATCCAAAAATTATTGCCGACCGAGTCCATCCTGCAATGTTGGCTATTTATGCTGCAGAGGACGGCTGTTTAACGGATGACAATGATACTCTTCATCGCGCAAGATGTGTTCAACGAGTTTAGCGAGCATAACAGCAAATTCAACCGTCTCCCTTTCCCACCACAAAACCGTGATCTGAATCTCACTGAAAATGTATGGGACATGTTAGAAAAACTGATCCTCTTGCTTAAAATTTGAGCCAGTAAAAGGACTGCTTGGGGAACTCTTGGAATGCTGTATACTTAGATGCACTCCAATACCTTGTAGAGTCTATGCTAAACAGAAAACGTACTGCAATTCGGGCAAAAGGAGGGCCAACACGGTTAAATAAAAGTTTATAAGTCAGTCGCCGGCATGTGTATCTTTCCCAGTGTTTCTGGTGAAAAGAACGTCTTTACTGAGGCTTTTAAAAGCAAAAATATTTTATCAAGTAGACATGCTGGCTGACTGGTAGAGTGTTAGTCTTAGTCAACTTTAAAAATCATTATAACACTTTAAGTTAGAACTGAGTAACCAATTCTTTGCTCTGGAAGGTCTAAAATTGGAAGAAGTTAACATCTCAGAAGTTAACAGATAGCTAACCAAAGCTCGTATGGAAATAGCCAAACAAAAATAGATGTTACAAGTTGAATATCAAAAAACTTTTAGGAAAAAAAGCTGAAGCAAAAAAAAAAAAAATGAGGACAAATCAAGAAAATTTAACTTCCAAAGTGGAATTTTCAGAGCTACGCAAGACAGTTCGGAAAATTATCACTGAAGACATAAGGAAATTCAGTTGTGAACTAGTGAGAAAAGTAAAGACACATCTCTAAACTCTTGAGGATATGTTTTTCTCTGCTCCATTGAAAAAAAATGTTTATCGGGGCAATTTTCAGAAACGGAAATATCTCTTTTTAGATGAACAGAACCGAAAACGTGTATGTAAGAAATTCTGTGTATGCTATTTGCTTTTTTACAGTTTCTTTCCTTTTTTCTTTATTTTTAGTGATGGTGGAGGTTTTAACGATTATCGTGAGCAATTTAATAGGCTGTAAGGAGTCGCCCGTCTCTAATTTAGGGTCAATGGTTCCAGGAAAGGGAGAGAGCTTGTGCTATAAGGTAGACACAACATCCTTGCCACACCGGGATTCGAACCGGGACCCATCTCGTATGAATGGTCTGAAGCCAGCTGGGGGCGGCCAACATGGGTTTCATACGCGTTTCCTTGAACTAACTTGACGTGATTTAAGTGTACGTGAAGCCCCATCGTAATTCTCGTGGAACTCTAGATCTAAATTAAGAGGAAATGCCAATCGGCAACAGCCACTTTGAGTGCTCTAATGAGACGCCAGTTAGGAAGGTGTTTTTATGACAAGCACTGAGTGCATTGATTGAAGATTCATTTGAAAGGAAATTCTTATCATATGGACCTTACAATATTAATTTATTGTTCAAGGTGAGCACAATTAAAGAGGAGGTGCTCAGAGCTCTCTATAGAAAGAACTATAAGACAAATCTCAACCAAATTTGGTATACATACTTTTTTGAGTATGCGGTTTCAATTTTCAAAAAACAACAACAAATATTTAGTTCAAAATTCAGACGCTAGGGTGAAATTTTGCGTTTCTGTTACCTTTTACCTAGCGAATCTCGGGTATATGAAGGAGTCGCAAAACGTTTTTCACAAATCTTCTAAAGATGGCGCTCATTTTAGCTGATCGCGTCATTCCAACACTTCAGCAGAAACATTGTCTAAACGGCACAATCTTTGCGCAAGATGGTGCACCCCGTCATATGGATTACATGTGCAAGCCTCACTGCAGCAACATTTTTCGAACGAGAGAGTGATGAGCCGATCATTTCTTACGTCACGGCCGCTACGATCACCAGATCTGAACCTCCATGACTTTTAACTATGGGGGTTACTCAAAAACCCTCGCTTATCAAGGCAATGTTCTCAACTTAGCTGTCTTAAAAAAAGAATCTCACGACACATGAGACAACTCCACTCACGTTAGCTGCCTTCAGCCGTCGAGTGTGTTTTTCGGCGAATCCAAATTTTAGTGCATGGAGATGGAAAACATATAGAACAGTATATATGATTTAATCATTAAATTCGTTAGATATTCTACGTAATATGCAAATTCCAAATTAAGAGGACAGTGGCGCCAAATTTTACCCTAGTGGCGGATTTTGAATTTCTTTTTTTTTTTTTTTTTTTCGAAAATCAAAACCGCTCGCATGCAGGAAAGTATATGTACCAAATCTAACAAAATTTCGTACATATTCTTTTACTCTTTTTTCATTCTCATAGTGTCCCTGAGTTTTTAAACCTTATTTTCCCTCCCCCTTAATAATTTATGTCCCTCCAATTTTAAAATAATAATAATGAATAAACAAGTAAAGCTACACCCCTTAGAGTTTATTAACACGCAACTACCTTTCACTCTTTACTATTTTTCCTGAACTAAAGAATTAACTGACTGTTTACCAAATACATCTCTAATTGAAATCATTATTAGTAAGGCCTGCTCAGTGAATTTTAAACAGCCACGGCTTCCCGTGCTAAGGTAGCATAATTATTCGCCCTGTATATGACGCCCTGCTTATCAAAGTCACATGCAGGTGTGGCTTTCTACATACTTTAAAGTGTGTTTTCGGTCCGATCAAGGTATTTGTCATTTTCTTGTAGGACTTACAGCGAGATCGCCTTTTGGGCAGGACACAGAAACGGAAGGAATGAGAGCAAGTCTAGCGACTTTGACAGAACAGTTTACAGTGAGATTAGAGTACAGTAGATGGCGCCACCGTACAAGTAAGATATTGCACATAGAGGGGTGAGAGAATTTTAGGGGGCACCTAGGAAAGGATACCCATTTAACCAGTGGGTCCAGCCTGGGGGCCACCACTTAACGCGCTCGTCCGATGCACGGCGGATATTAGTAAATCACACCATCTCCGAAAGATCAGCTCAGGCTTGAATCTGAGGACCTTGCATCGATAGTATGAAACACTAAACACTAAGCCATCCGCGGCTCGTGTGTTTTCGGTTCTGCTTGTACCTGCTTATATGCATTATTCTGCTGGTACCTTAACCCTTTAACCGGGCAGAACGAATTAACTCGGGGTTAGCGAAATTGACTGGAATCAGCTCGAGTTATAATATTCAATGTCTAACAAGGAAACGGACATGTGGCTGCCGCTGATTGCAAATTCAAAGTATGTTGTTTAGATAGAGGATCAGAAGATATGTTTATATCCAACCTTTGAGCTGCCATGGACAAGACGGGGCGCCACTACAGCCTTGTTCATGAACATTATATTATGTAATGTATATATATTATGAATGCTATATTAGAACTTCTTACAATTATTTTCTATTCCAGCAGCTGGCGAACAAGAAATTAAGCATTGATTGACAGTCTGAAAGAGTCTCATTGTCAAGTATACTGCAATCAGTGTGAACTATGAATGCAGCAGTAGCAGTGAAGTCACACCAGGTGAAATGGATCTCATCACATTTGAACACATCAAAAAGGAGTTGCTTGAGGAGGACGTCATTATTAAAGAGGTCAATACACTACTTTTTTTTATGACGTATTGTCTGACGGAGACGAGGAGAAAACGAGAAGCGACTTTGGTGATGTAACAATGCTCCAACATACGACGAGGTAGAATCGCCAGTTCCAGAAACCAGCGAGTCTTTATACGAACCATCATAAAAGAAGTCGCAATCCAAATTTACAGATGGATACTTGGCGGATGCGTACAAAATCTGGACCAAGCAACTGGGAGAGAAGGATGACCACTTCGAAGCTCCTCAACTGTGTTCTCCAGGCTGGAGACTGACTTTTCTCCTAGGGTGAACTTCAACACCTTTATGGTCCAAAAGAGGAGAATAAAGAACAAGGCCGTTCTTCAAATGTTTGAAGAACGATTGAA
Organism: Macrothele yani; assembly: GCA_039090855.1. Taxonomy (NCBI): domain Eukaryota; kingdom Metazoa; phylum Arthropoda; class Arachnida; order Araneae; family Macrothelidae; genus Macrothele; species Macrothele yani. Next base: position 92,160,736 of record CM077025.1, read on the forward strand.
GAAGTCTCGTGTTTGCAATACGAAATCTCTGCAACAAGAGCTGAACAGGGAAGTATTTGAATACTTTCTTCAAATGCGTGCAAGGAAGGCGATTATTCACGACAGGACAATTAGGCTATGGGCAATACACGTAAAGAAGCGTATTGACGTTCACAATCAGCTGCACTTCAAGGCATCCGAACGATGGGTCACAAGATTAAAAAAACGAAACAAGATTGTTTCGCGGAAACTAACCCACAAAGTGAGTAAATCATGTTCCCAGGAATCCAGGGATTTGGAGGTGAAGGCGAAAGAATTTGTTGGAAATGTGCAAACGTTTATAGAAACGTACAAGATAAACAACGAAGATGTGTTGAACGCTAATCAGTCGCGCTTCAAGAAGGAACTTCGATCTGGAAGAACCCTTTCTGTTCAAGGACATAAGCGAATCTATATGGAAACAGGTTCCGTTTTACCAACTACACATTTGCACATGATTATTCCGATCATAACCATGAGTGGAACTCTTTTACCACACATGTATGTTTTAGTGTCGGAAGGAAGTGGTAAATTTACTGCAAACATGACTATTGATCTTCCGAACATCAAATCTTATCCGGGAAATTCAGAAAGCATGTCCAAAATAGAACTGAAGGTCATTTTGGGAAACGTTCTGCGGCCAGACCTCACAGGAAAGGAGCGCGAGCTGCTGTTAGTAGATTCCTGGACATCATACAGGGATGATGCACTTTACAATTCAACTTTTCCTGACGGAGTCGGATTCTGGAAGATGTTGATTCCCGAAAAATGTATCGGATTAGTGCAGCCTGCGGATGTGTACTCCTTTCGTTCCTATAAAAATATGGTTAAATTCATAACGGGCACGGTGTTGGTAACATCAGACATGAACTTTTGGTACAGAGACCACTTTCTCCGTCTGCAGTCTTTTGTTCATTATCCGTTTTCAGCGACTCGATTTAAAAACCTAATCCGCTTTGCATTTTCTAAGTGTAGTTATGTCACTACTCGTCCTGGACACTTCCAAACACCTCTCCAGTATTGTTTTGAATAGGTTCTAATTAAAGAATGTGGTAGAGAAGATTGCGACGAAAGAGTATTCATGAAATGTGTTCAATGTGAGAACTACTTTTGTTTGTATCATTCCATAATGAAAGATCTTCATATTTTTTGTCGTACATGAAAGGTGAGTGCAATGCATATCCATTACTCAACACGCTATGCTGTATTCATGAATACTGCGTAATGTATACCAATTGCTTAAAACAACAAAAACCATTCTGATACGGGCCTCAAGAGTAATAGAGATTCCAAGAATATTGTCTCTGCCAGTGTTCTTTGATGTCCTATAATTTCATCATTTATATTCCATAGCACCTAAAAGGTTGTCATTATTCATTACCCCTTCAGCACTGTCGAATGATATAACAAGCACTTTGTATCTAGTGACAACCATCCGGACCGTTCCCTTGTAAAGAGTAGGCAGAACGCAGTTTGGACCAGTGAACCCACTCATCAGAAGACTTTGCTTTCTCCTTAGCTTTGTTAATCAAAGTTTTCCTTTACGGAAGTGATTGATACTAACGTTTTCTAACTGAAGACCTGCTAAAAGGGGCTGTAGCAATGGCGACGAATCTCAGAAAGGAAAGAAGTATTTGAGTCACTTGTTTCTTCCCGGTGGCAGAGAATCTGTGTAAGGGGTCTAGCCCTTCCTCTTCATGCCTTCAGTAATGGAGTAGAGAATAAAGTACTAGAAGCGAGCGGGGATCACCTGTGTCACCTTTCCGGACGATTCTGCTGAGATGATAAGGGAAAAGGAATTGTTTTGCTGTAGCTTTCATAAAATACGGCAGGCATGTGACATTTCTGTTTGGAGATCGCAGGAAATTTTGGGGGCTATTTCGTTCAGGTACATTGACCACTTAAAAGGTTATATTGATGAAACTCTCCCTGTGAACAGCTGAAGTTCATTACCAAGCTCCGTAATTTACGTATCAGAAACACTGGCAATATGTTTCATTTCTTGGAGTGAGTGAAACTTCCACATAACTAAAAAACTTAAAACAAGTCAGTAGCTTTTAGAACAGACTATGTATTCAAAATACACTATATTGACAAAAGTCACTGGTTACTCCTTCAAAAGCAAATGAATTGATCCGCTGCGTTGTTAAGATGTGCGGTACAGCTGCAAACGGTATAAAAACAAGCCTGTAGCTGACCGCGATCATATTGCACTGTGAGGTTGAGTAAAAATGTTGCGTCGGGAGAGAACTGACTTAAAGAAAGGAAAAACAATTGGATGTTATATTAGTGTGCTGTCCATAAGAGAAAACCGAGAAGCGTTTAAAAATACCCAAGTCAACTGTTATGGATGTACTGAATAAGTGAAAGACGCAAAACGTACCTGAAGCAGCAAAACGTACGGGCAGACCTAAGAACATCAGTGATAGAGGACGTCGAAGCCTTAGGAGAGTCGTTACAGCTAATCGACGGAGTACTGCACGAGACCTCAGTGTACAGGTGAGTAACAATACTGGAACCTTGATATGTAAACGTACCATTCGCAGATAGCTTCATTCTGTGGGTTATCGTGGTCGTGCGGCTGCTCATAAGCCTTTCATCTCCACTCAGAATGCTACTTGTCGTTTATCATGGTGGAAAGAACATTTATCCTGGACCGCAGATCAATGGAAACGGATCCTGTGGACTGATGAATCCAGATACACGATTTATAAGTCTGATGTCCGTGTGTGAGTATGGCGGCAGCCGGTGGAATGCTATTTGCCACAGTGTACTATTCCTACGGTCAAGTTTGGAGCCAGCAGTGTAATCGTGTGTGTGTTTTTTTCATGGTATGGTTCCAGGGCATTGGTTATTGTGAGCAAACCTGTTAACCAGACCGTCAACCTCGATATTCTGGACAATTATGCCCTATCAACTCTGTGGCTATACTGTGGAACCAACCCTTGTTGGTACCAGCAGGATAATGGACCGACCCATAAAGCGAGGACTGTTACGGCGTGGTTTGACGATAATTCCCTATCATGTGTGTGTGGACTGGCCAACATAGAGCCCTGATCTTAATTCCTTAGAGCATCTGTGGGATGAATTAGAGCGCCACATAAGAAGTTTGGAACCAAGGCTTACTACTAAGCAACAGTTAGCGGCAGCTATGGAAGCGCATACCTATCGACGTGTTCCAAAACCTTGTCGAAAGCATGTCTCGAAGGTTAATGCATGCATTAAGGCCAAAGGTGGACCGACACTGTACTAATATATGTCAATAAATGCTATGTTGAGTTTCTCTTCTTGGTGTCCATTGACTTTTGTCAATATAGTGTATTTGAATTTAATGCATTGTAGCAAATGAAAATTGAGGTTGGGGTGGGGGGATTAACGTCCACCTTAAGCTATTCAAAGGACTATAAAGCAGTCATGTGCTATAACGCCAGTGAAGTAAGATAAGCGCGCCCATGCCAAATCTGGTACTCTAGCCGACGTTCACTGGGACGAACCTTTTGCAGCCGGGTGGCGCAGTGTCCTAAGTCACCGCTTAGGACACTGCGCCACCCGGCTGCAAAAGGTTAATGCATCTATACAGATATTTCGACGCGTTCTTCGTTGCAGTGAAATTTTACAGTTATTTTAGCCTAGGTACTGCACTTCCTCCCACCTACTGTGAAATTTTACAGTTATTTTAGCCTAGGTACTGCACTTCCTCCCACCTACTGTGAAATTTTACAGTTATTTTAGCCTAGGTACTGCACTTCCTCCCACCTACTGTGAAATCGGAATTGCTATTTGCAGATATTCGAATGTAGCAGTTATTCTTATTAATAATACAAAGGCGCGCCAGCCACCGATGATCTGCTTCCAACATAACCCCATTCTGCCTCCAGCAGTCAATATTCTTATCATATATTTTACCCCCACGGCGATAATTACACATGCTCTCCGAGTTAAGCATTCCTGCTGGCAGTGAAAGGCAATTTATGTATGCCCAACGTGACGTGAACAAGCGTAGGCGTAGAATTCTGATGTGCTTTCAAAGCTACTGTCATCTTTGTGCCTCTGATAATGATGCAACAACACTTTTGTGTACAAAGTTTATCACCACCTGCTTTAATGCTCAGGGCGTTGCTATCGAAATGGCAATTAGTCCTGCATCACCTAGTGTGCAAACAAGTTAGCGACATACACTCACCCCGTCGATATTAGTTTTCTTTTGAATGACATGCGTCTTAAATATACATCCCGTGAAGTACGATATTATACAGTTCAGAGTTATGGCATCACTACAGATGAACTGCGGATGAAATGCTATCAACACGACGTCGTCTGGTGTCTGGTCTTGCGAACACAGTTTGTATGGTGGCTCTAGTGACTTCAGCGCCTTGTAGGGATGTTAAAACTATATATATTGGTCCGCAAATGTTAGGGATATTGCGGTTTAGAATAGAAGACGTGGGGATATGAAGAATTAGCGATTACTGGACATTGTTGATCTGCGTGGGTAGCTACGCCATATGTAAATTAGGATCACGAAAACCCAGCGCGTGGCGTGCCAGCTCCGATAAAAGAGTCCTACGAGAAATGGAAAACGGGTCGTTTCACTGCTTGGTCTAGAAGTTTGCTGAATGTAACCTTCAGTGTGGGATTAATCTGAAATGACGCGCAAACGACGTTTAAACAATGACAAAAGAAATAGGAATGTTGGTGTGCTACATGTAGGTACTGCATATGGCAGATCGATGTGGCTGCCGCTTTGGAAGTTTCGCGAAGTGTAATAAGTCGGCTACACACAAGATTTCTATGACATGGAAATGTTGCAGTTCGACCCACAAAAGGTCGCCTGAGGATAACAATCAGGAGGCATGATCACTACATGACAGTAAGTGCTCGGAGAAGGCTTATTGTCACTAGTAGCCAACTCCTGGAATCACTTCGAGCTGCTTTTGGTGTCACAGTATGTACTCAATCGGTATGAAATTGTCTTCACGAGTACGTACTCATAGTAAAAGAGCCGATGAGATATAGCATTAAAATCAGCTGACCATCGCCAAAAATGTATCTATGTTGAACAGTGCATATCATGGAATACAGAGTAGCACCATGTTCTTTTCACAGACGAATCCTGTTTTTCTCTTTATCCTGATACTTGACCAAGACACGTGTGGAAGAAATCTGACACACGAATGCTGTGATGATGTAAAAATATTTAGGAGAGTAAAAATGGGAAAACATCCGAAATGGGAGGCGGAACGCCATTTTTGCCCTGTAGGAAGAAAAATGACAACAGGTCAGCCATATTATGTGCCAGGGTCCCACGGAGAGAAGAAGAGATAAGGAAATTATTTCCATGGTGAATTCCACGTTGACGCAGAAGTTCACAAAACGTGAGGATTTCTTCGTAGCGCAGGAAGTACAAGCAGCTAGAGACAGGCGGAGGAGTGTAAGATGTTTACCACATGGCCCTCTTGTTCCAAAAGCATGCGCTTACGTGATTGGTCATGCAAGGTCCGGGCTACACAGAGCTGCACAGTTTGAGCAGGAAAAGTTGTAACGAACTTTTGCGGGGCACTTCTCGCTCGGAAAGGAAATAGGACGGTCGTTTTGTTGTCGTCGCTCAAGGGATAAGAACGCTCGATATTTACGTAAGCTAGTCGGCTGCGGCTGACTAGATAGTTAGGAGCCTACCTGCGAGTTAAGGCCACTAGGTTATATACACTGAATTACCTGCGGGTAAATGTGTAGTATTTAAAATCACATGACAGACTACGGTCTGCCAAGAAAGTCCTCCAACTGAGATATCCTGCATACCTGAAAGCAGCTATATTGTGACAAGCTCTCAATGCCACATGTGTATGCCATAGAATATAAGGCAGGACTGGATTGTGAGTGAACAGCTATATTGTGACAAGCTCTCAATGCCTCATGTGTATGCCATAGAATATAGGGCAGGACTGGACTGTGAGTGAACAGCTATATTGTGACAAGCTCTCAATGCCTCAGGTGTATGCCATAGAATATAGGGCAGGACTAGACTGTGAGTCAACAGCTATATTGTGGTAATCTCTCAATGTCTCATGTATATGCATAGAGTTTTGGGCAGGACTGGACTGTGAGTGAACAGCTATATTGTGACAAGCTCTCAATGCCTCATGTGTATGCATAGAATATAGGGCAGGACTGGACTGTGAGTGAACAGCTATATTGTGACAAGCTCTCAATGCCTCATGTGTATGCCATAGAATATAGGACAGGACTGGACTGTGAGTGTGTAGCTATTATGTGACAAGTTCTCGAAGCCTCATGCGTATGCGTAGAATATAAGGCAGGACTGGACTGTGAGTGAACAGCTATATTGTGACAAGCTCTCAATGTCTCATGTGTATGCATAGAATATAGGGCAGGAGTAGACTGTGAGTGAACAGCTATATTGTGACAAGCTCTCAATGCCTCATGTGTATGCCATAGAATATAGGGCAGGACTGGACTGTGAGTGAACAGCTATATTGTGACAAGCTCTCAATGCCTCATGTGTATGCCATAGAATATAGGGCAGGACTAGACTGTGAGTCAACAGCTATATTGTGGTAATCTCTCAATGTCTCATGTGTATGCATAGAGTTTTGGGCAGGACTGGACTGTGAGTGAACAGCTATATTGTGACAAGCTCTCAATGCCTGATGTGCATGCATAGACATATAGGGCAGGACTGGACTGTGAGTAAACAGCTGTATTGTGACAAGCTCTCAATGCCTCGTCTGTATGCATAGAATATAGGGCAGGACTGGACTTGAGTGAACAGCTATATTGTGACAAGCTCTCAATGCCTCATGTGTATGCATAGAATATAGGGCAGGACTGGACTGTGAGTGAACAGCTATATTGTGACAAGCTCTCAATGTCTCATGTGTATGCCATAGAATATTGGGCAGGACTGGACTGTGAGTGAACAGCTATATTGTGACAAGCTCTCAATGCCTCATGTGTATGCCATAGAATATAGGACAGGACTGGACTGTGAGTGTGTAGCTATTATGTGACAAGTTCTCGAAGCCTCATGCGTATGCATAGAATATAAGGCAGGACTGGACTGTGAGTGAACAGCTATATTGTGACAAGCTCTCAATATCTCATGTGTATGCATAGAATATAGGGCAGGACTGGACTCTGAGTGAACAGCTATATTGTGACAAGCTCTCAATGCCTCATGTGTATGCCACAGAATATAGGGCAGGACTGGACTGTGAATGAACAGCTATTTTGTGACAAGCTCTCAATGCCTCATGTGTATGCCATAGAATATAGGGCAGGATTGGACTGTGAGTGAACAGCTATATTGTGACAAGCTCTCAATGCCTCATGTGTATGCCATAGAATATAGGGCAGGACTGGACTGTGAGTATACAGCTATATTGTGACAAGCTCTCAATGCCTCATGTGTATGCCATAGAATATAGGGCAGGACTGGACTGTGAGCGAACAGCTATATTGTGACAAACTCTCAATGCCTCATATGTATGCCATAGAATATAGGGCAGGACTGGACTGTGAGTGAACAGCTATATTGGGGCAAGCTCTCAATGCCTTATGTGTATGCCATAGAAAATAGGGCAGGACTGGACTGTCAGTGAACAGCTATATTGTGGCAAGCTCTCAATGCCTCATGTGTATGCCATAGAATATAGGGGAGGACTGGACTGTGAGTGAACAGCTATATTGTGACAAGCTCTCAATGCCTCATGTGTAGGCATAGAATATAGGGCAGGACTGGACTGTGAGTGAACTCTGACCGTGCTCTGATATTGGTTTGCTCGAAATCAAGAACCGTCTATGTCAAATGCATCATCATTCGTGCCATCCGCTGAAATCACTTTCCTGCTGAAGGGTAACTTGTAAATAAAACTTTACATATTGCGTAAACAATGCTTTGCTCTGATTAATCAACCGCCTTTATCCTTCACCATGTCTTTGAGGAGCAGCACAACAGAGTAAGTTTGACCGGGACTGACAGAGAAAAGCTGGATTGGTTGCAGCTAATACCAAACCGGAGTCATTTTAGCAATCTCCAAACTACTCACACAAATTTAAAGAACGGGTAATAAGCAAGTACCATAAAATCTACCAACCCCACAAAAGAACACCACACATATACTACCAACCCCACAAAAGAACACCACACATATACTACCAACCCCACAAAAGAACACCAAACATATACCACCAACTTTACATATACTACCAACTTTACAAAAGAACACCACACATATACTACCAACCCTCCCCAAAAAAACACCACACATATACTACAAATGCAACCACAATATGTGCAGTCCATCCACTCTTACCAGCGGGGTCAGTTCTGGCTTGGGCGGTAGAGTATTTGGATGTCCGTACTTCCTTGTATATTTGTCAAGGCGGCATGAATGCCTTAGTGTACCGAAACGAGACATTGTTCCCATTGTAACACTGTTTCACGCTACTCTTCGACATGCATTCCGTTTTCTCGACGACAATGCAACCAGCCACCACCGTGTCCGAAGCGTGATTCAGGAGCTGGAAAATCATGGGATTGAATCGTTACAGCTGCTTTCGAGGTCTCCTGACCTTCATTCTGTTGAGAACTTTTGGGACACTGTACAACGACGTCTGGATTACCACGTACACTGGCAGACTTTCGTAACGTGTTGCCTGTAATATGGGACGAGCTGCCCCAGATACTCATCTATAATATCATTGCAAATATGCCTCGTAAGAGTCAAGACGTTCTTCGATACAGATATGTTGTTAGCGTGTACTGAAATACAGAGGTATGGACATTCTCCGAGTTTACCATTTTGTCCACATTGTAGTGTTAATTTGTTGTGTGCAGAAAAATGCACAATAATTTGTTTTGTAAACGCAGTCTTTATTGTTTGTGTTGCGTTGTTTCACTTACCTGATGTTATTTCAATAGCTGTTGCTTGAGTCATCCTTCATTTGATGCAATATCTCTAACTTTTTGTGACAAGTGTATATATAAACAGATATCCCCCGTTTTTCGAAAGTTCGCTTTACGCCTCTTCGCTTTTACGAAAGACATACATTAGTACCTGTTTTTGCTAACCGCAAGAAATAAGAAGAGGATTTTTGCTTTTACTAAAACAAACGAAATGCGAAAATAGTGTTCAGCGTTTCTTTTGCAGTGAGCCGTTATAGAGACAGCGCGCACCCCGATCAGCGAGAGTGGCGCCACCAAGCTCATTTCCCGTGAACTACACACATCATCGAGTTGCTATAGCTTTGAACTGTGTTTGTGGGCATCTATTCTTCATCTCGATTTATTTTAATCATCTGTTGGCAAGATGTGCCCTAAGGTATCAAAAAAGCATGAGAGAGCTCGTGCAGATGTTACGTTTAGCTTAAAATCGAACGTAATTAAGCGTTTTCGATCGTGGTGAATGAAATAAAGACATTTTTCGTGCATTGAACTTGTCTCGTTCACTTTTTGCACATAGAGAGAAAGAATCTTGAATGCTGCCGAAGTTGCTATTGGTTCTGCTAGGAGCAATGTCGTCTCTTTTAGTTTCCATTCTGTAATGCAGTGATCTCAAACTCAGACCTTTCGAAAGGCCACTTTCCAGTATGAAGGAATTTAGGAGGTCCGCATAAATATTAGTGTTTCTTATGAATAAATATCAGCTTCACAAAACTACACCAATGGCTTGAACTGGAGTGGAATATTATTTCTAATTATCGGTAAATAATAAAAACAAATACTTCATCAGTCACTGAAAACAATTACAGTTCGCAACAATTATTTGCACTTAAATCTTAAAACAATCACATTTTACCAACTGACTGTACTCGTTACAGAAAATATTACATGTTCTAATCAGAAACTTGGGCTTGCTTTTCTGTCACTTACTAATCGATATTTGGAATAATATCCTTTGAACATCCCACTTTTAAAAATGAGCATAGGTGACTGTCACTTAACCTATTCCTTTCAAGACATTTTACTTGGTTCATTCTCGAAAACAACTGTTCAAATGAGTATGTTGTTTCGAACATACACTGCTGGCCACCCAAAATGGAACACAAAGAAGGACACGATATAGCAAAGCCAGATTTACTGGACACATAACAACAGATACAAAGTTGAAACGATTGAGCTTACAGACCCGTGCGACTTGCGGAACACGCAGACATCAATAATTCGTGTGGACCCCATGGCTGGCAATAACGGCCGTTACACGCCGCGGCACCGAACGAAAGAGGCTTTGGACGTGGGCATGGGGTATGTCGGTCCAGGCTGCTTCCACACGTTGCCAAAGTTCATCAGGCGTAGCCGCGGGTGCTGCTTGCCGGGCCACTCGGTTGCCAATTAGGGACCAGACGTGTTCGATGGGCGACATATCGGGAGAACAGGCGGGCCACGGCAGCAGTGACACCTGGTGGGCCGTAAAGAATTGTTGCACGATGCGTGCCACGTGCGGGCGCGCATTATCCTGTTGAAACGTGGCCACTGGCAGGTCCTGCAGGTAAGGGAGGACTACAGGCTCCAAAACGTCGGACATATAGCGGTGGCTGCTGAGTGTACCGGCGATGCGCACCAGAGGGGTGCGGGTGTCATATCCAATTGCGCCCCAAAATATAACGCCAGGCGAAGGACCGGTATGGCGATGCATAATGCAGGCGTCATCTCGCCGCGGTGCCACCACACGCGGATCCGACCATCGTGGTGTACAGGCAGAAACAGGATTCGTTGGAGAAGAAAATGTCGTGCCATTCCGCAGTCCAGGTGCGGCGTTCAACGGCCCACTGCCGCGGCACTAGCCGGTGGTGTAACGTCAATTGTAATCGGAGCAATGGGCGCCGTGCGACAAGTCCCCGCTCCTGTAGACGATGTCGAACTGTGCGTGCTGACACAGGTTGTTGGGCAACGCACCCTAATCCCTGCTCTAACGTTCGTGATGTGGCGGTGCGAGCCGTCAATGGCCGCCGAACAACATGCCGGTCCTATCGTTTGGTGGTTGCCGCGGGCGCGGCAATCACTCACGTCGGTCCGTCCGTCCCTCCTGCACCCACCGGATCCATAATCGATTCACTGTGGCTAGATGTCGTGCCACACGGGCTCCGATGTCTCGGTACGATAAACCGCTGTCGCGATAAGCCACTATTCATCCTCTGTCAAACTCCGAAACGTACTGGAATGACTGCCGTATTCTGCGACGAGGCATCAGAAAGCTTCCCACGCGCAGGTCCGGCAGCACAACACACTTCCACTACTTACACCCCGCCTTCTGTGCACCCTTTTTATACTGCTTCTCGGTGGCGTACCGGGCGCACATGATTTGCATATGCCCTGCAATGCTAATCGTTTGCATGTCCTCTCGCAGGCGACGCATGCTCGAACTTCAGGCCAATCCGATGCTTCCTTCTTGGTGTTGCATTTTGGGTGGCCAGCAGTGCAGGCAGAACCCGTGCAGCTAGATTATGAATGTTTACGTATTTTTCCTTTGAAACTAACTGGTAAAACTCTGTTAGATTGCAGCTGTTGAATTTTTCTTATAGGAAAGAATCACACTGAAAGTCTATTAATTCAAGCTGAAGTTCTTCACGTGCGTTTTCAGAAAATAGAGACTTGAACATGTTCAGAAAATATTTTCCTTGTCTTTGAAACATTCAAACCGCCTGTTGAAAGCTCTTTTAACATAGCTATCTTCGTAGAAAATTCACCAATGTTAATTGCTTCTTCGCGTGAAGCAACCGATGCAGCCGGACGAAACTAGCCACCAGCTTAGCAGGAGGGAGGTTCTCAAAGTCGATCAGTGTTGCCAGCGCTTGATTTCAATGCAGCGCAAATAATATTCTCTTTTCAGACGACGTCCCTTCCGTACAGCGACACGGTAGCCATCACTCTTGCATTCGTAGATAGTTCCTCGGTGGAAAACATTTGTACCGTTTTCGCATTCCTTTCGACGTAACAATACGTATGCTTAAAAACGTTATATTCTTCGTAAATAAACTTGTTACTTATAAAGAGGATGGCTTTGCTAAGAATTACTATGTTTATATTATATTTAATATATTATAATATACTTGGAAAAAGGGTGATTTATTTTTATTTTGTAATCGTTCATGCGGACCGCAAAACAGTTGGCGCCGGGCCGCGAGTTTAAGAGCACTGCTGTAATGGACAAGTTAATAATATCAGACAATGCATTGATTAAGATACGCTTTCCAACACACCAGAAATCCTTACTCGAGTTATTACTTACGTTATGAGGATAACGCCTTTGGAATAAATCTCGCTCCTGTGTCCTGACCTTTAGCACTATTTCGATTATATTAAACACCATTAGTTCAATATACCTCCGGAACAGCATACTAAAGTTTTGTCGTAATAGAAGCATTTTTAGTCACGTTATGAGGATAATGGCTGTTGAATAAATCTGCCTCCTGTGTCGTGACATTTGACACCATTTCGATGATATTCAACAGAACGCCGCCCCGGTGGCGCAGTGGTCTAAGCGATGGCCTCTGATCATTCGTCCGAACGGGGTCCGAGTTCGAATCCCGGTGAGGCATGGATGTTGTGTTTGTCTTACGGCACTGGCTCTCTCTCTTCCCTGGAACCAGTGACCCTAAATTAGGGACGGGCGACTGCTTATAGCCCATTGAGTTGCTCACGGTGGTCGTTAAACCTCCAAAAAAAAAAAAAAAAAAAAAAAATTCAACAGAACCGGTTCAGTGTACTTCCGGAATAACGTACTAAAGTTTTGTCGCAATAGAAGCATTTTTACAAAAGTTATGACGCATAAGGGAAACATAATGAGTCCCGCTCCTATGTCGTGACCAGTCACCCTCTTTCGCACATTTTCAATAGGCTTCGTCTCCAGGTGGTACCCTACCACGTACTAAGATTTCATCGAACTCGAACCATTTGTATGAGGCATAAAGGCAATAAAATGAATCCCGCTCCTATGTCGTGACCTTTGGCCCTATTTCGTCCATTTTCAATTGGGTGCATCCTCAGGTAGTCCCCAACCGCATACTAAAATTTAAATCGTAAATAAAATGGACAGACTATTGTTTGAGTGGATTGATAGGTGTAAAAAGTGTGATGTTCTGTTAAGTTATCTTATTCTTAACGCAACACCTCTCTTGGGTTTGGGAACGCTCAAATATTTTTCCCATATACATAAATTTTAAGTGCTTCTTAGCTTTACGCCATTTCGGCTTACGAAAGGTTTCATTGGAACGCTTTGCTTACGGATAGCAGGGTAAACCTGTATATTTGCATACATGAATCAGTACACGGTCATATGCAGTTATAAATCGCTATAAATCGTCTAATCGTCTGTTGTATGAAGGTTTTCAAAAATCTCCTTTACCCGACTGCTTGACCCCTTCAGCTGAGCGGATAGTAATCAGCAATTCAATGTTTTACAAATCAACCAACTGTTGTGCAAACAGACAGAGCTCCGTTAAATATTGAAAACTTACTGCTATTCTTCAATCCGCGAGAAGTATCTGACACCTACTAGGAAGACATCATTTTCTCTATGGCTAGAGTACTTCCTCTTTCTTGAATTTGAGCAAAACCGAGGCTCTTATTTTTGGCGCAATTTGTTCAAGTCTCTCAGCACTTTGAGCTTTTACTTTATGTCAAATCCTGAGTAGTTTTGTCCCTTCCTACTTTAGCTCTGTTTGTTAATTGCTCCTTAAACGTGACTTTCGAACCTCTATACTGTGAGTAACTATCCCACGATCCCTTTTCTTGACGCCTGTGTCTCACGATAGGAAAGTTGTACTTGCTCACAACAGCAGTGGGAAATTCTTTTAGCCCGACTCCAATCGGCGCTAGAAGAGTGGCCTTAAAACGTTTTTACCCCAAGAAAGGGATGAATTCCCCCAAACACTTTAGCCTCTTATCCCCCAACCCTGCTTTCCACTGGCTATCAAATTTTTCCCCCATTAAACCCAAAAATATTCAGTCAATTATTCCCAATCGCTTCCACAATTTGCTCAAATAATTTACTTAATTTATTTATTCATGTACACTGGAGTGGAAAAATTATGGACGAGACGGTTTTTCGAATGTAACGTCGTGCAGAAGTGTTCCACGTTAACCCAAATCATACCATAAGATCCCCAAGATGTAAGAATATGGGACAAGTGAGCAAAACCGTCCAAACAAGGAATCCAAAGAATACAAAGGCACTTTATTGAAAAGGTAGCTTCGACCACAACTGGACAGAAGACAGAAACGTCCATGTGACAGGCGGCTGCCAAGAAAAATCCAGGCTATATTAGGGGATATGATCACCCCTGACTGCGTTGCAGGATTTACAACTTCTGTCCATGCTGAGGACGACGATGTTGTCAATGAGCTGTTAAGGCATCGCGGCCCATTTCTCTTGTAGCACCAATCGCAGCTGCGGAATCGTTGCTGGCTGCTGGTGACGTGCTTACAAGCGTCTCACGAGAAGGTCTCACACGTGTTAGATTGGATTTAGGTGCTGGGACGTTGCGGGCCAATCCATGAGTTGAATATCTTCACTCTCCTACAGCTCTGCGACAGCCACTGTACTGAGGTGTAGCGTTGTCGTCCATGAAGAGGAACTCAGGACCCACAGCACCTCTAAACAGATGCACGTGAGGCAGTAGAAACTCGGTACAATAGCGGACACCAGTGACTGAACCTCCTTGGAAGATGTGGAGGTCAGCACGGCTACCAAGCATGATACCGCCTCAAATGAGAACTCTGCCACCTCCAAACCGGTCCCTTTCGATGATGTTGGAGGTGTGATTGCGTGTTCCCTGCTCTCTCCAGATGTGTATACGTCCAGAATCGCTCTTCAGACTAAATCGGCTCTCATCCGTAAAGAGAACTCGACCCCATTGGTGATGTGTCCAGTTCTTGTGTTCCTGGCACCACAGAAACCGCCGTCTCCGATGAGCAGGCGTTAATGGCATACACCGTACTGGTCGTCGTACAAATAGACCACCTTTGTGCAGCCTCCTAGCCACGGTAAAACGCGATAACGGACGTCCAGGTGACTGTTAGAAGTGCCTTGCGATTTCTCCCGCTGTCTGCGGTCTGTCTCTTCTCGCCTATAGGACAATATACGGGTCGTTCGCCGCCGTGGTTGCTAGTGGACGAACACTGCTAAACTCTCGGACAGCTGTTCGTGTCATTTGAAATGTTCCCCAAGTTCGTGAAACGATGCTGTGAGCGATCCCGTACTCCTCGGCCACACTAGACACACTTCGACATTCTTCCAACGTCCCAATGACGTGACTTCGGGTAAAGTCATCCAGATGTCGTCTACTGGATTGTCTGTTGGCCATATCACAATGTGGCAGCATCTCGACGTCGTTCAAACAGATGTACACCGTGCAAAAGCTTTCACCGAATTGCTGATCGTACACCGCCCGTGTGCTTTATACCCTTCCGGCACTCCCCCCCCGTCCCAAGTCATGCTGCATATATGCACATGGCCTACCGTACCGGAAACTACTCTATCTCCTGAGTGGACTTTTGGTCCGTTCTAACTGCTCTTTCCTCTGTTATGCTCATTTCTCCTCTTTGTTCTTAATTTTTGCACACCAGTGTACATACATTCTACTTTAGCCCCGCATCACGGCTAAATAATTAATAAGGAGTCAATCTCGCATTACTATTATTACTGAACTTCTAACAAGGCATGTATAGAGAGTGTATAAAAGTGAAACGTTTTCGTGGTTAGTGCGTTCGGGAGGTGATACTCACAATTCTATTATTCTCTCCTGGAAAACTCATCCTACACAGATTTCACCTCAGAAACCATAGTCGGGCAGTCAATAATAATGCAAATATGTTGCAGAAATCTGCTACTTCTGTGGCCAAAAGAGCAAAGATATAGGTCTTTTGCGCCATGATCCCACGGTGAGTGACGCATGTGTGGTAAGTCTGTCCCACGGCTCTGGAACTCCCCCTGTCCTTGAAGCCTATGTCCTCTAAACAAAAACGGGTGACTTCCTGTACTTTAAGACGACCCGCAGTGATCCAAAAAACAACAACTGAAATCTGCCTAATGCTCTAAATCAGGCAATGAATTAAAAAAGGCATCCGAGACTTTATTGAGAATTACCGACCTATCACAATTATTTCTGTCCTAGCGAAAATAGTTGAGTCTCTTGTTTTTTTCTAAGCTATATCATAGCATGGTTTTGTGAAGAAACGCTCAACGCGTACCAACCTGTTCCACATCACAGAAGATATTACGCCATCTGTTGACAGATGATTACAAGTTGATGTTATTTACACTGACTTTGCTAAAGCTTTTGACAAAGTTTACCATGGCATTTTACTCAAGAAATTGATCTGTCTCGGCCTCAGTGATAACTTGATGTCCTTGTTTAAGTTCCATCTTTTCAACCGATCCCAGTCTGTTATTTATAACAAACATGTGTCTGATCCCTATGTTGCCACATATGGAATACCCCAAGGCTCTAATTTAGGACCACTCCTGTTTTCAATATACATTAATGACCTTCCTTTTTGCATTCATGGCCCATGTCTCTTATTTGCTGATGATCTCAAGCTTTATCGCAATGTACAGACTCCTGATGACTGTCTTGCTCTTCAAACTGACGTCAATAACCTGCTTTAGTGGTGTACATTAAACCATCTCTATCTCAACATCTCCAAGTGTCATGTCGTTTCCTTTTCGCGGAAAAGAAAACCAATTCTTTTTGACTACAAAGCTGGCTACTATACTATTACCCGGACAAACGACGTCCAGGACTTGGGAGTCACGTTTGATTTGAACTTGGACTTTAAAAGTCATATAAAAAGAACTGTGTGTACAGCGTACAGAAAACATGGATATATCATGCGACATTCCAAGTATTACTCGAACACTCAGACACTTATTCGCCTTTTTAGCACGTCTTTTGTAAAACAAGATCGTGCTTCTGTCATCGGTTTGTCCGTCCGCCTGTACCCACGATATCTCAGCAACTATTAGTCCGATTTGAGAAATTCTTTTTGTATTGGGAAGCTTGAAATATGCAAATGATGATCCTTTACTTCGTTTTTTTACGATGTAGAATTTCGCCGGTACAGGGCGTAAATGCAGATGATGTCGAATTAAAAAATACGTTTTATTCCACATATCTGCTTCTAAACATCCGATTGAAAAAAATATATATATATCTTTCGATTCCATTTATGTCGAACAGTATTTTAGATATAGTTACTTTTTCAAATTCCGCATAGATTTTCCGCTAGGGGGCGTAAAATTAAATTACATTTTCCCCGATAACTCTTCTTCTAAAACTCCGATTCAAATTTTTGGTAAAGAATACTTTGTCCACCATTGGGCGTAAGTGTTAATTTTTGCTTCTGATGTATTTGCCATAAAATCGTAGCTTCTAAAATATGGATTAAAAAATTCTTTCGTGGATTGATGCCACTCACATCGATAAACCTTTTCGGAATATTTTCTTCTTAAAATATTGTACAGTTTCTCCGCCAGGGCCGTAGATGTACATCTTTTTTTTGTCAATATCTCGACTTTTAGGTGTCCGATTTGAAAAATTCCTTCTTTGTTGGATAGTGTTTTCCGTGTGACATGTTTTGAATATAATTTCAAAATTTGCAAGTAATTCATAGACTTTCCGCTAGGGGACGTAGCTGTAAATTGCGTTTCCCCCTATATCTCTACTTCTAAATCTCCGATTTGAAAAAAATTTCTGCACAGGATACAGCTCCTGATGGAAAATCGTTTGCACATTATTTCCAATTTTTGTAAAAAAATAGTTTGGCCACCAGGGGTGGTAAATCTTAATTTCCGCATCGGTTGTATTTGCAGCAAAATATGAGCTTTTAAATTCTCGATTGAAAAAGACGTCGTTTTTTGAACGATACTACTCATGTCGACAAACCTTTTAGAAACATTTTTACTTAAAATAGTGCATGGTTTCTAGGCCAGGGGGCGTAGATGTACATCTTATTTTTGTCAATATCTCTACTTCTAGGGGTCCGATTTGAAAAATTCCTTCTTTGTTGGACAGTGTTTTCAGTGTGACATGTTTTTCATATAATTTCAAAATTTTCAAGTAATTCATAGACTTTCCGCTAGGGAGCGTACATGTAAATTGCGTTTCCCCCTATATCTCTGCTTATAAATCTCAGATTTGGAAAATTCTTTCTGCACCGGATACAGCATCTGATGGGAAATCTTTTACACATAACTTCTAACTTTTCCAAAAAAAATAGTTTGGCCACCAGGGGGCGTAAATCTTAATTTCCGCTTCTGTTGTATTTGCAGCAAAATATGAACTTTTAAATTCTCGATTAAAAAAAACGTCGTTTGTTGACCGATACTCTTCATGTCGACAAACCTTTTAGGAACATTTTCTTCTTGAAAAAATGCATGGTTTCTACGCCAGAGGGCGTAGATGTATATCTTATTTTTGTCAATACCTGTACTTCTAAGGGTACGATTTGAAAAATTCCTTCTTTGTTGGTTAGTGTTTCCGATGCGAAATGTTTTTTTTATAAATTCAAAATTTTCAAGTAAATCATACAGTTTCCGCTAGGGTGCGGCACACAGGTAAATTGCGTTTTCTGCGTTATTTCTGCTCCTAAAGCTCTGATTTGAAAAATTCTTCCTGTATCGCATACAAGACCTGATGGAAAATATTTTTCACATAATTTCAAATGTTTGGTAAAGAATAGTTTAGCCACCAGGGGTCATATGTGTTAATTTCTGCTTCTGAAGTATTTGCTGCAAAATCTGGGCTCCTGAAAACTCGACTAATTTGTTTTTCATCGACCCATACCGCTTATACGGATAAACATTTTGAGAATACTTTCTTCCTAAAATAATGCATGGTTTTCCCACAAGGGGACGTAAAGTCACATCTTATTTTTGTCGATATCGCTGTTTCTAAGAGCTCGTAAGCTCATGATTCTGTTTACAGCAATATCTGAGGGATTAAAAACCCGATTGAAAATCTTTCTTTGGTCAGATCTATTGTTTTCCATACCGGTTCCATTGACTTTGAATAGCTTTGATAAATTTGATTTGCCTCAGAACGGATTCAAAAGACGTGCTTATTACACCCGAAAAGTCGGTGACAACTTTCTTGTTGAGACTACATTCAGATATTCACTGGAATATGCGGAGATCATTTGGAGTCCTAGCCAAGTAACTCTAGTAAAGGAAATTGAGAAAGCTCAGAAAAAGTTTCTTCGACACCTTTTTTACGCTTTCCAACCGTAGGTTGAAGAAGCGTATGACCGATATAGTCACGTTCCTTTCGAGCTCTGTGTTTGTGTCCAGTTTTTGAAAGTATATAGTGAGTGTTTGTTCCTATTTTTGTGTTCCCCTTCAAGAAGAAGATCTGTACATTCTTTTAGCTCAGCTCCCAAGTCGGTGAGTTGCATATTTTGTTTGCATTCAGCGTTTTATTATTTCCGATCAAGCTGATCGATCCTTAAGTTAATCCTCGCCATTTACAATGGCTAGCACTGATAAGGGTGATGTCCACGCCCACATCAGTGATGCTCATTCAACCTCCTCCTCACTCTCAGGAGACCAATCAGCATTTATGCACGTCAGAGACGTCATACGCATACAAGATGTGACGCGAGACTCCTCTGCAATGGCTCAAGCTGATACCCCTGCCCAAAAGAGTGACGTCACCTTGACGCACGACCCTGGTTCATTTGCCGAAGCTATGGATGTGACCGATTGCACGGTTGCGTTGCCTTCAACTGGCTCAACTCAGTTTACCAAGCCGCTACTAGCAATGAACACTGTATCGCATCCTTCCACTGCCAACTCTACGTCTCTCACTTACTCCACAGTGACCTCCGGAGCGAGAGTTCCTTCCAAGTTCATTGCTCCTGTTTTTCCGTGATACTTACGTCAGTGTTGAGGGTAGTTCTGCCACCATCGATATCCCAGAGGATTCCCCAGCCGCGAAACAATTTTTCTCCACAATGGATTTCGGTGTCTGTTTTGATGCATTACCAGACACGAAACTCAAGGAATATAGTATTGCCCTAAAGAAGATGCTTCCTACAGGAGCTTATATCACTCATATGGCTCGAAAGCCACGGGCCGTATTAGTGTATTTTGCCCGTAAAGAACATGCAGACCTTGTGATGACTGCTGGCTTATCCATCAAAGATGTGCATCTTCTGGCTGAACCTGTGGCACAGCGACCTATCCAGGTCACTTTCCACCCAGTCCCACCTGAAGTCTCAGATGTCGCTCTGTGCACTTTACTCAGCAAATTTGGCCGAGTGGTTGGACCAATAACGACCCTTTCGGCGGCGCCCAGAGATCCCGATGACAAATCCATTGCAGGGTTTCGTCGAAGTGCCGGTGTCATATTTCCGTCGGACGATCATCTGCTTGCGTGCCCGAAGATCCTAACCGTGCGGTGTGGCCAGCAACGTCGGAGAATCGACGTCATTACCTCCTTGCACTGCACGCTTTGCCATGGCGAAAACCATCTTCGCGTGCACTGCCCACATCAAGTTCCATCGACTCCGACTGGTGCTCCTACAGGTACTGTTCCTACCTCGAAGCGTACTACACCATCTACTTCAGCACAGCAGGCCTCGGAGCCAAGATATGATGAAAAAAGTCTGCTTACAGACGTTGGTCAACGCAACGCTCCCACAGCCGCTTCCTCTTTTTCACTAGAGGACTTTCCTACAATTGCCTCCTCACTCCAGCAACGTCGTCGCTCCACCACTGAGTTCCTTTCGGAGGGTTTACAACCAGCTATTACCACTGGAACCTCCGAAACAGCTGATGTGGAGTCTGTTGGTCCAGAGACACTGTGTGAGGATGAGACGACCGAGCCTCCACTGAAGCGCCGCGGCTCTGGCCGCAGCAGGCGAGTAGCGAAGAAGCAAAACTCTACTTCACCTCGTTCAACCTCCCTCTCCAGCAGTTCTCCTCGACACACCTCGCCAGCCGAAGTCTCCTTTCCCACGGTCGAAGAGTTCGCTGCATTTCTCCAGACAGCCAATATACCTCCCGTACCACTCTCATACATTGATCTCCATACATACTTAACGAATCCGACAAGCTACGCAATAGCGCGTGCCTTAGCAGTCAAGAATCCATCGCTTCGCCAACTTGTGCCGGAGCAGATCTTCAATGTGTCGCATTTCTGCCGCCAGAATGTTCCCACCCATCCGTGGGCACAAATTTTCTATAATCGTCTCAAGTCTTTTCCTCCAGCTCTGAAAGATCTTCAGCTAGAGGCAAGGAACCCCACAATTCAAGATCGTGTCACTTAATTGCAGGGGATTCGCTTCCCCCTCAGCAACTCTCTAGCATATGAAGACCTCAACCCGTTGGGGGCTGATATTCTCATCCTTCAAGAGACAAATTGCAAACCATCTACCGTCTATTCTCGATGGCGCCAGTGGAACTTTGTGTTTCATCACGCCTATGGACTAACGTCTCATAGCGGTCTTGCCATCGGCATTAGTCATACTCTCAATTCTATTATCACATCCCTCTCTGTGCGAAATATTTGTCGAGATCTCTTACAGCATGCATCCTTTACCATCGCGTCTTCCAGATATCATTTATTCAATATCTATATTCCAAGCACTACAGCACATTTATCAGTTCTCTTCACGCGTCTTCGCAGAGCACTCGACCGTATCCCACCGTCAGACCATGTTCTCGTTGGTGGGGATTTTAACTGTACCCTGGATCCTCTTCTGGATAGGTCTTCTATAAATAGAGAGCGCCGCCATGCCCTGGCGAACCTGCTCCAGACAGTTGTCACGAACAACGCTCTTCATGATGTACATCGGCATATTCATCCATGGTCGACTAATTACACTTGGCGCTCCTCTCATGCGCAAAATCCTTTCTTAGCCCGCCTTGACAGGTTTTATGCCTCCAGTACTCTACTTCCTGCCGTGACAGAATCGAGTGTGCATCCCACGGCCTCATCTGACCACTGCGCCATTGCCATCATAGTCCATACTGCACCATTCAAACCCAGGATAATTCGCCCGTGGATATTTGATGATGCACTTCTCTCCGACCCGGCATTCTGCTCTTCGGTCCGGTCGTTCCTGATTGACAGACGACCGCAGCTTCAATCTGCACTCTGCGGATTAAATTCTTGGTTGGAGATCAAGCAACAGCTCGTTCTGCATGTCCGAAACTGCTCTTTCCAACTAAAGACACTCCAGAACATGCGCCTAGACTATGTTCGTTCAATGCTATCCATGCTCAGTCTCAGTGATCCTCTCTTCTCCTCCTTTCAACAAGAGCTTCGATCTCTTCTCACTCCTCTGGCGCAACAAGCTCTCCGCCGACTTCGTTTGCAACACCTGACGCCGGATGCTCACAACTATGAGTTCCTGACGTCAGTGGAAAACACCCGACGAGCTTTGTCCATACTTCATCATCTACGCCTTTCTTCTGGAGAGGTATCAGATGAGCCGATTGCGCTTTGTTCCCATGTCCGTCAGTACTTCTCCACGAAGTTCAGTGAACCTCCTCAACCATCCTCTGCAGCAATGGATTCTCTCCTTTCTAATCTACCTCAGGTTCCCCCCATCTCGCTTCTTCTCTACTCCTTTCCCCCACGCCCTCTGAACTTAACACTACATTCTTTTCTCTGAATTCTAGTGCCGCTCCGGGTCCGGACGGCCTAACCTTTAGCTTTTATAAAACTTTTCTGCCTCTTCTTCTTCCGTTTCTCCTCTCCGCTTTCTCTGCTGCCTTTACTTACTCTCCTCTCCCGAGGGGATTCACAAATGCATACGTTGTCCTTTTCCCCAAAAAAGGTGATCTCCTTGACTTGGTGAACTGGCGCCCAATTTCCCTACTGAATCTCGACTACAAACTTTATACCAAGCTTCTTTCACAACGACTAAATCCCATCCTCACTTACATCCTCTCCCCTAACCAGACTTACACAGTTCCCGGCCGTTCCCTATCTCACAACATCCATCTCCTGACTGATCTAATTCACCTTGCGCGCTCCCGATCTGAACCCCTCGCCCTCCTCTCTTTAGACCAACAGTCCGCCTTTGATAATATCTCCCACACTTATCTCTCCGCCACACTTCTCCGATTTGGATTTCCATCTCCGTTTATTTCTCTCCTCACCTCCCTCTACCAGGACGCCAGTTTCCAGGTCAAGTTGCCCACCTTTCTTACAGCACCAATCCTCTTCCGCCGTGGAGTGAGGCAAGGCTGCCCACTCTCCGGTCAACTTTTCGCTATAGCCTTAGAACCTTTTCTCCGCTCCGTTCAACGCTCCTTTCAAACCACCCTGCCGCCACTCATCGCCCGCACGAGACACCATGTCACCACTTCCGTGGCGTATGCAGACGACGTTACCTTCTGTATACGCCTGGATTCACAGTTCTCTTTGCTCGAAAGTCTTTTCGCCGATTACGCCTCCTGCTCCGGAGCTGCGATTAATACAACCAAAAGCACAGGCCTGTGGTGCGGCTCATGGGTTGACCGTTTGGATTCCCCATGGGGAGCGCACTGGTCTTCAGCCTCTCAACGTTTCCTTGGCGTACATCTTGGCGTTCCAGGTGAAGCCTCCAGCACAACGTGGAATGCCATCCAGCCACGCCTTCATCGGTCAACTGCGTTTTGGCGAAAAGCGCAGTTCTGCACCTCATATTTTCAACGTGCACGTCTTGCGCAAACCTATCTTCTCTCCATGTGCACACATTCCTGGCTTGCTACTAAATCCCCACTTCTTCGTCTCAATGATATCACTCGCTGCTTCACCTCAGTTATCTGGACCGGACACCACTGGCTCAGTGCCCCCAAGCTCAGCCTTCCTCCTGACCAAGGTGGCATTGGCCTAATTGATACACGACTGTACTATCAAGCTCTCCGGATTACTTCGTTCCTCCGTCTTCATACCTCACCTGTTGCCGACGCCGTTACCGCAAGGAATGTCATCACCTCTTCGAGCAACACTAATTTCACTTTCACTTCTTTCATTCTAATGGACCTCCGTACTACCACTCACTCTCGCCTTCCTCCTGCCTTACGGGAGACTCTTACCTTTCTCCGCTCTCTCCCGCTCACTCGATCCCCACCCGATTCCACCACTGAACTCCTTGCCGAACCCCTGTTCTTCTCCTCTCTTCTTCACCCCCTCATCTTTCATGCTTCGCCTATCCTTCTTGGCTCCGAGTCGGAGTTGTAACCGTCAAAGACCTTGTAACCTCAGATCTGTCCTGGCGACCTTACGCCAGCCTCCCACCTACCGTTCTACTTTCATCCTCCTCTCGCTCTGTCTATGACTCCCTACTCTCTACCATCATTGCTAAGTTTCCTCATCTCGCAACCGCCACCGGCCTGACCTTTGTTCCTTCCGCCTCCCTCCCCCTTCCTTTCTTTCTTTCAGTCGGCAGATCTATACTTCCACTATCCTCTCTTTCAACTTCAGTCCTCTATCGGTTACTTTTAAAATCCCACTCTCCTTCTCCCCTTCACATCCCTGATGTCTCCCAATCCTCTCTCACCGCTGTCTGGTCTGCCACAATTTCTCCTCTTTCAGCTCCTCTTGAAATAAACACTCACTGGCTTTTTCTCCACCCCCGTCTTCCCGTTCCATCCATCCTCCACCGCATGACCATTCTTGACTCACCTCTTTGCCCCTTCTGTTCTCAAGAAGCTGATGTCTCTCACGTTTATCTACATTGTGTCATCCTCCTTCCACTACTCCATCTTGCATTTTCCATTGCTCAACGTTCAGCCACAACTGATCTTCCCTTCTATGCCTATAAGACACTCCTCCTGCAGGTCTCTCCGCCAGTCAAGCTTCCACCCATCTGCTCATATATTTTCATCCTGGTGAAACATGTCATTTACGTATTTCATCAGCGCTGCCGAGATATCTCATCTCCTTATACCATCCACCAAGCTTCTGTGGAACTTCTGTGCCACTTTCGGGAGCGTCTCCTCTCAAGACTTCGTCTAGAGAATATTGTGGCCGTCGCCCAACAGAGAGAACAACATTTCCGTTCCACCTGGTCTCCGGCCGCTTCCTGGTTCGCCGGCATGCCAGCGACGTTACAACTGACTGTCGGTAGTTTATAACCTCGTTGCTCCTAGCTCTGTTGAACTTCAGTTCAACGTGCATGCTCACCATTGGTTTTCGGAATCAAACTTCAGCATACAGCTTATATCTTCTAGCACATGTGAATATAATATGCACCATACTGTACAAATGTATATAGTCTTACTTGTTTTCTCTTTGATTATACTTTTTTCTACCAGTACTAAGACATCGTAATTCCGTTTGCCTTAGGTTTCACATTGTCTACTTTGTCATCTACAGTTCTTCCTTTTGTACAGTGCTTCATTATAATATTCTCGTTCTGTTATTTGTCAGCACTATAATATATTTATGCTTCGAGACGAAATGTTTCGACAATCTCTCTTATTGTTCTTGTGCAAAATGCCTGTACCTCTGTCCACGAGGCTCCTTTGTGAATCACTACATCGTGCTGTATATAATGTACATAGAATTTTAGAGTTTGTATATTTTACCGTACAATATATGTACCAGGACGCCCATGTTTGCCTCCTGAACCCAACCTTGTTAATAAAATTGTGTTGAACTGAAGAAGCGAATATGCTCCAGCTTTGTCCGTCCGTCCGTCCGCACGATAACTGGCGTAAAAATGGTTCGATTTCGATGAAGTTTTAGTATGGGGTAGGGGACCACCATGGGACGAACCCTATTGAAAATGGGACAAATTGTGTCAAAGGTCACGACGTAGGAAAAAGATCCTTCCATTGCCCTTATGCGTCATAACTTCCGTAAATATGGTTCGATTTCAATGAAAGTTTACTATGTGGTAGAGGACCACCTGGGGACGACCTCTATTGAAAATGGGACAGATGGGGTAAAAGGTAACGACGTAGGAGCGGGATCATTCCATTGCCCTTATGCGTCATAATTTGCGTAAATATGGTTCGATTTCAATTAAATTTTAGCATGTGGTAGGGGACCGCCTGGGGACGAATCTTATTCAAAATGGGTGAAGTGGTGTCATAGGTTAGGACATCAGAGCGGGATGCATTCCATTGCCCTTATGCGTCATAACGTGCGTAAAAATGGTTCGATTTCGATGCAATTTCAGTATGTGGTAGGGGACCACCTGGGGACGAACCCTATTAAATGTGGATGAAATGGGGTGAAAGGTCAGGACATAGGAATGCGATCCATTCTATCGCTCTTATCCCATATTATTAAGGTAGACGTCAAGTAACTTTGCTTACTATACTTAGAATGGAAAAACTTTTGTACACATTTCCTTCACAACTAATGTGTTCCCTAAGATGAAAATTTGAACATCGATTAAAATAACTTTATTACAACTTGGATTACTTAATATTTTCTTAAACATAACCATAATTACATTAAAAATCAATAACTTTTCCTTTGGTGGTGTTGAAACCAGAAAAAGGAAAAAGGATGGCGCGACCTGTACTTTGATGACGTCAGTAGACAAACAACTGTTGGATTGCATAATTATGGTTATGTTTTAGAAAATATTAAGTATTGCAAGTTATAAAATGAAGATATGTTAATCGATGTTTAAATTTTCATCCTTGGGAACGCATTAATTGCGAAGAAAATGTGTACAGAAATTTTTCCATTCGAAGTACAGGAAGCAAAATTACTTGACGTTCACCTTAAAGGAGCAATTCTTGTATGTATGTAAATTTTATTTTGAAAACGGCTCTGAGGATTTTGATGAAAGTCGTTAACCTACCGTTTTCTGGTACTAGAAATCGATTTAGCTTGATCTCCACTTTAAGAAAATTTGTTTAGTGGGTTAAATAACCACCCCGAATTACGAAGTTTGCAGTTAGGTGTCATGGCGTCACCCCTTTAGATATTGGCGCGCGTTCATACCATCTATCTCATTACGTCACGCGTTGTTTGTGGATCCTATTAAAGCTTTATGACGTCACACCTTGCTAGCAGATGGTCGCGATTCCCATCTGCCTCATTACGTCACGCGTTGTGTGCGTATGTTCGTCCGCACGATAACTTGCGTAAAAACCGTTCGATTTCGATGAAATTTTAGTATGTGGTAGGGGAACACCTGGGAAGGAACCCTATGGAAAGTGAACGAAATGGGGTCAAAGGGCAGGACATAAGAGCGGGATCCATTCCACTGATCTTATGCGTCATAACTAACGTAAAAAAGGTTCGATTTCGATTAAATGTTAATATGCGGTAGGGGACCACCTGGGAACAAACCCTATTGAAAATTGGCGAAATGGGAGCCAAAGGTCAGAACATAGAAGCGGAATCACTTCCATCGCCATTATGAGTCATAACTTACGTAAAAATGTTTCGATTTGGATGAAATGTTGGTATGTTGTAGGGACCTTCCTGGGGACGAATCCTATTGAAAATGGGCTAAATGGGGTGAAATGTTAGGACACATGAGCGCGATGTATTCCATAGCGCTTGTGCATCATAACTTACTTAAAATTGCTTTGATTGCGACGAAACTTTATCATGTTATTTCGGAGATATACTGAACCAGTTCTGTTGAATATCATCCAAATGGATCAAAGGTAAGGGCACAGGGGTGAGATTTATTCCACAGCCATTTCCCTCGTAACTTGAGTAATAGCTTGAGTAATGATTTCTAGTACATTGGAAAGCGTATCATAATCAATGCATTGCATGATTTTAGTAACTTATTTGTAAATCGACCGGCGTTTATATAGCCGACATACCGACTGCCGACCTTCTGACATTCTTCAAGATGACCTCTCTGCAATCGAGAAGGAAGGCTCTCCAACTCAAGTTCCTTTACGGCATCATCAACGGAGAGCTAGACGATACTCAAATTGTAACAAATTTAGTTTCCGTGTCCCATATTTACCGAGGACAAAATGTGAACTATTTGCAGTGTTATTTTCCAGAACTGATGCCGGAAAAAAATTATCCGTTATGTAAAATGTATAGACTACACAACTCACTTGAAAAATGTCCGGATATTTTTAATGTAAGTAATAATTTTTTTCATAAAGCTTTTTTTGCAAGATTGTAAAAAATCACTTAGTAATTATCACTGTAAAGATAAATATAACAATTCCTGTAACTAGATTTACCGTCTGTAAGGATGTGCTTACAATAAATAAATAAATAAATAAATAAAAAGAATAAATGTCGACTTTACATTAGTTGTTTTCTAGAACGTAGTTCTTTTGAAGAAAAATTAAAATAGACAGCGTCAGGTAATTTTGCGTCGTTTTAATCGGGAACAGCAAACATCCATATTTACCTTACATGGAAATATTTAATAGAAATGGATTTAATAAAATATCTTGAGAGAGCAGTCGCTGATCAAATATGAGCTATGACAAAATGACGCGTGGAATAACCGTGACACTCACGCAAGATCGAGCATTATTCCTCTTGTGTAATTTGGCAAAATTCTGCTCATGTGCAAGAATGCACGACTCAAGAAACTTTGATGAAAAGGAGAATAAATATTAGTAATAAAACAACAACGCAGACACACTATATAATTCATGTAAGTTTCGGATAATGTAAATACCTGTAGATGAATTGAGGATGCAGAAACATGCTAGACAAATGCTCCCAGTGTAATTTTTACTTACGAAAATTTAAGATATTTGTGAGCAATTTTGCTATACAACTTACTAACAATTTAGTAAAATCATACAATGGATTGATTATGATACACTTTCCAACATATCAGAAACCATTACTCAAGTTATTACTCAAGTTATGAGGATAATGGCTGTGGAATAAATCTCACCCCCTGTGCTCTGACCTTTGACCCCATTTCGATGATATTAAACAGAATTGGTTCAGTATACCTGCGAAACAACATACTAAAGTTTTGTCGCAATAGAAGTATTTTTAGTCAAGTTATGAAGATAATGGCTGTTGAATAAATCTCACTCCTGTGCCCTGACGTTTGACCCCATTTCGATTATATTAAATACAACCGGTTCAGAACATCTCCGGAACAATATGATGAAGTATTGTCGCAATCGAAGCATTTTTTACGCAAGTTATGAATTATAAGGGCGATTGAATGGATCTCCTCCTATGTCTGGGCCTTTAAC
This sequence comes from Macrothele yani, assembly GCA_039090855.1. NCBI lineage: Eukaryota > Metazoa > Arthropoda > Arachnida > Araneae > Macrothelidae > Macrothele > Macrothele yani. The sequence continues at coordinate 92,189,874 of CM077025.1, forward strand.
CCCATTTCGCCCATTTTCAATAAGTTTCCTTCCCAGGTCGTCCCCCTACCACTTACTAAAATTTCATCGAGATCGAACTATTTTTACGCGAGTTATCGTGCGGACGGACGGACGGACAGACAAACAGACAGACAGACAAAGCTGGAGAATATACGCTTCTTCAACTTACGGTTGGAAAGCGTAAAAAGGCATATTGTTTTACCTGATGCTCTAAAAGCAGGAACAGTAGATGAACAATATCGAAGTGGTAAACTGAGAGTTTGAAAGAACGTAATAGGATCTTAACTTACTGGAATGCATTTCCTCAGCTACAGCATTTGGAACAAGCTGTAATGAGAGAACACACATTAATGTAAATGGAGAAAGATAGTGTCACAGAATCATATAAATGATGAATATTGACATTACAGTAGGAAATAAAATGGCATTTGATAACTTATCTGAAGAAGAAACATGACATGGAGTTTTTGGTCGTAATGAGCAAGTCTTTTTAATCGTTTACGACACCGAAACTATTCACTATTCACAAATCAGATTTGTAGAAAACGTAAAATTCAGTAAAAATGAAAATACACTCATGCTCACAAGGAACAAAACTGCGGATAATCCAATATGTGTAATAGGAGAGAAGTTATTCGTGGCCAAAGAGATCGGGTACAGAACAAAAATCAACCGGAATTCTACAATCCTTAAGACATCCAAAAACAGAAAGAGCTGCTTACTCCAATAGCGGCTGAAAAGCGACAAATTCTTTACAAAAAGTTTCTCATAGCGAAAGGAAGACATTAAAAGAGAGGAATTTTCAAATCGTACGATTCGAAGAAGGGGTATAGAGGAAAACACGATATACCTTTACGCCTCCCTAGAGAAATACATGTGCGCCAGTTAAAGAAGAAAATGTGTGTATGTGGAAGCAAAATACTCTTCGCGGAATGAAAGTATCCCACCAGGAAAAAAATGTCCAAAGGGATTTGATAATAGAATAAACTCCTACAAATAGAACCATATGCTAACACCCCTGGTCGAAGAGTTTTTAATAATGGAATAATACAAAATAAGCTTAAAGTATTCTTCATAGCAATAGCTATGCTAAGAAAACCGAGTTTTCAAATACGTCTCCTGGAAGCAGAGATAGCGAGAAAAAAGTTTTATCACTTTCGCCACCTTACCAGGAAACTGCATTATTTAAATTGGAGATAATGGTGTCCACCTGTATCGTAGCGAAAGGAGAAAGGTGCCGTAAAAAAAGAAATTTTTCAATACGATAAAAATGAGAAATTCATACTAACACTATCTATCACCAGAACTGTGAACTACAAGTATTCGCCAGTAATGCAAAATGTTCCAGAAGGTGCTAGGTAATCGGTATAAAAATATTTTTAATAGGACCTTTAAAGCAGAGATATTGAGAAAAACAAATAATTAAATATATGTGAATCATAGCGGGGAAATTGTGCATTCTTTTGGGCAGGAAATATACATAAAATATTTTAGTACTTAGAAGTAACTGACGGAAAGAGAATCTTTTAATCTGATTCTTAGACGCATAGATATTACTGTTAACGGAAACGTGAAGGGCCGCCCCGAAGGCTTTGTGGTCTAAGCGCTGGCTTCTCGTTTGTCCGAATTCGAATCTTGGTGAGGTACGGATCTTATGTTTGTCTTACGGCACTAACTGACTCCCCTCCCTGGAACTAGTGGCACTAAATGTAGGAACGGGCCTATTGAGTTGTTCACGGGGTGTGCCGTCAAAATAACACGGGAAAAATAACCCGGGTAGTAATCACCCCGTCAAAACAACCCGGCGTCTAAGTAACCCAGCGTCACAATAACCCAGCGTGAAAATAACCCGTTGCCGCCCCGGTGGCGCAGTGGTCTAAGGCGTTGGCCTCTGATCATTCGTCCGTAAGGGGTCCGGGTTCGAATCCCGGTCAGGCATGGATGTTGTGTTTGTCTTACGGCACTGGCTCTCTCCCTTCCCTGGAACCAGTGACCCTAAATTAGGGACGGGCGACTGCTTATAGCCCGTTGAGTTGCTCACGGCGGTCGTTAAACCTCCAATAAAAAAAAAAAATAACCCGTTACAAAATAACCCAGCGTCACAATAGCCCCAGGTCACAATTATCCTACGTCACAATAACCCGCGTCCTAATAACCCACGACTTAATAACCAGCGTCCTAATAACCCACGACTTAATAACCAGCGTCCTAATAACCCACGACTTAATAACCAACGTCAAATACTATCTCACGGTACTTTAACTTCGACGGTAGATGGATTTTGGAACCGGTAAGAGCCCCCCCCCATACAAAATTTTCGTAAAATCTACAATTTTCAATTTAGAACCACCAAATTTGGTATACAATCTCACGATACTCTAACTTAGAACGCATATGGTTTTTGGAATGCGTCGGTTTCAAGGAAATACAAAACTTTCGTAAAATCCACAGTTTTCAATTTAGAACCACCAAATTTGATATACAATCTCATGGTACTCTAACTCAGAAGGTAGATGATTTTTCGAACGGATCGGGAACAATGGGCCCCTCATACAATATTTTCGTAAAATCTACAGTTTTCAATTTAGAACCACCAAATTTGGTATACTATCTCATGGTGCTCTAACTTAAACGGTAGACGGTTTTTTGGAACGGGTCAAGGCCCGGGGGTAAGTGCCTCCACATACAAAATTCTTCTTGACAAGTGGTCAGAAGCCAGCCCCTAGATCACTCCACCGCCGTAGCGGCACACGTTGAAATGTATTTTTCATACGGCCCCAAACGCTCTTATGGACATACTAGATTGAACTGGAAGCAAATAAATCATTCATATAATTTGTACTAGCAGGGATACCAGTTATTGCCAGGTACATATTACTATTTGTGGAATCACCAAGTTCAGTGGGTGAAAGTTTATGAATGAAAAAGATATTCCTGCAATTTTCCAGTAAACTTAATTTAAATTTTTTGATTTAGTTAATTTAATTTTGCGAAACAAAAAAGAAAGAAAAAGGAATGGGAATACTTACCTTCTAGGAGACATCTATAGAACTGCCGTACATCTGGCGTGTGCTTCTGTGAATCCCGCGACACAGAAATGCAATGTACCTATGTGATGTCGCATGCGTACGACTTGACATTGGCATTGATCATCTTTTTCTTACCGTTTTGAATGTTGAATATCTGGAACTCTCTATTTACATTACATTATATTTCTGCCTGGTGAGTCGCCCGTTGGTAGTGAAAGCTAAACTACATTAATTTGTGTTTTTAATACACCATTAACCGCATATTTTTGCACATTATTGTTATCTACGGTCTCTAACTTAGAACATAGGTTGGTTAGTTGGTTGATTGGTTTGTTACCGCGTGGGTTCCAAATTGGGTTCACCCGGCGTAATATTGGGAACCAATGGGTTGTCGAGTGGACTGTGATTCTGCGCTGATTTAGGGCTGATGCAGCTTCAGGATCCACTGATTCACAGAGCAGATTTTTTGGGGATAGTCAAAGGGTCTGCTGTGTGCCGAAATGCTTTCGTAAAAGTCTAGAATTTAAAAAAAATCACAAGTGAAAGAATTTCTTAGTCCCTGACGCAAAATATACATATTCTCCAAAAATGCAGGGCTGAGCACACAATATGCAACTAAAGAAGCACTCGTGATTGTACGTAGGCAAATTAACATAGAAAACAATTTATTAGTTATGTTTTGGCATAATAATAATGATACACACAAATAAATAATAGGGTAGGACCCTGTGCTCATTACTTCAAGAATGTAAGTTGTTATATCTAGGTGTTAAACTTGCAGTCACCTTTTAACCATTTATATTTATTTATATAAACACTTCGCTAAAATAACACACGATACTAGCAAGAATGATACCGACTTTCTGAGAGGAACCCGGGCTTATTGACTACTCGCTTATAAAAGACATTAATTCTAACGGAAGACTTTCGTATGCAGTGATCGATAAACACATATTATGAGGGAACACCAAGAGAAAGAATAAATGGAATTCCTACCTTAACATCCAAATCTGGCCTGGAGACCGCGCTGCTACTGTGGCTTCATCCGGGGTAGGTAGTCCTTGCGGTTACGTCAGTTAAGTTCTTTGGGTGATAGTGGATATTTCACAGGAATAGTGGATATTTCACTGTCAATGGGTAGATTCTCATGTTTCGGAAGGTCCTAGTTGTCACATCCGGCAGTCATCCCAGCTAGATGTCGCGGTTCGTCACTTATCATTTCCCGCAGCTGCAACCATCGTATGGGCCCTCATCGTTCTCAGCAGGGTCAGTTAGTTCCCTTGATAACCTCGGTTGAGAATTTTCATCCGCGTCGGGAAACGGTACGCATTTACGGATGTCCTGCCGTAATATTTTGCAGCGACTACGTTGCTGATCTCTGAGAAATCATGGCGGTGACCAAGCTTTGGGCCACGCACAAATAAAACGAAATGCAGTCCAAGTGCAAAGCTTTACATGGTAGCTCCTAGGTGACAGTAATGAAGGAAAGTCATCAACATTCACGGCAAAATACCAAGAGATAAGTCACAAGAAATAAAAAACCGAAAGTGATGCACGCCGTGAAAAAAGTAAAAGTGACCAAGTGCCTCTCTTCCCTTGGAAAATTTTCGACAACCTAGGAAGACCCCCATTACCCCAAAATTACGCCATCATCCAATCACTAGCTGGAAAACACAAGCCTCCCCGAATTTAATTTCCAAATCTAAATTTCTACTGGTCAGATAATTAACATTTGGCCCTTCTATTCGTTAGGGGGTCAAATTGGCTACCGTGTTCCTTGCAGATTCTGAGAACAGCTCTTCAAGTTACGTTATCCGTGTGATATAACCACCGGGCTATAAATCCAACCCAAAAAAAAATGTTAGTTTTGATCCCCCCCCCCCCAAAATTGCAGTCTATCCAACGCTTTGTGGAAGCCAGACACGGTGGGCAGCTTGATGTCCCCAATAAAACATCTTCTACAAAAGAGCCGCCATACGCTGTCTAATCTCACTCTAAGCAACGCCTTGTGCGGGGACAGGGGGACGAAAAAAAAAAAGGAGAATCACCCGAAAGTGGGGATAATGGCAAAGTAAAATAAAAAAGTATAAACGTACACTTTCCTCAAAAATTACCTGAATTAATAAAAATGAATAAAGAAATAAATAATTAAATAAATAAATAAATAAACTCGGGAATGGATATTCCAACTGAATGAGCAGCCTCGAAGTAGCGAGCGTTGTCACAGGTTGGTCAGTTGGTGGTTTATGGCGCAAAGACCTCTAAAGGCCAAAGAGTGCCTTTGCCCATAGATAGGGTATTGTAGTGCTGAATGGGGTTGCATATCTTAAGAGTAAAAAAAGGAACGTTTTTCGAACATTTTGTATGGCGCCCCCTTGACCCCGAGCCCCGACCCCTTCCAAAAACCGTCCACCGTCTAAGTTAGAGTATCATGAAATAGTATACAAAATGTGGCACTTATTCTAAATTGAAAACTATAGATTTTACGAAACTGTGTATGGGGGCCCGACCCCTACCAAAAACCGCATAAGGTCTAAGTTAGAGTTTCATCAGATAGTATACAAAATTTAGTTGTTCGAAATTGAAAACTGCAGATTTTACGAAAATTGTATATGGAGGGATCTGAGCCCCCGGGTTCCTACATCTTCCCAAAGCCGTCTACAGTCTAAGTTAGAGTTTCATGAGATAGTATACACTGAAGCGCAACTGAATTAGAGACAGCTGGCGTTTTGCAAATGTGGTGCTGTGAGCGGCCCTGTGAACGAAAACGACATGATGTATGCAGCGATTCGACAATATAAGGAGTGATGCGACGGGAATCAGTAACAGTCGGATGCAGTATGGGTAAGACGAAGGATCTAAGCGCATTCGACCGTGGGAAAATTGTCGGGGCCCGACGAATGGGTCACTCCATCTCAGAAGTCGTGCAGGCACTGGGATTTTCACGAGCAACTGTGTCACGGGTGCACCGTGAGTACATCGAATCCGATAAAACCATCCCTGCAAGGCCCAACTGCCGTGGACAACAGCGTGTGGATGAGCGGGGTCATCGTCGAAAAGCTCGCATTGTAACAGTGGATAGACGGGCCACAGTGCAAGAAATCCCTGGGCAATTTAACGCTGGTGCACAAAAACGTGCAAGCAGCCACACCATCTAGAACCGTATCCTCGCTATGGGGTACAGAAGCCATCGTCCCACGAGCGTACCGTTGCTGACCGCACATCACAGGGTGCAAAAATTAGCATTGGCGGGAGAACATCGCCACTGGACCCTAGACATGTGCAAAAATGTTGCCTGGAATAATGAGTTGAGATTCACGTTGGTACATGCGGATGGCAGGATACGAGTACGGCGCAAACCACATGAAGAGATGGATCCTTCCTGCCAGCAGGGTACTCTTAAAGCTAGTGCGGGTGGCATTCTCGTCTGGGGACTATTTACGTATACTGAAATGGGACCCCTGGTACGTCTGACATTGTCCCTCATAGGTCAAGTTACCGGGATATCCTGGAGGACCATTTGCTCCCGTTTATGCGTCTTCAACATCCTACTGGGGACCTCATCCTGCAACAAGACAATGCACCGTGCCATCGCTCCCGAATTGTATCCGAATGGTTGGATGAACACTCCACCGACATGACCTCGCTTCGTTGGCCAGCTAGGTCTCCTGACCTCAATCCCATCGATCTCATCTGGGATGACATCCGAAAAGATATTCTATAGGCTCTGACACCCCTCCATCAAATCTTCGTGAACTGTGGGAGCTTCTTCATGGGTTGTGGATCCGTATGGCTTCCCAACGCTTCCGGTGTCTTGTCGAGTCCATGCCGAGAAGAATCGCCGCCGTCATCAGGGCGAAAGGTGGTGCTACATGTTACTAGATAGGTATCTCTAATTTAATCGCTCTTCAGTGTACCAAATCTGGTGGCTCTAAATTGAAAACTGTAGATTTTGAAAATTTAGTGTTTCTGGGTGGGGGCTCTGAACCCCCCCCGCACCGCCACCCAGAAACAAATGAAACTTTAACTTAAACTGTCTACAGTCTAAGTTAGAGTTTCATGAGATAGTATACCAAATTTGGTGGTTCTAAATTGCAAACTAGATTTTTCGAAATTTTGTATGTGGCGACAAAAACCGTCAACAGTCGAAATTACAGTTACAGGAGATAGTATACCAAATTTGGTGGTTTCAAATTGAAAACTGCAGATTTTACAAAAATTAGGGGAGTGCTCTGACCCCTTCCAAAAACCGTCTACAGTCTAAATTAGAGTTTCATGAGATAGTATACCAAATTGGGTAGTTCTAAATTGCTAAATTGAAAACTCTAGATTTTACGAAAATTTTGTAGGGGGGGCTCAGACCATCGGGATCCGACTCCTTCCAAAAACCGTCTGCAGTCTAAGTTAGAGTTTCATGAGATAGTATACCAAATTTGGTGGTTCTAAATTGAAAACTGTAGATTTTACGAAAATTGTGTATGGGTGTGAGGCTTTGACCCCCCGGACTCCGACCCCTTGAAAATACAGTCTACAGTCTAAGTTATAATTTCATGAGATGGTATACCAAATTTGGTTGTTGGAAATTGAAAACTGTTGATTTTAGGAGAATTTTGTATGGGGCCCTTTGTTCCCGGGCTCCGATCCTATCCAAAAACCATCTACTGTCTAAGTTAGAGTACCGTTAGATAGTACACCAAATTTGGTGGTTCTAAATGGAAAACTGTAGATTTTAGGAAACAATTTTATGGGGGCCTCTTGACCTCGTGCCACGGGCCCTTCCAAAAACCTGCGACTGTCTAAATGGGAGTATAAGGAGGACATTTTCTGGACCATGTCGACATTATGACCTTATTGACATTTTGACTGTCGACGTTTTGACTGTCGACATTATGACCGCCACCGGAATAAACAACACAGAAAGTCTTTTCTGTGGAAAATCGTTGCAGGTGATGAGAAGTGGATATGGTACGAGAATCCCAAAAGCAAAAAAAAACAAAAAAAAAAAAACACTGGGTAGACCCCTGAGAAGCAACAACTTCGATACCGAAACCCAATATCCAATCCAAGAAAGTTTTGCTGTGCATCTGGTGGGATATGAAGGGTGTGCTCTATTATGAACTATTGGAACAGGGTCAAACTCTTACTGCTGATCGCTACAAGCAATAATTGCCGCGAATGAACCACGAAATCTGTCGGAAATGTCCATTCACAGGCAAAGAATTGCGTCCCATGAAATTACTGCATGACAACGCTAGGCCGCATGTTTCGAAATCGGCTAAGGAAACGTTATTGACGCTTGGCCTGGAAGTTTTGGAGCACCCTGCGCATAGTCCCGACATAGCCCCTTCAGACTATTATTTGTTCCGATCGATGCAACGTGGTTTGTCTGCTGTACGTTTCCGGAAATGAGACGAGGCGCAAAAATGTGTTGAAGACTTTATTTCGTCAAACGACGAAGTATTCTTCATGGCTGGAATCCGTCAGCTTCCCGACCGATGTCGGAAGGTGATAGATAATGACGGCGCATATTTTGATTCGTAAAAGCATTGTTGTTTTCTTTCATATTGCATGTTGTGTTGTCTTAAAACGTTTTAAAACGTATTTGTACACCAGTAATACAGCTGTTATTTGGGTAAATGTAGCGTTAATTGGCATATCCTAGTTGCGTTAATTAGGAAAAAAAGACTGATAGAAACATATATATATTTAGATATCGATTATTAATTTGTATGAAGCTCATGCTTTCCTCGCCAATATTTCAGATTTCGATGCGATTACAAGGTTTCGGAAAACGCGCGACAGCGGTGAATCCAACTCTTTTCTGTTAACCCTTTCGTGACTCAGAGCCGTAGCGAGGGGGGGGGGGGGCAGCAGGGGCGGTCGCCCTGGGCGCCGAGTTGGAGGGGCGCCATCGAGACTTAGATTTTTCTTATATATAAATGTAAAAAATGTGAAATTAATTTATACGCGTAATAAAAAAAAATGTATAAAATTTAAACTTCTTTATGCTTTAAGAATAAAATGGTGACCAGATGAAACCTAAATTAAAGAAGAACTCGAATCGTCCGAACGCCAAATATTCGGATCGATTTGGCTTGGATGTGACAGTACATTTTAGTTGCTATGTTTATGAAACATTTGATACGCGTGCGCAGCGGCTAGCGTAGGCCAGGACTTGAGAGGGGAAGGGCTAGTACGCCCCTTTGAAGTGCTGAACACCGACCCGTGTCTGAAAGGTTGGGTAAAAAATGGGTAGTGTACTTTTTTCTACGTCATAACGCCGGCCTTCTGGCTCAGCTCAGTTTCGTCCAGGACAGAACTTTCCTCTGTTATGACGGTGTTTTACGCCAGCACTTTTTCTTGGTGTATCATATTTGTTTCACGTTTTATTTTATTTAAGTTGTACACTGAAAACCCAAACTGATGCTCTTAGCGAGAAGAAACAGATTTTAAAATGGACACCAGAAGACATATCAAGATGAATTGTAATTCCAGCACTTTACCTCAAATCATATGATTTTTGATTTTGAGATCAGAAAAGTATATTTGCTATATTAAGCAAAATACTTTTTAAAGAAAGAGCATGCATAACAGAAAATGTTCAATTAAAATTATCCAATTTATACTATAACATCAACGTTTTCCGATTTTTAGGCCCCCAAAAATCATGAACTTTTGTTTTCCAAAAAGATAATTTTTGATATTTGAGTGCGCCTTGCAGTAGATGACACACTGCAATCGGGAAAATACGGTAGTAACTTTGACTGAAAGTGACTTTCATGTGGTGCTCTGACAGAAAGCTCCCAGGCTTTTGGCCAGTGCAGGTACGTCATCGACCACGGCTGCATGTCTCAGGGGGTGAAATGTAGGCGACGGGTGCTGTGACCTTCACGGCCTCCTCTGTCCATGATCCATCACTCGTTACGTGTATTGAGAACGAATGACGGATGGCGACGATTCGTGGACGGGGAAGCCTACAGTGCGCATGCGCGGAACAAACATTACTCAGTTAAGATTGCGACAGTTTAAATGCAATATTTGCCGTGACATTGTGACGACATTTGTTTGCTTAACGTTGTCTGTATAGCTCGATTGATTGAGTAGCGCGCTGAATTAGTGCACTGTGCCGCGTGGCGTGCATGTGTGGGTCGAAATGGGACCTACAAAGTTGTCTAGAGCACAAGGAAGAAAACGATAAAAACAACAAGAGGCGGATAACGCAGTCCAAGCCAAGCAGTGGCAAAAACTGGGATGGGTAAAGAAGGTGGATCCCTCAACCGCTGCGCTCCCACTACAGCAAGTGATTGAAAGTAAGCCATCTACATCAACACTTTTAGAAAATGAAAACGTTACTGAAGTGACTGCGAATATAACTGGTAGTGCTAGTGTGCATTCAAATGATTCTGCACCTTATTTTAACCCGTTCTTTCCAACATTGAATCCTTATGAAGGCGTACAGGAACAGGATTTGGAAGATGAACAAACCAAAATTCAACTTAATTTTAATGATCCCACAACATGGCCTGATTTGAATGACCATGTGAGAAGTTTGTTAGTTGAACACGGTCCAGAACAAAATAAAAATGGTAATTTTTTTTTATCAATTAATGCAGAAAAAAGGCATTTTACGGGAAATTTGTTCCACAAAAAACTTTTGAATGGAGAAAATGTAGAGCGGGATTGGTTAATTTACAGTGAAGCAACAAAAGTTATTTATTGTTTCCCTTGCATGCTATTTGGAAAGCATTTGAAATCACGTTTGGCAAATCCAAAAGTGGGATTTTCTGAGTGGAAAAAATTACACCCTCGAATTCCAGAGCATGAAAATTCTGTAGAGCACCGTGAGTGCTATGTTTCCTGGAAAAGCTTTGAAAAAAGGATTAAAGAGGGCTGTGCAATTGATACTAAACTACAGCAAATGATTACAAAAGAAAAACAGAAATGGCGGCACATTCTCAGAATCATTGTCGATTGCATTTCGTTTTGTTCAGTCAACAACTTGGCCTTTCGAAGTTCAAGTACAAAGATAGTTGAAGACAAATGTGGATTTTTTTACATTTGCTAGAGTTTGTTTCTCATTATGATAAACAGCTAAAAGAGTATATATTACCATAGCCAAAGAAAAACCAGGAATTCCAAATTACTTTTCCCCAACAATTCAAAACGAGTTCATCAATTTAATAGGCACGCCAAGAAATACTAAAAGACATAAGAGAGGCAAAATATTTCTCAATTTCATTTGATTGTACACCAGATGTAGTAAATCAGGAACAAATGTGCCAGATTATTAGATACGTGAAAGTTTGAGATAATGTTTGCTCTATTGAAGAAAGTTTCATTGATTTCATAAAAACTACTGAAACGACTGGGGCTGGTTTAACCGAAGAAATTCTACATAAAATAGAAGCCGATGGGCTTGACATTCGTAATTGCCGAGGGCAAGCATACGATAATATACGATAATGGTTCAAACATGGCGGATAAGTATTCAGGAGTCCAGGCCCGTATACAAGCAATTTGCAGCCATGCACGTTTTATGCCATGTGCTGCTCATTCATTGAACTTGGTTGGTGTTCACGCTGCTGGAGTCTCTATAGATACATTATCACATTTTTTGGCACAGTGCAAGAACTGTACAAAATATTTGCTCACAATGTCAAAATGTGGGGAAATATGATCCAACAAACTTTCTACCACTCTCAAGCGTCACTGTGATACAAGATGGGCATCCAAATACTCTGCTGTTTATGCACTTTATTCACAGCTTGATAAAGTCCTCGAAGCCTTAGAGGCAATTTCTGACAACCCTCAATTCCATGATGACTGTTTGTCAGTGGTTAAAAATCTTCTGAAACAAATTAATTATAAGTTTGTTTGTTACTCTGTTATGTGGGACAAAATACTAAATCAGATCTCCCGCGTGAATGAACAACTACAGCGCAAAGATGTGACCGTGGACTGTGCAGTTAGTCACTTGACAGGATTGAAAGCTGCTTTACAAGACATCCGGGATACAGGGATTGATGTTATACTGGGCGAAGCATCGGACATCTGTTCCGCAACATCTCTTGACGGCTTCTTCGAGGAGAAAAGGGCAAGGAAGAGGAAACGACTGACATTGGAAGAAAGTGAGGACACTGTTTGACAGGAAAACAAAGGTTCAGTATGGACTTTTATGCTGTTTTGGACAAATTCTTAGAACAAATGGAATGGCGTTATAAATGTTTGATTGAAGTGTTAGATGACTTTAATTTCTTAACGGGCAAGTCTTTGCAATCTATGACCGTAGAAGAATTAAAGGCTAGTGCAATTCGCTTAGCAAATAAATATGATAAGGATCTGGATGCTACTGAAATAAAGGGGGGAATAGCTAGTTTTAAGTTTCAGGCCACTTCTTTATTTTAAAAAAATCAGGATTTTTCAAAAGCAACCTCTCTTGACCTATTAAATTTAATCCACCAAATGTCTCTTGCTACATCTTATCCAAACTTAGTAATTGCTTTCAGATTATTCTTAACATTACCAATTACTAATGCGTCTAGTGAACGAGGTCTTAGTAAGCTTAAAATAATAAAAAATTACGTAAGGTCATCAATGGAACAAGAGAGGTTAACGCACCTGGCAATTCTGTCAATTGAAAAGGATATTGCTAAAACTATTAATTATGATCAAATAATAAATGATTTTGCTGCTGTTAAAGCTCGAAAGGTACATTTGTAAATACAAAATCATTCTGTTAAGGCTTAAGCATAATTTTAAACAAATGCTACTTGTACTTATTTTTCAGTTGTTCATAAGCACTTGAGATAGCAATTAATTATAAATAAAAAGTATTCTTCATTCAAACTATGCTCAATGTTTTTTCTTTCTTCAACAATCCCTATTGAAGCTCACATAGTCACCACAGGCTATTGAATAGGATTACCAATATAAGCTTTTTTTTTTTTTAAATATTATACTATGAGCAATGTTTTATGCAAAAAAATGTACATTTTATTACTATTTCATACAATTAGCAAATTATATACGGGACAATAATTGCAAATAACAATAAAAATCGCAATATTTTTTTTATACAGGTATTGTACTATATCTGCAAGCAGGTATATAATAAAATCTGACACCATCGCCTGTTCCAGTTGGACTGGGGCGGGGGCGCCAATTTTACTGCTTGCCCCGGGCGCCAATACCTCTAGCTACGGCCCTGCGTGACTACAACGCCCTGTGCACCCGGACATTCAGACAACCACAAGCAAAATTAATAGACAGAAATGTTTGCTCATCCCCCTACCTCGCAGTGGAAGTATCGGTCCTTTACGTGGTGACGTCACTGTAAAGGACGGGTAGACCGTCCATACTTAGTTGATACAACTGGAGCACTTCCAGAAGTGTTGTGAACAATTTTAAATTCAAATACGCTTTGAATTTGAAAATTTATAGACAAGATGGAATGCAAAAAAAAAAAAAAAAAAAAAAACAGCGTCAACAATACACACACGAAAAACTGACATCCATGAGAATATTTTATTTTTGTAAACCAAGATTTTAAAGAAAATAAGTATATATATATTTTTTTCAAATCTATTTAATCTAAACAGGATATTGACTGGCATAAAGGAAAAGTGCAAGGATAGCGATCATAGCTTTTAGATTTAATTATATGCAACTGTAGCATTATCTTCTTTAAATAAATTCGAGAGAAAGAAAAAACACCGTAATATTATGTTAGTAGCACCTCATAAAGAAATTCCTTTATGCCGAACAAATCGAAACTTCAGCAACATTCAAGGGATTCCCTTAATTAAAAAGCTGGAAATTAATTCTATTAAATGCTTCATTATTATTTGTAATCAATCGCTTAATAGAAAAGTTAAAATTATATATTTTCAAATTATTTTCCTATCTTTTCGTCATATTTTAATCGCAAAATTTTGAGAACTTTAAAAATCGGACCTTATTTAATGCAAAGAAATGCTTTCTTCACTCAATTTGCCATGTTCCTTAAGTAACTACAGTATTTTAACCGGTATTCTTTTCTTGGGTTGGTAAGATATTTTTTCCTGATGATTTGGAATTTAGTCCAATATTGAAGTGGAAAACAAACGTTTCAACTGGAAAACAAATTCATTTTGCTTTTCGTTGCTATTAGGAGAAACAAAAAAACCGAGTTTTTCCAGATTTTAACTATGGATTATTTAGACGTCGGATGATTTTTGCCCGGGTTATTTTGCTAATGGTTTATTGACGTTGGGTTATTTTGACGCCGGGTTATTTTAACGTCGAGTTATTTTGACGCCGGGTTATTTTGTCGCCGGAATATTTTGACTGGGATATTTTGACGCGGTCTATTCTTTCCGACTCAATTTGACATGTAACCGTTCACGGTGGTTGTTAAACCTCTAACCATAAAATAAAAAAAAAGAAACACTGCCTCGGTGGTGCAGTGGTCAGCGCTGGTTTGGAACCATTGGTCCAGGTTTGATTCCCGTGAGGCATGGATGCTTTTTTTTTTTTTTTTTTTCTTTTGGAGGTTTTTTTGTTTTAATGATTTGTTGGACCTGGAGGTACAGACATGACAAACATGATACAAATAATTCACAGGATACAGAGATTACATAGCAAAAAGTACAAATAATACATGGTTTCCAGCATGCCAAATGATCAGTGTAACATATATATATATACAGTATTGATCATTTAGCACACTACGAACAAGTATACATCAAACATGGTTTTTACAGAATGTTAAATTACCAATGTACACAGAGAGCCGGCGTTGGACAAGTAACACATTGAGAGCCAGTGCCGAGAGACAAAGATCCATGCCTCACCGTGATTCGAACCCGGACCCAACTAGGGTTAATGATCATTAGCCAGCTCTTTACACTATTGCGTCACCTGGGCGATGATGCTGTATTTGTCTTACGGCATTGGCTCTCTCCTTTCGCTGGAACCAGTGGCCCTAAATTATGGACGGGTGACTGCTTATAAATCCATTGAGTTGCTCACGGTGATCGTTAAACCTCCAACCAGAAAAAAAAAAAAAAAACACGTGAAGTTATGACCTGTAGTGGGTCACTTAAACAATAAGAAAATTCTGAAAGTATGTACATAGCATTTTACATCAGGAACGTTCTACGATAAAGAAAGAATTTTGAAATCGTAGTGTGACGGCCCGGTGGCGCAGTGGTCTAAGGCGTTGGCCTCTGATCATTCGTCCGTAAGGGGTCCGGGTTCGAATCCCGGTCAGGCATGGATGTTGTGTTTGTCTTGCGGCACTGGCTCTCTCCCTTCCCTGGAACCAGTGACCCTAAATTAGGGACGGGCGACTGCTTATAGCCCATTTGAGTTGCTCACGGTGGTCGTTAAACCTCCAATCAAAAAAAAAAAAAATCGTAGTGTCAGAAGAAGAGATATCGAGAAAAATACGATGAACGTATATGCACCCTCGCTGAAAAACTACGCAGTTTTTAAGCGGAAAATTTTCTCAAAATATTTCCGCGGTGAGCTGTGTGGACAAAGTGATACTATACGAGAGAGACAGAGCATGAAATTCTTTTACAAAACTCTGTTAAAAATGAGGATACATATGACTAGACAGTCTCATATAAACACAAACACGGCTGCAGCAATGCGAACGTGAAACAAAGCAGAAGTGTTAGCCACCATAAACGAGCGTCGCTGAGAGTTTAAATTTCATAATGGGGAAAAACTTTCGTGTTTTTCTCAAGATTGAACCTTGACTCTTCAAGGAAACTCACCGGGAGAAACCAAAAGACGATTATCGGCAGTGACGTCATCTCACGAAGGAGAAGCTCATTGGAGAGTATGAACATAAAAGACATTTTGATTAAAATATTCTGCCAGCGAAAAGAAGGAAATGTGCTTCTGTCTCTTGCTAACAACCATCTAAAAAAGCTCTTGTGGTGAAGTACAAAGACAATTTGCGTTTTATTAAAGTTTAAGGAGATTTTGCTGCTGCGCTGTGTGGAAATCTGAGGGTTTGGTTGGATGTAATTAAAAGTATCCCGGAAAATGTCGATGGACTGAAATTGGTGGCCTGAGAGCACACGGAATAATTGAGCAGGGTATGTGATTTTGGAACCATTCCAAATCATTATAGGCCGCCCCGGTGGCGCAGTGGTCTAAGCGGTGGCCCCTGATCATTCGTCCGAAATGGGTCCAGATTCGAATCCCGGTGAGGCATGAATGTTGTGTTTGTCTTACGGCACTGGCCCTCTCCCTTACCTGGAACCAGTGACCCTAAATTAGGGACGGGCGACTGCTTATAGCCAATTGAGTTGCTCACGGTGGTTGTTAAACCTCCAATAAAGCCAAATCATTATAGGGGCACTGGGAGTTGTCTTTTCTGAAAAAGTCCAACACTATCAGGGTACATAGCTACCATACAGGGCAACACTTGATTTGAAACAATGTTTACGTAGGAACTGGAAATGAGGGTGTGTTCAACGGGGGAAAGAAGACCCAGTTATGTTTATGAGAACAGTCAGTGTATAATGATATCATCACCGCCGAGCTGTTTACGTTCAACCGTGTAGTTTTGCAGTAAAATACAACTGTATGCGTTTACAAGTGGACTAGGGTTAAGACCGAAGAGATTTACGCAATGGGAAAGTTGGCTGTTAAAAGAGGTACACTTAGTTGCAATAACAATAAGAAAGGAAGCAATTCTATTTTTACTAGGGCAAAAGTAAAATCATGATAAACTCACAGTTAATAAATTTAAAAAATTACAAACCAGTTAACAGGCGATTAAATATTGAGCTCCAGCTTAGGTTGAAAGAGAATATTTCAACTGCTCATGGACAAAGGAAACGGATTCATTAAAAGTACAACTGATAAAGGAAAGATGTATGGTGTAATATAGCAAATAAGCTATACACGCCAAATTGTTTTACAAAGCCTTCCTTCAGCGAGAAAAACAGCAAAAAGAAAAAAATAGGAAAAGATATGATGCTCTTAAGACTAAACCATGCATAAGTAGAAAAAGCGAAATCATTGTATCTGTAAATGTGATGGATACCAGAAACGTTCACAAGCACCAAATAAAGAGCAATAGTAAAGATGATAATGACGTGTATTTAACAGAACTCCGCATTACTTTGGGCGCAAAATCCATAAAACAAATTAAAGTAGATTAGCTAGCAAATGACATATCATTCTGAAAAAAGGAAAAGGAATTTGTGAGTGCAGCAGAAACAAAAACTTACACGAAAACATTTTACTAAACGAAATAATTAGAAGGGCACAGAAGCAATAGAACTAACATACACTGAATTGCCAGAAAAACTGGTACACCAGTCCAATACTTGGTAGGTCCCCGACGGGAGCGCAGGACGGCAGTAATACGACGGGGCATGGACTCCACTAGCTTCTGGAAATATTCGGTAGGCAATGCACACCATACTTCCTGCAGAGCGTTCCACAATTCGGGTGTATTCCGACGTCTCGGATTTCTGTGTTCGATAGCGCGTTGCATGGCATCCCAAATGTGTTCTATCACGTTCAGATCTGGGGACTTGGTTGGGAATGGCAACACTCCCAAGCTCAGATGACTGCTCCTCAAACCACGATGTGGCGTCCCGAAACTTGTGTGGAGGTGCATTGCTCTGTTGGAACAGGCCCAACCCATCAGCATGAATGCAGGACATGAAAGGGTGTACCTCGTCAGAAAGAATGCGCACATAGCGTTGGACGATCACAGACGTTTTTAGACGTACCAGGGGTCCCAGTGAAGTCCAGCTAAACACACCCCATACCATTACGGACCCTCCACCAGCCGGTACATTTCCCTGTTGATAGGCGGGATCCATGGCTTAATGGAGTTTGCGCCACACACGAATCCTTTCATCTGCCCGATACAGTTGGAAACGTGACTCGTCAGACCAGGCTACTTGTTTCCATTCATCAAGTGTCCAGTGGCGGTGTTGCCGTGCCCAAGCGAGGCGCATAGCTCTCTGTCCTGCACCCATCGAGGAGACTCGAGTTGGGCGTCGGCTACCAAAGCCCATATCGTGCAAGATACGTTGCACAGTCCGGACGCTGATGCTTGTTGAGGCTCCAGCATTGAATTCCGATAATTGCGAGAGTGTTGCACGCCTATCACGTGAAACGATTCTTGACAGCCGACGATGGTCACGTTCACCCCATGTCTTTTTACAGTCACACTGGCATCGTAGGTTGGAGGTTTTGCCGGAATTCTTGTAGTCACGGTACACCCTTGCAATGGTCGTCCGTGAAAATCCTAACTTCGTTTCTACCTCCGAAATACTATTGCCCATCTCACGAGCGCCAACTATGACACAGCGTTGAAAATCGCTTCAATCGTTATTACTTGTCATTCTCATGCCAAAAACAGCTCTGACAGCTGGCAAGGATGTCTATCGCTTTATATACGCACTGGCGGACGCAATCGAGTACACACATAGGTGACGTTGCTATGTATTTTGCATAAGCTCGTTTGTACCAGTTTTTTTGGCACTTCAGTGTACACTCACACGCCATTATAAGAACTAGTTATCAAAATGCTATTTGGGCCACTCTTCTCCTGGATAACCTGCGTGGCACTAAATTCACTAAACCGTGAAAGGTTTCCTCAAGTAGTGCGTACCAGCTAGATATCAAGCAGACCGGGAGTTCGACAACGGAAAAGCTCGAATTCTGGGTTTCATTGCATCCCACAGATGTTCAATAGGATTCAAGTGGGAAAATTTGGCTGCCTGAGAGTACACGTAAATCCTGGACATAGTACGTAATTCTTAAACCATTCCTGCTCAATTCGGGCACTGAGAATTGCCTTTCTGAAAGAATCCAACCCCATCAAGATACGTTGTCACCATGTACGGCCTTAGTTTGAAACAATGCCTACGTAGGAACTGGAAAGGAGGTTGGGTTCAACAGGCGAACGGAGACCCAGTGACATTCACGGGAACAGTCACTGTATAATGAAAGCATCGCTGCGAGGCAGTTTATGTTAAAAAACTGTAGTTTGGTTACATCTGTTCGCCAAATCATGGTCAAATAACGACCAGTCCGGAGGCATATTGGAGCTGCAATCTTGACTCGCCTTACCTGACGATTCTTTTACAGTCGTTCGAAGTCAATTCGCAATGCATCTATGTTCTAAACAGGCGGAGCTGCCGATGACAAATGGTCAGCATGGGCACATGAACGGGTCGCCGATTTCTTAGGCACATTCCTAAAAGCGTCCACTGTACTGTGCTGTTGGAAACTTTTCTTTGTGCGGCCTGTTCCGCTTACATGGAACGACTGGAAAAGTCTACCTGAAAGAACCCGTGACGACTGTGGTCCGGGAAATCGGGTGTCTCTTCGCGTTGACCTCGAATAACAACCAATGATATTTAGCCTGATGTGTGCTCATCTTCAGGCCGTTCTAGCTATATACATTGCAGAGCAATTGAATTAGAGACAGCTGGCGTTATGCAAATATGGCGCTGTGGGCGGCCCTGTAAACGGAAACGACATGACGTATGCAGCGATCCGACAATATAAGGAGTGATGCGACAACAATCAGTAAAAGTCGGACGCAGTATGGGTAAGAAGAAGGATCTAAGCGCATTTGATCGTGGGCAAATTGTCGGGGCCCCACGAATGGGTCACTCCATCTTGGAAGTCGTTCAGGCACTGGGATTTTCACGAGCCACTGTGTCACGGGTGCACCGTGAGTACATCGAATCCGGTAAAACCATCCATGCGAGGGCCAACTGCCGTGGACAACAGCGTGTGGATGAGCGGTGTCACCGTCAGCTAGCTCGCATTGTAACAGCAGATAGACGGGTCACAGTGCAAGAAAGCATTCGGCAATTTAACGCTGGTGCACAAAAACGTGTAAGCAGCTACACCATCCCGAACCCTCTCCTCGCTATGGGGTACAGAAGCCATCGTCCTACGAGGGTTCTGCTGCTGACTACATATCACAGGGTGCAAAGATTAGCATGGGCGCGGGAACTTCGCCACTGGACCCTTGACATGTGGAAAAATGTTGCCTGGACTGATGAGTCGAGATTCACTTTGGTACATGCAGATGGCAGGATACGAGTCGGCGCAAACCGCATGAAACGATGGATCATTCTGGCGCGCAGGGTACTCTTCAAACTGGTGGGGGTGGCATTCTCGTCTGGGGACTGTTTACATGGACTGAAATAGGACCCTGGTGCGTGTGACATCGTCCCTCACAGGATAACGTTACAGGGATATCCTGGACGACCATTTTTGCTCCCGTTTGTGCGTCTTCGACATCCCACTGGAGACCTCACCCTGCAACAAGATAATGCACCGTGCCATCGCTCCTGAATTGTATCCGAATGGTTGATAAACACTTCACCGACGTGACCTCGCTTCCTTGGCCAGCTAGGTCCCATGACCTCAGTCCCATCGAGCACATCTGGGATGCCATTGAGAGAGATGTTCGAAGCTCTTACCCCTTCCATCAAATCTTCGTGAACTGTGGGAGCTTGTTCAAGGTCGTGGATCCATATGGCTTCCCAACGCTTCCGGTGTTATGTCGAGTTCATGCCGAGACGAATCGCCACCGTCATCAGGGCGAAAGAGGGTGCTTACACCTTACTAGACAGGTATCTCTAATTCAATTACTCTTCAGTGTATATTAACTAATGTTGCCCTAGGAAAGCAAACAATTCCTACTAAAGTTCAGATATTGCCCCCCAACTTTCTCAAGATGAAAATCATTCCCCTTTCATACTCAAACAAGTTGTTCTTTCCCATCGTGCGGACATTATTGTAAATTGGCGACCTCACATGTTCTGCTCATGCAGTCTATATAAATTCAGTACCAGTCGGTTGTGCCACTGTTACGTGCTATGGAACTTCAAAATAGGGCTAAGTCAGGCCAAATTGGCCTGATTTAGCCCTCTTTTTCCCAAATAACAAGAATAAGCTTCAGAGAGCAAAAAGTCAAGCTGAAATGCTAGTGAAGGGCGAATTAAAGTATAACAACAATTTTCCACAATATTATTACACTATGTGGCATTAACTAATAAATAACACTTTAATTTTTTCTTGAATAACGTAATATTGTTAAGAAATGCAAGATCCCTATGCTAAGAATTCCACAATGTAGGACCAGCGTAATTATTAGGAGATCTAAAACGCTCTGTTACTGGAAACAGGAATTAAAAAGTTTTTATTTCTTGTATAATGAGAATGACTGTGTGTTAAGTATGATTAAGGCCTGATATAAATTATTTTTAGTTCTCTTGAACATTAATTTTCCTATATTACAGTCATATAATTGCTGTACTGATACATACATATGACTAAGCTGTCCTCTGGGACTCAGAGGTTAGCTCCACAAAGAAAAGACAAACTACCAGATAATTTTTAACTGATTATTTACTTACTGTTGCTGTATTTAACTAAGATGTGAAAATCATTGGATTTAAGCCTAGTGTGAAAAAGCGTGTTGGAGTAATGATTATTTGACAATTTAAGTTCTAAAAGTCTAATAAATTTATTCTGAAGCATCTGTGATCTATTTAATACCATATTTATTTGTCTTATCCCTGACTGAAATGCAAAAACTTATGAAGAGTCTGAATTAGTGTATAGTACAAAAGAATCATCAGTTGAAGGGTCAGATTATTCAACGCACTGCTAATGACTCCGATGTTCGTAGCGATCTTATTGGAAAGGTAATTTATCTGACTATTCGATTTTAGGTCATGTTGAATTAACATTCCCAGATAATTATGACTCTGAACAACTTATGTATCCCATTAAGAGATATTTGTCGGTATTGGGGTGAAAAAATAAATTCGTTAGAAAAAATCCTTTTAGTTTTACGAAAATTACCATAGTCAACCAGTCGGTTATTAACATGAAAAGGCCTTCCAATTATAATATAAGTGCATCAATATTATTTCCATGTATTAAAAATGTTGCATAGTCATCATAAAGAATTAAGTTAGAATTATGTAAAGTAAAATTTTATTAATATAAACATTGGAAAGCAAAGGAGTGAGCATCCAGCCCAGTGGGACCCCTGCACTAACGGGTTTTAAGTCATGTTGCACATGATCAATTTCTGTATATTGTTGGTGACCTCTAAAATAATTTTTGAAAATAACATAAATAGTACCTATGATACCAATAGCATATAATTTATTTAATAGAAATCCGTGATTTAAGGTGCCAAAAGCTTTTGATAAATCTATAAATAGACCCAATGAAATTTTATTATGAGTTAGGTTTGTTTGAATTTGAATTTTGGTTGAATTTTGGAATTTTAACCAAAATTCAAATACGTAAATATTGTTTGTATTTCACATTCAAATACTGTTTGTTTGAAATTTGGTTTTCAGATGCAACAAAGCAATTTCAGTTGAAGAGTTTGGTAAAAATTCGAATTGATTATAATTTAAAATATTAAATTTTGATGATCGATCACAACTGAATTTGGATGCTGGTGACAAGGATGATTTATCACAACACACAGTACATCCAACCCTGCTCAAAGTCGGGCTGTGTAGCAGCAAGCAGCTCCTTGTGCTCATGCTAATTTCGGTTGACCATCGAAAACGCCTACAAATGTGCATACGAGTATCAAAACTGGACATGGAAGGATTGAAAGGAGATGGTCTAATCCGAAAAATCTTGTTTCCTTTTTTTTCAATAATACTATTTAATATAAGTAGCAATAATACTGTTTCACACGTTAATATAACTAATGCATGGATACTAGAAATGGTCGACTAGGCTGAAATATTGATAATGAGAAATGTGGCGTGTAAACATAAAACTCACCTATTTTAGTGCCGAAGTCCTGTAGAACCATAGCGAGCATGCGGTGTTATATTGCACAGTAAGTTGAACAAAACGATAAAACTCGGATAAAACTGGCGGAAAGTGAAAAGAGAACACCAAGAAGGAGACTTCTGATACCAACGGAATTTATACAGCATAATAACGGAATACAGAAGATAACGAGATCAAAACTTTATGGCAAAATACAGCTGTATTTGCTGTTAAACTGAAAAATAACATTTCCATGTAACATGGTTAGTACGAGGTTGAACCGCCATGAACTGCGTCACACTGTGCAATTCTGGCATGGAGTCTGTCTTACAGATGTTGGATGTAAGTTTGGGGTATTGAGTTCCAAGCATCTTCAACCTAGACGCGTAAATCGGGGATGGTCGTGGCTGGCACTTGAGACCGGATAAGTCGTTGTCCCATAAAATCCCACGCGTTCTCAATGGGGGACAAATCCGGTGAACGTGCAGGCCATGGAAGTTGTCTCACACACTTAAGTGCATGTTGCGTTGCACGTGCCGTGTGTGGCCGTGAGTTATCTTGCTGGAAAACACCACTATGGACCGACCTTACAAATGACACAACAACAGGCTGAATGATGTTGTTAATGTAGGAGGTGCTGTTTAACGTACCCGGTACAAACACTAGTTGTGTACGGGAGGCCCTGTGTGTCGCTGGCGGATGCAAGAGACGTTCTTCTGTGCGTCTGCGAACACGCATACGGCCATCGGAGGCTCCCGAGCAGTATCTGCTTTCATCGCTGAACACGACAGATCGCCACTGCGTTCTCCAGTGCAGACGTTCGCGACACCACTGCAGCCGTTCCTGACGGTGGGCTGGAGTCAGAGGTACACATGTCAGAGGCACACGTGCACGTAGTCCTGCATCCAGTAGACGGTTGCGGATTGTTCGCACAGTCACCTCAGGTGCAACAGCAGCTCGGATTTGCGTCGCAGTGCATGTTCTGCTTCACAACGCCGCTCTTCTTACGCGTCGATCGGTCAGCTCATCAGTCCGTCTGTGACTCCCGGTTCCACGTCTTCTCGTGTGGGAATGTTTCTCGGACCATCTACGCCACCATCGTACCACCACCGATACTTCCCGTCCAATTCGCTCCGCAATACGACGATACGACCACACGGCCTCGCGGAGTCCGACTAGACGACCTCGCTCAAGGTCTGATAACTGCTGAAACGGTACACGTCGTCCATGTTCAAGCATTGCAGCTTCTTCAGGGTCTTCGCACGTGTCCGTACGCCGACGACTGATTATATTCACTTCACCGTACTCCTTAAATACCACCGACGATAATTTGCATATTATGCCGTGCTGTGGGGTAAGCGCTCACCGGTTGGTCCCGAAATTAACATCACACCTACGTAAACTTGACCCCATTAACATATGTAAATTTCATGATCGTTCGCCAATTCCTTCTTGGTGTTCTTTTTTCACTTTCCAGCAGTGTATCTTCAATTCCAGAAAAATGAGAAGAACAAAGGATTGAAACGGCATTTAAAATACTGAACTGATAAAATTAAAAAAAAAAACTAATCCACACATCTCCGAGTGAGCCATACATCTCCAGACCAGTTTCGATATACAATATATTGACAAACGTTACCGGACACCTAGAAGAGAAAAACAACAGAGCATTTATTGACATACATTAGTACGGGGTCGGTTCACCTTTGGACTTAATGCATGCACTGGCCCTTCGAGACACGCTTTCGACAAGGTTGTGGAACACAGCGATAGGTATACGCTTCCATTCAGTACATAATACTGCCGCTAACTGTTGCTTAATAATAGGCCTTTGTTCCAAACTTCTTATGCGGCGCCCTTATTCATCCCATAGGTTCTCTATGTTATTAAGATCAGGGCTCTGTGTTGGCCAGTCCACACACGATACGGAATTATCGTCAAACCACGCCGTAACATCCTTGGAACCGAGCTTTAGATGTATTTTTGTCTTTACCGATTATTAGAACATTCCAATGCATGGATATAATCTATTTTTAAGGGATTTTATGAAAAATATAAGAATTTAACAATTTTAATGAAAGTATCTGAAATTCTCCTGGGTGAATAATACTTATTGTTTAATAACCGGCTAGTACGAGTTAACTCGAGGTTAGGAAAACTGCCTTACATTAGGTTGAATGCTTGGTTATGTATTCACTGTCTACGAAGTGGTCGGAACGCGGCTGGAATGAGCAAACCTGCGTATCAGAAAAAGCTGCTTCGATGCTTTTTGCTTTCCCCTTGGCTTTGGTATTGAAAGTGGTCCTTCAGGTGGAGGATTAACAGGCCTCCTTTCTCACTGAACACTTGTTTAAGGATTCAACAATGGCGATTGACCTCTTTCCCCATCATGGCTTTGGGCAGAAAAAAAGGACTAGAGTGTTTACCGCCAGTGACAGGTTTATGGTATGTACGGCTGAGAAGAGAGAGGGAAAAGAAGTGCTTTCCCGCAGCTTTCGTAAAACCTGGATTGACGTGCCTGCCCCGCAGGACGCACATGAGATAAAGGCAACGAGAGCCCATGTCCGCGTAGCTCAGTTGGGAGAGAGACTTACTCCGGAGTGAGGGGACCTGAGTTCGACAAAACTGTGTTTTAACATTGGTGCCCGAATTTCAAGGATGACCTGGCCCTTAAGTTTCTCGCAATGATGTGATATTCTTTTCACTCCGCGAGACAGAAAAAGTGGGAATCCATTCTTCAGTGCTTCGAAAAAATAAACGTGTGTGATGTTAAGTTTCCAAACGCCAAATTGTCTGGGATTTCTCAAATGCACGCTCTTCAGCGCAGTGTGTCAACATGGTCCCGGCTGACCCGTACACCCGGCCCCCTTTCGGGAGGGGTGGGGGGGATGTGACGCGCCTGCCCCGCAGGACGCACATGAGATGCAGGCAGATAGCAACGAGAGCACATGTCCGCGTAGCTCAGTTGGGAGAGCGATTTACTCCGGAGTGAGGAGATCCGGAACCGATGGCCGGCGTGGACAAAACTGTGTTTTCACACTGGCTGCTATATGAACATTTCTTTTTGAAAAGCCAGAAAAATTGGAGCTCCATTTGTCTCAGATACATTCGCTGCTTAATCGCTCTATTCTAAAACAAAAAAAAAGTAACTACCGCCGCTGCTGCTGCTGTTTTAGAAATTTCGCGACACTCTTGCTTTCCTAGCTCGCAACGGAAAACGTATTGAACACAAAAATATGAAATTTACATCGTTTGTAAAGAATTGTTTGGAGAAAACGCTGAAATAAACTGTTTCTCGATTCCAGCGAAACTTCAAGAGCTATTGTATTTCAAAGTTAAGGTTGGCAAAAAAGTGCTATCAGGTCGCGTTCCGGACACCTTAACAGCAACAGAACCACGAAACTTTGTAGGCATGTAGGGCCATGACCGAATGTTTGCACGTCGTCGCCCCTTTTTTGAATTTCGATTTAGTTTACGAGAAATTAAATTTCTAAATTTCACAAAATTCTCTATTTCGCGATGGGATCCATTTAAAAAAACGGATATATGGCAAACTAAAAATTATAACGCATTGCAATTTTTACAGCATAAATTTACAACTATCCTCCTCTTTTTACAAAAATTTTTTTAAGTAAAAGTCATTTTGAGATTTTTAAGCATTTTTTAAAGGCGCAAAGGAAAGAAACGAACGGCTTGTCTGTCTTCACGATAACTAAAGAGGAACGTTCTGATCTCGTGACCTGCTGTCATGGTGACGCAGAGAATTTGTTATGCATATGTTTTGTTGGTAAAGCTATCTGGGCTGTTTAAGGTGGACGTCAAGTAATTTTGCTTCCTATACTTCCAATGGAAAAACTTCTGTACACATTTTCTTTACAATTAATGCGTTCACAAGGATGAAAATTTGAACATCAATTAAAATAGCTTTATTTTATAACTTGGAATACTTAATATTTTATAAAGCATAACCATAATTATGCAATCCAACTTTGTTTGTCTACTGACGTCATCAAAGTACAGGTCGCGCCATCTTTTTTCTGGACAATTAATGCGTTCCTGGGGATGAAAAATTTAACATCGATTAAAATAGCTTCATTTTATAACTTGGAATACTTAATATCTTCTAAATCATAACCATAATTATGCAATCCAACATTTGCTTGTCTACTGACGTCATCAAAGTACAGGTCGCGCCATCTTTTTTATGGACAATTAATGCGTTCCTAAGGATGAAAAATTTAACATCGATTAAAATAGCTTTATTTTATAACTTGGAATACTTAATATCTTCTAAAACATAACCATAATTATGCAATACAACATTTGTTTGTCTACTGACTACAAAGTACAGGTCGCGCCATCTTTTTTCTGGACAATTAACGCCTTCCTAAGGATGAAAATTTGAACATCGATTAAAATAGCATCATTTATAACTTGGAATACTTAATATTTTCGCTTCTTGGACTCAGTCTGGCGAGCGAAAACCAACGGCATAACGCAAGCAGCTCTTCCAGAGCCTTCGCAGTTCTGATTCGCAAATCTTCCGTACGATCGCTTGCTAGCGTTTCCATGACAACATGGATCAGCTGGTAGAGGGGATTGGCCTATTGCTTTGGGAAACGGTTCGCTCCGAAAAAAAAAAAGACAGACTATCTGAGTCACTCGCATACTCCCGCCCATAAGGGGGTTTCGCGAGAGTTGTTTAAGTTTTTGTGAAGTGTCAATGAATTAAAATCAGAGATATTATATCTTAAATTCGTCGCTTTGTTAGATTCGAAATGTTTTGATAAATTTGTGAAAGCGTCCTTCAACATCTACAGTCAGAGCTTATTTAGAACTCTATGCTTCAAATTTTGATATAGCTCGATTAAAAAATGAACTGAAGGCATTTTATTCCCTTGATGAATACAAAACAAATCAGTAAGAGACATTACGTGTTACATAAAGTTGAATAAATTGGACATAGTGTTTAGTGAGGTGTACAAATTAACAGACCTATTATTAAACTTTCCATCAACAACTGCAACTGCCGAAAAACGTTTTTCAGCATTAAAAAGAATCAAGGTATACATACCTTAGAGCCACACAAGGACATGCACATTCGAAAAACTTGGCTGTTTTGTCAATAGAGAAAAACATTCTTTTTAAATATGAAAAAGTACTCGGAAGAACCGTTTAGGTGAAAACGTAACTCTCCAGTTCACACAAAAGGAAAGAAGAATGGAGTTCATGTACAAATATGTGTTCAAATCCTAATCCTCATAATTATTTCGTATCATGTTAGCAATGGCATGTACCTAAAATTTAGAAAATAAATTACTTCTATACTGCTGACCACCCAAAATGCAGCATCAAGAAGGACACGAGACAGCAAAGCCAGATTTCCTGGACACGTAACAACAGATACAAAGATAAAACGATTCAGCTTACCGGCCCATGCTACTTGCGGAACACGCAGACATCAGTAGTTCGTGTGGCCCCATAGCTGCGCTAGCAATGACGGCCGGCATCAAACGAAAGAGGCTTTGGATGTGGGCTTGGGGTATGTCGGTGCAGGCTGCTTCCACACGTTGCCACAGTTCATCAGGCGTAGTCGCGGGTGGTGCTTGCCGGGCCACTCGGTTGCCGATCAGCGACCAGACGTGTTCGATGGGCGACATATCGGGAGAACAGGCGTGCCACGGCAGCAGTGACACCTGGTGGGCCGTGAAGAATTGTTGCACGATGCGTGCCACGTGAGGGCGCGCTTTGTCCAGTTGAAAGGTGGCCGCTGGCAGATCCTGCAGGTAAGGGAGGATTACAGACTAAAAACGTCGGAGATGTAGCGGTGGCTGTTGAGTGTACCGGCGATGCGTACCATAGGGGTGCGGGTATCCTATCCAATTCCGCCCCAAACCATAACGCCAGGCGACGAACTGGTATGGCGATGCATAATGCAGGCGTCATACAATCTCTCGCCGCGGGGCCCCCACACGCGGATCCGACCATCGTGGTATTGCAGGTAGAAGCGGGATTCGTCGGAGAAGACAACGTCGTGCCATTCCGTAGTCCAGATGTGGCGTTCAATTGCCCACTGCTGCCGCACTCGCAGGTGTTGTAACGTGAATGGTAATCGGAGCAATGGGAGACGTGCGTAAAGTCCCCGCTCCTGGAGACGACGTCGAACGGTACGTGCTGACACAGGTTGTTGCGCAACACACCCTAATTCCTGCGCTAACGTTCGTGATGTGGCGGTGCGAGCCGTCAATGCCCGCCGCACAACATGCCGGTCCTCTCGTACGGTGGTGTGCCGCGGTTGCGGTAATTGCTCACGTCAGTCCATCCGTCCCTCCTGCACACACGGAATCCATACTTGCCTCACTGTGGCTGGATATCGTCCCACACGGACGCCGATGTCTCGGTACGATAAACCGCTGTCGCGATAAGCCACTATTCGTCCTCTGTCGAACTCCGAAACGTGCTGAAATGACTGCCGTGTTCTGCGACGAGGCATCAGGAAGCTTCCCACGCACAAGGTCCGGCAGCACAACACACTTCCACTACTTACACCCCACCTTCTGTGGACCCTTTTTATAGTGCTTATCAATGGCGTGCCAGGCGCACATGATTTGCATATGCCCTGCAATGCTAATCGTTTGTATGACCGCTTGCGGGCGACGCATGCTGCGTATTTCAGGCCAATCAGATGCTTCCTTCTTGGTGTTGCATTTTGGGTGGCCAGCAGTGTATTACTTAAGAACTGAAAATTAAACTTTGCAATTAAAAAAACAGTACTTGGGGGGAGGGGGTGAATATATTAGTGAATACACCGATGAGCCCTTACATAATGACAACCCCCGACCCAGAAATATGAGCGCACTTGGAGACCAAACGAGGCGCAGGTGAAGTTCACAGAGCAGTATATATGCAAACCGAGGAGCAACTTTCGGTTAGTAGAGTATTCGGAGACAGAATGGGGAAAAGCTGCCAATTTATCTGAGTTTGATAAAGAACAAATTGTGATGGCACGGCTACTCGGAACTACGATCTCGGAAACGGTGCAACTTGCGGGTGGTTCACGTGCCGCTGTAGTGAGTACGTATCAAAAGTGGTGCACATATGGTCAAACGACGAACCGTCGTTCAGCCGTGTGTATGACGCAGCTCATCGATGCCAGAGAGGAGCGGAGACTGTCGCACAGTGTTCACAGCGACAGCAGGGCCGCAGTGCGGCAAACCACCCGCAGCTACAAGAGTGGTGATCAGGGCAATATGTCACAATACACAGTTCATCGCAGCAGTCTGCGCATAGGCCTGACTAGCCGAAAACCCAGCAGGGTCCACATGCTTACTGTACGTTCACGCCAACAACGCATAAAATGAGCCCTAGACCGTCCATGATTGGAAGAAAAGTGGCCTGGTCTGACGAATCCAGTTTCCTGGTGCATCACGTAGACTGCCCAGCGAGGATACGTCGATTACCAACGGAGGCTATGTTACCTGGATGCATTGTTGGGCGCAAACCGTCCGGCGGTATGCTGTGGGCAATGTTTTCGTGGGATATTTTAGTACCCATTATAACAATACAACAATCCCTGACAGTTGTCAGGTATATGAACATCATTGCGGACCAAGTTCACCTATTCATAGCAACTGTGTAACCTGCTGCTGATGGCCATTATCAACAGAATAATGCGTCATGCCACACTGCCAGAATCGTCAGGGAGTGGTTCGAGGAACATGCCGGTGAGTTTCTATTATTGCCCTGGCGTACAAATTCACCTGACATGAACCCAATCGAACATTTGTGGTTCGACTTGGAAGGGCGGGTTCACGCTGAATCAACACCAACCCGGAATGTACGGGAACTGGAGGACCTGCTATTGACGTTATGGTACCAGATACCCCAAGATACCTATCGCCTACTCATCGAAACGGTGCTTCGCCGAGTGGATGCCGTTTCGCGTGCTAAAGGCGGTACAACAGCTTATTAGATAGGGGTCATAATGTAATGGCTCATCGCAGTAGATGAGAAATATTTTCTTCAAGAAATTTACTGTCGTTTTTATACATTACTTTACTTACCTCACTTGTATTTCTCTCTATTCTAAAAAAAAGTAACTGCCGCTGTTTTACAAATTTCGCGACACTCTTGCTTTCCTAACTCGCAGCGCAAAACGGATTGAACACATGAATATGAAATTAACATCGTTTGTAGAGAATTGTTTGAAAAACACTCTAAAATGAACTGTTTCTCGATTCTAGCGATACTTCAAGAGCTGTTGTATTTCAAAGTTAAGGTAAGCAAAAAAGTGCTAACAAGGTCGCGTTCCGGACACACTAACAGCAACAGAACCACGAAACTTTGTAGGCATGTAGTGCCATGACCGAATTTTAACACCTCGTCGCCCTTTTTTAGCACGTCTTTTGTAAAAAAAATATCGTGCCTATGTTACTGGTTTGCCCGTCCGTCCGTCTGTACCCACACTATCTCTGCAACTATTAGTCCGATTTGAAAAATTCTTTTTGCATTGGGAAGCTTGAAATATGCGAATGATGATCCTTTATTTCGTTTTTTACCATGTACAATTTCGCCGCTAGAGGGCGTAAATGCAGATGATGTCGAATTCAAAAATACGTTTTATTCCACATATTTGCTTCTAAACATCCGATTGAAAAAATTATTTTATCTTTCAGTTCCAATTATGTCGAAGAGTATTTTGGATATAGTTACTTTTTCAAATTACGCGTAGATTTTCCGCTAGGAGGCGTAAAAGTAAATTGCATTTTTCCCGATAACTCTTCTTCTAAAACTCCGATTTGAAAAATGTTTGCTTCAGCGGATGCACCTCGTGATGGAAAATCTTTTGCATATAATTTCAAATTTTTGGTAAAAAACACTTTAGCCACCAGGGGCGTAAGAGTTAATTTCTGCTTCTGATGTGTTTGCCATAAAATCTGAGCTTCTAAAATATCGATTGAAAAAATTCTTTCGTGGACTGATGCCACTCACATCGATAAACCTTTCAGGAATATTTTGTCCTTAAAATATTCCACAGTTTCTCCGCCACGGGACATAGATGTATATTTTACTTTTGTCAATATCTCTACTTCTAGGAAACCGATTTAAAAAATTCTTTTTTGTTATATAGTGTTTTGAATGTGACACCTTTTTCACATAATTTCAAAATTTTCAAGTAACTCGTAGACTTTCCGCTAGGGGTGTAAAGGTAAATTGCTTTTCCCCTATATCTCTGCTTCTCAATCTCCGATTTAAAAAATTCTTCCTGCACCGGATACACCTCCTGATGGGAAATCCTTTGCACATGATTAATAATTTTTGTAAAAAACGGTTTGGCCACCAAATGGCGTAAGTCTTAATTTCCGCTTCTGATGTATTTACAGCAAAATATGAGCTTTTAAAATCTCGATTGAAAAAAAAGTCGTTTGTTGACCGATACTACTCATGTCGGGACACCTTTTAGGAACATTTTCTTCTTGAGATAATGCATGGTTTCTACGCCAGGAGGCGTAGATGTATATCTTTTTTTTTGTAAATATATCTACTCCTAGGAGACCGATTTGAAAAATTCCTTCTTTGTTGGATGGTGTTTCCAATGCGAAATGTTTTACCCATAAATTCAAAATTTTCATGTAAATCAATGGACTTTTCGCTAAGGGGCACAAGATAAATTGCGTTTTCTGCGTTTTTTCGGCTTCTGAAACTCCGATTTGAAAAATTCTTCCTGTATCGCATACAAGACCAGATGGAAAAGATTTTTCACATAATTTCTAATGTTTGGTAAAGAATGGTTTGGGCCACTACGGGGCATAAGTGTTAATTTCTGCTTCTTGTGTCATCATCATCATCATTGTCAACCATTATCAATCCACTGCTGGACGAAGGTCTCCCCAAGTTTCCTCCACAACGGTCTGTCTTGTGCCAGTCTCCTCCATGTCACTCCCGCATATTTACGAATTTCATCCACCCATCTCCCATGTGGTCTTTTTCTGGGTGTATTTGTAGCAAAATCTGGGCTCCTGAAAACTCGACTAAATTTTTTTCTTAGACCGATACCGCTCATATGGTAAAACCTTTTGGAATACTTTCTTCCTAAAATAATGCGTGGTTTTTCCACCAGGGGACGTAAAGTCACATCTTATTTTTGTCCATATCTCTGTTTTTAAGAGTCCGATTTGAAAAATTATTTCTATGTTGGAGAGCGTTTCCGGTGTGAAATATATTCTCATATAAATTCATGGTTTTCTTAACGCACAAGTCTGCAACCATAGGGCGTAAGCTCACGATTCCGTTTACAGCAATATCTGAGGAATTAAAAACCCTATTGAAAATCTTCTTTCTTCCGTCAGATACTATTGTTTTCCATATCGGTTCCATTGACTTTGAATAGCTTTGATAAATTTAATTTGCGTCAGAACGGATTCAAAAGACGTGCTTATTACATCCGAAAATTCGGTGCCATCTTTCTTGTTGAATTTCGATTCAGTTTACGAGAAATTAAATTTCTAAATTTCACAAAATTCTCTATTTCGCGATGGGATCCATTAAAAAAACCGGATATATGGCAATCTATAAATCATAACGCATTGCAATTTTTACAGCATAAACTTACAACTATCATCCCTTTTTTACAAAATTTGTTATTAACAAACAGTGATTTTCTGATTTTTAAGCATTTTCAAAAGGCGCAAAGTAAAGAAACGAACGGCTTGTCTTTCTTCATGATAACCACAGAGGAACGTTGTGGTCCCGTGACCTGCTGCCATGGTGACGAAGCTATTTTTAGCACTCTCTTCTCATTGGGTGTCATTGTGTCATTAAGTATTGCTTCATATCAAACTGGTAATGACGCAATACTTAATGACGTAGGCACCTTTTATTAAAGTTCGGCGTTTTCTGCCCGCATACGTGAATACCTATGTAAATATCAGCTTTGGCCTCGTATATGAGAAGCAAAGAGGGAAAATGTGAGTGTGTTCGTACGAGGATTGTTCGACCACTTCTAAATGACCTAGAGATCTGAAAATTGGCATGCTGATATGTCTTAAGGTCCGTATACCTAGAAAAGTACGACCTCCTTCCCCCCAAAAAAAGTGGTG
Source organism: Macrothele yani (assembly GCA_039090855.1). Taxonomy (NCBI): domain Eukaryota; kingdom Metazoa; phylum Arthropoda; class Arachnida; order Araneae; family Macrothelidae; genus Macrothele; species Macrothele yani. Next base: position 92,223,796 of record CM077025.1, read on the forward strand.
GCTTTGAAACATTGCTTGAACTTTTCGCGAATTGTCAGACCACTTCTAAATAACCTAAAGATCTAAAAATTGGCATGCTGGTAGGTCTTAAAGTCCGAAATGCTTTTTGAACCGCTTTTGTTTTCCTTGGCGGTAAATTTAGTTTTCTAAAACATAACCATCAGTATGCAATCCAACATTTGTTTGTCTACTGACGTCATCAAAGTACAGGTCGCGCCATTTTTTTCTGGTTCCAACACCACCAAAGGAGAAGTTATTGATTTTTAATGTAATTATGGTTATGTTTTAGAAAATATTAAGTATTCCAAGTGATAATATGAAGTTATTTTAATCGATGTTCAAATTTTCATCCTTGGGAACACACTAATTGTGAAGAAAATGTGCACAAAAGTTTTTTTATTGGAGGTATAGGAAGCAAAATTACTTGACGTCCACCTTAATGGTTTGCGGTTTTCGGAAATTCTTTTTGAACCGCTTTTGTTTTCCTTAGTGATAAATTTAGCAAGTGTTATAAGTTCAAACGACAAAAGTCAGATCTTCCAAAAATTAACGCCAGTAAAAAAACTCTGAAATTTCGGAGAAACAAGCCTTATTTGCTTAGACATGCAAAAAAATTTGAAATTTATATGAAATTTCCAGTTTTTTTTTCATGTGATATACTTGGAGATCGGGCTGCAGGGCCCGAGCGCTACTCTGGAAACGAGCGTAGCGAGCCTAGAGGCTCAGCCTCTAGTGCTTCAAAGAGAAAGACGGGCACATTATTGATCTCAATACCGTACACAGAAACAGATTTATGTGACTTTGAATATTTTTTTTGGCGTATGCTTACTTTAACAGTCTCTAAGGATGTTTACATGAGAATATAACCAGTAACATATGGAGTGCTTGGAATAAAAATCTCCTATTTAAGCGTTCTGAACTTTACTTGGTTCATAATCTAAAAAAAAGATTCCGGGATCAAAAAGAGTTTCAAACAGAACTCACTAAGGGCTGGTTTTCTGCTTTATCCCATCGTATTGGAAACCCAGCGGTGCCTAATTAGCTGTCAGCTGTCGAGGGAAGAAAAGCAGTGTTTCTCGCAAGCCCGTGTTTTTTTATTTATTTTTTCATGGACGTAGAAAACGAAAACGAAGAGTCGTACTTATTCTAAAAATAGCAAACTTAAGTCTTGAATTCTTCATCCCATTTTTTTTGTTTGGCTCAATTTGAAACAGTTATTATTTTTCCAATAGCATCAAGGAAATAATTATTACATTTCTATATTTTATTTCGCCGTCTCCAAAGACGTCAGTTCCACGAAACAATTTTTCGCAAATAAAAAATGATTTTACGGAAAATTTTATTTTCAGGTTATTTGTGCACTCCTGAAAATTACTTTTACTAAATGTAATGGACTGAATAGAATGCGAATAGACAGACAGCGAAGAGCTCCTCGAAAATGAATTGGTTTCTAATAGAACCATTCGTATCTAAATTAACAGAAAGGAAGATTAGCACTGAACATCCAAGCCAAACTTTTAGATGCTGTAGAGTGTAGCAGTGAATGATCGAAGGCAGGAAGAGATAATAAGCACGCAGGATGTCAGGATGGAGATTTCAATTTCTATCCAAGCTGACTGCGTCAGGTGGGGCTGATTTCGTATGCAAATATATCTTTCTGACTGTGACGAAAACAATGTGGCAAACATTCATATGGCTCAGTAGTTAAACGTGAACAATTTAGCGACAGCAACTCGTGCGATATGTTACCGAGTAACGATATTTCGGGAAAGGTGTATCTTTACCTTTCCAACATCAATTATTCTTGGTCGCAGATGATAGTGCGTAAAGCCAGACATATTTCTCGAAACCTATGGGGTCAAACAGAGTTTAGGAAACACAACCCAGGAGGTTGAAGTCATGTCGAAACAGCATTTGCGCCGTACAGAGCTGGGCAAAATCGTAATTGAATTAATCGGTAATGCATTACAGCGTAATGGTAATGGGAACAAGAACTTAGCGTTACCATTACATGGCAATGTTGAACTGGTCATTGGAATTACATGGTAGTTGTAATGACATGTAGCAGTTACCCATTATACTGTGATCGTAATGGTTAATGGTTGACTATATGTTGGTAATTAGCCAATAACTTATGGGTAACAATACAACGTGAATAAACCGGCAACCAGTACGCTCTTACACGTTGTGCAGGTTATTTGACAATTGTTTTACCTCTCGGACTTCAAATGCGTGTATGTAGGTATCGGAGATTGTACGTGTATGACATGAGTAGTTGCACTGTCTTCGCCGCAAGTAAAGTGATTTGAACGAAATAATACGTACGAAGTAAGTACGAATGAGATGTTTATTTCGGTTAGAGATACTCATTTCGTCCATCTCCAGTACAGTATTCTCATCCATTACATACGTTTCACTGTCCAAAATAATTACCCCAGTATAGCCACAAGCACATATTAGCACTACACTTACAGTTCTGCAACTCAGGGAGCACTGCCGAATATTACAGAAATTTGCGAACTCTTGACATTTTTGCCGTGCTCCTAACGTGTTGTTGTCCATTACTTGTCCGATATGAACTTTGGACTAGCGATTGACTAACTCCTTTATATATACTTTACGATAGGACCAGAATATTCTAGAATATTCTTGATTTACAAGATCTCCAACTTCCCACTGCGCGATCATTCTGGAACATTCTATAAACGTCTAACCCAATTTTGCTGCTTCTAGAACATTCTACACGACACTTCGGTCTTTGTCTGCTATGTTATATGGCCGACTTTTCTAAGAAATAGTTGTTAGAACACTAAAATTTTTACAAACTATTAGTATGTAATTATAATTTGCAAATTGTGTAATTTCATTGCCAAATAATTCCATTGCGTTTGAATGGCATTATTAAATAATTGAATAATATCCTCTTCATCGTAATGCATTACAGATTAATTACATTACCTTGTGCAGATCACACTTGGGATTACTTTGTAATGCATTACCTGTTACTACATTACCATGTAATGCATTGCACGTTAATTGTAATCTGTACTTCCATTACTTTGTAATGCATTCCTGCACAACTCTGGCTCCGTGACTCTACAAAATCTTGTCATTGACATTACATTGCATAACGCCCAGTGAAGAAACCCCTACACCTACTAATCGGTAGCCGTGAAGGTGATGTAGTCCACAATACAGTACGTAAAACCCTTTTCTTAGAGAGCATGCGTAATTCCATAGCAACGTACTGTTGCTTCTTCATCAAGTGGTGGAACATGCTATTCCCACAAGCTGTTAAGCGAGTTTCCTGGAAGACGCCAAGTGATATCTCAAAGTTTTACATATATCCCATAGCCCGGGCATCTCTCCGGGGTTTTAATGATATCTGATAATTTATCAGATATTCCATCGCCCGAGCATCTCTACGGTGTTTTAAAGATATTTGGCTGTTACAGTGGACTTCTCGGGCACTCTATCTGCTTCTAGCACTCCAACCTTGTCATAAGCCGTAATCAACATCAGCAATACCTTCGATTGTTGGCGGCGGAATTTTTTTGGCGAGGTGATTCTGGATGTTTTCACTGAGAAGATTGAGTTTTCAGTTGTGGTTCAAAATCTCGTATCCAGGTTTCGTCTACAACAACAATTCTATCCAGAAATCGCTCGCATCCTGTCTCGTACCGCTGAAACAAATCTTCTGCTATCCCTTTGCGAACTGCTTTCTGCTCTTCACTCAGATTATGCGGAACCCATTTGGCAGCCACTTTTCTCTTTTATAAATTTCCAGTTAGGATTCTGAACATCCAAGTGGACATGTTTGCTCGATATGAAATCTCTTCTCATGTTTTCCGTCGATCGTCTTCCAAAATGCTGCTGACGATAACCACAGAAGTGTCGCCCATTGCATCTGATGGTCGGCCGCTTCTTGGGTCGTCTTCGATGTATTCGTGACCTTGGCGGAAACGAAACGTCCACAGTGCCACTGTGCTATGATCCACTACACTAACCCCATAAACTTCACACAAAGCTTTATGAATTTCGGTAGTGCATTTTCTTTGCAAAATTTCAATTTTAATGTAGGATTGCTGGTCGCTACCTGCGATCTGACCTGACTCACTTTCTACCTCCATTTCTATGCATAAGTTTTAGTAACAGGAACAAATTAGCCAGCAAATGTAGACACAACTTTGTATACTGAAATCTGACTCGCAACTGTCGCAACGATTGGAGCGATTACACCATCTTACAGGCAGTGCCTGTTCAGCGTGCAAAAGTTTTGAAATAACCTACGTATTATTCAGTTCACTTTCAGAGTTTTGTTACCTTCTGCCTTATAACTTTCCTAAATCCAGGTGAATCATCTCATCTGGAGCATGTCATGGTGGGGCCAGGCATTTGTGAACAACCGAAGAGATGTTACAACATGCTGACTGAGAGAGGTAACGTTCGTATTTTTCGCATTCTTTCTGGATATGCGTGATGCTCTACAATTTCAAAGTACATGAGCAGGATGTTACAGCGTGTATCCGATATTTTCATGTCTCTTTTGCGGCAGAGTACTACAAGACGTTAGCTTCCAATCATTGGTCCGAATGGGTCTGGGTTCGAATCCTGTATGAGGCGTCGATGATGTGTCTGTCTTACACCACTGGCTCTCTCTTCCGTCTCTGGTACCAATTGCCCTGATTTAGGGACGGACGACTGCTTATAGTTCATTCAATTGCTCACCGCGATTGATAAATCTGCTTCCTATTCAGCCTTCTATGTGATTGACCCATAAGGTTGCTTTACATTTTGCTGATCTTCATTTATTTATGAACCCCCTAACCGTTTTGAAAAATAAAATGGAATCTGTCAATTTTATGAGTTTATATTTCGCTAAAGCAATGAGTAATTGAGTTTTCGGTATTAATTTATTTATTTACAACAGTAACTCCAGTTTTATCTAGAGGTAAATGCCGGTGATTATGCTAAATTTTGAAGCACTAACCGCTCAGAGCAATTAGTACATCTTAAAATTTTATTTCAGACGTTACAAAAAATAATTTTTCTCTCCTTTGGTAGACTTTGTAATGCATTCCTGCACAACTCTCCACGTCAGTTAATTATATTTCTGTAAATTATTTTGTCGCTAGTTTAATTAGCGATTTTTCAACAGCGACTATTTACAACATGGGGTTCGACGGAAATTTCAAAGATATGAATACAGTTAGTAAAATCTTGCAATACATTGATTATGATACGCCTTCCAATATACCGGAAATCATTACTCAAATTATTACTCAAGTTATGAGGATAAAAACTGTAGAACAAATCTCGCTCCTGTGTCCTGACCTTTGACCCCATTTCGGCCACCCCGGTGGCGCAGTGGTCTAAAGCGCTGGCCTATGATCATTCGTCCGTAAGGGTCCGGGTTCGAATCCCGGTCAGGCATGGATGTTGTGTTTGTCTTACGGCACTGGCTCTCTCCCTTCCCTGGAACCAGTGACCCTAAATTAGGGACGGGCGACTGCTTATAGCCCATTGAGTTGCTCACGGTGGTCGTTAAACCTCCAATCAAAAAAAAAAAAAAAAAAAAAAAAAAAAAAAAAAGACCCCATTTCGATGATATTCAACAGAACCGGTAAAGTATACTTTCGGAACAACGTGATAAAGGTTTGTCTCAATCGAAGCTTTTTTACGTAAGTTATAACGCATAAGGGGGATGGAATGGATCCCGATCCTATGTCCTGACCTTTGACCCCACTTAACCCATTTTCCATAGGGTTCTTCCCCAGGTGATGCCCTACACATACTAAAATTTCATCTAAATCGAACCATTTTTACGCAAGTTCTGACGCATAAGGGCAATGGAATGCATTCCGCTCCTGTGTCCTGACCTTTGACGCCACTTCACCCATTTTCAAAAGGGTTTGTCCCCATGTGGTCCCCTAACACATACTAAAATTTCTTTGAAATCGAACTATATTTACGAAAGTTATAAGGCATAAGGGCAAAGGAATAAATCCCGCTCCTATGCCATGACCTTTGACCCCATTTTGTCCATTTTCAAAAGTGTTCGTCCCCAGGTGGTCCCCAAGCACATACTAAAATTTCATCGAAATCGAACCATTTTTACGCGAGTTATCGAGCGGACAGACGGACAAAAGCTGGAGCAGAAACGCCTCTTCAACCTACGGTTGGAAAGCGTAAACAAACTACGAAACGTATCAAATCCGTAGGTCTACTGAAAAAGAATAGCCCTACGATTGTGACGTCACGGGCTAGTCATGTGACCTGGTTGCAGGCCTGGTGAGGTATAAAGATGGCCTTGGCACAACTCACGTTTTGTTCTAGAAGAAAATAGAAGTATAGCGTAACACGCACACAACGCATGACGTAATGAGGCAGACGGTCGCGAGCGTGTGACGTCATAAAACTTTAATAGGATCCACACACTACGCGTGACGTAATGACGCAGATGGCTTGACCGCGCGCTAACATCTGACTCGCAAGGGTGTGACGTCATAATATTTCTAAGCATGGGAAACATTAATAGGACGATGCCATGAAACTAAAAACGTGGTATCTCGGAGTGGTTATTCAACCCACTAAAGAATTTTCCCAAAGTCGAGATCAAGCTAAATCGATTTCTAGTACCAGAAAACGGCAGGTTAACGACTTTCATCAAAATCCTTAGAGCCGTTTTCAAAATAAAATTTACATAGATACAAGAATTGCTCCTTTAAGGTGGACGTCAAGTAATTTTGCTTCCTATACTTCCAATTGTAAAACTTTTGTAAACATTTTCTTCACAATTCATGCGTTCCCAAGGATAAAAATGCTAACATCGATTAAAATAGCTTCATTTTATAACTTGGAACATCTTAATATTTTCTAAAACATAACCATAATTATGCAATCCAACATTTTTTTGTCTACTGACGTCATCAAGGTACAGGTCGCGCCATCTTTTTTCTGGATTCAACACCACCAAAGGAAACGTTATTGTTTTTTAATATAATTGTTGTTATGTTTTAGAAAATGTTAAGTATTCCAAGTTATTATATGAAGTTTTTTTAATCGATGTTCAAATTTCCATCCTTGGGAACACACTAATTGTGAAGGAAATGTGTACAAACGTTTTTCCATTAGAACTATAGGAAGCAAAATTACTTGACGTCCACCTTAATAGTATGGGATAGGGCGATGGAATGGATCCCAATCCTATGTCCTGACCTTTGAACCATTCGAACCATTCTACGCATACCGAGCCAATTCTACGCACGTTGTGACGGATAAGGGCAATGGAATGCATCCCGCTCCTATGTCCTGACCTTTGACCCCACTTCGCCCATTTCTATAGGGTTCATCCCCAGGTGGTCCTCTACCACATACTAAAATTGCATTGAAATCGAACCACATTTACGCAAGTTATGAGACATAAGAGCAATGGAATGGATCCCGCTCCTATGTCGTGAATTTGAACCCATTTGTCCCGTTTTCAATAAGGTTCGTCTCCAGGTTGTCCCCTACAGCATACTAAAATTTCATCGAAATCGAACCATTTTTACGCGAGTTATCGTGCCGACAGGCGGAGAGACGGATGAACGGAAAAAGCTGGAACATATACGCCCCTTCAACCTACGGTTGGAAAGCGTAAAAAAGCATAAGCTTTTAACAAAGGCATAAATACTCATTTGACTTAACAATAAGTCAAATAACGATTTGACTCATTCGTCATTTACTAGATTACATGTGCGTGGCCGTAAATATAATTATTCTTAGAAAAATGCTACGTGATCGATAACTTTGCTAAGAAATATGTCTGGGTATGACGGTTGGTCGATGAATTTATCTTGAAATTTTTAGGATATTCATCAAAGACGTATGAAATAGTGAGCTCTTGAAGATAAAATAATAGAAAATTATGAAAGCACTTAGAACCGGGAATTTGACGCAACAAATTTCACATAGTGACTGGTGGTCCCAATTATCTGAGATGGCGGACATTAAAACTTAGTTAGGGCAAGGAAAACTAAAAGTTATTTTTCGATCGGAGAGACATTGGGTCGTACATTAATTTACTTACTCAGGCCTTAATCCTTTTATCTGAAGATAAGACAGTTTATTAATGTACTCGCGGGACTACGCCAAATTTTAAATTCGCTGTTGCTTTATATCGAGTACGGGATTACATAAAAACATTACAGTTTATTGCATCATCCAAGACTACAGCGCAGAAAATGTGAATTCATTGTTTTAAGAGAGTCTAAAATGCGTATCTTGTGAAAAGGGGAAATTTTTTCAGCTCTGTCAAAAAGAAGACGTCAGCTTTAAAGCTCCGTCGGAAAAGAGCAGTGCAATAAACCAGAGGAAGTATAAGAGCACACACTTCCTCTAGTTTATGGCATAGTTATATGTAAACACACAGAGGACCGCAATTCAGAGAGTCTATTTCCAGCAGAGAAATTCAACCATTATTGTGAACAAGAAAATGAAATACAGTATTTGTTGTAAAATACTTCTTGCTATTAACCTAGTTTAATAAAACTCACCGTCACTGCGTGATATAACACACAACTTCCAAATTAAACTGATTGATGGTAATGACTTTAATTACAATTAAAAACAAGAAAGATGACACCGAATTTTCGGTTGTAATAAGCACGTCTCTTGAATCCGTTCTGACGCAAATTAAATTTATCAAATCTATTCAAAGTCAATGGAACCGATATGGAAAACAATAGTATCTGACGGAAGAAAGAAGTTTTTCAATAGGGTCTTTAATCCCTCAGATATTGGTGTAAATGGAACCGTGAGCTTGCGAACTCATAGAAACAGAGTTATCGACAAATATAAGATGGGACTTTACGTCCCGGGGTGGGAAAACCATGCATTATTTTAGGAAGAAAGTATTCGAAAAAGGTTTATCCATATGAGCGGTATCGGTCCAAGAAAAAAAATTTAGTCGAGTTTTCAGGAGCCCAGATTTTGTTTCAAATACATCAGAAGCAGCAATTAACACTTATGACCCCTGGTGGCCCAACCATTATTTACAAAACATTAGAAATTATGTGAAAATAATTTCCCATCAGGTCTTGTATGCGATACAGGAAATATTTTCAAATCAAAGTTTTAGGAGAAGAAAACGAAATTTACCACTATGCGCCCTAGCGGAGAGTTTATGATTTACGTGAAAATTTTGAATTTATGGGAAAAACATTTTGCATCGGAAACACTATCCAACAAAGAAAGAATTTTTCAAATCGGACTTTTAAAAGTAGAGATATTGACAAAAATAAGATACACATCTACGCCCATTGGCGTAGAAACCATGCATTATTTCAAGAAGAAAATGTTCGTAAAAGGTTAGTCGACGTGAGTAGCATCGGTCAACAAAAGACTTTTTTCAATCGAGAATTTAGAAGCTCATATTTTGCTGCAAATACATCAGAAGCGGAAATTAAGATTTACTCCCCCTAGTGGCCAAACCATTTTTTTTACAAAAATTAGAGATTATGTGCAAACGATTTCCCATCAGGAGTTGTATCCGGTGCAGAAAGAATTTTTCAAATCGGAGATTTAGAAGCAGAGATATAGGGAGAAACGCAATTTACTATTACGCCCCCTAGCGGAAAGTCTATTAACTACTTGAAAATTTTGAAATTATATGAAAAACATGTCACACGGAAAACACTATCCAACAAAGAAGGAATTTTACGAATCGGACTCCTAGAAGCAGAGATATTGACAAAAATAAGATATACATCTACGCCCCCTGGCGGAGAAACTATGGAATATTTTAGGAAGAAAATATTCCGAAACGGTTTATCGATGTGAGTGGCATCAGTCCACGAAATAATTTTTTCAATCGATATTTCAGAAGCTCAGATTTTGTGGCAAGTATATCAGAAGCAAAAATTAACACTTACGCCCCCTAGTGGCCAAAGTGTTCTTTACCAAAAATTCGAAATTATATGCAAAAGATTGGAGATGTATCCGCTGCAAATGTTTTTTTTTTTTTGAAATCAGAGTTTTAGGAGAAGAGTTAGCGTGAAAAAAGTAATTTACTTTTACGCCCCCTAGCGGAAAACCTATGCGTAATTTGAAAAAGAAACTATATCTAAAATACTCTTCGACATAAATGGAATCGAAAGATAAAAGAATTGTTTCAATCGGATGTTTAGATGCAAATATGTGGAATAAAAAGTAATTTTGAATTCGACATCATCTGCATTTACGCCCTCTTGCGGCGAAACTGTGCATCGTAAAAAAAACGAAATAAAGGATCATCATTCACCTATTTCGAGCTTCCGAATGCAAAAGGATTTTTTCAAATCGGACTAATAGTTGCAGAGATACCGTGGGTACAGGCGGACGGACGGACGGACGGACATACCGATAACAGAAGCACGATCTTTTTTTTTACAAAAGACGTTCTAAAAGGTTAAAATTTTACAACACAAGATCTTTCGTACAGGCACGTCACAGTCCTCCCCCACTCCCCCCATAAGAGGCCGGGGACATGGCCCACGGGTCAGCCGTGACCATGAATCGTTGCAGGCAGCCATCCGCTGTAGAACGAGCATTTGAGAACTCCCAGTCAATCTGGTGTGTGGAATGCGACGTCACACACATTTATTTTTCGAAGCGCTGGAGAAGGGATTCTCTTATGTTTCCTATCTCGCGGTGTGGAAAGAACATCACACCATTGCGATATCTTGAACGGCCGGGTCATCCGGGAGCCATTATTACGAAGTGAATTTCTCCGTCATTTTTGGTCCACGCCGGGAATCGAACCCGAGTCCACTTATTCTAGAACAAGTCGCTCTACCAACTGAGCTACGCAGACGTTCGTTCTCGCTGCTATCTGCCTTTATGCCGTGTGCATCCTGCGGGGCAGGCACGTCACAATATCTTTATCATCTTTTAATTCAATAAAACCCTCACATACGCAGTCCCAGTTGTATGGCAATATTTTATCTATTTTGTCTTATGAGTAATTTCTGCGCCATCCCCTCTTACTTCTATTCTCGCTTGACTGTTCTGACCAACCTCCTTTTTTTTCTTTTTATTACAATGATAGTGAGTAAGTAAGTCAATAGTGATTATTTTCTTAAATAAACTATAGTTGTTAACATTATGAATTTCCTTGGGCGAGTCATTCCAAAATTTTGGCCCTTGATATCCAATACTGAGTTCTATTTGTTGATTTTTCGGAAACCATGGTTGTAACATATGTCTATATCTTGTATCATATAAATGAGCTTCTTGATGAATGTCAATGATATCATCATTGAAATCCAATTTAATTATTTTAAACATATAGTACCTAGAGAGCGTAAATACAACTGGTTAATGTTCAAAATATTATGTTTATTAGAATCGAGACTAATTCGACCATAATTTTGTGAGCCTGTGGAACCAATTAAACGTGGATTTAATTTCAGTTCTAAAAATATAATTATTTAATTCTGAAGCACCTGAAGTTTCCTGTGTTGTCGATCCCCAACAAGAGAGACTGTAGATTAAACGAGAGTGTACAAAATAATAGTAACCATCATATATCCACTAATAGAACAAACACTATTACGTAACTCAAATCCTTAGTTTATACGATGCACATTCTTGGTGTGTCATTTTTCTTTATTTCTGGATTCATTGACGATTCTCAACACATGTCGCGATATTCCAATGATAATTCCTTAGGATATGAAACACCTGGTTTCAATCCCTTCTTTTATGTACACTATTGCTTACACATTATTGTATTCTGGTTCCAGTTCTTTAAATGTTAAAATCACTTGATACATGTTGATAAAATATTCTATTCCATCGATGTTCACTGTACTGATTGCACCGATAGTTTAATTTAAAGTTTAAAATTCATCATTAAAAAATCACATTCCGTCGATGTTCACTGTACCTGTTTCACCAGTAATTAAATTTGAAGTTTAAACTATTACACTATTAAAATCCAATAAAATGTTTAAAATCACAGCATGCTTGAGGTCACCACCATTCCACCAAACTTTCGTTGAAGCTTTTCAACCATTATAAGTCCATCATCAGAACACTTGTCCTAATCACGATGTTACTGACCGACAATGTGCATTAGATGATTCTCTACGGGGTCTCTGAACGTGTGCGAAAGGGCTAAAGGATCACGTGCTCCTCCCCGCATTCCCGAGTTTCATGGTTTTATTCCTTGTTACTGTGCTGCCATCTTTATTTCATTCGCTGTTTAATTCTCCTATGTTTCCTTCATTCTTTTTTGTCCCACCTTTCCTTCTCCATTGCTGTTCTTTATATTATTTTTCTCTTTTTATTAAGGCCTACCAAGGTTCTGCTATGATGATTGGTTCATTATTATTTCAGGCTCTGTGTTTATCTTTTTATATAGTGAGAGTCTCTGAATACCTCAACTCCCATTTATTCTTATATCCGCTTTTGATTTGAATATCTTCAAATTTTGGTTTCGCATTTTCTTGAAATATTCAAATTTTGGTTTCGCATTTTCTTGAAATATTCAAATTTTGGTTTCGCATTTTCTTGCTGTAATATTCCCTCCCTCTTTCCAATTTTTTTTGTTGATTTCTTCTTTCTGTAAGTCTACTTTTGGTTGTTCCATAATAACATGTGCTCTTTTTTTTTATTACTTGGTTGTTCTCATGTTCTAAATGTATTCTACATACTCCTTATTTTTGTAAATCTGGAATCTTTTGCCTTGTATTATTTATCATTGCAGACATTGTTGTTACAGATTGTCCAATATTTTTCTTATATCTTGCTACTTCATGATTAATTCTTTCTGTTGCTCCATCAATATATGGAAACGCACCTATGTATTGTTTTTGGTCTCGTTCATGTTTTTCTTCTCTTTGCCTGGTGGTCTTACTCATATTGTTTATTGTAGCGTCACATGTTTTTGTTAAGTATTCTACACTGCTGGACAATTGCTAAGGACGGATCATAAACGGCTATATACCGCATAAAAAAGTAAGTGTGGTTGGATGCCAAGTGAAATAAAATAATGTCAGAATGCCAGGACATTACAAGAAAGACAAATTATGGTGCTCTGAAATCCAGAAGGCTTTGGAACGTGTTCAAAGGACAAACAGGCCATTTTGTGCAGAATACGTAAACGTGAAAAAAATGCAATTACCGTCCGTAGGCGTTCCGGCGTAAGATGTCAATACGGGATATGGCCACCATGGAGGGCGATGCAAGATTCCACACGTCGTGTCATGCTTTGCACAACATTATCAAGCAGCTGTTGGGGTAATTCATCCCATTCCTATGTCAGTGCACGGATGAGGGTGTCCTTGTTTATTGGAGGGCATTGGCGACCAGCAAGACTCCTCCCCAAAGCATCCCACACATTTTCAATGGGATTCAGATCTGGAGAACGTGCTGGCCATACGAGGCGTTGAATATCCTCGCTCTCAAGACACTCCTGGACAGCGACTGTTCGATGACATGTTGCGTTGTCGTCCATGAAAATGAATCAATCACCGACAGTACCACGGAACATGCGAACATGAGGTAGCAGAACATCATTAATGTATCGTTTGCCAGTCATAGTCCCAGTTGGAAGCACATAGAGGGACGTACGGCCATTGATCATGATGCCAGCCCATACCATGACACTACATGTCGGATATCGGTCCCTTTCCTGTATGTTTGCTGGACAATATGCAGTACCACTATCACGCCAGATCAGTTGCCGTCGACAATCAGACGATAGACTGTATCTACTCTCATCTGAGAAGAGGACAGCAGACCAGTCGTTATCAGTCCAATTGCGATGTTGATGGCACCATTGCAAACGGGCGGTACGGTGACGTCTGGACAATGGGATGCACACAACAGGACGGCGGGCGTATAGTCCTCCTTCATGCAAACGTCTGGCGACAGTTTTTCGGGATATCCGCTTGCCAGTAGCAGCCATAAACTGATTTGCTACCTCACTAGCTGTGCTGCGCCGGTGTCTTTTTGTTGATAGCACTATGTACCGATCTTCTGCAGGTGTCGTACTGCGAACACGACCTCCCCCGTGACGTTTGCTACACTCTCCATTTGTTTGAAAAGATTTCCAAAGCCTTGAAACAACACTGTGGCTGACGTCGAACTCCCTGGCAACATCTGTTATTTTTCGCCCTTCTTCAATCTTGCCAATAATACGGCCACGCGTAAAATCATCTAGGTGATGTCGGGAAGACATACTGAAAATTGCAAGTTCGTCAATTGATTCTTTCCCTTTCAACTTTGCGTTTGACCAACAACGGTCAATACGCGTCAAATCCTTTATATCTCTTATCAGCGCTATGACGTCACGAACAAGTTCGGCAATCCAAAATTTGCATACGCACAACACGTCTTACTGTATCCCGCACTTATGCTAATTTCCACATTTTCCTGCCTTCCATTTTATGGTTGCTATCGTGGCTATTGTCATCCGTCCTTAGCAATTGTCCGGCAGTGTATTACAAGTTCAGAATATCCATACTTCTTTGCTTCTGTTGTTATCCACATTAATTCTTCTTTCAGAAATTCCAGATTGCTTGTATGTGTATATGATCTCTTTATCAGATAATAAAGAGAATTTTTTGTTCTATCGGATGGTTAGAGTTATTTAGAATCAATATTGGTTCATAGGATGGTTTTCGATATACTTTAAATTGAAATTCATGTTCTGTTCTTGTTATACAAACATCTAGGAAGGATATACTTTTGTTTTGCTCCATTTCCAGAGTTAGAACTATGGTTCGGAAAATTTCTAAAAACCTTTTTGCTAAGCTTTTGAAATTCTCCTCTTGCATATTTGAAACAAAAAAATGTCATCCACATACCGCTTATATATTAATGGTTGTTCTGTTAACGTATCGATTATCCTGTTTTCATGTTCTTCCAAGATTATCTTAGCACATAAACATGAGAGAGGTGATCCCATTGGGTCACCCCTTCCTGATCATATATGTTATTGTTATAACAAAATAATTATTTTTTGAAATATATAATAAGATAGTTTCTATTTCTCCAATCTGTTTATTTGCTAATTCTTTTTGTTCTTGCAAGATTTATATAATAATTTTATGACATCTGATATTGGTGTATTTTGGTTTTGACTTTTCACATCCATACTGGCTATTCTATTATTTGGTTTATTTGTTATATCTATATCCTTAATAGATTGTATAAATTCGATGGTATTCTTTGCATTATATTTATTTTTAGGCATCTCTTTGACAAAAATTGATATAGATTCTTTTCAAGATTTAGCAATGGTGCTTTTCCTTTTGTCACTATTAATCTTACTGGCATATCTTCTTTGTGAGTCTTAATCTTCGGTAATAACTCCCATAGGAGGGAAACGTTTTTTATTTCATCTGGTAACGCACTATAGTTCCGTACTTTGGATAGATAGTTTATTTGTCTGTCAGTTGGATCATATTGAACAAAATGCCCTTGTAATTCTTCTATTGCATTTTCCATTTCTTGATTATATTCACTTTAATGTAAGATAATAATTCGATCCCTTTTCAATCAAAGAAAAAAAACCATGAAACTAGGGAATGCGGGGAGGAGCACGTGGTCCTTTAGCCCTTTCGCACACGCAGAGTGAGACCCCGTAGAGAATCTATACATTGTCGGTCAAGAACATCGTGGTTAGGACAAGTGTTCTGAGGATGGCCTTATAATGGCTGAAAACCTCGACGAGAGTTTTGTGGAATGGTGGTGATCTCAAGCATGCTGTGATTTTAAACTTTTTATTGGATTTTAATAGTGAAACATTTTAAACTTCAAATTTAACTACTGGTGAAACAGGTACAGTGAAAAACTACTGGTGCAAATAAGTACAGTGAACATCGATGGAATAGGATATTTTATCAACATGTATATAGTGATTTTTACATTTAAAGAACTGGAACCATAGTTCAATAATGTGTAAGCAATAGTGTACATAAAAGAAAAGATTAAAACCAAATGTTTCACCTCTCAAGGAATTATCATTGGAATATCGCGACATGTGTTGAGAATCGTCAATTAATCCAGAAATAAAGAAAAATGACACACCAAGAATGTGCATCGTATAAACTAAGGATTAGAGTTACGTAATACAGGGTAATCCATTTAAACCAGTACCATGTGATTTACTTATAACTTTTTTATAAATAACAACAAAATCATACAGCAAGTTGAGAATTATACATGTGGTATTGGAGAATCATTTCATCAAAGCAAATGTTGGAATTGTACTCCATTTTCTTGTAAACACAGTTGAACACGCCGCACCATATTCAGTGATGTCTCATGTAGAGTACGAGCAGTAACATTGCCAATTTCAGTCGTGATTGTTTCTCGCAACGCTTCCAATGTTTTTGGATGGGTTTTGTAAACTCTATCCTTTAAGTAGCCCCATAAAAAAAAAGTCAGGGGAAGTTAAGTCCGGAGATCGGGGAGGTCATATGTTTTTTTGAAATTAAACTGTCATCAAAGAAGCTGGTTATGAGTTCCATTGAGATTTTCGATGTGTGACACGTAGCGCCATCCAGCTGAAAGTAGCCCTCTGTCAATTCAATGTCATCAAGTTGTTCCACAAATTCATTGAATATGCGACCATAAACGTTAGTGTTGACAGTCTCAAAGAAAAAAATGGGGCCAATAATTTTCGTAGACGAAACCGCACACCATACACCAACCTTTTGTGAATGCATCGGTGTTTCACACATAACGTGCGGGTTTTCGGCAGCCCAGTCACTGCTGTTTTGCGAATTGATGTAGCCTGACAAATGAAACCAGGCTTCATCTGTAAACCATGTGATGGAGAGAATGTCAGATCGCAAATTAAGACAATTTTGAAACCATTTGCAGTAACTTACTCTCTTTCCATTGTCCGGTTCCTGCAGTTGATGGATTACGTGCACTTCAAATGGTCGAATATTCGCTTTTTTGCTGCCCTTTGACAAGTTCCGTACGAATATCCTGTCTGTTGGCTTAATCTGCGTAACGATTTCGTCGGAGATTGAAGTAAACGTTGCCGAACATCGTCCACACGCGTTTGGGGCATCGGAGGGTGATGTCTACCGCTACCGCTGAGAAGAGAACAGTTTTCTTGCCATTGACAGAATTGTTGACTTGCTTGGCACTTTTCGAACCCCACGATTTCACTAAAAAACACGCTCTGGAACAGAGTACTGCATGTTTCCGAATGCACGCAAGTGAATGACAACGCAACAACAAACAAATCACGAGCTGAGTTACAGTTACGGTTAACAATCTTCTTCACGGTGGCGGTTTTCATTCTCCAGGAGTTGCTGCTTCTATTGTAAAAGAGAAGAAGTTCCTTGCGTGATCCCTTGCAAAAATGTAAGGTTTTTTCAGGGTACTGGTTTAAATGGATCACCCTGTAGTATTTGATCTATTAGCGGATATATAATTGTCACTGTGAACTTTCGGTGTGAGTTATCAACGAAGACCCGATACAAAACTTTTGTGGTTCTGCTGAGATATTTTATCGGTACTAAAGTACAGTATAGTAATTTAATGGTTTTCGTAGTAAGACTATTAAACACACTGCCAATAATTCCTATATTTCTCGAAACCTGCTGAGCTATGTTATCTGTGTGTAAGTCCCACTTCAAGGTATTCTGAATAACAACAACCAAGTAAGTATAATGATCAAATATAGATACTGGTACATCATCAAAGAATTTATTAAATCTTTCTGATTGTTTAGGTTCAAAGTTGGACCAGTAAATAACATTGCTTTAGTGTTAGATGTATTAAGGATCAATTCATTATTAAAGAACCAGTCTTGATATTGACGTTTCATTGTATTAAAGTAATCAATAATTTGCGAAATATCTTGTCCTTCAAGAAGAAGTATTATGTCATCTGCATATAAAATTAATTTTGTAACCGAAGAGCCTGAGGTAATATCATTAATACACATGTTAAATAAAATTGGGCCTAAAATTGATCGTTGAGGAACACCCCTAATATTTTTTTCTTCTGTGAGTAATAAACTGTAATTTTAGTCAATTGTAGTCTGTCGGTTAGGTAACTTCAGAAAAGGTCCACAGGGGATCCTCTTATACCAATATTATGGAGTTTTGTTAGCAAGATGGAATGATTAAGGTAATCAAATGCTTTTGTCAGAACCAGAAATAATGAAAGTGTGATTTTTCTATCAATAAGATTTTGTAATACATATATTTGGAGAGACAAAACAGCCATTTCAATAGACCTTCCTGACTGAAAAGCATGTTGATTTCCATGAATGATATTGTATTTTATCAGAAATGTTAATCTATTAAAAATCTATTTCTCTAGAACCTTGGCAAAATCATAAATATTAGCAATTGGTCGATAGTTATTAATATTTTCTGGTTTTCCTGATTTATGTTTAGGAAATATCATGGTAGTCTTAAGGTCTGCTGGAAAATCGCAGAACCTATAAATCAAATTAAAAAGTATACACAAAGCTTCAACCAGAACTTCTGCCGTATAATGTGATAACCTGGGATGTATTTCATCTATACCTGGTGAAGAATTAGTTTTTAAATTATGAAGCTTTGTTATTAGTGTGAGGAATTTACGTAACACGTTTCAAACTATACTGCTGTGGAACGATAAGTTAACTGTGGAACACACATCCCTATTTGGGAAGAAGCCCGTTTTATTTCTTGAAATATAAAACCAAACGTGCAACCTTGTTAACAGAGAGTCTTAATATTTTCAACAATAAGTCTAAATGTTGTAATGATGATGTTCCAGAATTTATCTATCCCTCTTGGATACAAATAATTTGCAACCCACAGTGAACCAATAAACTGTTATGTGTAAGGTATAATTTACTGGGACTTGACTTTCGACCATTGAAAAATCTGTGACCATTGGCTGGGTTGAGGTGACATCTACTTCGGGGTCATGCGCATTTGTACTGTGGTATGTACAGTAGCAAACAAAAGTATTTGGCGAAGCACTTTTTCTACCATAATTTTATTTCTGCTGGACCAAATCGGGTCATTTTGGAATATGATATTGTAACGTACCAGGAGATGTGACGTACCTGCCCGAAGGACGTACACGACATAAAGGCAGATAGGAATCAGAATAAAACGTCCGCGTAGCTCAATTGGTAGAGTGACTTATTCCGGAATGAGGGGATCCGGGTTCGAATCCTGGCGCGGATAAAAATGACGGAGAAATTTACTTCGTTCTAATATGTGTTATTCAGTTGTAAACATTACCCATATGCAGATGGATCGGAAACCTTAACACAGATCAGGGACCGAGCATAATCGCAAAGATCATACAAATTGACCAACAAAGTAGGTGTGTATCACATTCATTTAAAGCAACGATAACAGAAAACAAGTATGAGAAAACGACAAAACAATAACTAATACTTAGTGGGATAACCACGAGACTTAATAACAGCTGCACGACGGGCCGGCATCGAGTCCACTAGCTTCTCGATGGTGACCTGCGGAATTCGCGCCCATTCTGCAGACAGCTGGTCGAATTTCTGGGCCTTATTCCGGTAGGGTTTCTTCGCACATCGTTTCTCTAGCTCCTCCCACATGTGCTCGATGGGGTTGAGGTCTGGAATTGGCTTGGCCAGCCTAGAAGTGTGACCTATTGCTGCTGAAAGGCTGCCTTCGCTACTGTGGAGGTGTGCTTCGGGTAGTTGTCTTGCTGCATGATCCATCCGGGTGGCATGTTCTGGTTTGCCCATGGGAAGACATCGTTGATGAGCATGTTCCTGTAGCTCTGGCCGGTCCTTATTACGTCAATCTTGATGATTGGGCCCATTCATTGCGAGAGAAGGCGCCGTAAACCATGAGCGATCTTCCTCCGTGCTTGACAGTCGGCTGAATGAACTGGGGGTCGTACGTATCGGATACCATCACTTCCGAACAAGTTGAACTTGCCGCCCCGGTGGCGCAGTGGTCTAAGGTGCTGGCCTTTGATCATTCGTCCGTAAGGGGTCCGGGTTCGAATCCTGGTGAGGCATGGATGTATTGTTTGTCTTACGGCACTGGCTCTCTCCCTTCCCTGGAACCAGTGACCCTAAATTGGGGACGGGCGACTGCTTGTGGCCCATTGAGTTGCTCACGGTGGTCGTTTGAAACCTCCAATCAAAAAAAAAAAAAAAATCAAGTTGAACTTGCTCTCGTCGGTTAAAGCACCTTACTCCAGTCCTTCGCGGTCCAGTGTCGATAAGGGCGCGCGAACGCGACTCTGGCTCGTCGATTCTTGACTCCGATGAGTGGTTTCTTGGCGGGGCGTCTTCCATTCAATCCACCAGCAATGAGACGACGGGAGATGGTCATTTGGCTGACGTTCAGATCGTTGCTGTTGCGGAAGTCGGTGGCGATGTCCACAGCAGTCCAGGTGGGATTAGCATGAGATCGATGGAGGATGCGTCTATCCTGACGCAACGTAGTGGAACGAGACCTACCACATCGCGGACTGTTCTCGACGGTCCTAGTCTTCTTATAACGTTGCAGGATAGCTGAAATGGGCTGGTGTCGGATCTTCAGGGCCCTCGGAATGTCGGAGACGCGCATTCCGGATTCCATCATGTTCACGGCCGCCTGGTGAGCTCCAACAGGGATATCCGCCTTTTTACCCATTTCTGAAAACCTAAGATTGACCTATTATCACACTACAGATCACAAAACCCACAAAAATCGCAAGAAAAACATTAATACATGCAGCAACCAAATAGGTAATAACTGGCGAGTCTTGAATATGGCCCATTTTGAACGACAAATTCGCTCTGAGTGAAAAACAAACTACGCGGCATTGTAATCCACGAATCGATACATATCATATCCCGAAATGACCCGATTTGGTCCAGCAGAAAAAAAAGTTATTTTCGAAA
The DNA here is from genome assembly GCA_039090855.1 of Macrothele yani. NCBI lineage: Eukaryota > Metazoa > Arthropoda > Arachnida > Araneae > Macrothelidae > Macrothele > Macrothele yani. The sequence goes on from CM077025.1 coordinate 92,244,674, forward strand.
AAGTGTTTCGCCAAATACTTTTGTTCGCTACTGTATAGATATAAGTAGCATTCCTTGTAAAACTCTCTTCTTCACGTTTTAAAATATTATATTTTAACTGCCACCTGATGATACGCTGGAGGTCGGCACGAAAGATCTTGTGTTGTGAAATTTTAATTGTAGTTTAAGTCATTACCATCAATCACTTTAATTTGGAAGTTGTGTGTTTTATCGTGCAGTAACGGCGACTTTTATTACACTGAAATAAACTTCCTTGTCATTGATTGCTATCATGGACGCCATTCCATTAAAAGTGAATTAGGTCATATGCAAACATCGCGTCACGGACCGAACTATGAACATGATCCGGCCGCCCCGGTGGCGCTGTGGTCTAAGGCGTTAGCCTCTGATCATTCGTCCGTAAGGGGCCCGGGTTCGAATCCCGGTCAGGCATGGATGTTGTGTTTGTCTTACGGCACTGGCTCTCTCCCTTCCCTGGAACCAGTGACCCTAAATTAGGGACGGGCGACTGCTTATAGCCCATTGAGTTGCTCACGGTGGTCGTTAAACCTCCAATAAAAAAAACAAAAACATGATCGGTTACGATGACACAGTAGCACGAATGTGAATGCAACGTACCTCGATCGGCAGAATTACGGTGGACGCCAAGTGAAAATGCACAGCTATACTTGCAATGGGGGAAATTGAGTTACATAAGTTCACAAAAAGAAGTGCTTCCTGACTCGTGAAAACTGGCACACTGATGAAGAAGACGCTGAACTATACACTGAGTGGCGAATGTCATGAGATCGATATGTTCCAGACTGTAAGGTTCCAACAATAAAGTTTTGTGGATGAAACGTGGTGGTATGTGCAAGTTTTCTCGGTTTGGACTGTTCCACTGGTCGGTTTGGGGAAAATGATGAATGCTGAGCTCTACCTGAATGTCGTGGACAATTCTACGCTACCTGTGTTTTGGTAGTACTTTGGAGGACATTCATACCACTCTCAGAACGACAACTTTCCATGTCATACTATTCTAGTTCTTACAGATTGGTTTCGGATCATGGGTGTCGAAACGTTGTACTGGCCAACCAAAAGTCCTAATCTGAGCACTATAGAGAGCATCTGGAAAGAATCAAGTCACCATGTACGTGGAAATAGAGATTGATCAATTAGCAAAGCTGAAATTCCTTTGAAAGCCTAATGGCGGAGCACATCGGCGCACATTTACAAAACGCTGGTGGATGGTGTTCCACGAAGACTAAATATGGTTATCATGGCCAAAGTTTTCAGTACATAATATTGAACTTTATTTAAACAGATATTATTCGCATACTCGCAGGTATTGGAATACTAATGGTAGGGTAGTTTATACATCGATAAACCATTCCATTATTACCATCCACAGCCTAAAGAAATGAGCTCGCCCGGGGACCCAACAATGGCGCTGGTGAAGTTCACAGAACAGAATACATACAACCAAAGGAGCAGCTTTCGGTTAGTAGAGTGTTCGGAGTCAGAACGGGAAAAGCTGCCGATTTATCGGAGTTTGATAAAGGACAAATTGTGATGCCACGGTGCCTCGGAACTACGATCTCGGAAACGGCGCGGCTTGTGGGTTGTTAACATGCCGATGTAGTGAGTACGTATCAACCGTGGTGCACAGATGGTCAAACGACGAACCATCGTACAGCAGTGTGTCGGACGCAGCTCATTGATGCCAGAGGGGAGCGGAGACTGTCGCGTATTGTTCACAGCGAACGCAGGCCCACAGTGCGGCGGATCACTCGCAGCTACAACTTGGGTGATCAGGGAAATGTGTCACATCACACAGTTAATCGCAGCCTTCTGCGCATGGGCCCGCGTAGCCTAAGCTCCAGCTGGGTTCCCATGCTCACTGCACTTCATCGCCAATAACGCATGAAATGGAACAAGATAATCGAAATTGGACAGTGGATGATTGGAAGAAAGGGACCTGGTTTAACGAATCAAGACTCCTGGTGCATCACGTAGATGGCGGAGCGCGGATACGCCGATTGCCAGCGGAGGCTATGGTACCTGGATGCACTCTTGGGCGGAAATAACCCGGCGGTGGCGGTGTTATGCTGTGGGGTATGTATTATTCTTGCGGCACTATAAGCCCCATTATCCCAAAAGCACAATCCCTGACAGCTGTCAAGTACCTGAACATCGTTACGGACCCAGTTCACCATTCATGGCAACTGAGTTCCCTGCTGGTAATGGCCATTACCAACTGGATAATGTGCCATGTGCCACCCCGGTGGCGCAGTGATCTAAGGCGCTGGCCTCTGATCATTCGCCCGTAAGGGGTCCGGGTTCGAATCCCGGTCAGGCATGGATGTTGTGTTTGTCTTACGGCACTGGCTCTTTCCCTTCCCTGGAACCAGTGACCCAAAATTAGGGACGGGAGACTGCTTATAGCCCATTTGAGTTGCTCACGGTGGTCGTTAAACCTCCAATAAAAAAAAAAAAAATGTGCCATGCCACGCTACCAGAATCGTCAAGTAGGGGTTCGAGGAACGTACTGGTGACTTTCTGTTAATGCTCTGGCCTTCACGTTCACCTAGCATGAACTAAATCGAACATTTAGGGTTCGACTTGGAAAAGTGGGTTTGCGCTAAATCACCACCACCCCGAAATGTACTGGAACTGGAGGAGTTCAACAATTTTATTCAGAAAATGAAGATACAAGCGCACCTCGGGCGATGAAAACATAAAAAAGAACATTAAATGACAATATCTACAGATGAATGCATGTAACAAGATTAAACCACTGATGCAGATATAGAACAGAAAATGACATACGTACAAAAATGGCTCGGAGACAATCCGGGATAAATGACATACAAAAAAGACATACTATAAAGTCCGATAAGGAAGGAAAGGAAAGTTCAGATAAGCTATAAAACACTGGACTAATCCAGGAGCAAGGAATAAGTCAGGAAAAGTCCTACTCATCAGCAAGGGAATGACAAAGAAATGAAGCTGAAAGTTGAGCGGTGTCCTCCATTTCACAGAGCCGTCGATAACAAGAAAGGAACTTACAGTCAGTCTTTTAAAGAGCCTCAAGGTCAGCTCTTATACACGTCAGCCGACGACAAACATCATCCGGAGGAAAAGTGGAGTGAGAAAGGTAAGAGACCATATCAAGCGATGGATCCCGGAAGAGCGAAAATAGGCGAAACAGTTGTCTATGGGTAAAGGGTCGAGTGAGCACAACGGTATCTTGACAAAACTGTTCAAATTGCACTTGGAGCGCAACCTCTGCGAGTTCCTCTGGATTTTCCGTAAGGCTACACTCCCTGGGGGACGCTGGAGGAGAACGAGTGCTAGAAGATGAGCGAGAGCGAAACACTCGTGGACGTCCACGTTTAGCTGGTTTCAAAATCGCTTTGTTATTATTCATCATAAGAAAACATAAGAGGTAGACGTACAGCGTTGGGCGTCTCACTGGTAAATGATACAAACTCTTAAAACATGATGGTATATACACTGCAATGACAATGGGGATGAATAACAGATGCTGCAAGCAAAGCTTATTGCATAAAAATTGCAGAGGTGACAGAGAGAAACACATCGTGTCACATGACATTGGCTGGGCATGATTTACAGGATAACACAGGCGAAACAATAGTACACAATTAGAAAAAGAACAGCACAAACACCGCCGTGAAGGTAAAACATTACATACATGAGATAAAAACACAGCGTGCACAATTGTGCAAGATATTTAACGAGGGCAACAAAGCAACATAATACAGGCGGGGTGAAGGTAATTAATGTACACGAGTAAGCATGAAAATACACTGAGATGACATTAGCATTCACAATTCAACGGTAGCGTGGATTGCACGAAAAACAATGCAGAAGGAACAGTAAGATCACAGAGCAAAACTAGGAACGCACACTGGGATGACAAGAGGAATTAACGCAAAATGAAAGCACTGTACGACGCAAAAGATGTAACTGGTACATTAATAAGACTTGATGAACCATATTATACACAGGGATGACCAAATAAAGTACACAATGTGAAGACACGATACAACGCAAGAAATGTTACAAGTACAGTAAAAAGCCCACGATAAACCATGAGTGCACTCTGGGATGTTGTGGGTATATGAATAAAGTGAAAGCACATGACAAGCCATGGGTTCTGACAGATGACAGAATTTATCATAAATTTGTACGTGCACGATCAAAGCATTAACACAACGTGAAAGCACGGTACAGCACAAAAAATGCAAGAGGTACAAAGGATGCACAAAAACAAACCACATGAAAGTACACTGGGATGAAAATAGTATGTACACAATGTGGAAGTATAGAACTGTACAAAAATCAAACAGGTGCAATGAAAATGGCTAAACACTAAGAAGGTAGCTGGAGCGCTAGGAGCTTTGAAAACGGTGCGTTTTGCGTATCGGCCACTGGAATCGACAACAATCTCATCAGGAATGGCCAAGTCATCCACACTGGTGGGATCTGCAGTAGGAGTAATAGGAAGATGAAACAGTCCAGGAGTGCCCGGAGCAGTTGTTAAAGCATTGCGGTAATCATCAAGATCTGTTGCCGATGAATCAGTGGTAACCATGGCCACCTCCTTAGAGGGAGCCTCACCAGGAGAAGTAGAAAGCACCACATGAGCAGAAGCGTCCTGCTCAGAAATCGAGCAAGGAGGTAAAAACGGTGCAGGTGAAGTTGAAGAACAAAAGAGAGGAGGAAAGTGAGCTTCAGTAAAATCAGGAGCACGCGTGTCAGGCTCTGCACGAGAACCAGACGGGGGCGTATCGACAGGCACTGATGTAGACAACAAACCAGAAGAGGGTCCAGAAGAAGAGGAAGGTCCAGGACACTCTTTATAAAAATGCCCTAGGCCTTTACACTTAGTGCACTGGAACTCAGTTAAGAGATCGATGTGTCTCCGTTGACAGTGACAATGGAGAGTAAGTTGTGTAGGTAAAGTTGCAATATCGTCCTGAGAAGAAAAAATGACAGGCACCATGCGACGAGCACCATAAATATGGCGATCCTCAAAGTCATTGGGCGCTGCCGAGTAGGTTACAACGTCCCCGGCAACGCGACCAAGAGTTGATATAACTGAAAGCAGCATGACATTTGTGACTTCAGGTGGCACCGGGTAAAACTACACGTTAACCGGGCGCTGTATCGCAGGTTTGGGCATCAAGAGGTTATTATTAATAGTAATACCTTCCTGCAAAAGAGAGATCACATAGTCAGGTTGAGAAAGATGAACAACAATAATCCGAGCCCGACAATAGAGATGAGTAATAGCAGACGGAGATAAAAGCTTCTTAACTGCCGTAGCATAAACTTTCAACTTGGTATCGGGAAGGGCTTTAAAAAAACTCCTAAAGCCATATGCGAGGAGAACTTTTCAGCTTGAACAGATGACGCCGGAATATGAAGATGAATAGAGTTGCCGGTGCGACGAACATGAAGTCTTAAATCATCGACTTGCTGTAACACAATCGAGGATGGGCGATCAGATGCAGAGGTCGCTGCAGCAGAATAAAACGATGGCAATCGAGCTGCTGTGAAAGGTGGAGGAGTGACGTCATCGTGAGTATGCAGTGCATCAGTAAAAGTCACAGTAGAAGCTGAATCAGAGGAGCTGTCTGACTGGGCAGCAGCAGGAAAAGAGGTGCCGAAGGACGCACCGGAAAAGGGCAGGTGAACAGCGCCATACGGAGAAGTCAGCGTAGCGCCGCCAGCAGCAGCGTCGCCGGATACAGCAAGAGTGGAAGTAGGGCTACCGAACATGACATCTCCACCGGAAGCCGTCATTACTAATGGCGGCGCCCAGCAGTTCGTCTGGCCAGCTCGACCAGAAGGTAAATAAAGCTTGGAATTTTTTTATTTTTTATTTTTTTTATTTTTTTTTAATTGAGGTTTAACGACCGCCGTGAGCAACTCAATGGGCTATAAGCAGTCGCCCGTCCCTAATTTAGGGTCACTGGTTCCAGGGAAGGGAGAGAGCCAGTGCCGTAAGACAAACACAACATCCATGCCTGACCGGGATTCGAACCCAGACCCCTTACGGACGAATGATCAGAGGCCAACGCCTTAGACCACTGCGCCACCGGGGCGGCAAAGCTTGGAATGAAGAAAATATCGTACTTACGAATCGGAAAGTAGAACAAAACGATGCACTAGACCTTTAGATACACGAAAAACACAAAATTAGAACTGGGAGGGCACTATAAACTGAACTTTAGACTCGAAAATATCGGAGCTGATGCCGAGCACTGGAGAACCTGCTGTTGACATTATGGTACCAGATACCCCAGGATACCTATCGTCAGCGCATCGAATCGATGCGCCGCCCCGGTGGCGTAGTGGTCTAAGCGATGGCCTCTGATCATTCGTCCGAACGGGGTCCGGGTTCGAATCCCGGTGAGGCATGGATGTTGTGTTTGTCTTACGGCACTGGCTCTTTCCCTTCCCTGGAACCAGTGACCCTAAATTAGGGACGGGCGACTGCTTATAGCCCATTGAGTTGCTCACGGTGGTCGTTAAACCTCCAACAAAAAAAAAAAAAAAAAAAAGAATCGATGCCTCGCCGAGGGGACCGCTGTTTTGCCGGCTAAGGAGGGGCCGTACAGCTCATTAGGAATGTGGTCATATTGTAATGACTCATCTGTATATGTGTTATCATCCAGAGTTAAATCCCAAATCCGGCAGCACGAGTCGCCATCAAACCAGTCACAAGGGTACGCTTTAACGAGCGTGACCTGAATTTTTCATTCATCTTTCCAGAAACAAAAGCAATTTAAACATGAATGGGGATGATTAGAGTTAAGGAGGAATTACTCTGCTTAAGACTTGTATTTGGCTTTAAGTAAACTATTTGCTCAAAGCTTTGTCGCTGTTTATCAAACAGAAGTTGAAAAAAGGTTTCAGAAAGTTTAGATCTATTTCACCATTGAAGGAGAACAGACACTTAAATTTATTAACCTGAACTAATTGTCATGCAAATGAGTGTTTAAGTGAAAGAAGCCTCTTATTCAAGCGCGCGGCCAAAATTTAACAAATGACTTTTAATGAGTGTTTAAGTGAAAGAAGCCTCTCATTCCAGTGCACTGCCACAATTTAACAAATGAAATGACTTTCAAAATTTACATTTCCAAATATAGGAGGATTAACAGAAGAATCTCTTACTGTTTTTATGAACCAAAGTACTGAGAGCAAATAAAGGAACGGACAGTCTCAAATCAGAATTACAGTCTATGCATTTTTTTCATTAACTGCCCAAGGGTAGTTAACATTCCTTTTGATATAATTATCTCAAAGTTTAACATAGAGAGTAACATTTTTTTTCTTGTTAAAGTGCAAATTCATTGTCGATTTAGAAATTGTATCATGTTTGCGGTTTGGTGCTGAATTTTTTCAATTTTCATGGCAAATGCTTGTGCTTAGGTTGCCTTATTGACGTCGTGCAGACAGGGATGAAGAATGAAGATGGTGTACTGGAATGGGTTGATACGGTATTTAAATGCAATCTGCCTCTGAAACGAACGTCGCGCGTGCGATAAAAACGAGGTAATAAATATTATTGGCCTGAATAACAAATAATCACATCTTCCCTCTGTTTACTGAAACCGATGCTTAGACATTACGGTAAAGTCAGTACTAATTGTGTACGCCTCTCGCTGCAATAGAACCAACAATAGGAAGCTAGTAAAAGTTTCCTCATAATATCCTCGTCGACGGTTCTTTATATTTGCTGCACTCTCACCTGAAAACCCGTTATTTGATGCCCTGGAGTTATGCTGTTGTTCTTCTGGAGTTGTAGTTTACCTAAAGCCAAATATATATTAATCTAAGTGTTAGTTCTGCTCCAAGACATCGTTTCGTGGTGACCAAAACTTGCACAATTGGAGTTAGATGCAGCGACTATGCTGGACATCAAGCACCAGGATGGTTTACAAATAACTTTGAGCCATGCTTACGATATGATCTGGCACTGTCGAGCTGAAATGTTGCTTTTGGCATACTCTGAAGGAACGGTAAGAGTAGAGACTGAAAAAAGTGTTTTTCATACCTATGCGAGGTTAAATTGCCCGCGATGACCATGATACATAATCGACTGTAGTGAGAGATTGCGCCTTACATTAGGACTCCAGCAGTTGGTGTTGCTTGGGGCTGATTAATTCATGACGTAGAGGCACTGGTCACCAAACGATTGCGGTCATTGTGTTATCCTTGAAAAATGCGAGGCACAACGGTGAAGGCGATATTTCGCCGTTCCTTACACCACTCACTTTATTGGTTGCCCCACACCAATATAGATGCCTGTGGCTTCGTACATAGAGGACAAACCGTGTGTTATTCATATTGCCTTCCTGCAGGAGTTGGTGAATATTACTGAGTAATCCCAAGGGTTCACTTTCAGTCAATTTACCATTTGGCAGTTGTATTTCTAGTACCGACGAACGTGCCAATCACCTACTGTACATTAATAGTCACTCGAGAACGACGGGAATCTGAGCTACTATTGGGTTGATGCATAAGTTCATGCCGTTTTTTTTCACCGTACTACAGGAATGTATTACATGAGAAAGAAAAACAGAATCAATCAACTATGTATTCACCCCCGACCCTCATTGTTTACGATGGTGTCCCAACGTCTCCATAGGTCTGCAATGCCATTTTTGAAAAAAAAACGTGCAGGTTTTGCTGCTAGGAAATCATCATGGAAATTCTGGAGATAAACGTCATTGTTTACCGTTCTACCACGGAGTGCAATCGACAGAGATCGGAACAGGTGATAGTCTGAAGCGGCGACATCTGGAGAATAGGCCGGATATGGAAGTATCTCTCATTTCGTGTGATGTTTGCTCTGTAAATGGGTGCGTTATCATGGTAGAGAAGGGCACCATGGCCGCCGATGTGGCCGTTTCTGCTGAATTGCTCCCTCCACAAGGCGGAGTTCCTCTCAATAGAGTGCAGCGTTGATGGTCTCATTCCTCGGCAGCATTTCCCAGTGAATAATTCCTTCCATGTCCCACCAGACACACAACACGATCTTTGCAGGATGAAGGTCATGTTTTGAAAGTGGTGTGGGAGTCTTGTTTGGGCTTAACCATCCCCCTCCTATGCCTGAAATTCACATACAAGCACAACTTAGTATCTCCAGTAACAATACGTGACAGAAACATTTGTGTTGCTGAGAACATTCACGATAACGGACGAGCAATGAATCACATATGGCAAGACGCTGTTGTCCTCGGTGAGAGTTTGAGGCACCGATGACCCCAACTTCTGGATCTTTCCCATACATTCCAAGTGTCGCACTACGGTGGCATGATCACAGCCCACCTCAGTGTCCAATTCACTTCTGGTTTGACGCGGATCCAAGTCGATGAGACGGTTTAAACTATCCTCATCAAAGGGAGATGTACGACCTGTGTGTAGAGAGTCGTTGAGGTCAAAATTGCCACCTCGGACCTGCTCAAACCATTTGCGGGCTCTCCTCGGAGCAATAGCATCTTCCTCATACACAGCACACATTTTTTGAGTATCCTCGGTGGCTGTGTATCCCTTGTTAAACTCGTAGAGGAGCAGATGTCGGAAATGTTCTTTCCTCTGTACTTGAGACCCCAAATTTCCGGACATGAAAACCAAAAACCATTAGCCACAATCACACAACGATATATGATTTAGATACACGATATTACTGGTTACATTTTGATATACAACTGCGGATCTGCACTGTCACTACTGACCTGGGAAACACTCGTGAAATAAAACGGCATGAGCTTATGCATCAACCCAATATTTAATCACCTTCTCGTGACCACTGCTGCCTAGCAGCGACAATTGTTCACGCATCATTTCCCAAACGCACTGCGATCAACAGAGTGGAACATGCTACTTCACACGGACCTACGATACCCATTCCATCAAACTCTAAGTGTTTGTTAAACATCTATCAAAAATATACCAACGGCATTACCCTTCGATGGTAATCAGACTTACAGGCCAGGTTGAGTTCTTTCAATCTACATGTTGTCTACTTTTCCCGACGACGATCTTCTACAAAATTTGAAAAAATTGGAAATACAACCAAGCCCTCCATTTTTTCTTGGTCTGCATATCTCACTCTTCCGCACATGCATACTACGTACTTCGCATAAAGGTAGCACTACTTCTTTCGTGTAGGGCAATTTTGCAGATGGTCTTGCAGGCGGAGGAGTGGTCAGAGCCTATTTTCTGGCTAGTCGTACGACCTGTGCCAGAGTTTGATTACCCGATTGGGTATGAATGTTTCCATGCTCCATATTCTTACCTCTCCCTCTGAACAGTAGCCCCAAATCAGGGATCGGCGACTACTTAGAGCGCTGAAAATTGAACATGCGGGTCACTAAATCCAGAAACTAAAAAGGAAATTTAATTGAGGAGCGCCATAATGACCAACCATGATGTTATTCATTTTGTACCAGTGAATAATTTTACAATAATTTGAAAAGGTATTCCTGCTTTCAAATCAACTCGGAAACTTTATCATTCTACCCAGAAAAGAAACTTTCCTTTCATTAATAGCCGGATGTTCTCTGATTTTTTAAAAATACCTTTTATCACAGTCTGGCTGAAGAAGCCTTCTGTACCTTTTACTTCTAGTGCCATTTGATTTTCTCTTAGATGTTTAAGAAATACATTTTTTTATTTATTCACTATTCCGTTAAGCACCTCAGCCACAAAACCCTTTTGATATGCGTTTATGTGTGTGTTAGTGTGTTAGTGCTAGACCAAATCATTTTGTAACAACTTTTTCACTCTGCATTCGAAACCTTTTGTATATATTTTGTATTTATAATGGAGTTTCTTTAAAGAACTCTGAAGCTACTTGAATTTATTATCTTACTACATATACCGTCAGCTGAATTAGAAGCTTTTATTCAGTACGGAATGGTCCTCTTTAGCCCAAATGTTTGCACATATGCAAATTGGCATGGGTTGCACAAGGTGTTGGAGTGCATCTACGTCTACAGCATACTTAGCGTTTACCAGACAATCCTTCAACTGACTTAGATTTGACAGAAGAGGACTTCTCCACGGATCAGTTTTTCCAACATGTGCCATATATTCCCAATGTGGTTCAGATCCGAGCTTTGTGGTGCGCAGGGAACGTGGTGGAAATCGCTGTCATGATTGATGAACCATTGCTGAACACATCTTGTGCGATGAACAGTTGCACTGTCCTCCGTCAAACGCGTATCATCTGTAGGCTGGATGAAAAGTCAACATTTCAGAATGAACTTGATCGGAAATAATGTTTAGATAAATCAAGAATACATGAAGACTCGTGCGAAAAATGATACCACTGATTCGTAAAGAATTTACCGTCTAAAACATGATTTTAATGATAAAAAATGAATTATATATACAATTAAAAATCAATATATAAATGAGCACTTTCAAGGCAGCGGCTGTCTCATCATCAGATGGAATTATAAGAACACATTTAATCAATATATAACATAGTCATGGTGCATTGTGAGTAGCATTAAAAGAATGAAAGCCAATGATTATTTACATGCGTCATGTAGGTGCGTCAACCGTTGATCCAATTGGGTTCAGAACACTTATGGCAGATAGACAAAAAAAGGAGGGGGGCATAATTAAATTTAATTTCTATTTTAAATTTATTATTTAAAGTTTACTGAGTCAATGAGGGATTTCCATGCATTATGTAGCTCATATGGGCTGCGGTCATTACAACATTGTATTCCAGATGTCGTAATATACACACTCTCTCCAATTATTAGATCACTAAGGTTACTGGGGGTATTAAGTATTCGTTCATTACTCCAGTCCGGGTTAAGTTATCTAGGATTACTGATATGGCAAGGGATGTACCACATATACCTGCTTTAATACTATATTTGTGTTCCTTAATTCTCAATTCAAGATTTCGCTTAGTGGATCCTATGTAATTAGAGTTTAAATGACCTGTAGTTGCCTGAAGCAGTGGGATATTATAAATGCCCCACTGCCTCAGTTTACTGTTTTGTTCACGGTCTTTTCGAATTAATTAGAAGAGATTTCGTGATCGGGATCCAAATTTCAAGTTTACAGATATGTGGTTAGGTTCTAGTTAAAATGGAGCGATGTTGCATAGAGCCAATATATATGGTACTGCAATTAGAGTCTCTTAACACAGTAGTGGATAAGGCATGTTTAATTTTGCTTTATATTTGATTAATCAAATATTTATGGTATTCATGTTGCTCTGCTGATCTAAAAATATAATCCACTTCCTGCTGCAAAAGTTCAGACGTTGACGAATGCTAGTATGCTATACCCTAATGTACCTGTCGAGGCCACGCATCAGATTATTGAGGCAAAACTTACTGATGCCCGTGTTCCAGTTTCCGAATTTAATGCTACATATTATGAACGCGCTTCGACTCGTTAAGAACCGTTCATATTTCAAATTCCACGACAGCATATATCAACAGTTGGAAGATTCCCCAATAGGTTCCCCCTGTCTGCTGTGTTAGCTGAATTCTTACTACAACATATTGGAGATCAGGTTATTAGCTTATTCCCCCACCGCCCATTGCTTTATTTAAGGTACGTTGACGACATTCTGGTTGCATGGCCTCACAGCCGGGATGATTTACACTTGTTCGCCAAAGAACTTTCATCCATGTTTCCAACTATCAGGCCTCACGATAGAATATGAAGTTGATAATTTTTTACCATTTTTAGATATTTTTATATTTAAGTATTCTAGCCTTAATTGTCTTACTACCAGTGTTTATAGAAAACCATGTCATACCCCTGTTATAATTCCTTTTCACTCATCACACCTGAAACAACATAAGTTGTCAGCCTTGTTCTTCCTCTTCGGAAGAGCTTACTCGCACTCGTCAACCTCTGAACTTTTGCAGCAGGAAGTGGATTACATTTTTAGATTAGCACAGCAAAATTAATACCCTAAATCTTTGATTAATCAAATATACAGCAAAGTTAAACATGCGTTATCCACTACTCTGTGAAGAGACTCTAATCGCAGTACCATATGTGTTGGCTTAATGCAGTATCACCCCATTTTAACTAGAACCTTATCACATATCTGTAAACCATACAACTTGAAATTTGGTTCCTGATCACGAAAACTCTTCTCATTAATTCGAAAAGACCGTGAACAAAACAGTAAACTGAGGCAGTGAGGTATTTATAATATCCCACTGCTTCAGGCAACTATAGGTCAATTAAGCTCTAATTACATAGGATCCACTAAGCGAAATCTTAAATTGAGAATTAAGGAACACAAATATAGTATTAAAGCAGGTATATATCGTACATCCCTTGCCAAATCAGTAATCCTGGATAACCTTAACCCTGACAGGAGTAATTCACGAATACTCACTACCCCCAGTAACCTTAGTGATCTAATAATTGGAGAGAGTGTGTATATTACGGCATCTGGTATACAATGTTGTAATGCCCGCTTCCCATATGAGCTACATAATGCATGGAAACCACTCATTAACTCAGTAAACTTTAAATTATAAATTTTAAATACAAATTAAATTTTGTTATATCCTCCCCCCCCCATTTTTGTTTGTCTGCCATAAATGCTCTGTAACCCAATTAGGTCAACTGTTCACGCACCTTTATGACGCATGTAGATAATCATTGGCTTTCATTCTTTTAATGCTACCCACAATGCACCATGCCTATGTTATATATTGATTAAATGTGTTCTTATAATTCCATCTGATGATGAGGCAGCCGCTGCCTCGAAAGTGCTAATTTATATACTGGTTTTTAATTGTATATATAATCCAATTTTTATCATTTAAATCGTGCTTCTGACGGTACATTCTTCACGAATCAATGGCAATGTTTAAGTAATTCTTAGAGGAAAACCGACCTTCCAGCAATATAAGGGGATACGTCTGTTACCAACAGAAAGCTCCCCGCGTCATGACACCACCTGCAGAATCTTGAGCTGTGTTTACATAGCATACTGGGTTCATTGTTTCATTGGGATCCCGCCCAACGCTACCTGCCGTCGATGCAGAACATGGTGTACCGCGACCTGTCAGATGTCATGACCTTTTGTACAATCTTCCAGTGTCCAATCACGGTGTTCCTAACATCACCATATACAAACTTTCCGGTTCTTCGCCAAAATTAACATTTTTTGTATAAGCGCGCAATGGCCAATACCGAGCCTCTTCAATTCCCTACGCCTAATTCGTTGAGATATGCACCGGGAACAACTTTCATTGAATGGTTCGGTCCATTGCTGCACACAGGAAGTCCTGTTTCTCTGTTCACGGCTTTTTAGACGACGGTGATCTCGTTCCTGACAGATTGCCCTTACGCCTCAGAGACAAGCAATGTGGGTTATTTTTTCATTCATTAAAGGAAGGAGTAGGATTACTCACTTTTTGAGAAACTAGCCAGCTCTGCTGTTTTCAGCATCTTTGCTCCAGACAGAGGAGAACACACAGTAAGCACTTTATGGAACTCCGAAAGATCCTTTGGTTTTCCCATTGTGATCAACATTACTAACGATTGCTGACATGAAGCAGTCTTAAATAGTTGCCTAGATAACGTGGTAATGCATGTAGCTACGTATTTTGATTATACACTGCGTATAAGTCACGTTTACGTACATCTGCATCTGTTTCGAATTCAGCGTCTGGTGTGCGTATGTCTGTCAGTTTAGGCTACTTGCAGAGAAAAGTAGGAGTCTATTGGAAGCCATGGGTCCATTTTACGTTGTCCAGAGTGGAGGTGATGTAATCATTCCAGGCGAGTTTAGCGACTCCAGATGCATAGCTTCGGCGTACATCTTTACTGACTGCGGCTTTCCTAGATGCTTGCTATGTAGGTTTGATACCATGTACGAAGGTATTTAGAAGGAATGAAGTAGGTCAAATGTACTTTGATCTTCTGCGTCTCTGAGTATGAAGTCACAGCGGTCATGAACTACCGCTGGAGCAAAGTCAATGTTCATCAATAACTTGTGCTGTCGTATCAATTACTCTATTTTGTCTTCGTTGATGTCAGACTGTTTCTTTTTTTTAATTTTTTTTTAGACTGGGGGTTTAACGACTACCGTGAACAACTCAGTGGGATATAAGCAGTCGACCGTCCCTAATTTAGGTCCATTGGCTTCAGGGAAGGAAAGAACCCGTGAAGTAAGAAAAACACAACTCCATGCCTCACCAGAATCTGAACCCGGATCCAACACGGACGAATGATCAGAAGCCAGACGGCTCCAGTAATAAGCATCGAAGAATATGCATGCCATATTCCTCTTTTCACCCAGTAATTGTATTCTCTATTTTAAGAAATATATGAGTGTTTGTACAGTTTCTCTTTAAAAATTATATTCACTCAAAACTAACGTCATATATTTGTTTAAAAATGCCTAGCATTTATGAACAGTTTTGGCTGTATCCGCTTATAGCCACCGTGACTTCACAGTGGTGCAAAGAGAAGCCGGACCGCGGCGCTCTCTCTCACGATGGGGCTCACCTCACCATCTTCTAATGAGCTGTTTCGTTACAAATACCCACACGAAATTCAAGACGAATGAAGAATAGATCACAAAGCCGGTTACGGATTATTTTGCATTAAAATGTTTATCATTAGCCAGCATCTAAAAATCGTCTTAGATACAGACTATTTAAAATGCTTATTAGATTTGCATTTGCGTTTAATTTCGGGTTTTAACTACCACTGTGATGAAGCGGTTCTCAGAGTTCCTCATAATTGTCGTTATAAATTAGAGATGGAACCTCTAATTTATAACAATGGTCACTATAAATTCCATGGAACCAGGACACGGGCTCCATGGACGGGATATATCCAGAGCTCCGTAAAAGAAATGCTTCATGCCGTGTTTGGTCTCAGCTTCATGCCTGTTCGGTCTCAGCTCGGATGACAAGTCAGAAACCTGCGCCTTTAATCACTCAGTAATCGGGGCATTTTTGCATTCACCAAGCGCTGTATATTACAGAATACTGTTTCTGTATTTCCGAAAAGCTGGATATTGTTTTAAATGCAGAAACTCTTAATATTATTGATCGAGTTTCAGGAAAAGGAGTGTTCCCTTAAACTGAGAACCCACTAGGTGCAATCTGATACTCGTGCGTGTTAACAGTGCTTCAAAGTTCTGCATCATTAAATCCCACATAGAGGTGTTATTAGAACACTATATAATTTTTATCTAACATTAATCGCTACATGTTGATTTCTAAAACGATTTATGTCAATCCACATTATTTTGCGTTTCGTTTCTCTTATAAGGTCCAATGCAATAACCAGACCCGTCATTCAGTTTTTATGAAGTAATTCTAACTTCATTTGTTTTCGACACGATTTTTACATAAATTACTGACCTGATTCATTAACGGAGACCTAAACTCTTTCATGTTTATATCAATGAATTTTCTCACACAATTCGCAAAAACATTCATAATCTTGTTTATTTCGCCCGATTCCCATAATCTCGTTAACAGGAATTCGTATTGTAGAAATGAAAACAAAACTCGTGTATTCTTTTCGGTTGTGAAACATTGGTAAGACACAGATGTTTATCAGTGGTTTTGAAATGTCATGGACACAAAACATTTTTTCTTCTCGTGGTAATTCAAGCGCAATTGTTTTAGGAACACAAATGACATCAACAACGCGTCATTTATATGAGATACCCTAGCAAGTTTGAATGTGCGATGCCTTCACCTAGGCGCCGACTTTAAAAATCATTGGGAGTTCGAGACATTTCATATTTATATTTAATAATGCACCATATTGAAGTGCTTAAATTTGTCGAAATATTTTATGAATGCCATTTATCAAAAACGAAATACCCATCCATTTTTCAGGGATGTAAGTTTGATTTTAATTACATTTACACTGAAGAGCAATCGAATTAAAGATACCTGTCTAGTAACGTGTAGCACCACCTTTCGCCCTGATGACGGCGGCGATTCGTCTCGGCATGGACTCGGCAAGACACCGGAAGCGTTGGGAAGCCATACGGATCCACGACCCCTGAACAAGCTCCCACAGTTCACGAAGATTTGATGGAGGGGGGTCAGAGCCTCGAACATATCTCTCGATGGCATCCCAGATGTGCTCGATGGGATTGAGGTTAAGTGACCTAGCTGGTCAAGGAAACGAGGTCACGCCGGTGAAGTGTTCATCCAACCATTCGGATACAATTCGGGAGCGATGGCATGGTGCATTGTCTTGTTGCAGGATAAGGTCACCAGTAGGATATTGAAGACGGACAAACGAGACCAAATGGTCGTCCAGGATATCACGATAACGTTGACCTGTGACGGACGATGTCACACGTACCAGGGGTCCCATTTCAGTCCACGTAAACAGTCCCCAGACGAGATTGCCACCCCCAACAGCTTGAAGAGTACCCTGCTGGCAAGAAGGATCCATCGCTTTATGTGGTTTGCGCCGTACTCACATCCTGCTATCCGCATGTACCAACGTGAATCGCGAATAATCAGTCCAGGCAACATTTTTCCACATGTCTAGAGTCCAGTGACGATGTTACCGCGCCCATGCTAATCTTTGCACCCTGTGATGTGCGGTCAGCAGCGGTACCCTCGTGGGACGAACACTTCTGTACCCCATAGCAAGGAGATGGTTCTGGATGGTGTGGCTGCTTACACGTTTTTTGTGCACCAGAGTTAAATTGCCGAGTGATTTCTTGCACTGTGGCCCGTCTATCCGCTGTTACAATGCGAGCTAGCCGACAATGACCCCACTCATCCACACGCTGTTGTCCACGGCAGTTGGCCCTTGCAGGGATGGTTTTACCGGATTCGATGTACTCACGGTGCACCCGTGACACAGTGGCTCGTAAAAATCCCAGTGCCTGCACAACGTCCGAGATGGAGTGACCCATTCGTCGGGCCCCGACAATTTTCCCACGATCAAATGCGCTTAGATCCTTCGTCTTACCCATACTGCGTCCGACTCTTACTGATTCCCGTCGCATCACTTCTTATATTGTCGGATCGCCGCATACGTCATGTCGTTTCCGTTTATAGGGACGCCCACAGCGCCACATTTGCGTAACGCCAGCTGTCACTAATTCATTTGCTCTTCAGTGTAGTCAAGTTGTCTTGAACTATAATACTCAAAGATTTCCTGAAATGCTTTATAAAGAATTATAGTTCAGTATTGAAAAACAGTGCATTTTATTTTATACATACTTATTTCATTTATTTTGGCTTCGTAAGCGGAGCAACATTAAAATTTTACGTTTGAATTTGACTCAGTTTTCGTTACCCCATTATTAGCATAACAGATGTTTCACTGCTTACCTCATTTTTTAAAATCAAAGAAAATGTTTTTCCTCGTTCATCATTTCGTTGGATAAATTTATCTGCATACTCGTCATTTAGGATTTTTGAGCCGAGATCCCAATGTATGTGCAGAATGGCAATATTATTAAGAAGGATTTGCGGCATGGTCGATGTTGTATGTGATATAACACGACGAAGGCTTGCCAACAACCTCTCTGCTGTACAGGTCAACATTGGAGTAGTTAAATTATACGAATACATTTGCTAAAATCCGGATGTATACCAAATACTTCCTTTTGGACGAAATTTACATTATCTACGTATTGCTAAGCTCTTCTCGGGGATTCAGAGGTTATGTCTAGAACGAAATACAAACTACTTCATAAATGTTTTACTGATTATTTACTGTAGCCATTCAAATTTCTCCATTTACAGCTATCCTGACACATAGCTCGGGCTTCAGTAACATCTATCAGACGAGGTACACAAGAATTTCTTTCTGTACTTATGCTCGTACTCCTTTTCTCATGCAGACACTTATGAATCTGATCCTCCCATGTCTTCCTTGGCCTTCCGCTGCCTTTCCTTCCTGCTAATTTGGCTGAAGAAATTTTCTTAGTAAGCATCTGAGCACTCATTCTTTCAACATGGCCAAACCACTGCAAAATATTAGTCTCCACCTTGCTAACAACATTTTGCTTCACATTACACCACTGCAGCACATCTTCATTCCCCACATGATCAAAACATAAACTGCCACAAACCCGTGTAAGTAACGCATTTCTCCAGCACACAAACGACTTCTATGTTTCTTCAGTAGTACCCAGGTTTTACTGCCATAAATTAGGGTAGGAACAATTACACTTCCATGCCTCTCTTGAGAACTCATCATTACTGTGAAAACCTCCTAAAGCAGCTATGACTTTCAATGAAGAATTCACTCGCCTACTAATTTCACCATTCAATTTTTTCTCTCTGTCAAACATGCTTCATCAATGCACAAATTCATTCGTCTAGTCAATCACTGTGCTATTTAGACTTATGTTACATTTAGTGCTAACGGTTCCTCGCTCAAAAACCATAACTTTGGTTTTTCCCTTATTTATACTCAGTTTGAATTTCATGCAAACTTCATACATCCGCAACGACATACTCTGCAACTTGCCTCTGTTCTCTGCCAACAGGACTGTGTTATCAGCATACAGCAATATTCACACACGGATATTACCCAGACATAAACAAGTATTGTCCATTTTGGCATCAAGCATGCAAGCAATCCATAAATATATTAAACGGCCATAGTGACATTACACAACCTTGCCTGACTCCTGCGCCAATAGAAAAGCAGTTTGATAAAACACCATTCACTCGTACACAAGCTCTACTGACAGTATACATTGCTTTCAAATTATCAAGTAGACTCCCAGTAACACCATATTTCAATACTTCAACAAAAGTGTCCTATTTGTTCGGTCGTAAGCTTTCTCTAAACTATGAAGGCAGCAAACACTTTTTTACCAACAGCCAGATACTTTTCAGTCATTATGCGTAAAGCAAAAAATTGGTTAGTGTAACTTTTAAGCCAAAAAAAAAAAAAAATACCCTTAACATCACAAACTTTCTCTGATATAAAACTTCATACCTTTTCAATAATGACTTTACAAAACACTTTCCCTGGAACACTCAGTAGGCTAACACCACAAAAGTTCTTGCAGTCAGCCCTTATGCAAGGGAATAATGATAAGAAATAATCCTGAGGGACCATCCCCAACTCCCAGTAGCCGCCCCGGTGGCGCAGTGGTCTAAGACGTTGGCCTCTGATCATTCGTCCGAAAGGGGTCCGGGTTCGAATCCCGGTGAGGCATGGATGTTGTGTTTGTCTTACTGCACTGGCTCTCTCCCTTCCCTGGAACCAGTGATCCTAAATTAGGGACGGGCGACTGCTTATAGCCCATTGAGTTGCTCACGGTGGTCGTTAAACCTCCAAAAAAAAAAAAAAAAAAAAAAACTCCCAGTACAACTGGCAAATTTCAGTTAGCCAGTAAATTACAGAGTCACCACCTATTTCAACATCTCAGCAGTTATGCCATCAACTCCCGGAGCCTTACCTTCTGAAGAGATTTTAGAGCTTTACACAGCTCTTCTCTTGAGATCTCTCTTGTGCTTCCATCTTTCACTGTGACATCATCTGCTTCTGCCTCAAAATCACCTTTGCTTTCTTGCTTTAATAACTCACAGCTAGCTGTATTCACCCCATCTTTCACTTAACTCATTGGGCTTCCATATAATTTCCCCGATAGTATTCTTCACACAACTTACAACTTTTGTTTAGCTGCTGGCTAATTCTCCACTCTGGTGTGCTTAGCTGATTAAAAAGACACAAAGAAAGTAAGAAACTTACAGCGTCGTCAAAATCAGCCACATTCATATTTTGCGATCAAAAAATTTCAAATAACATACAGGGTGTCCGAGAATTATTGGACACATTACAAAATTATGTGCAAAAAAAAACTATGAGCATTGTCTGTTTTTCTATATCACGTATTACTAACACGGTTTCTATATTTTTGTTTTGCAGAATTGTTATTCCCAGAATCCGATAGATGGCGCTAGGTGTGACCTGATGAGGAATGTATGAGAAATGCGCAATCAGTAGTCATGTCATCCATACAGCAGAAGGCGATGTGTGTGTTATGGCTTGCGGAATTAAAATATGTCATTAAAGTTAAAAGACGGTACCGTTTAGAGTATGGTTCTAATCCTCCATCAATGAATTCAATTAAGCGGTCGATGAAACAGTTTGAAGAAACTGGTAATGTGTAACATCGTGGAACAGCCGGTAGGCCTAGCGTCAGCGGCGAGACGGTTGACCAAGTAAATGAAAGTTTCAGACGAAGCCCAAGGAAATCCGTTCGTAAAGCAAGCAGAGAACTGTGCATTCCGAGATCGGCAGTTTCAACAAGACGGGCCTTCACATTGGTCAACGCATGTACGTAAGTGCCTAAATGAGCATTTCCCCAACAGATGGATTGGGCGTGGTGGTCCCATTCCGTGGCCTCCTCGCTCTTCAGATCTAACTCCATTGGATTATTTCATGTGGGGTTATATGAAGGATCGTGTCTATCAGACGCCTTGTACTGATTTGCAGAAACTGAAGCAGCGTATCACAGCTATTATTAATTACATAACTCCTCAGATGCTTGCCAATACATGGCATGAAATCGAGTATCGCTTGGGCTTACTACGAGCAACCCAGGAATCTCACATCGAAATTTTATTACCTTGTGTAGTTACATTGTAAGTTAGTACAGTCAGTTTCTTTCTATCTATTTAATGTTTTGTTTTATGTAATTTTGCAATGTGTCTAATAATTCTCGGACACCCTGTGGATCTACGTAACAACAGCATTTTCTCATTTGCATCGTCAGCATAAAAATTAATAAGCTCTTTGTCTACTTCATTTGTAAATAATCCAATGACACATTTTTCTATTAATTGAAGAAGCTTAATTGAAACAGCGCCAATTCTGGAAGCCTAGTAGGACGAAACATTATCTAAAATGTTATAAAATATTCTTTCGGAGAATAAAACAGAAATTTCTTGAACAACACCTTCTTTTCTTTGCGGAACGCATTGCTATCGAGGAACCTGTGACTCATCTTGCTTCAATGCAGCCGCTTTATTGTCTCCGAAATGCTATCGTAACATTTTTCTTTAGAAAGTTTTGAATCGTAGTATGTACAAAAGTAAGCATGAAAATTGCTTTCTGAAATAAAACTGTCATTTTAAAAGAAACTGTGTATTCAAAGGCTGTTTCCATCGGTGGTCTACTTTTTTTTTTTTTTTTTTTGCATCATCAAATCTTTTTTAGTTACCATAAATTTTGTGTTTTTATTAATACCCAGTCATTTTCCTTTGTCACAGGGTAAACATGGCCACAACAAGATGTTGCAAGCTCTTCCCGGATTGTTTCCTGTTATATTTGTGGATACTATATTGGTCCTAAGCAAGCCAAGTACGAATTTATCGCAGGAACTAAGTTTTCCATTGCTTATAAAGCTTACATTGGAATGCCTATGAGAGATCAAGACAAGCTTTGGACACCGTATTTTTTGCTGTATTTGTTGCAGGTCAACTTTGCAAGATTGGCTTCGTGGTGCAAGGAATATAATGCCATTTGCCATTACCCAAATTCGGAGGGAACCAAAGAGTCATTGGACAACACTGTCTCCTGTAACAGTTGGCGAGGTGACTTCCTGGGAGACGCAAGTAGTGGGCCCTTTACATTCTGGGTCGTTTCCTCGGACATTTGTGGACGACCTCCTGCATGGTCGTCTAATAAAGTCTCCTTGGTTTCCAGTTTCTTCGACAATGCCCAAATGGTGGTCTTACTTGGCAAATATCTGCCTGCAATCCTCTCCAGGAATTGCTGTTGACAAGACTTTATCGATTCTTTTTTCCAATAAGTACGAACAATAAACACTCGCTCCTCCAGAGTACACCGATACATTTTCACACGTACGTGAACATCCACGAGCACTCAATAAAAACAACCGTATTGTGTAGATACGCTCAGAGAAATGGCATAACTAAGCAGCAGAGAGGCGCGTCC
This sequence comes from Macrothele yani, assembly GCA_039090855.1. Lineage (NCBI taxonomy): Eukaryota > Metazoa > Arthropoda > Arachnida > Araneae > Macrothelidae > Macrothele > Macrothele yani. Next base: position 92,267,615 of record CM077025.1, read on the forward strand.
GGATGCTTGGCGGACTGCTCCTCAGTGGCGCCACACTTAGGAATGTGTCTGCCACTGAGGAGCACTCCGGCTGGCAAGAGGACAGCGCCGGGTTCAATGCTGCCTGGATGCAAATGGTGGCCACTTCCAGCGCATGTTGTGATGTCATCCCATTTCGCACGATATGAGGTAAGACCACTTCGAATTTCATTGCAATATCTTCATTGGTATTAAAATTATTAAATAAATGCCGGGCTCGGTAGCGAGTGGAACACCCTGTACTTTGAATGAAATATATTTACGTAAGTTTTCCTGCTTTTCAGTTGTTTTTTTTTTAATTCGTTTTGTTACTTAATAACCGCACTGCGTACAACAGAGGTTCCACTGCATTACGAAACATTTCTGAAATACTGGGGGTTCGAAAATTACCTCCAGCCCCCAATGTTGAAGGTAATTTTCGAACCTCCAATATGTGGGTAGAATTTCAGTCTTAAGCGGAAATTCTACCCACATATATTTTTTTTTAATTTCAGCGATAAATTCGAATAAAAGTGAACAAGAAAACAGAATATTTCCTTCCTAATCATACCTCTAAAATATACATTTTTAATCCAGCATCATTTATAGTTTTAGTGCTAATGTGATAAGAAGACATGTACATTGAATGCTTATTTTGTCCCTTTTGCATGTTTATTCATTTTAATGTTACGCTTGTGATTACGTAGCGTCTTATATAAATATACTTGCATCGCGGTTCTTAATGTTATTTAATCTCAAGAGATTTAAGTCGTTAAGTGAAGGAGCCTTTATCTTTTACCCATGAATTCTCATATGTAATCCATTTTCTGTAAGATGAGTATACCTGAGCATCACTGGGTCTTGCTAACTTTATTTTTTGATGTTACGTGGAAATAATATTTTGTTATGATGCTTGCGATCAAATATAATCTCAAAGACTGTTTTTTCGCATAAATGAACAGTCCGCTACAAATCCGATTTGTTATTTCGCAACATAATGCCGTAAGCTGGTATTCCTGGTATTCCATGTTTTTCGAATGATTTCTCTGGAAACATAAGTCAGTGAACCGATCTTTCATTGGAGTCTCTTTCAAAATTTCAGTGTCGTTAAAGTTTTGTTCCACGACCACTTATTTTTTTACGGATAGCATTTGTTTCCAATTCTTTTACTCCAGCGATGTGAAGATAGATAAATTTCCCTGAGCAAACGAAGTACATTTCAGCCCGACACGCAAAACATGAAGCAATATAGATTTAGCAGTGGAACAAAACATTTACTTATTCACTCATGGAAACATATAATCAAAAAATGTATTCGATTCGATGCATCTCAATTAAAACTGTAATCGAAACGTATACGTGAAAGCAGTTGATCTTTCATTTTGAAAAGGTACTCAAACATTCCAATCTGTTAAAAAGTCTTTGGCTATCCAGTGAGATATTTTGAAAAACTCTAAATGAATAATGCGTTCTTCGACAATCAGTTGAAACGTTTTATGTATTTGAAATTCTCTTCCTTCGAATTAGAGGTGAGTAGGAAATCATGTGACTGACTTCGTTACAGAAAAATCACTGTCACCGTTACAACCAGTGACAAGAAGTAACAGTTCCAAAGTCACTGATAAGAATGTCACCATTGGCCATGTCCGAGCAATGCTTCGGGTTCAAGGTTACCATGTCACCGTGTCGTTTCTATTGAAACATCACAGAGGTCGCTAGTGATAACAGCTTTCACTTAATGTAAAGCATTACCGTCTTTTTTTTTTTTTGAGGTTTAACGACCACCGTGAGCAACTCAATGGGCTATAAGCAGTCGCCTGTCCCTAATTTAGAGTCACTGGTTCCAGGGAAGGGAGAGAGCCAGTGCCGTAAGACAAACACAACATCCATGCCTCACCGGGATTCGAACCCGGACCCCTTCCGACGAATGATCAGAGGCCAACGCCTTAGACCACTGCGCCACCCGGCTTACCGTCTTTGCACGATTCAAATTGTGATGCATAAAACAATTGAAATACAACTTCAGTTATCATTTTATGGTCTATTTATTCTTAAAAATCATTAGACATCATGAAGTTGCAAACATAAGATCTTTCGGGACCGATGCGATGTCCATTCTCAGAAACGTAGTGCCCTAACGCATCTAAGGATGGACACCGCAGCGGGTCCGAAATATCTGATGCTTCCAACTTCATGATGTCTAATGATTTTTGGGAATAAATAGTTTTTAAAATGTTCATTGAAGTTGTATTTAAATTGTTTCTATGCATCACAATTTGAATCGTGCAAAGACGGTAAAGCTTTACATTAAGTGACTTATGTGACACGAATATAATGAAACAACAGCTTTCTTCTAAAGAAACCTGTTTTTCGTGCTCGCCTCTTCACGTGGTCTTTAGGAATGGATGAACAGTAATAAAGCGTTCATGCTGTTCACCATTGAACATAATAGAATGTATCCGAGGTGTCCTAGCAATGCTTAGGATCCAAGGTTACCATGTCATCATGTGGTTTCTATTGAAACATCACAGAGGTCGCTAGTGATAACGTGATAACAGCTTTCTTCAGAAGAAACCTGTTTTTCGTGCTCGTCTTTTAACGAGGAGTCTTTAGGAATGGACGTGAACGGTAATACAACACTCATGCTATTCACCATTGAACCTAATAGAATGTCCGACGCCAAGCACAGAAAGACCAGTGAGATGTGGAATTATTTCACTGTCGTTGATGAAAATTTTGCTTCGTGTGATATTTGTAAGCAAAAGCTTTCTTACAAAAGTTCGACTCGCTATTCCATTACCAGCTCCGTCATCCTTATCATAAAGGGTGATTTTGTCTCTGTTTAAAGTAACCGTTACTTCCACGGAACTGTCATCGTTGTCACTGTGACAGGAGAACCACTGTTAATCCCACCTCTACTCCGAATCATGTTGATACAAGTTAACTTAGTCGTTCCTAAATGAAACATAAGCATGAAGCTATTGCGCTTTATTAAATCCATTAAAACGAAATTGAAATTTTGTTAATATGCCAACGTGATTTGAAGTGTACATTGGTTTCTGATATTTATGTATGCCAAATATTGAGGAGTTTGAAAATAATCTTTCTCCCTGGTGGTCCAATTATCTGAGGCGCGGGTTTGTATTGTAGCAGAGATGTGGTACACTTTCGAGTCATTGATTCGGTGATGTGCTTGTCTCGTGGCGCTGGTTTTGTCCCTTCTCTAGAATCAGTGGCCCTAAATTGAACCCGAATAAAAAAAAAGTCGCTGCCAATATAGATCAAGAAATATATGTTCCTTATTCATCATCATCATCATTGTCAGCCGTTATCAATCCACTGCTGGACGAAGGTCTCCCCAAGTTTCCTCTACAACGGTCTGTCTTGTGCCAGTCTCCTCCACGTCACTCCCGCATATTTTCAAATTTCATCCACCCATCTCCCATGTGGTCTTCTTCTGGGTCTTTTCCTGTCCCTTGGAATCCAATCTAAAATTTCGGCTGTCCATCGATGGTCTGTCCTTCTGGCAATATGCCCAGCCCATTGCCATTTCAGGGATTTAACTCTCATCATAATGTCTTCCACTCTTGTTATTTTTCGGATGCACGAGTTCCTCTTCTTATCTCTCCTGGTTACACCAAGCATGTACCTCTCCATGCTACTTTGAGTTGTCTGCAGCCTTTGTATGTCTCTTTTAGTTAAGGTCCACGTCTCTGCACCATACGTAGGCACTAGAAGGATACATTGATCAAACACTTTTCTTTTAAGACATAATGGCATATTGCTCTTGAAAATTATGCTGTTTCTTCCAAAAGCTCTCCAGGCAGGTTTTGTACGCCGATTAATTTCTTCATCAATGTGACCCTTACTTGATATCTGCTGCCCAAGATAAACGTACGTGTCTGTTATCTCCAGTTTTTCTCCATCAATCGATAAATCTTCATTTCTTGTAAAAGCATTGAAGATTACTTTTGTCCTCTGAAAGTTCATTTTTAATCCCACTTCTTTACTCTTGTCAGCAAGTTTCTGGATCATACTCTGCAGCTCTGGTGGGGTAGTTGCAAAAATGTTCCTTATTATACAAAGTTATATAGTTATTATTGTGTCGTAAAGAACAATTATTCACTTTCACGCATTGAAGTTTTTCGTAAAACTTAAACAATCAAGGCCGCCCAGGTGGTGCAGTGGTATAAGCGCTGGCTTATCGCCATTCGTCCGTGAAGGGCTCCGGGTTCGAATCCCGGTGAGACGTGGATGTTGTGTTTGTCTTACGGCACTGGCTCCCTCCGTTCCCTGAAACAACTGACCCTAACAACCTTCAATCAAAAAAAAATCCAGTGGATTGGTGGTTTCAACTGGATCCACAACCAGTGACGTTCAACTGGATCCACAAATAAATCAGCTGGGAAAGTGATGATGGTAATTTTCTTTGATCATAAAGGTGTAGTCTACCAGCATGCCGTTCTTAAACAAATTACTATCAATGCTGAGTATTACATTTCCGTCTTGAAGCGTCTGCGACGATACATATCGATTAAGCGATCGGAACTGGCTGGCAAGTGGACCCTACACCACGATAACGCTCCCCCACATGTAGCTGCTTGTGTTCAACAGTTTCTTACGAAATGCAGTATTGAAATCATGCCACAGCTCCCCTCTACAGTCCTGACCTCGCCCCGTGCGATATCTGGTTGTTTCGAACAATGAATAAGAAGTTCTGTGGCGCGACATTCAACACAGATGCTGACGTTATTCAAGGTATAGGGGTCGTTAAAGCAGTTTGCACAAAATGCCTTCGCCACATGCTTTGAAAAGTGGACTGAACGACTGGACCGTTGTATATCATCCAAGGGAAGATACTATGAGAAAGAATAACATATATTTTGCAGTACCTATATTTTTTCAATTTGTGTGATTTTACTCTCAGTTTTTATAGAACGGCCGTGGTACATTGTTTCAAATTTGAATTCTTACTCAGAATCTTTTGCTTTTACACTGCTGGCCACCCAAAGCCAGATTTACTGGACACATAACAACAGATACAAAGATGAAACGATTGAGCTTACAGGCCCGTGCGTGTTGCGAAAAACGCAGACATCAATAGTTCGTGTGACCCCCAGCGATAAACCATTATTCGTCCTCTGTCGAACTCCGAAACGTGCTGGAATGACTGCCGTATTCTGCGACGAGGCATCAGGAAGCTTACCACGCACAGGTCTGGCAGCACAACACACTTCCACTACTTGCACCCCGCCTTCTGTGCACCCTTCTTATAGTGCTTCTCGGTGGCGTGCCGGGCGCACATGATTTCCATATGCCCTGCAATGCTAATCGTTTGCATGTCATCTCGCGGGCGAAGCGTGCTGCGAATTTCAGGCCAATTGGATGCTTCCTTCTTGGTGCAGCATTTTTGGGGGGCCAGCAGTGTAGTTCTGGGTCTACGACTGCCTGATGAAGCCGCTAATTTGTTGTGCTAAAGTTAGCATTTAGTTATTCTTTGTTTACTGTAACTAACGGATATTTTCTATATGTTACAACTCTAACGGCAGTATAAAGTTTTTCATCAAGTGCTTACATTTTACGACCAGCATTCTGCTGGTGTTAGTTGCTATAGATCGTGATCCTGCTTAATTATACTTGTTTTGAAGGAAAGACTATATATTTTATGTAAGTGTTGCTAAGAGACAACTATTTCGTTAAAATGTCAATTAATTGAAAAGAAAGCGATGTACGTATAGCATTAAATCTTTATTAAAGTAATTTCAATCACGTGTTACACTCAGCAGCAGTACGACAACGGAAAATCGGAGAAATAAGCGACATAAAATAAAAAACAAACAATGTATGTAAAGTGCTGGGCGCTGACTTAATTGAATCAGACGCCCTCATTTCAATCTCTTACCAATGGCAACATCTTCATCTTATATGCAGTAAATTTATTACAAAGCTTCGATGATACCTTCAAATATCAAGGGTTCAAAACAGATGTCAAGAAGAACATGACTTCAAGTAATCTTTCAAAATATGTGCTAAACTTCTGTAATAATTCCACAATTATTCGGAAGAATCCATACTTAACATAGATTAATTTAATTGATGTCAAGTAGGATACATTGTGTTCATTGCCCCGATTTTAACGTGTCATAACTTTTAAATTCATTAGTAATTAAACGCAATTTTAAACAGAATTAGAGAAACATACAAAGTTTTGAAACATAGTCAATACACTTACTAAACTTCTACATGTGCAACCCTAGTGGTCCCTAAAGTTTCTAAATGGTATTCACGCCGGTACTAAATGTTATCTAACATTTACTGGCTATTGGGCATTTGTTATTTCACTTGTAAACGCAAAGTTCTGGTATTTGGGTTACCTTTTGCATACGATATAGCTTTAACATAAAGCCAGAAGAAAAAAATCAATCGGGAAAGCTCTGGTGATCTTTAGGGCCATGGGATTGGTCAGTTCAGTCTGCATTGCCATATCTTGATTAGTGAGTCTTATAGTTTGAACCAGATTGTTAAAACTTGTCAAGTAATTTCTTTTGTATTTTTATATTAGCCCAGTTTCTATGCCTGGGGAAGGAGAAGATTTAACCCAGGGCTCTCATACATTTGAGTAAACTGCATATAAAAACCCGCAATTATACAACATACAACTGTTAACGGAAAGTTTGGCACAATACTGTAAGAAAAGAATTTTCCTAATTGTTAGACCGATGATTTGATTTTTTAAGCTTTCCAACCGTAGGTTGAAGAAGCGTATATACCCAAGCTTTGTCTGCCTGTCCGTCCGCTCGATAATTCGTGTAATAATGGTTCCATTTCGATGAAATTTTACTATGTGGTAGCGGACAAACTGTGGAGGAACTCCATTGAAAATGGGCGAAATATGGTCAAAGGTCAGGACATAGGAGCGGGATCCATTCCATCGCCTTTATGAGACATAACTTCCGTAAAAATGCTTTGATTGCGACAAAACTTTACCATATTATTCTGGAGGTATAGTGAACTAGTTCTGTTTATTTTCTTCGAAATGGGGGTCAAAGGTCAGGGCCCAGGAGCGAGATTCATTCCACAGCCATTATTCTCATAACTTGAATATAGGTTAAGTAATGATTCCTCGTATGTTGGAAAACGTATCATAATCAATGCATTGCATGATTTTACTAACTTGTTATTTTTAGTTCTTATAATTTTTCTTTTCTTTCATTGTCAAGTTCCCATCCAATAATTTGGAAATTCTCCGTCGAAGATTTCAGGAAGAGAATGCGCCCAATGAGATGGTGAGCCATCTTGTTGGAAGATGATGATTGAGTGTCTATCCTGCAGCTGGAGAGTGGCGTAATTAATCAGCATATTCAGGTAGGCATTTGCAGAAACCTTTCCCGGGTGACCGAGAAAGGAGAGGTTGTCCGATCATGCATATTATCCCACACTTGACATTGATATTCTGACTGTTCCGAACATGCGTGTTCAGGACATGTAGCAATAGGTCATTTTCCTGGTCAAAGCGATTCAAAACGTCTTTAGCAAGAGCTTCACTTTTCGAAAAATCGCCAGGCTACAGTTCTTGACGGATTTGTAACTTGCAGACATGAGTCTTCAAAAGAATGTGCAATACTTTGTGCATGATGGACTTCGGCATTTACAGTTGGCATAAAGCTTGTCTTAACGATTTCCATGGTGACCTTGTGAAGCAGTTGGAATGTTTCATACCTTCCCATTGCAACCTGATTGTCTACTGACGCTTCTTCTATTTTTCATGCTTCCTGTTTCCAAGAATTTTGTCCTGCACGACTTAATCAGCTTCACATTAGGTAACTTTTTTCATGTTTTGTCCGGAACATTCGCTGAATGCTGGCAGATCTTGTTTCTGCAGCCACACAGTACGTTGTGCGTTCTCTGTCATAGACGCCATTTTAACCGCACAGCTGGTGACGTCATAGTGGCCGATGCAGTGAACGAAACATATCAGCACAGAAATGTTAGAAATGTACGAGATCACGAGTAAAACAGAAACTGATGTAAAATTCGTCATTGAAAAATTGTAGTGTACCGTAGATACCGGTTGATTGTGACACATCCGGGTTAAAATACTCTGACCCATTAAAGCGGCTTCCCCAATTATGCAAAGCTTTCTCCCATAGAGCTAAGTCTGGATGTTCCTCAAAATTTGTCCCAAATAAACGGCTCCCCCTGTTAATTGATGGACGAGTTAACTGGAATCTACTGCACTGTAATCAGGGGATAAGAATATACACCTTATTGACAAACGTCACCGGATATCTGGAAAAGAAACACAACATAGCATTTATTGGCATACATTAGTATGGTGATGGTCCACCTTTGGCCTTAATGCATGCGCTGACCCTTCGAGACATGCTTTCGACAAGGTTTTCGAACACAGCGATAGGTATGCGCTTCCATTCTGTATATAATGCTGCCGCTAACTGTTGCTTAGTAATAGGTCTTGGTTCCAAACTTCTTATACAGCGCTCTAATTTATCCCATAAGTGGTCTAAGGGATTAAGATCAGGGCTCTGCGCTAGCTAGTCCACACACGATACGGAATTATTGTCAAATCATGCCGTAACAGTCCTTGCTTTATGGAACGCAAGTAGTGTCTGTTTTGAGCTCCGTGTTTTGCCGTCTACTGAGTGTGTTTTGTGTGCTCTGTCGTTTAACTTTTGTGAGTACCTTCAAGACGAAGGTTGTATCTTTCATTTAAGACATCTCTCGAGTCGGTGAGTACTATTTTCAGTTAGCTATCAGCACTTTATTTTCTCGACCAGTTGGTCGTTATTACTAAATTAGGCCTCGCCATTGGCGATGGCGACTTCTGACAAGAGCAGCGTTCCCGCTCTCGTCACAGCTTCTCCTACTACGTCGATCCTTATCTCTGACGGAGCAAACCAATCAGCGTCCGTCTTTGATGATAAGGAATATCGTCCTCCTCCTGATGCCTATTGCTCTTCTTCTTCTATGCTTCGACTCTCTGACTCCACCACCAATCTGGTGGTGAGGCTACGTCGTTCGTTTCTGATGCTGCTGATGACGTAATGAATATCTCTGAGGGCGTTGCTTCTCTGCCCTCGGTAGCCTTGATCAGCGTTGTGTCAGCTACTTCATCCAGCGCTGCACCTCTGCCTTCCAGTGGAGGTTTGCCCTCCCGCTCTTATTCTAGCGTTACCTCAGGTGCGTGCCTACCAACGCAAGCGACTCGCCTTCCTCTTGCGGATGCCCATGTCCAGATACATGGTGACTCACTTCAATTGGACGTTCCGCACTTCTCACCCGCTGCGCAGGAACTTCATTCCACCCGTGAGTTGGGAGTGTGCCTAGATCCTCTTCCGAATACACTGTTGAAGGTCTATTGTGATACGCTCTTTGCTTTTCTTCCATCCGGAGCCATTACTCACCTCACCCGCCGGCCGCGGACGGTGATTGTTTATTTCACATCCAAAGAGCATGCAGACACGCTTCTAAATTTTGGTCTTGACCTGGGAGAACACCACCTTGAAGCTGAACCGATCGCCAGGCGCCCTGTTCAGGTCTCCTTGCACCCAGTGCCCCCCGAAATCTCGGATGCAATGATATGTACTGCACTTAGTAAGTGTGGTAAGATTGTTGGTCCTGTTATCACACATTCAGCTGCGCCCAAGGATCCTGCAAATAAGAATGTTCGTAGTTTTCGTCGGAGTGTTCAACTCATCTTTCCATCAGAGGAGCATCTCCGTAAGTTCCCACGGATCCTAAACGTCCGATGTGGGCAGCTCTCCTACAGAATTGACATGCTGACATCAGAACACTGTGCTAATTGCAAAGAACTTGGGCATCAGCGTGCTCGATGCCCCAACAACGAGTATCCAGCTCCCACGGCTTCTACAGTGCCTACCGCCTCTAAGCAGCCTCCTGCTACATCTCGCTCTCGACCTGCACCGTCTTCTAGTGTGCCAACTGCTCCTGGGCTGAGTTACACAAAAAGTATATCTAAAGCCTCTTGTGAACGAGCGTCTTTTGATGCTGACCTCACCTCCCACCTTCAATTTTCAGTGCTCGCCTAACCTATTACTCCTGATCACGTGGCAACATCGGGAGACCTCGTTGCTTGTTTCCCACCAGTTTTCACTGTTGGTGTCTCCGAGTGTGACGGCGGCGCCGATCACTCCTCTGACTCTGCGTCTGCTTCCCGAGCATCGTCGCTCCCTGGAAAACGAATTTCTGGCACTCGTACAGGTACCCGACATAAGAAGAAGAAGAAGAAATCTTCCTCTGCGGGTGGGCAACCGTTCCGTGCTACCAAATCTTCAGGAGATTTTTCTCCCTCTCCTGCGCCAACAGAAATTGAAAGGGACACTGATGATGATGGGACTCCGCCTTCGTTTGATGTCTTTTCAATGTCTTTTCAAGTGTACTCTCCAAATGTGGTGCTCCTTCAGAACCTCTCAATCTTGGAGATTACTATCAGTTTTGCACCCACACCACGAACCTGGAGTCGACGTATGACTACCTCCGAGAGCGCGAAGACATTCTTCCCGCGCTCCTCCTGCAAGCTGGATGCATTGCTAAGTACCTTCGTGGGTTTGTACATGACCCCCTGCACCACTCATGTACCCTTGGCTGCGTAAACCGATTACAACAACTCCTGAAAGTTGCTCCACGACTCCTCCAATCGACGACTGACCAGTTCATTCAAGGTCACAACCCTTAATTGCAGAGGGTTCGCTAGCCCCCTAGCGAATGCTCTTGTAATGGAAGACCTCTCGCCCCTCGGGGAAGATCTGTTACTTCTGCAAGAAACAAACAGCCATTCCTCCACTCTGTTTGCTTGCTGGCGTGCTAGCGATTATGTATTCCATCATGCATTTCGCTATTCATCTCATGGTGGGCTTGCTATCGGAATACATCAGCAGTTCCGATCCACCCTCACTGCACTCTTAGTGCAGAACTTATGCCGGGATTTACTCCAGCAAGTCTCCTTCACAATTGGCGGAGCTCGATTTCACATCTTTAATGTTTATATTCCGTGCACCTCTATTCATTTATCCATCTTGTTCACCAAACTCCGTCAAGCTCTCTCGAAAGTGTCGCCTTCGGATCGTGTGCTCTTGGGTGGAGACTTCAATTGCACCCTTGACCCGGCACTGGATCGCTCTCCTTCGTCTCGAGAGCGTCGGATGGATCTCGTCGCACTACTCCGTGAACTTGTTGCTGATTTCTCCTTCACCGATGCTTATAGGCGCCTACATCCACAAGAGACCTCACACACGTGGCGCTCGTCTGGGAGTCAGCTTCCATCGATTGCACGCTTGGATCGGGTTTACGTTTCCACACGGCTTCTTGCGTCTATTACCGAGTTGCGACATCAACCTACTGCTTCCTCAGACCACTGCACAGTCACCCTCACAGTGTTAGTTGCGGCGTCACTCCCTCGGACTGTACGTCCGTGGACGTTTGACTCAAATCTCCTCACTGATCCTGACTTTTGTGTCTCTGTCCGTTCTTTCCTCGCTGCTCGTCGCGCAGGGTTGCATTCCGCACCCTGTACCTTGACGTATTGGCTTCATGTCAAGCATCAGCTCCTCTTACATATCAAGCAACTTTCTTTCACCATGACGACTCTAGTCAGATGCGCCTCGATCACGCCAGGCAGATGCTCGCACTGATTGGGTTGTCAGATCCGCTGTTTCCAGCATATCAGGCGGAGCTCCAGGCTTTGCTGAAACCTCTTGCGTAGCAAGCACTTTTACGTCTGCGTATTAAACATCTCAATCCGGAGGAATGCACCTATGATTTTCTAACATCAATGGAATCTGCACGTAAGTTTTCCAACTCGCTTCGTCATCGTCGCCTCCCCTCTGGCGAAATCACACCCGATTTGGCAGCGATTTGCTCTCACGTTCGTCAGTTCTATACCACCAAGTTCAGTGAAACACCTCCCCCTTCTCTCTCTGCTCTCCCTCATTTCTCAATAACCTGCCTCAAGTTCCGTCTCATCTTTCTCACACCCTGTCTCTCTCACCCTCATCCACGGAGGTGTCCGACACCTTCTCTTCCCTTAACCCCCATGCCGCTCCGGGTCCGGACGGCCTCTCTTTTCCTTTTTATTGTGCGTTCTTGCCTCTTTTGTTGCCTTTTCTGCTCTCCGCTTTTTCTGCTGCATTTAACTGCTCCCCCTCCCGAGGAGTTTCACGGACGCACATGTGGTCCTATTTCCCAAGAAGGGTGGCTCTCTTGACTTGGGAAATTGGCGCCCCATTTCTCTTCTCAATCAAGATTATAAACTCTATACTAAGCTTCCTTCCCGTCGACTAAACTCTTTCCTTCCTCACATCCTTGCTGACTCTCAAACCTATACTGTTCCTGGCAGTTCTCTTTCCCTCCAATGTTCAACTTCTTCGCGATCTCATTCATCTTGCCAAGACTCATTCAGAACCTCTTGTTCTCCTTTCCTTAGACCTCCGTTCCGCTTTCGATAATATCTCACACGTCTATTTAACACAAACCCTGCTACACTTTGGATTTCCTCCACGATTTGTCTCTGTTCTTCTCTCCCTCTACCGGGACGCCGTTTTCCATGTCAAGACGGTATCTTTTCTCACAGCACATGTTCCCTTCAAGCGGGGAGTTCGTCAGGTCTGCCCGCTTTCTGGTCAACTGTTTGCGATTGCCGTCCAGCCCTTTCTACGCTCTTGGCAAACATCTCTCCTAGCACAACTTCCACCACCAGTTGCCAGCTCACGGCATCACTCAGTCATTTACTCTGCCTATGCAGATGACATTACCGTCTGCATTCGTAGCGACTCACAGTTCCAACTGCTTCGTCGTTTGTTCTCCGCATATGCTTAATGTTCTGCAGCTGAACTGAATACGTCTAAGAGCAGTGGATTGTGGTGCGGGTCGTGGTCAAATCGCATGGATGTTCCATGGGGGCCACATAGTCATCCACTACCCAACGCTTCCTGGGTGTGCACTTAGGCGCACCACAAGCTACATCCAGTGCAACTCGCACGGAACTCCATCCTCGCCTCCTCCGCACAGCTGCGTTCTGGTGTCGTGCGCAGTTCTGTACGTCCTACTACTAGCGTGCAAATATCACCAGGACATACCTTCTGTCCATCTGCAAGCATTCTTGGATTGCATCTACGAACCCGCTTTTCTGTCTCCAAGAGGTTACACGCTGCTTTACTTGAGTAATGTGGGCGGGTCATCACTGGATTAACGTCCACAAGCTCTGTGCTCCTCCTTCCTATGGTGGTGCTGGTCTACCTGATGTCCCGCTGTGCTACAAAGCAAGCCGAGTGATCAACTTCATTCACCTTTTCACGGCTCCAGTGGCTTCCGCAGTTCAGGTACGTGACGTTCTTGCCTCCTTGCGCAACCCACATTTTTCCTTTCTTTTTTTAGTTCTCATAGATTGCTGTCCTTTCCCCCCAGCCCCTCCAAACTCCCACCTGCATATTCTAAAGCCCTCACTCACCTTTGCTCTCTCCCCCTCATTCGCTCCCCTCCCTCTTCAACTCTAGAGCTTCTTTCTGAACCCCTCTTCTTCAACTCCTTTGTGCATCCCACCATCTACCCTCTTTTAATTCCCCTCTTGGCTCCGAGCACGTGTAGTAACCGTACAAGACCTCACTAACTCGGATCTATCCTGGCGCCCTTTCTCTGGCCTCCCCCTGCTATTTTCTCGTCCCCATCCGCCCATTTGTTCTATGACTCTCTGTTAACTGCACTTCTTTCGCTTTTCCTTGATCTTGTCTCCCCCACCGGTCTCGTCTCTGTCTTTTCTGCCCCTCTTCCGCTGCCGTTTTTCCTCCGACTCTCAGACTCGGTTCTTCCTCTCTCCTCTAAATCTGTTTATCGTTTTCTAGTGCACCTTGCCACCCCTTCACCGCTTTCTATTCTCGAGGTTCCCCCTGCTTCTCTTCCTCTTGTCTGGGCCGCTGCCCGCTCACCCTTATCCACCCCTCTTGAAATTAATACCCACTGGCTCTTTTTGCATAATCGCCTCCCTGTTCCGTATTTTCTCTTTCGCATGTCCCTTCTCTCCTCCCCTCTCTGCTCCTTTTGCGCACAGGAGGCAGACGTTTCTCACATCTACCTTTACTGTCCCATCCTGATGCCTCTCCTCCACCTGGCTTTCCGGATTGCCAGTCGCTCTTGTTCTCAAGATCTTCCGTTCACTGCCTACAGACATCTTCATCTGCGGGCTCATCCACCTACGCATCTTCCGTCAGCATGTGCCTATATTTTCGTGCTGGTTAAACACGTTATTTACGTATACCTTCAACAACTCCGCAGCGTTTCCTCGCCGGTCTCTTTACACCAGGCCAGCGCAGCACTTTTGTGCCATTTCCAAGTTCGATTGCTTTCTCGACCCCGCATGGAGTACCAGTCGGTTTCTTCCAGTCGTCGAGAAGCTGCCTTCTATGTTACCTGGGCGCCGGTCGCTCCATGGTTTGCGGTTGATTCTGGACTGCTACACCTATCAGTACCCTAGGACATTCTACACCTCCTTTGCTGAGTTCCGTGGCACCCTGGTGCCCTCCTCCACTCTACGACTCGTCTCCATGTATATCATGCGATCGAGCTACAGCCTGTGCTGTAATACCCAAGTTTATGTTTTCTCGTTTTCATTGTGCATATCATTGTGATCTTGTCATTTGAATTGTTGTTCTTCGTGTCATACTATGCTTTACCATATTTACATTGTTATCAGTGTGCCCTCTGATTCCGTGTCCTCCCGTCACTTTTATGTACTTGGGGCTGTACCCTGGTCACCTTAAGTGCTTTCTGTCTATGCACCTAGTGTATTACACCGTGTTCCTGTAGTGTGTTTTACTTTGAGATGTCATGTGGTGTACGTCTCTACCTCTTATTTGTTATATTTGCCGCACTCACAGACCTTCTTAGTGTTTAGCCATTTTCATTGCACCTGTTTGATTTTTGTACAGTTCTGTACTTCCACATTGTGTACATACTATTTTCGTGCTTTCACATTGTGTTAATGCTTTGATCGTGCACGTACAAATTTATGATAAATTCTGTCATCTGTCAGAACCCATGGCTTGTCCTGTGCTTTCACTTTATGCATATACTCATAACATCCCTGAGTGCACTCATGGTTTATCGTGTGCTTTTTACTGTACTTGTAACATTTCTTGCGCTGTATCGTGTCTTCACATTGTGTTCTTAATTTGGTCATCCCTGTGTATAATATGGTTAATCATGTCTTGTTAATGTACTAGTTACATCTATTGCGTCGTACAGTGCTTTCATTTTGCGTTAATTCCTCTTGTCATCCCAGTGTGCATTCCTAGTTTTGCTCTGTGATCTTTCTGTTCTTGCTGCATTTTTTTTCGTGCAATCCACGCTACCGTTGAATTGTGAATGCTAATGTCATCTCAGTATATTTTCAAGCTTACTCGTGCACATTAATTACCTTCACCCCGCCTGTAATATGTTGCTTTGGTGCCCTCGTTAAATAACTTGCACAATTGTGCACGTTTTACCTTCACGGCGGTGTTTGTGATGTTATTTTTCTAATTGTGTACTATTGTTTCGCCTGTGTTATCCTGTAAATCATGCCCAGCCAATGTCATGAGACACGATGTGTTTCTCTCTGCCACTTCTCCTGCAATGTTTATGCAATAAGCTTTGCTTGCAGCATTTGTTATTCATCCCCATTGTCATTGCAGTGTATATACCATGATGTTTTAACAGTTTGTATTATTTTCTAATGAGACGCCCAACACTGTACGTCTCCCTCTTATGATTTCTTATGATGAATAATAGTAAAGCGATTTTGAAACCTTGCTTTATGGCTCGGTGCATTTTCCTGATGGTACAGTAAAACTCGGTTCCATATTATTGCCACAGAGTTGGTAGGGCATTATTGTCCAGAATATCATGGTAGACGCGTTAGTTAACAGGTTTGTCCCTGAAAATCGATGGGTGGGACAATACCATGAAAAACACCCCCACACGAGTGCACTTGCTAGCTCCAAACTTGACCGTAGGAACAGTACACTGCGGTAAATAGCGTTACCTCGGCTCCCGCCATAACCACACATGGCCATCAGACTAATGGATCATGTATCTGGATTCATCAGTCCACAGGACCAATTTCCATTAATCTACCGTCCGCGATAAATGTTCTTTATAGTATGCTAAACGGCGAGTAGTATTCCAAGTGGAGATGAAAGGCCTATGAGCAGCCGCACGACCACGGTAATCCATGGAATGAAGTTCTCTACGAATGGTACGTGTACATACCGAGGTTCCAGCATTTTTACTCACCTGTACACTTCTATCACTGATTTTTTCGGTCTGCCAGTAGGTTTTGCTACTTCAGGCACGCCATGTGTCTTCCACTTATTCAGTACATCCAAAACAGTTGACTTGGTATGTTTAAACGCCTGTCGGTTTCTCTTATGGACAACCCACTAATATAACACCCAATAGTCTTTCCTTTCTCAAAGTCAGTTCTCTACCGCTGGGACAATTTCACTCGACCTCACAGTGCGATTTGATCGCGGTCAGCTGCAGGCTGGTTTTATACCGCACCTTAACAACGCAGCGGATCCATTAATTTGCTTTTGACGGGGGGTCTGGTGACCTTTGTCGATATAGTGTAGATACAACCTGCGTAACAACCGCAAAAGAATCGAACAGCGTTACATGTATTCACAGTCCCTTAACCCTTTAAAGAATGCAATCGTAAGATGTTTTGTCGCTCAGAATACAATAAATCCCGAAAATGTCTGCAGCTCGTTAACGAATTTCATTCCGTTCTCTTCCGCAATAACAAAAGAAGAATTAGTGCTGGGTCACTGCTCCAAACTTCATTTCTCTAGGCTTGACATACACTGACTTTCGGACGTTTCCCTGGGGCAATCAGTGAGTTCGTTTACTGATATCCTTAGGCAGATAGTAGGGAGTGGTAACACTGGGAAAACATTGTTTACTTTTCCCTATTCTTGTTGTTCTAAAAAAATATGCTCTCAATCTGTTTATTGGATTGAGCAAAATAAAATAATTTTTGCTCACCATAAACTCTGCTTTTTGGAAAATACAAAATATCATAGACAAACAAAGCACGTGTCAACAAAGTTCAGCTGAGCGATGTCAGAAGGCTGTGTGATATATAATAGCCCCATGACAAGTCAATTCTTTGTTGACTTCCTTGTTTAGCGACAACAATAACGATTGAGTATAACTTCTGCTATGGCGACTAATGGTGACTTCTTCTAATCCCTAGGACGTCGTGCAAATTCAAAGAACATTGGGGGTTGGGGGGGGGGGGGGTAGAAAATGAATCTTACTCATGCTATCCGGGCGACTCGGGCTATTGTGGATGTCTGAATGTAAGTCGCGTTGGGTGCTGTGATAGCGAAAGGGGTTTATTCGGGCACATCCGGACTAGAATACTTTGAACCAATGAAGCTGCTTCCCCAATTAGGCGATCCCATAGAGCTAATTCGACATGTTCCTCAAGATTTAAATAAACAGCTTCCCTTATTAACCGATGGACCAATTAACCGGAATCTACGGTACTGTAATCAGGGGCTAAGGATATTTATACACCCTGTGTAACAAGCACTACAGAATCGAACAGCGTTACATGCATTAATAGCCGCTTAACAAAAGCTTCGAAATCAAACAGCAAGCATTCATAGCCCTTAGTCGTTGTGTCAACGGACGGAAAACCATGCACTTATAAACGTATTGGTTGTTAAGATCAGATCACTCTACTCAGGCAAAATATTCATAAAGATTACATTTGTATAGCTACATATTAATGAACTTGCGGAAACCAACACTATGCAAACAGTGAAATACTGAAATTCAAAGGAAATAATTCAATTAGCACTCATGAATGTATATTTGATCATGTCTTTTCTTACATAATTACTAAAAATTGTCCAGTTTTATAGATTTCAATTTGACATCTACCAGGCCTTTTATTTTATTCAGAACACTAAAAGTGATATGAAAAATGTCACACTCTTCGAAAATTTCAATTAAGTATGTGTCTGTTGACTTAAAAGGAGAAGTAAAAGATTTTAAAAGTTCAATGGCAAATGGTAACAAATATTGCAATGAATGTACTTAATTAAAACGGAAGAGTGTCCCCACAGCAAAGTCCTTACAGCAAACTTACAAACCCTTCCTGAAATTCTGAATAGATCTTCTATGATTTCATTTGAAATTTAAATTTTTGCTGTTACTTTAGTTATGGGAGCAAACATCCACACTTTGCCATCTTCTTGGAGGGTATCGAAACTAAGAAATCGAGAAGAAGAGGCTTGAAAACTTCAGCGGCGCTATGGTTCTGTCAGGTTGTAACGTACCAGGAGATGTGACGTACCTGCCAGAAGGACGCACACGACATAAAGGCAGATATGAATCAGAATAAAATGTCCGCGTAGCTCAATTGGTAGAGTGACTTATTCCGAAATGAGAGGATCCAGGTTCGAATCCTGGCGTGGACAGAAATGACGGAGAAATTTACTTCGTTATAATGGCGCCCGAACTATCCGGATGACCCGACCGTTCAAAATCTCGCAATGGTGTGATGTTATTTCCACACCGTGAGATAGGAAAAATATGAGCAGCACTTCGAAAAAAAAATAAAAAAGAAAAAGAAAAATAAGGGGAGATGATGTAACGTACCAGGAGATGTGACGTACCTGCCAGCAGGACGCACACGACATAAAGGCAGATAGGAATCAGAACAAATGTCCGCGTAGCTTAATTGGTAGAGCAACTTATTCCGGAATGAGTGGACCCGGGTTCGAACCCCGGCGCGGATAAAAATGAAGGAGAAATTTACTTCGTTATAATGGCGCCCGAACTATCCGGATGACTCGACCGTTCAAAATCTCGCATTGGTGGGATGTTATTTCCACACCGCGAGATAGGAAAAATAAGAGAATCCTTTCTCCAGCATTTCGACAAAAAAAAAAAAAAAATAATAAGGGGAAGATGATGTAACGTACCAGGAGATGTGACGTACCTGCCAGAAGGACGCACACGACATAAAGGCAGATAGGAATCAGAATAAAATGTCTGCGTAGCTCAATTGGTAGAGTGACTTATTCCGAAATGAGAGGATCCAGGTTCGAATCCTGGCGTGGACAGAAATGACGGAGAAATTTACTTCGTTATAAGGTATATTTAATCTGCATTTTTAGAATAAAATGAAGCCTGTCAGCTGAATAACTTGTGCCGGCAAAATTTTAAGGAACACGTTATTAAAATAATTGTTTTCAGCAAACACGTTGAAGGAGCTAATTACAAAATGAGATGGTACTTAGCTTAGTGATGAAACTAGAAACCCCTTCAGGGGTAGAAGTAAATTAAATTAGAACAGCGTCGTTAATTTTATGAAGAAACTTGAGAGAAGGAAAACATTTGCGAAATTATCATCATTAAAATGAAACAAGAAAAGGAAAAAATTAAATCAGTCATTATATTGAACATTTGATGGATCGACAAAGCTGAAAGAAGTTAACTTTGCATGCAGTTTTGTAGACACCCAAAGGCAAGTGGTAAAAGCCAGAGAAGGAAACGGGTCACTGGTCAACAATTTCTAACGGCTCAAACGGGTCAGACCAAGGTGTTCGTCACGCGATTTCGACCCAGTTTTATTTCCGTTTTATATTTGAAAAACAAAAAAAAAAGAAAAAAAATTCAAAGAAAACGCACACTCTGGAATTTTGTGCTCGATGCTGGTGCCCGCGGACTGAAGATTTGTCATGCAATGTGAAGAAAGTGTGTCCTCATAAGGAAAAGTGTGCCTTCCTTCTGAGGGGAAATGAAAACAACATCAACATTTAATCTTTTAAACCCATCATAAGCTTTTAAACTCATCATAAGCTGTGAAACATATTCTGAAGTTTGATATGTTATCAAGAAAACAGCAAAATCTAAAATTAAAAATACAACAATACCGAAGTTGTTGAAGAAATTTGTGCCAATAACACTAATTGTTAAAATGCCGTCGTTGCATGCACGATATAACGTGAAATTTAAATTTAACGACGAAATGACTTTTATTTACACCAAAGGATTGCCATAGCAGACGGATATAGGTATCCTAGAGATATAGTAAACCGGATCCATAAAAAAAAGAACACACTTTTCTACATTAACTAAAGAACCCAAACAACGCAAATATGTTGGGTCAGTGTATTATATTCCAAAAGTTACAAATATACTTAAAACACCATGTAAAAAATGCAACTTCGATTTTGAAATTAAAACCTACAACTTAATGTCAACTATTAAAAGAGATCAGGACCCAATCCCGTGTAATAGCAGATTCGGAGTTTATAAAATACCTTTAAAAGCCCTAGATACCGTGGACATAGATAGGATTTACATTAGATCCACCATGAGGAATTTGAACTTTCGTATTGCGGAACACAAGTACAGTGTCAAAACACATTCAAACTCTACAGCACTTGCAAGATTAGTTACCTAAGGAGCCCACATCCCTCTATGGAATGAGGAAAGTGTTATTTCCAGTCACAACAACAGAAATGCGAGCGGAGAGTTTACACATCGTCAATAACGGTGATAAATGTTGTAATGATGATGTACCCAGATTTTTACCTCCACCTTCGATACAGTTAATTTCAAACAACAAGGACCAAATAAACCACTAACTCGAACATCAAACAGAGGTCATCGCTCTTTCCTCGTTTATAAGTAAGTCACGGAAAAATTCTCATTGGCCGCTACCGGGAATTGAACCCAGGGTCCTAGTGTGTGTGAGTATGGAGGAATTCGAGGCTGCAGTGGGGCAGTGGAAGAATATCCGGCGCGTAACTGGAAGACCCTGGATTCGATTCCCGTTAGCGGCCAATGATAATTTTTCCGTGACTCACTTATAAACGTAAAAAGAGCGATGACCTCTGTTTGATGTTCCTGATCCACGTCAAATGTCTGTATTGATCACTAACTCGAACTTTGTTTCAGAACTCACCCAATAACAATTAGCCGCCCTGGTGGCGCAGTGGTCTAAGCGATAGCCTCTGATCATTCGTCCGAAAGTGGTCAGGGTTCGAATCCCGGTAAGGCATGAATGTTCTGTTTGTCTTACGGCACTGGCTCTTTCTCGTCCCTGGAACCAGTGACCCTAAATTAGGCACGGGCGACAGCTTGTAGCCCATTGATTTGCTCACGGTGGTCGTCAAACCTCCAATAAAAAAAAATAACAATTAAGACACAACAATCATTAGTCAGAGTGTGTGACGTTTTTTGAAGCCATTCGAGAATTGAATGCGGTGTATGTAAACAAGAGTGACGTTACATGGTGGATTCGTTTTCAAATTTATTTTTTAACATTCACTTGAGGATGTTCTGGGAGCCAGTGCGAAAGATCTAGTGATGTGATGTTGACTTTCAACTTTTTCTTCGGTGTAAATAAAAGTCATTTCATCGTTAAATTTAAATTTCATATTATATTGTGCAAGGACGGCATTTTAAGAGTTAGTAACATAAAACAAGTTGCTTAATTCCAAACTTCTGAATGTAGCGCCATCAAATTTAGGTGCAACATCCTTAAAAATACTGCGGACGGACTTTTGACTCTAGCAGATGTGTTTGAAAACATTTGTAAAATAGCCAGTTCGGTTATGTCATGCAAATGAAGAACGATAGTTTCAATACTACCAAAAAGTGAGTAAATTATATGTTCCTAGAATACATTCGTTTGATTTTCGTATAACCTAACGCTTTTTCCATGTAACCTAAGACTTTATGTACTCCTCGTATATACACTGGCGGAAAGTGAAAAAAGAACGCCAAGAAGGTGACGTCTGATACCAACGAAATTTATACAGCGTAATAACGGAATACTGAGGACAACGTGATCAAAACATTATGGCAAAATACAACTGTATTTGCTGGTAAACTGAAAAATAACATTTCCATGTAACATGGTTAGTACGAGGTTGAACCGCCATGAACTGCGTCACACTGTACAATTCTGGCATGGAGTCTGTCGTACAGATGTTGGATGTAAGTTTGGGCTATTGAGTTCCAAGCATCCTCAACCTAGACGCGTAAATCGGGGATGGTCGTGGCTGGCCGTGGAGACCGGATAAGTCGTTGTCCCATAAAATCGCACACGTGCTCAATAGTGGACAAATCCGGTGAACGTGCAGGCCATGGAAGTTGTCTCACACCCTGAAGTGCATGTTGCGTTGCACGTGCCGTGTCTGGTCGTGCATTATCTTGCTGGAAAACACTACGTTGGACCGACCTTACAAATGGCACAACAACGGGCTAAATGATGTTGTTGATGTAGGACGTGCTGTTTAACGTACCCGGTACATACACTAGTTGTGTACGGGAGTGATAGCTGATCGTTCCCCGCACCAGGAGACCAAGTGTAGGCCCTGTGTGTCGCTGGCGGATGCAAAAAGGGTGGAGACGCTCCCCTGTGAGTATGCGAACACGCATACGGTCATCGGAGGCTCCCAAGCAGATTCTGCTTTCATCGCTGAACACGACAGATCGCCATTGCGTTCTCCAGTACAGACGTTGGCGACACCACTGCAGCCGTTCCTGACGGTGGGCTGGAGTTTCAGAGGTACACATGCTAGAGGCACGCGTGCACGTAGTCCTGCATCCAGTAGACGGTTGCGGATTGTTCGCACAGTCACCTCAGGTTCAACTGCAGCTCGAATTTGCGTCGCAGTGGATGTTCTGCTTGACAACGCCGCTCTTCTTATGCGTCGACCGGTACGCTCATCAGTCCGTCTGTGACTCCCGGTTCCACGTTTTCTCGTGTGGAATGTTCTTCGGACCATCTACGCTACCATCGGACCACCACCGATACTTCCCGTCCAATTCTATCCGCAATACGACGATACGACCACCCGGCCTCGCGGAGTCCGACTAGACGACCTCGCTCAAAGTCCGATAACTGCTGAAATCGTACAGGTCTTCCATGTCCAGGCATTGCAGCTTCTTCAGGGTCTTTGCACGTGTCCGTACGCCGAGACTGAATACATTCACTTTGCCGTACTCCTTAAATACCAGCGACGATAATTTGCATATTATGCCGTGCTTTGGCGTAAGCGCTAACCGGATGGCCCCGAAATTAACATCACACCGACGTGCGCTCGTCCCCATTAACATATGTAAATTTCATGATCGTCCGCCAATTCCTTCTTGGTGTTCTTTTTTCACTTTCCGGCAGTGTATTAAAAGAGATCGGGACCCAATCCCGTGTAATAGCAGATTCGGAGTTTATAAAATACCTTTAAGAGCCCTAGATACCGTGGACATAGATCGGATTTACATTAGATCCACCATGAGGAATTTGAACTTTCGTATTGCGGAACACAAGTACAGTGTCAAAACACATTCAAACTCTACAGCACTTGCAAGATTAGTTACCTAAGGAGCCCACATCCCTCTATGGAATGAGGAAAGTGTTATTTCCAGTCACAACAACAGAAATGCGAGCGGAGAGTTTACACATCGTCAATAACGGTGATAAATGTTGTAATGATGATGTACCCAGATTTTTACCTCCACCTTCGATACAGTTAATTTCAAACAACAAGGACCAAATAAACCACTAACTCGAACATCAAACAGAGGTCATCGCTCTTTTTCAGTTCATAATTAAGTCACGGAAAAATTCTCATTGGCCGCTACTGTGAATCGAACCCAGGGTCCTAGTGTGTGTGAGTCTGGAGGAATTCGAGGCAGCTGTGGTGCAGTGGAAGCATATCCGGCGCGTAACTGGAAGACCCTGGATTCGATTTCCGTTAGCGGTTAATGATAATTTTTCCGTGACTGACTTATAAACGTGAAAAGAGCGATGACCTCTGTTTGATGTTCCTGATCCACCTCAAATGTCTGTATTGATCACTAACTCGAACTTTGTTTCAGAACTCACCCAATAACAATTAGCCGCCCTGGTGGCGCAGTGGTCTAAGCGATGGCCTCTGATCATTCGTCCGAAAGCGGTCCGGGTTCGAATCCCGGTAAGGCACGAATGTTCTGTTTGTCTTACGGCACTGGCTCTTTCTCGTCCCTGGAACCAGTGACCCTAAATTAGGCACGGGCGACTGCTTGTAGCCCATTGATTTGCTCACGGTGGTCGTTAAACCGCCAATCAAAAAAACAAAATAACAATTAAGACACAACAATCATTAGTCAGAGTGTGTGACGTTTTTTGAAGCCATTCGAGACCTGAATGCGGTGTATGTAAACAAGAGTGACGTTCCATGGTGGATTCGTTTTCAAATTTTTACAATTTCTTTTTTAACATTCACATGAGGATGTTCTGGATGTAGCCAGTGCGAAAGATCTAGTGATGTGATCTTGACTTTCAACTTTTTCTTCGGTGTAAATAAAAGTCATGTCATCGTTAAATTTCAATTTCATGTTATATTGTGCAAGGACGGCATTTTAACAGTTAGTAATATACAACAAGTTTCTTAATTCCAAATTTTTGAATGTAGCGCCGTCAAATTTAGGTGCAACATCCTTTAAAATACTGCGGACGGACTTTTGACTTTCGTAGATGTGTTTGAAAACATTTGTAAAATAGCCAGTTCGGTTATGTCATGCAAATGAAGAACGACAGTTTCAATACTACCAAAAAGTGAGTAAATTATACGTTCCTAGAATACATTTGTATGATTTCCATATAAGCTAACGCTTTTTTCAATGTAACCTAATGCTTTGTGAACGCCTTGTTTATATATTATAGGTCAAAGCAGATTTGCCCGGGTCGGGTACGGGTCACTTACAGATCCAGGTCGTCAGCTAATTATTAAGAGAAATGAATCTACAGGGTAGTCCAAATATCTTGCCCTATTTTTTTAAATTATTAAAAATTAATTCTACTATTTTCAGAAATAATATTTGAAGCGTTTGAAAGGTAGACATGAGAAGTTTTGTTGTCTCTCATTGCGTGCAGATGGTGGTAATTATTTTCCCTGCTCATATCTACAAGTTACATCTTCGAATGGGGGGAAAAGGGATTTGTGCAGCTTAGATTTTAAAAAAGAAATCAGCAATTCAAATACAAAGAAATTTTCTTATTCCTTTTGGCACAAATCCTCCTGATTTTAAAATAATTCAGCATTAGAAAGATCAATTTCCCGAAAATGGAGTGTGAGAAGCAAGCCAAGAAGTGGACGTTTCAGTGTTTTGGAAGACGACATGAACGAATACAGAAAGCATTTTCCTGGAGCCCGAGGAAGTCATTTTGGGAATTGACACCCACAGTAATGTCGCAAATTTTGCAAAAAAAAAAAAAAAAGCTGCTGTAATAAGCGTACAATGTCCACATTGTTCAACATTTGGATGAGAATGACAAGTCCCGACGTTTCGAATTTGACTGTAACTTAATGGCTATCTCAGATAATGACGAACATTTGCTTGAACATATGCTTTTTTACTGATGCGTTGACATTTTACTTATCACAAGCAGTAAAAAAAAACCGTATTGTGCGCATATGGGGTTTGGAAAACCCATAAGTCTCACAAACTATCATTCGTGGTAGCTCCAAAATTAATGCTCGTTGTGGACATAGACACAGCCGCATTACTGGTCCTTCATGGAAAAATTTATTAATTGACCAGATTCTGTGACCAGCTCGTTCACCTGACATAACCCACTGGAAATTTTAATAGGGATTTGTGAAAGAAAAAGAATACCAGTGAGACATGGTTGTTGAGTCTGCCTTACGGCACTGGATCTCTCCCTTTCCTGGAACCAGTGATCCTAAATTAGGGACGGGCGAATGTTCATAGCGCACTGAATAAGAAAACAAAGAGTATACAGAATAAGAAAAGAAACAGTATGTAGAATTAAAGCATTGTGCGTGAAACTAAGGGAACTCTCGTAGAAGTTTATTATTTTGCACCATGAAAAAAACTTAGATGTTTATCTATCAAACATAGCAAGCAGATCTTATGCCTGTACGTGATACACTTTGTTTTTAACAATTCTCGAAAAATGAAGCAAGTTGTTTGAACCACAGTGTATTTTAACCGATGAGCAAATCGACACCGTTCGATTTTTTTCTGCTCATTCACGCCTGTGTTATCAAATCAGATATAATTTCATAAGTGATATATTATTATAAATTCGATGCAATTTCATAAATAACATAGCTTCATGAAATCGGTGTAATTTCATAAATAATACAGTATTATAAATTCGTTATAATTTAATTATTGAATTATCAAATACGTTGTGTCGACTGAACAAAATATGATAAACCATATAGCAGTATATACTCGATGCGATTTGATAAATAAAATTTGATAATTTTATTTATCAAACTGCTAATTTTATTATTAAACTTGATATAATCAGTTTGATGTAATTTGATAAATAACATAACGTTATAAATTCAATGTAATGCGATAATCGTATTATGAAATTCAATGTAATGCGATAATCGTATTATGAAATTCAATGTAATGCGATAATCGTATTATGAAATTCAATGTAATGCGATAATCGTATTATGAAATTCAATGTAATCTAATGCCTTCTACAAAATCTAGCATGGCGAATATCCTGAAGTTTGTTTACTGAAATAAGGTAGTCTACAGATATTCTCTGTTTTACGAACTTGGTCGAAATGGATAATTTTGCATTTCGTTTTCCGTTCATTAAGCTCCATCGTTTATGTTTATTTATAATATACCGTTCGACAAAGAAAATACCCCACTAAGAAGGAATACACGAGATGAGGTAAATTTTCCACACATGTAGATACGCACGTGTGAAAGATGTGATTTAGTATCTGAGGGATAACATGAAAGTCATTGAGGAGGAGACAGTATAATGTGCTGCGTCAGTAGGTCATATAACGTTCTTCTGTGTTACATATTCGGCAACACCGCGTGATATAGGGTGAAAATATTCCTCGGATGGTGTCCAATGGTATTGATGATCAGACGTTGTTACCTGTGTCCGCAGTCATTTCGAGCGGGTGTGCATAGGTGCTGAATCGTCGTCTTCTCACGTCCCACACGTTCTTTATTGGGAAGAAATTTGGGGAACGCGCTAGTCAGGGCAACTCCTGGACACTTCGAAGGTACTGTCTCTTGATGCTAACTGTGTGCATGTGGGCATAGTTTTGTTGAAACTAGGAATCAGGTATACCACAGAGAAACGGCAACAAAATGGGCTGAAATACCTCATCAACGTATCATCGTGCTGTGTTTGTTTCCACTATGACCAGGAACTGTGAATGGTTGTTGAAACTGAAGGCTGCCCAAACCGTTACACCGAGATCAGGAGCCGTACGATACTCACGTATGGCAACAAAATCAATCGGGTCATAACGTCGTCTCCAAATCCTTAATCGGAGTTCGTCAGCGCAGAGACCAAAGCGACACTTGCCCATGACCACGACATGGTCTTATTCGTCTCACCACTTATATCTGATACGGAAGCATTGTATCCCACGTAATGATGTGTTGCATTGTGTTGCATTGAGTGGCAAGGATGACAATGACTGACGAGAGCGCAAATCGGACTCATACGATCTGCTATTGACAGTCTGTGTCGATCAGTTTTTGTACTCCGATGCCTTTCCGTCGCGATGTGACACAGGGATCAACCAGCCGGTAGCCCTAGAATGAAGACTTTGATGAAGGCGGTAACCCCTAGAATTAAGCATTTGGTCAAGGTGGTAGCCCTAGGATGAAGCCTTTGGTAAAGGTGATAGTCTTAGAATTAAGCCTTTGGTAAAGGTGTTAGCCATAGGATGAAGTTTTCGTCAAAGGAGGAAGCCCTAGGATGAAGCCTATGATAAAGGTCCTAGCCCTAGAATTAAATATTTAATAAAGGTGGTAACTCTTGGATGAAGACTGATAAAGGTTGTAGTCCTAGAATTAAGCCCTTGGTAAAGGTGTTAGCCATAGGAATGAAGCCTTCCGTAAAGGTGGAAGCCCTAGGATGTATCCTTTGATAAAGGTCCTAGTCCTAGAAATAAACATTTAATAAAGGTGGTAACCCTTAGATGAAGACTGATAAAGGTTGTAGCACTAGAATTCAGCCTTTATTAAAGATGTTAGCCCTTGGATGAAGACTTTGGTAAAGGTGGTGGCCCTAGAAGTAAGACTTTAATACTGGTGGTAGCCGTAGAATAAAGATTTTGGTAAAAATGGTAGCCTTAGGATGAAGAATTTGATAAAGGTGGTAGGCCAAGAATTAAACCTTCAATAAAGGTGGTAACTCTTGGACGAAGCCTTTCACAAAGTGGTAGTCTAGAATCAAGCCTTCGGTAAAGGTGGAAGCCCTAGGATGTATCCTTTGATAAAGGTCCTAGTCCAAGAAATAAACATTTAATAAAGGTGGTAACCATTAAATGAAGACTGATAAAGGTTGTAGCACTAGAATTCAGCCTTTATTAAAGATGTTAGCCCTTGGATGAAGACTTTGGTAAAGGTGGTGGCCCTAGAAGTAAGACTTTAA
This sequence comes from Macrothele yani, assembly GCA_039090855.1. Taxonomy (NCBI): domain Eukaryota; kingdom Metazoa; phylum Arthropoda; class Arachnida; order Araneae; family Macrothelidae; genus Macrothele; species Macrothele yani. The sequence continues at coordinate 92,296,089 of CM077025.1, forward strand.
TACTGGTGGTAGCCGTAGAATAAAGATTTTGGTAAAAATGGTAGCCTTAGGATGAAGAATTTGATAAAGGTGGTAGGCCAAGAATTAAACCTTCAATAAAAGTGGTAACTCTTGGACGAAGCCTTTCATAAAGTGGTAGTCTAGAATCAAGCCTTTAGTAAAGGTGGTGACCCCCAGATGAAGCCTTTCATAAAGGTGGTAGCCCTAGAATTGAGACTTTGGTAAAGACGTTTGCCCTAGGATGAAGCCTGTGATAAAAGCTGTAGCCCTAGGATGAAGCCTTTGATAAAGGTGATAGCCCTAGAATTGAGGTCTTGATAAAGTTGTTAGTCCTAGAATAAAGCCTTTGGTGAAGGTGTTAGCCCTAGGACGAAGCCTTTGTAAAGGTGGTAGTCCTAGAATGAAGCCTTTAACAAAGGCGTAGTCCTAGAATCAAGCTTTTAATAAAGTTGGTAACTCTTGGATGAAGACTTTAATAAAGGTGATAAAAATAGAATTAAGGCTAAAGCGGGTATCTCTAGCATTAAGCCTTTGGTAAAGGTGATAAGCCCTTGGATGAAGCCTTTGGTAAAAGTCTTAACCTTAGGATGAAGCCTTTGGTAAAAGTCGTAACCTTAGATGAAGCATTTGGTAAAAGTCGTAACCTTAGGATGAAGCCTTTGGTAAAATTCGAAACCTTAGGATGAAGCTTTTGGTAAATATAGTAGCCCTAGAATTAAGACTCTGGTAAAGGTGTTTTACCTAGGATGAAATGTTTTGTATAGGTGGTAGCTCTTGGAATTAAGGCTTTCATAAAGGTGTTAGCCATAGGATGAAGCATTTGTGATGCACCATTTTCGATGACATTTCCTTACATGTAGTTCCACCGCCCAGAGAACCTCGCCCAGGTAAGAATCCCCAAACTTAACCACGACCACCTCTTTTGCCCTGTTATCTTCCTCACCTATCTCGTGGTTGTTTTGTAACTGCAATCTCTTACGTAACCTCCCTAAACAGAAGTCATCACTCTTTCCTCGTTTATAAGTGAGTCACGGAAAAATTCATTGGCCGCTACCGGGAATCGAATCCAGTCTTCCAGTTACGCGCCGGATATGCTTCCACTGCACCACATCGACCTCGAATTCCTCCAGACACACATACACTAACTGCTAAGCCAATTGGCAGGTTGGTTCTTAAAGCTGTGCACAATGCTGGGGATTCACCAAAGATGGTAAGCAGCAACTGAACAAATAATTAGAAGGCAAATGAATAATTAATACAGACATTTGACGTGGACTAGGAACATCAAACGGAAGTTATCGCTCTTCCCACGTTTATAAGTGAGTCACGGAAAAACTCTTATTGGCCGCTACCGGGAATCGAATCCAGAGTCTTCCAGTTACGCGCCGGATATACTTCCACTGCACCACATCGACCTCGAATTCCTCCAGACACACATACACTAACTGCTAAGCCAATTGGCAGGTTGGTTCTTGGAGCTGTGCACAATGCTGGGGATTCACCAAAGATGGTAAGCAGCAACTGAACAAATAATTAGAAGGCAAATGAATAATTAATACAGACATTTGACGTGGACTAGGAACATCAAACGGAAGTTATCGCTCTTCCCACGTTTATAAGTGAGTCACGGAAAATCTCTTATTGGCCGCTACCGGGAATCGAATTCAGAGTCTTCCAGTTACGCGCCGGATATACTTCCACTGCACCACATCGACCTCGAATTCCTCCAGACACACATACACTAACTGCTAAGCCAATTGGCAGGTTGGTTCTTGGAGCTGTGCACAATGCTGGGGATTTACCAAAGATGCAACTGTCGACACATACGTACGTGTAGTTAATGGAGCGCTATATGCATAGCGCTCCATTAACTACTTCCTACTGTGGCATTTCCTACGTCGAACAGTGTAATAGCAATAATACAATAAAAAATTAAAGGGTTCTCCTTTCAATCTGTTCGCATTAAAGAGATTTTAAGTAGATCAGAAGGGACATAGAAATAGCCGCTTCAAGGAAAAGAAACAAAACAGAAAATGGATTTAATGAACAGTTTTCATCAGGTTTCAAAGGTTCTTTTCATAAGTAAGATGTACGCATTCAGCAAACCTTTATCATTGGCCCTGCCTTTTTTCTTAACTAACAAGAGTGATGACGCACGCTTTTGAAAACGCTGCAACGTGGAACCTTGATTGCTACACATAATTGGTTTCGCTTCCCTATTTTTCACAGCGATAACAACATAATGAACTATCCAATGTGAATGCTTTACTACAGTACGGTTGCATCATGCTATTTTTTAATCTTGTCTCACTGACATTGTCTTTGTTTCAGTTCGTGGCTAATATATCTTAGCATACCATTTAGTACATGGAATTATCTCTCTACTCCTTTATATACACTGGCGGAAAGTGAAAAAAGAACACCAAGAAGGAGACATCTGATGCCAACGAAATTTATACAGCATAATAACGGAATACAGAGGATAACATGATCAAAACATTATGGCAAAATAGAGCTGTATTTGCTGATAAACTGAAAAATAACATTTCCATGTAACATGGTTAGTACGAGCTTGACCCGCCATGAACTGCGTTACACTGTGCAATTCTGGCATGCAGTCTGTCGTACAGATGTTGGATGTAAGTTTGGGGTATAAAGTTCCAAGCATGCTCAACCTGGACGCGTAAATCGTGGATAGTCGTGGCTGGTTGTGGAGACCGGATAAGTCGTTGTCCCATAAAATCCCACACGTGCTCAATAGTGGACCAATACGGTGAACGTGTAGGCCATGGAAGTTGTCTCACACCCTGAAGTGCATGTTGCGTTGCACGTGCCGCGTGTGGGCGTGCGTTATCTTGCTGGAATACAGCACGATGGTCCGGCCTTACAAATGGCACAGCAACGGGCTGAATGATGTTGTTTGTGTAGGAGGTGCTGTTTAATGTACCCGGTACAAACACTAGTTGTGTACGGGAATGATAGCTGAGCGCTCCCCACACCAGGAGACCAGGTGTAGGCCCTGTTTGTTGCTGGCGGATGCAAGAAGGGTGGAGACGCTCCCTTGTGCGTCTGCGAACACGCATACGGCCATCGGAGGCTCCCAAGCAGAATCTGCTTTAATCGCTGAACACGGCAGATCCCCATTGCGTTCTCTAGTGCAGACGTTGGCGACACCACTGTAACCGTTCCTAAGGGTGGGCTGGATTCAGAGGTACACATGCCAGAGGCACACGCGCACGTAGTCCTGCATCCAGTAGACGGTTGCGGATTGTTCGCACAGTCACCGCATGTACAACGGCAGCTCGAATTTGCGTCGCAGTGGATGTTCTGCTTGACAACGCCGCTCTTCTTATGTGATGATCGGTCCGGTCATCAGTCCGTCTGTGACTCCCGGTTCCACGTCTTCTCGTGTTGGAATGTTCCTCGGACCATCTACGCCACCATCGTACCTCCACCGATACTTCCCGTCCAATTCGCTCCGCAATACGACGATACGACCACCCGGCGTCGCGGAGTCCAACTAGACGACCTCACTCAAAGTCCGATAACTGCTGAAATCGTACACATCTTCCATGCCAGGCATTGCAGCTTCTTCAGGGTCTTCGCACGTGTCAGTACGCCGACGACTGAATATATTCACTCTGCCGTACTCCTTAAATACCACCGACGATAATTTGCATATTATGCCGTGCTGTGGCGTAAGCGCTCACCGGTTGGTCTCGAAATTAACATCACACCTACGTAAACTCTGCCCCATTAACATATGTAAATTTCATGATCGTCCGCCAATTCCTTCTTGGTGTTCTTTTTTCACTTTCCGCCAGTGTATTTTTGTCCGCGATGCCATATCATCGTGTAGTTCCTGTATCAAAAATGAAGTATGAGTAATTAAATTGTGGATACGCCTGCTAAATTATAGCGCTGTAACAGAATGCTCTTGGCTGCTATATCACAAGTTTAGATGACTTTGCTCCAAAATTTAAATACACCAATTGATGTACTTCAAAATTTCAAGCTCAAGAATATGCATGATCTTAAATAAATTAAATACAGTTAAGCACTCTTATAAGAATTTGACATATTAGCACTGATCAAGGTGTTTATATTACACCTTCATCATTTTCGGTAATAATATATTTATGATGTGTTATTCTTTTGAGTGTGCTGATATCCAGAAATGAATGCCCATAAGAGAGAAAGAAGATTCAAATATCTGAGTTCGGTGTCAGAGACGATATTTATGATCGATGTTTATATATTAGAAAAGGAACTGAAGGGAGGGGTGAAATTCAGAGTTCAAGTAGAAAGGGTTAATTAGTGAAAAATACTAGGCATATATTTTCCTTTGAAAGCTTTACTCGTCACAAGCATGTAAAACTACACGGTCGAGTCACATTCTTATCACCACCAGCTAGTAACCAGAGTAACCACCGTGTGCAGAGCGGACAGCAGCTAGACGGGCTGGAAGTGACTCAATAAAGTGCTGGAAGGTGTTCACAGGTATGTGGAGTCATGCTGACTGCAGTGCATCTGACAGCTGCTGGAGAGTGTGTGGTGGAGAATCCATAGAGTGAACAACACGATCGAGGTGGTCCCACAGAAGCCCAATTGGATTTAAGTGTGGGGAATTGGGGGCCAAGGAAGTACTTTGAAGTCTTCATCGTGCTCTTCCAAATACTTTCGCATATTTTTAGCTGTGTGAAACGTTGCATTGTCGTGCTAGAATACCCCATCCACCCCAGGAAAGACAATCAGCATGTGTGGGTCTACGTGGTCTGCAAGGATGGATTTATAACGAATTCAGTTCGTAGTGCCTTCCAAAAGTATGAGTGGACCCAGAGAATGTCACGAAAACATTCTCCAGACTATAACGCTGCACCCACCAGCTTGTCTTCTTCCAGCAATGGTTGAAGAGTATTTGTTCTCGGATGTTTCTTGCCTTATACTTCAACCTCCATCCTTTCGATGAAGCAGAAAACGTCACTCATCGGAAAAGGCAATCCTTTGCCAATCAGCGAAATTCCAATTTCAATACGGCCGTGCAAATGGCCTTTTGTGCTGATGCACTTTCGTTAGCAACGGTGCATTGACCATCTCTATGCATCGGAGCCCCATACGCAGCAGGGATCGCTAAAATGTCGTTTTAGACATACTTCGGGTACCCCCTGGTTCATTCGGCCAATGAGTTGCTCCGCTGTAGCATGTCGATCGGCCCTCACTCCCCTTTAAAGCCGACGTTCACCTCTCACATCAGTGGCACGTGGTGTTCCAAAGTTTCCACGACGCTTATTCGTAATGGTGACATTTCTCCAATCACGACACACGGTAACCCCAGCAGCACTCCAACGGTTCACAAACCGCGCTGTTTCAGAAATACTGCCACCCTAGGGCAGAAAACATATAATCATTACTTTTTGAAAAACTGATAAATCGCTCCTTTTATCCATGACAGCAACGAGTGAGATGTTTTCAGTTCATCTTATATTCTCTCTACGGTACACCTTATATGCCCTCCAAGCCAGCTCACCACATATGCTTTCTTTCATTGGCAACGCGCTGTTGACCACAAAAGTTGGAGGTCGTCACAATAATGTGACTCGAAAGTGTATAAGCACCCAACCTCCCCTAATGTAACTCCACTGGCTCCACGGAAGTAATAGACCCAGCGCCATAAGGCAGACACGTAGTCTATATATCTTCTAGGAGCGGTGGCCAAGCATAATTCAGATGACCGTCCTGGGAAACGCCTCTGAACAGTTAACCACAGTATTGGCACATCATGTATATCATGTGTGAGAAAGAGTTGAGAAATAGGGGTTTCAAGGAATATCTGGTAACAGTAATCAGGTACAGATCTGGCCGATGACACGATGTTTCGAGAATAAACTAAATGTTACTGGAAAGAAGATACTCAGGTAGATGCGTCTTGTTACCAGAAAGAAGATAAATAACAAGAAAGATGACTCTCGAATTTCGTTTGTAATTAGCACGTTTTTTGAATTCTTTTTGTGAAGAATTATTTTTTTTTTAATTATTCCTAGTCAGTGGAACCCGTTACAAAAATAAATAATGAACTACCGGATTTCTGAAATCGATAAACATTTGGAAATACAAATAACTACTTTCTTCCACTAACGTCTGAAAAGTGTGTTACGAAAATTAACAAATTGGGCGCAAAGAGTTTCTCATCGCTGAAGGTAGAATCAGAGACAAAGGCATTTTCAAATCTAACAATTATTATCATTTTTATTGGAGGTTTAACCACTACCGACAGCAACTCAGTGGGCTATAAGCAATCACTCGTCCCTAATTTAGGGCCACAGGTTCCAGGGAAAGGACAAATCATGGAGGTAAGAATTAGGGGAGAAAATATGACGCCATAAACTTGACGTTTTCTTAGCAGACGACACAGACAGTGTGACGGCCATCTTAAGACTCCGATAGTAGTTTTGTACTATTGGATTGCGTACGTGAGAAGTTTGATTTTCGAAATTTGAAATTATTTTTTTAGAAATGGCGTGTTTTTGCGCTTACAGATGTCACAACAATTCTGGGCAACCACCTCCTGGAGTTACTTTCCACAGGTAAGCAAAGGAGAAACATTTAATATGAAATCTTTTCATTTCCGAAGAACAGACAGTAGTGAAGCGATATATGAAGTCAATTTTGATATGACCAGCTTAATTTCACATTTTGATTGACAGAATGGCCTGAACAGTATGATATTTTGTTGTGCTAACAGAGGAAAACATTCTAATAGAAACTCATAAAAGTCATCTTTCAAGGCATATGCTTGCTTGTTCGTTCAGGTGAAAAGCCTTATCAATGTGATGTATGTTCCAACCAATTTCCTCGGAAATGTCATATTTCAAGGCTTGTTCGCAGGTGAAAAGACATTTTCCCATTTAGATTGTACTATACTGTGCAAATTAATTGGGACAAAGTTAAAAATCACTCTTTTTTCCAAAACTATGCCTTTATATCATTCTATGCCTTGATACACACTGATAAATACCTGTATTAGTATGAAGTATGTCCTCCTTTAGCAGAAATGACCTCTTGAATTCGTTTTGGCATGGACTCCACTAATTGAGTGCACATATTTTTGACTTCATAATCGTGGAACCACACTTTTATAGCATTCGTTATCATGCGTTCTTTGGTTGTACAGTCCATTTTTTCAAAACGCCTCTCCAAAATATTTTACTAGTTTTCTATGGGATTTAAGTCTGGTGAATTTTCAGGCCAATCTAGCGAATAAATTTTATTTTCCAGCATGAAATTCTTGACCAATTTTGAATTGTGACATGGGGCCAAGTCATGTTGAAATGTCCCGTCAAAAGTTTGCAAGAGTGGAACAATCCTACGTTGTAATATTTCTACATATTTGGCTGAATTCATCATATCTTGAACAGGAACTAAGCTTCCAGTGCCATTTGAGGTGAAGAAACCCCAAAACATCTGTTTCAGAGGGTGTTTTACAGGTTGTTTGACATGCTCAGGTCTTAAGGGTTCACAGTTGCTTCATCTAACGACATTTGTTTGGTAACCCTGCACAAATAAATGAGTTTCATCACTGAAAATTACCTTTTTCCAGTCGTCAGCTGTCCATGATTTACATTTTTGGCCCATGCTAAACGTTTTATCTTCATTTTCGCATTCAAATATTGTTTTTTCGTTGGTCTTCTTGCCTTCCAGCCAACTTCCAGAAGCCTACGGCGTACAGTTGAATCACTAACATCACAACCACCAGCCAATAAATCTCTTTGAAGGTCGGTGCTTGTTTTTTTTGGATTCATTTTACTATTTCTAATTAGATATTTATCGGTTCGTGGAGTTGTTTTTCGTTTTCTTCCACATTTACCTCTCCTTTTTGGAGATGATGATCCAGATGCATTGTATCGCGTTAGCAGTCTTGACACACTTAATTTGCCTACACCAACTACAGGAGCGATATCTCTCACTATCATAGAAGTGTGATCCTTCAGAGCAATTATTTCTGCACGCTTCCTTGGGGAAATATCCATTTTTCAATACACGAAAGCAACACGTACTCACAGAGAGCAAAAACTGACATCCATCTGTCACACACGAAAGCTCACAACTGAAGCTGAAATGGCTATTTCCTGTTTAAAACCGGTCAAACCACATTCTTACTATCAAGTTCTAGAAGTTACACCACCTCACTGCTGATAAAACCGGTTTACGTGAGTTTCCGACATCAACTGGCGATCACATTACAATTCTGAGAAAAAAATAGCTTGTCCCAATTAATTTGCACGGTATAGTATAGTCAAAGTGTATTATAAAGCTGGGGTATATGTAAATAAACCCGGCATGCACTTTTAAAGTTTTATTCAGTGGTGTTGAAATGTGAGGATTTTGTATTGCTTTTCCAAATGCTGTAGAAATGTAAGGATTTTGTCTTGCTTTTGATATTGTGCCCTTCCTTGGTGAAAGAGATATTTTCATCATAATTTATCTAATGTAAAGTAATATTGGTGTATTACAGCTTAACATTAATTTGCGTACACTATCATATTCTTTTCATTTTAACGGAGCAGATCTCTGTAAAACGTCACTAAACTTAGATTAAAACTCATCACTAAGCTTAGATTATCATACACACACAACTTTAAAAACTATGAAATTACACGGCGGTTTTACCTACAGAATGAAAACAAAACACCTGTACTTATACGCTGATCCCCCAGAAGCCAGGCGAAATGTTTCGTAATTTCTAAATACCTGGAAGTAGCCGTAACGCCCTAAACATTGATAAATCAACTAATAATATCCTTAAGAATAGTATATCAACGATTAATCTAATAAAGAAGGGCACATCTATTATTACTAAAAGCAAATTGCCAACTTCATGCCTCCCACAGCGTTAACAGCTATTGCATAGTCTGCTCATATCAGTCTTAAGATGGCTGTCGTGATGACGTTTTGATGGCTTCACTTGGATTGTTTTGAGCCAACGGAGAGGGCTTTCTCCCCTTATTCCTACCTCAATGGGACAAACACAACATCCATGCCTCAGCGGTATTCGAATCCAGTCCCATCTCGGACGAATAATCAGACGCCATCGCTTAGACCACTGCGCCACCCAACAATTAGAAGAAAATATATAAATGAAAACATGATATAACTTTACGCTTCCTAGTGGAACAATTTTGAATTTATGTATACTTTGTGACTACAGACTTGTGATGTTGAGATAAAAAGAAAATACCAACGTTTGCGACAATAAAAGGTTTATTATACATCGACTGTAGTTTCGCAGAGCGTTTGTCTCGGCATCATCAGGATGAATGGAGCGTAAACATTGAAACATTGTGACGGCATCACAGTTCTGACGGTCACGCTATTTCGGGTGTTATTTCCACGCACTTGAAAAAAATGGAATCGACGTCATATCATTGACAAACCGTATCGGGAAGCAGAAAATATGCGAAAAGCATTCTTCATAACAAAAACTATGATAAAGAAAGAAAATTTTTTAAATATCTCAGTTGGGAGCAGAGATAGAGAAAAAAGGTCTTGACATTTACTTTCACTACAGGGAAAGTTGTGCTTTATTTAAAGAACTTAATGTTCCCCATTTTTACCTAAGCGAATAGCATACAGTAAAAAAGAAATTTTGCAATAGGATTTTTAGAAGCGGTGCTACAGCTGCGAATAGAAGTACATAAACACCACCTAGCGACAAAACTGAGAACTATAAAAAAACCCTGTAAGTACAAACAAGATGTTTTACAAAGCAAATTGTATCCAACGTTAAAAGCATTTTTAAATCTGTCATTTAGAAACAGAGATGTCGAGGAAAAAATATTAAATATTTCCGCTCCTTAGCAGTATAATTTTGGATACAAAATATACACAAGATGTTTCCATAGTAGTAACTGATTTTATCTGATCGAAAAAACAATGTTTTCGAAAAAACAATGTTTTCGATCGGAATTTCAGTCCCGCAGATAATGCCACAAATTGATGTAAACGGAAACTTGAACATATGCCCTCTAATGGCACACTTGTACGTTAAGAAATTTTTGTAATTATATGTAAAACATTTCGCGTCAGAAAATCTCTCAGATAAAGAAAGAATTTTTCAAATCGGGCTCTTCGAAGCAGAGATACTGACAAAAAATAATATATAAATCTACGCCTTCTGGAAGAAAAAATATGTATTATTTTAAGCAAAAGGTATTCTCAAGAGGCTTTTCGTTGTGATCTAAATCGGCCCAAGTAAGTTTTTTTTTAAATCGAGTTTCCGGAAGCTCAGATTTTGCTGCAAATACATCAAAAACAGAATTATACACTTACTACCCCTCGTTACGAAACCGTCATTTATAAAATATTAGGTATTATTATAGCAGAGATATTGAGGAAATAGCAACTTATCTTTACACCCCTAGCGGAAAATCTATGCGTTACTTGATAAAAGAAAAAAACTGTATTCAAAATAGGCTTCGTCACAAATGACATCGAAATGGGGAAAGAGTTTTTTAATGTGTTAGTTTGAAGTAATGATATGGAATAAAATGTATTTTGTATTTGATAGCATCTCCAAATACGCCCTCTAATAACACCTTAGTTACGCATCGCAAAAGAGCCGGAAAGCCAGAACCATCATTCTCATATTTCAAGCTCTAAATGCAATTTGTTTTTCAAACAGGAGCAATAATTTCTGAAGTAAGATGTCCACAGACGGACAGAAGTTATAATCATGTACTTTTTAACAAAAAAGACGTTCTAAAAATTAAAGAATAATGACAACAGTTAAAGTGACAAAAAATACTCTAAAAGATAGATGGCTCTGATGTGGCAGTGCTTTGAGAAGGGACAAGGAATGTCAAAGACGCAGACCTATGGACATGGAGTTTCCTGAAGAATAAACTAGAGAATAAGCTGAGGTGATATAGAAGGACTGTATGAACAGTGTCGTAAGAGAAATCAAATTGAAGAGTGAAATTGAAAAGAGGATCTCTAATAGCAATCGCAACCAAATGTAGGACAAATCATGATGTAAAAGAAGAAGAAAGAAAAGAATATTCTTTGAGACAGTATATACTAAAACTTCGTGTCTTCAGTGACAATACTTCTGGCAATTTTATTCATATTTATGTCGTTTGAATAAGACTCCATTTGTAGTCACCATTGTTCCTTCCGTGTAGTTGTATTTTCCCTATAAAACATCTTGAGTGCGTATTTTCGTCAGGAAAACACTTAGAAACAAAATAAGAGATTCCACGATATTGGAAATTTCGGGTAGTATGTAGTCTATTAATATCCCACTAATTTGAATGTTAAGATGCTCAGTAAAGATGGTGTCACTGGTAAATCATTTAAGAAATTCTTATATAAAGTTATAAGGTTTTTGCAGGGTAAACTACAACGAATAACAGAAATCGTGAATCAATTGTGATACACGGAGCTTTTTCGAACTCGAGTTAAAAAATTATGAATTTGTGATAACGTACAAAACAAATTTGGATATTCGTGATAATGATTTTTGTGATCGCTTAAGACGAATAAGAAAAAACATGAATCTGTAATTCGAAGACGTGTAAGAGAAAATATGAATACGTGTTAATGTACTGAAGAATTTTCGGAAGCGAATAGCGTACCGTTATTTTTCGGAATATACACTCCTGTGCAAAAATTAAGAACGAAGAGGAGAAATTAGCATATGAGCTGAACGAGCTGGCAGAACGGACCGAAAGACCACTCAGGATATAAACTAGGGTCCGGTAAGGTAGGGCACGCGCATATATGCAGCATGACGTAGAGGGGTGGGGGGTCTGCCACCGTGTGATATAGCTAAGAGGCAATAGAGTAGAAGAACATCTGGATGACTTTACCCGAGGTCATATGCAGCACGACGTCGAGTTGCTGCCACCGTGTGATATAGCTAACAGGCAATAGAGTAGAAGAACATCTGGATGACTTTACCCGAGGTCTTATGCAGCACGACGTCGAGTTGCTGCCACCGTGTGATATAGCTAATAGGCAATACAATAGAAGGACATCTGGATGACTTTACCCGAGGTCACGTCATTGAAAAGTTGTAAGAAGGTCGAAGTGTGACTGGTGTGGCCGAGGAGTTCGGGATCGCTCACAGCATCGTTCCACGAGCTTGGAGAGCATTTCAACCGACAGGAACAGCTGTCCGAGAGTTTAGCAGTGGTCGTCCACGAGCAACCACGGCGGCGGACGACCGGTATATTTTCCTACAGGCGAGAAGAGACAGACGGCAGACAGCGGAAGAAATCGCAAGGCACAGACAACAGACAACTGTACGTCCGTTATCGCATTTTACCGTGGCAGAGAGACTGCATAAAGGTGGCCTATTTGCACGACGACCAGTACGGTGTATGCCATTAACGCCTGCTCATCGGAGACGGCGGTTTCTGTGGTGCCAGGAACACAAGAACTGGACACATCAGCAATGGGGTCGAGTTCTCTTTACGGATGAGAGCCGATTTAATCTGACGAGCGATTCTGGACGATACACATCTCGAGAGAGCAGGGAACACGCAATCACACCTCCAACATTATCGAAACAGACTGGTTTAGAGGTGGCGGAGTTCTCGTTTGGGGCGGTATCTTGCTTGGTAGCCGTACGGACCTCACATCTTCCAAGGAGGTTCAGTCACTTGTGTCCGCTATTGTACCGAGGTTCTCCTGCCTCATATGCGTCTGTGTAGAGGTGCTGTGGGTCCTGAGTTCCTCTTCATTGACGACAACGCTACACCTTATCGTACAGTGGCTGTCGCAGAGCTGTAGGAGAGAGGAGATATTCAACTCATGGATTGGCCGCAAGGTCCCCGGACCTAAATCCAATCGAACACGTGCGAGACCTTCTCGGGAGACGCAGCATGTCACCAGCCGCCAGCAACGATTCCACAGCTGCGATTGGCGCTACATGAGGAATGGGCCGCGATGCCTCAACAACTCCTTGACAACCTCGTCCTAAGCATTGACAGACGTTGTAAATCCCGCAACGCAGTCAGGGGTGACCATATCCCCTAGTAAAGGCTGGATTTTTCTGGGCAGCGGCCTGTCACATGGACGTTTCTGTCTTCTGTCCAGTTGTGCTGGATGCTACCTTTTCAAGAAAGTGCCTTTGTATCCTTTGGATTCCTTGTTTGGACGGTTTTGCACACTTGTCCCATATTTTTATATCTTGGGGATCTTATGGTATGATTTGAGTCTGTGTGGAGCACTGCTGCACGCCGTTACATTCGAAAACCCGTCTCGTCCTTAATTTTTGCACGCTAGTGTATGACACAGCCCTATGTGTTGTGAAAAGTTTAATAAAAAAACGGCATTTTGAAGATTTTTATTAAGAAAAAAAAATCACTTTGTGCTTAAAAACATTAGCTTATGAATAATCGAGCACATGCAATTTACGGAATTAGCAAAGTTGCATACCGCTGGTGAAAACAACGTAGGGGAATGCCATTCATTCAAGCCAATGGCGAAGATGCATTGCAGGATTTAGCGGCGATATCACACCTTCGTACAGCCAGTGGCGTTCGTTATTGATTCGGAAGGTCATCCTTGCCGCAGGGCTGATGTGTCGAACTAAAACAGGCATGTTCGAAATCTGATGGCATTCTTCGGAATACAAAGAGTTCCTGAGAACGGCAATTGCTCCTTTTTAATCTAATAAAGCTTCGCAAAGAATCGTTCGAAATAAAAATATATCAGCAAAGGAGCAAACGGGCTAACCTTTGCACTCTGCTGGCGAACAGCAAGAAAGCGTGAGACAAGAAAGATCGCCAAATGCCGCAACACTCTGTCAGATGTAACGACATCTTCCTTCGTAATCTTTCGAAATAACAAATATCATCAAAGAAGCGAACAGGCTAACTTATGCACGCTGCCCCGGTGGCGCAGTGCTCTAAGCGATGGCTTCTGATCATTCGTGTGATATGGGTTTGGGTTCGAATCCCTGTGAGGCATGGATGTTGTGTTTGTGTTAGGGCACTGGCTCTCTCCCTTCCCTGGAACCAGTGGTCCTAAATTAGGGACGGCCGACTGCTTATAGCCCACTGAATTGCTCACGGTGGTCGTTAAACCTCCAATTAAAAAAAAAGAGACTATGCACTTTGATGGCGAACAACAGGAAAGCGAGAGACAGGAAAGATCGTCAAGTGCAGCAACACTCTGTCAAATGCAACGCCATCTTTCTTCGTAAACTGCAAATCAAAGTACGGTCTCGGCTGTAAATGTTCAAGCGGAATTTTCACGTTTCACGGATGAGTTTTTCGAAAATTAGGTCTCCATAATTGTGACATACTACAGAGGTGAATCACGTGTCAAAACGCAAATCTGCGGCGAAACATTCTATCGGTGTAGCTTATTAGGGAGAGCAATTTACTCCGGAGTGAATGGGAGTAGAAAAATCTGAGTTTTCACATTGGCACACGAACGTAAAATCGGTTGTACTGGCCGTTGGGTTCTTCAAAAAATGTGTGATGTTGTTCCACACATCGTCTGGAATTACTGAAAAATTCCTACTTCGTTTCAAAGAAAAGTTAAGAGGATGTGACGTACTACATTGGTGAATCATATGTCAAAATCACAAATCTGTAGCGGTACATTCCATCCGTGTAGCTTAGTTGGGAGAGCAACTTCTTCTGGAGTGAAGAGTTGCGGATTCGATGTCTATCACAGATAAAATTGTGTTTTCACATAGTAGTTATGTCACTGCGCATGAATAAGATTTTTGCGTATTTTCTACGAAAGTTCTGCGCAAACCGAAGAATTTTCAGTGGAAATAATGTCTGCGGCACAAATGCGTTTGCACCCGCTGTTTGCTGATGGAAGTCTGAAGCATCTGTTGTTACGCGTTTTCCTGAAATGTTGTTTTCTCTCTTCCTTTTCTATCACTTTACTTTTTAACGGAATTATGGTAGACCTACTATGTCCGTCTCAGATCGCTATGTGCAACATATGTGATAGATGCTGAAACAGTATTTTACATCATTAGCACACGAACGCACAGTTACATACAAAAGTACAAATAAACGTCTAGCACGATAACAGGCCGGACTTATAAAAGAAACCCACCCTCTAAAGCTATACCGATTTAAACTTACGTATTTAGCAGTATTTATAGCAGCACATATACGTATATACAGGGTTGCAAGGAAAGTTCGTAATCAGGCCAATATCTCACGAACTGTGGCAGTTAGCGATTTACTTCTTTTGCAGTTGTATATGAAACCCGTTACGGCGCACACAATAACACCACGAGGGATCTTCCCGCCCTCTTTTTTCTTTGGGGGTGAGGGGGATATCGCGCCCCCTTTGCAGATAGGGCAAAAAAGTCAATTACAAATTTGTTCAGCGAGGCAAAAATAGTACATAAATGTTTTTGTCTCATAAATGCGAAAAGCTATCTGAGTCGCAGTGTCAGAAGCATATTTGCATAGATTTCGAATGTCGTGCTTTCTGCTCCGTCGTCAGATTACAAAAAAGACGTATGCGAACACTTCGTGAACCAGTGACTGGAAGTCGAAGGCTTTGCCACTTACGCAAGTAAATTAGATGTTCATACAGTTTTCCTATTGGATGAGTGTTTTGCCCCTTTGTGCTGTTTCTCTTTGTTTGTTTCAGTGTATTTTGTACTGTATTGGACATCAGTCTGATATTGAGTGTGTCAAGGAACTGCGTTTTATTTCGGAACAATACTGTTGATCAGGTTTGTAGGAAAAGTTTTTCTTTGTGCTTTCATTTACTTATAACTTACCAGTTTCGAAGGTTAGCAAAAAGCTGCCGTCAATCTGTAAACTCTATACGTGACGTACAAAAACTAATGTCCGCGTTTATGAACGAGGAATGCTGCGAAATGGTCCTGATTTATGGCGAATGCAACCGGATTGCTCGTGCAGCGGCACGGCTGTATGCATAGCGGTTTCCCAATGCAAGACATCCGGATTATATGACCATCAGACATGTAGCCCAACGCCTGCGTGACACCAGTAGTGTTTGCCATCGCTTACGTACAGGCAGGGTAAAGTGGGACGATACGGATTTTCTGGCATACGTCTTTGCACATTCCCACAACAGCACAAATGAAGTTGCCTGGGAAAGTGGATTAAGCCAACAGCGTGTACTACAAATTTTGCACATGAACAATATGCAACCGTATTCGTTTCATTCGCAACAGGCCCTGTGGCCTGGAGTAGCGGAGAAGAGACTTGAATTTTATAATTCCATGCTGATTGCTTTAGAAGAAGACCCAGAGTTCCTGTCAAAACTTTTTTGGACAGATGAGTCAGCTTCACACGGCATGGCGTTGTCAATACGCATAATATACGCTACTGGGCACAGGGACATTCTTATTGGACGAGAGATACACACCATCAAGTGAGGTGGTTCACCAACGTTTAGTGTGGCATTTGGGAGAACCAACTTGTAGGACCTTTTCTTAACAAGGCAACTCTGAATGGTGAACGATATGTTCATCTCCTTCAAACTGATGTAAGGGATTTTTCGAACAATGTACCATTACAACCTTTATTGAACATGTGCTACCAACACGACGGTGCACCACCACATAGGAGTGCACACGTATCAAGATGGCTAAACGATGTGTTTGACCGGAGATAGATAGGACCAGGAGGTCCCGTAGTATGGCCTGCACGCTCACGAGACCTTAGCCCTCTGGACTTTTTCCTTTGGGGACATCTTAAATCACAGGTGTATGCAACACCACCGCTAAATATAGTAGATCTCCAACAGCGTATAGCATCCGCCTGCGCCTCTGTTAATGGTAATATGCTGGGACGCACGCGCGGTCAGCTCGTAGAACGCTCGCAGGCGTGCATCGTTGCTAAAAGGCAACATTTTGAGTATGCAAACATGCAAATTGTATTATCTAAACTAATAAAATCTCTACAGTATTATGCATTCATATCTTGTAACTTTGTCTAAATACTCGGTTGTTGCTTCAGGACATTGTGATTTTCTTAGGATGTTGTGATTTTCCTGGTCGCCTTCCATCTTTTGTTATGAGACAAAAACATTTTTGTACTATTTTTCCTTAGCTGAACAAGTCTATAATTGACTTTTTTGCCCTATCTGCAATAAGGGGGGGCTATAACCTCCTCAACCCCCCAAAAGGGGGACGAATGGATCCCTCGTGTTGTTATTGTGTACTCCATGGAAAGTTTCCTGTACCACTGCACAAGAAGTAAATCGCTAACTGCCATAGTTCGTGAGATATTGTCTTGATCAAGTACTTTCCTTGCAGCCCTGCGTATCTTCTGCACATAAGTTGCAGGTGGATTTTGACATCACATTTTTTGAAAACAAGAAGTGCGACTTATATTCCAAAAAATACGGAATTCGTGAAAATTCGAGAATGCAAAAACGAAAGCATATTTAATTTCCATTTAGGTCGTGGAAGACTTAAACAACTTGGCGACTTCTTAAAAAAGCAAAAAAGAAAAATGGATCGAATTCATACCAATCTCATGTGAAAATTAAATAAAATTTTACGGTGCAGATTCGGAATAAAAATATGAAAATATAAAGATATTCCAAATAAGGTTAGAAGTTCTCCTCCCTACAAATAACTTTCAAATCCGACTTTTAAAAGTGGTATATGGAATAATACAGGGTAATTCAGAATGATTGCCCCGATTACAAATGACAATAACGTATTTATGAAGATAAATAGACGGCTGATATCACTACTCAAGAAGGAAGTTGAGAATTTTATTTTATTTTATTTTATTTTTTTTTTTGATTGGAGGTTTAACGACCACCGTAAGCAACTCAATGGGCTATAAGCAGTTTCCCGTCCCTAATTTAGGGTCACTGGTTCCAGGGAAGGGAGAAAGCCAGTGCCATAAGACAAACACAACATCCATGCCTCACCGGGATTCGAACCCGGACCCCGTTCGGACGAATGATCAGAGGCCAACGCCTTAGACCACCGCCACCGGGGCCGCGAGAATTTTATTGGAACCTACTGCTGTGTTGCTATGGTGACGTAGAAAAGTGAGCTGCCCGTGCGCCAAAGCCAAATCGTTGGATTGGTCCTTTGTGGATGCTGTGTTGCTATGGTGACGTAGGAAAGTGAGCTGCTCGTGCGCCAAAGCCAAGCCGTTGGATTGGTCCTTGTGGACTACTGTGTTGCTATGGGGACGTAGGAAGGTCAGCTGCCTCTGTGCCAAAGCCAAACCGTTGGATTGCTCGTTGTGGGCTACTGTGTTGCTATGGTGACGTAGGAAAGTGAGCTGCTCGTGCGCCAAAGCCCCCCCCCGTTGCATTGGTCGTTGTGTACTACTGTGTTGCTATGGTGACGTAGGAAAGTGAGCGGCTCGTGCGCCAAAGCCAAACCGTTGGATGGGTCGTTGTGCACTACTGTGTTGCTATGGTAACGTAGTACAGTGAGCTGCTCGTGCGCCAAAGCCAAACTGTTGGATGGGTCGTTGTGGACTACTGTGTTGCTATGGTGACGTAGGAAAGTCAGCTGCCTGTGTGCCAAAGCTAAACCGTTGGATTGGTCCTTTTGGACTACTGTGTTGCTATGGTGACGTAGGAAAGTGAGCTGCTCGTGCGCCAAATCCTAACCGTTGGATGGGTCGTTGTGGACTACTGTGTTGCTATGGTAACGTAGGAAAGTCAGCTGCCTGTGTGCCAAAGCCAAACCGTTGGATTGGTCCTTGTGGACTACTGTGTTGCTATGGTGAAGTAGGAAAGTGAGCTGCTCGTGCGCCAAATCCAAACCGTTGGATTGGTCCTTGTGGACTACTGTGTAGCTATGGTGACATAGGAAAGTGAGATGCTCGTGCGCCAAAGCCAAACCGTTCGATTGCTCGTTGTGGACTACTGTGTTGCTATGGTGACGAGGAAAGTGTGCTGCTCATGTGCCAAAGCCAATCGTTGGATTGCTCGTTGTGGACTACTGTGTTGCTATGGTGACGAGGAAAGTGTGCTGCTCATGTGCCAAAGCCAATCGTTGGATTGCTCGTTGTGTACTGTGTTGCTATGGTGACGTAGGAAAAACAGCTGCCCGTGGGCCAAAGCTAAACCGTTAGATTGCTCGATGTGGACTACTGTGTTGCTATGGTGACGTAGGAGAGTCAGCTGCCCGTGCGCCACAGCCAAACCGTTGGATTGGTCGTTTTGGACAGGACGACAGGGTTTTCTGCAAGTGGGCCCCTAGGTCTCCTGACCTTACTCCTTGTAACTTCTTTTTGTGGGGTATGTCAAAGACCATGTATATGTGCCACCTTAGCAGAGAACACTGCAAGAACAAAAGATGCGCATTCAGCTTGCACTGGTTTCTGTGACTATGGACATGCTTTGAAATGCATGGCGTGAAATTGATTACCGTTAAGATGTTGTTCTCATGACCCAGGGAAGTCGCATAGAACATTTGTAAGGTATGGAAACAAAATTCCAAACTTCCTTCTTTATTGTATATATATATATATATATATATATATATATAATAAAGAAGGAAGTTATATATATATATATATATGGGATGTAAGGTCAGGTGATGCGTAACATCACAGCCTCTCCTTGACAAATGTCAACCCCGCCTTCTCGTGGTGCATCCTGTTCCCACTAAAGGGGCTCTGACGACCGCCAATAGCGGTATAACTATACCATCGGGATTAGAGGAAATTCTATCCCACACTCACCAACCCGCTTGGCCAGCGTGGTGAGTTATGGCCAAACCCCTCCAAAATGATTCCACAACTTAAATCTTGGCCCTCAGTCTCCGGCAGCTGGAATGTACCTGGCCAAGGCAGCGGCCAGTGCGACATGAAGGCAGAGGGTGCTAAGAATCCCCGGAGGACCGGACTAGGCTGCCATCTGATGCTGACCTTGGCTACTTACAATGGACGCTCCCTATCTTCTGATTCAAGGCTTCTTGAATTGGAAGAGGAACTACAAAGGATCAAGTGGGACATCGTGGGGCTAAGTGAGGTAATTAGAAAAGGAGAAGATCTCATCGAACTGAAAAGTGGACATCCCTTCTACTATCGTGGGACAGATACTGGCAGAACTAGTGGTGTTGGATTTATAATAAACAAGAAACTGAAGGATAAAGTTGTAGAAGTTGAAAGTTCCTCTGACAGAGCTGCACGACTTGTTATCCAACTCTCGAAAAGATACCAGGCTCAGATTATTCAAACTTATGCACCCACCACAAGTCATCCTGAAGAAGAAATTGAAGAATTTTATGAGGAAATTTGTCATCTAAATAATAAAGGTAAGCAGCACTTGAAAATAATTATGGGAGATTTCAATGCAAAAATAGGGCAACGGCAACAGAATGAAACTTCATTAGGTAAATTCGGTCACGGCAACAGAAACCAGCGTGGAAATACTCTCGTTGAGTTTGCAGAGGCAGAAGGGTTTTTCATCTTGAACTCCTTCTTCAAGAAAAAGCCACACAGGAAATGGGCATGGAGACATCCAAATGGGACGACAAGTGAAATTGATTTTATTATGTGTAACAAAAAATTCCTCATAGAAGACTGCAGTGTGCTAAACAAGTTCAACACAGGTAGTGACCATAGATTGGTGAGATGTAAGATGCACCTCAACACTAAACTGGAACGTGGCAAGCTCATAAGACAAACAAAATCTATTGACATAACCAACCTTAAAAAACACCATAATACCTTCAAGTTGGAACTGAAGAACAGGTTCTCTGCTTTAGAAGGCCTAACATCAGAAGAAGTGGACATCTCTGAAGTTAACAGAAAAGTAACCAAAGCTCTTATGGAAACAGCAACAAAATTAGCTGGGTCTAAGAACAAGTTGCATGTAAATAAATTATCAGGAAAAACGAAAATGTTGATGCAAAAAAGAAGAGAGATGAGGACAACTAAAGAAGATGTGACTTCCAAAGTGGAATATATAGAGCTATGCAAGACAGTAAGAAAAAGTATCACTGAAGACGTAAGAAAATTCAACTGTGAACTAGTGAGGAAAGCAATTGAAAACAACCAAAGCCTAAAGATAGCAAAGGGACATCTCAGTAAGGGAAGAAAACAGATTATGGCACTGAGAAAAGAAGATGGTTCTGTAACAAGAAATAGAGGCGAAATTTTGACAAGAGTGAAAGATTTCTACTCCAAATTATATGAAAGGGATGATACATGCACTCCAGACATCATGAAAGATACCAGTACCAGAGTTCCTCCAGTCCTTCCAGCAGAAGTTGCACATGCAATCAAGAACATGGAGCGGGGAAAAGCTCCAGGAGAAGATGGAATTACTGTAGACATCATAAAAGAAGCAAGTGGAGAAATCGAAACAGTACTCGCCCAAATTTTCACTCGATGCCTTAATGAAGGAAAGATTCCTGAGGATTGGAACACCGCTACAATGATCCTGCTACATAAGAAAGGTGACATTGAGGATCTCGGAAACTACAGACCTATCAGCCTCCTATCAGTAGTTTATAAAATCTTCACTAAAGTTCTTTCACACCGCTTGAAGGTAACACTGGACATGGCTCAACCGAGAGAACAAGCTGGATTCAGGAGTGGCTACAGCACAATAGATCATATCCACGTGCTGAGAGAACTAATTGAAAGAGCGAGGGAATATGAATTTCCATTGTGCATGGCTTTTATCGATTATGAAAAAGCCTTTGATTCGGTGAAACCATCAGCAGTTACAATGGCTCTGAAAACCTGCGGTATTGAAGATTCATACATTAATATTATTAATAACATCTATGAAAATGCAAGTGCAAAGATTAGGCTGTTTGAAAATACAACACACGTAAAAATTGGAAAGGGAGTGAGACAAGGTGACACCATATCTTCGAAGCTCTTTAATGCCACATTTGAGGGTGTTTTTCAGTCGCTGAGCTGGGAAAACAATGGGATAAAGATCAATGGAGATTATCTAATCCACCTTCGTTTTGCTGATGACGTAGTCATTTTTGCAACTACCCCATCAGAGCTGCAGAGTATGATCCACGAACTTGCTGACAAGAGTAAAAAAGTGGGATTAAAAATGAACTTTCAGAAGACAAAAGTGATGTTCAATGCTTTTACAAGAAATGAAGATTTATCGATTGATGGAGAAAAGCTGGAGATAACAGACACGTACGTTTATCTTGGACAGCAGATATCAAGTGAGGGTCACATTGATGAAGAAATTAATCGGCGTACAAAACTTGCCTGGAGAGCTTTTGGAAGAAACAGCATAATTTTCAAGAGCAATATGCCATTATGTCTTAAAAGAAAAGTGTTTGATCAATGCATCCTTCCTGTGCTTAAGTATGGTGCAGAGACGTGGACCTTAACTAAAAGAGACATACAAAGGCTGCAGACAACTCAAAGAAGCATGGAGAGGTGCATACTTGGTGTAACCAGGAGAGATAAGAAGAGGAACTCGTGGATCCGAAAAATGACAAGAGTGGAAGACATCATGATCAGAGTTAAATCCCTGAAATGGCAATGGGCTGGACATACTGCCAGAAGGACAGATCATCGATGGACAGCCGAAATTTTAGATTGGATTCCAAGGGACAGGAAAAGACCCAGAAGAAGACCACATGGGAGATGGGTGGATGAAATTCGAAAGTATGCAGGGGTGACATGGAGGAGACTGGCACAAGACAGACCGTTGTGGAGGAAACTTGGGGAGACCTTCGTCCAGCAGTGGATTGATAATGGTTGACAATGATGATGATGATGATGATATATATATATATACAATAAAGAAGGATGTTTAGAAATATATATAGCTCCGAAGCTCTTTAATGCTACATTGGAAAGTGTTTTTCAATCACCGAACGGGGAAAACAAAAGGATAAAGATTAATGGAGATTATCTAACACACCTTTGTTTTGCTGATGACGTAGTCATTTTCGCAACTACCCCATCAGAGCTGCAGAGTATGATCCAGGAACTTGCTGACAAGAGTGAAGAAGTGGGATTAAAAATGAACTTTCAGAAGACAAAAGTGATGTTCAATGCTTTTACAAGAAATGAAGCTTTATCGATTGATGGAGAAAAGCTGGAGATAACAGACACGTATATTTATCTTGGGCAGCAGATATCAAGTGAGGGTCACATTGATGAAGAAATTAATCGGCGTACAAAACTTGCCTGGAGAGCTTTTGGAAGAAACAGCATAATTTTCAAGAGCAATATGCCATTATGTATTAAAAGAAAAGTGTTTGATCAATGTATCCTTCCAGTGCTTACGTATGGTGCAGAGACGTGAACCTTAACTAAAAGAGACACACAAAGGCTGCAGACAACTCAAAGCAGCATGGATAGGTGCATGCTTGGGGTAAGCAGGAGAGATAAGAAGAGGAACTCGCGGATTCTAAAAATGACAACAGTGGAAGACATCATGATCAGAGTTAAATCCCTGAAATGGCAATGGGCTGGACATAATGCCAGAAGGACAGACCATCGATGGACAGCAGAAATTTTAGATTGGCTTCCAAGGGACAGGAAAAGGCCCAGAAGAAGACCACATGGGAGATGGGTGGATGAAATTCGAAAGTATGCGGGAGTGACATGGAGGAGACTGGCACAAGACAGACTGTTGTGGAAAAAACTTGGGGAGACTTTCGTCCAGCAGTGGATTGATAATGGTTGACAATGATGATAATGATAATATTTATATATATCATCATCATCATTGCCAGCCATTATTAATTCACTGTTGGATGAAGGTCTCCGCAAGTTTCCTCCACAATTGTTTGTCTTTAGCCTGTCTCCTCCATGTCACTCCGATATGTTTTCGAATTTCATCATTGCACCTCCCATGGTGTATTTTTCTGGGTCTTTTTCTGTTCCTTCGAATCCAGTCTAAAATTTCACTTGCCCATCGGTGGTCTGTTCTTCTGGCAAGATGTCCAGCCCATTGCTTGTTATTGACATACGTTGTGTTGGTGGCTCCAACATTTTATGCATTTCACTGTGCTATACCTCGTTCCGCACTCACCTGTTGCGTGCCCCGACTGTTTAAAGGTACTGTGTGCGTTTTAAGATACTTTTCTGTTGCTTTCGTTTTTGTATTTGTTCATATTCCTCCGTTTTCTTATCGTTAGTTCGTTTGTTTACGTCCGGAAGCTGCCAACATGGAGGCTTCCGGTCTCTTCTTATTATCTTTGAGCGTGGAGGATAAACGTCACGTCGCACTTTCCACGTCCATGGAAGTTGATCTACTCTCGTCCTCAGACGTGTCTGCTCAGGTGCCTTCTCAGCTTCCTAGTACACCTGCTACGGTGCCTTCACTGGACTTGGCTGCCCCTCCTTCTTCAGCTTCTGCCTCTGCCTCGGCGCCCTCCTTGTGTACAACTACTACTGCACAGACAGCAAGAAAAATGTAAATTAAAACGCTTTCGTAAAATCGAAAATCTAATAAACGACAAGCACAAGAAAAAACATAAAGAAGAGATTAATAACAGAAATCTTTATGTTAATTAATCCTGTTTGGAACTATCAAGTCTGCAAAAGAAAGCACTTGAAAGAGGTATGAGATTTGCGTATCGGTAAAATGTGCCAAAAACGGAATACCTCATTCCTCAAATTGAGAACGTCATCTAAAGATTGCCTAATGCAAATAGAGATCCTACAAGATTTAAAATGGTCCGTGCCATCAACAACATGTACAACAACAATGAAAATCCAAGAATCGCGTATGAGCGCGAAGCTTTAATGAATTTGAGAAAAAAACCTACAGTTAAATGTATTATGGCGGACAAATCTAATCAGATAGTCATCTTACATACAGATGAATATAATAACAAGATGACAGAAGCAATCAATTAGTTGGATGCCATCATCGTTAAACAAGACCCTGTTGACAGTATAATTAGGAACTTGGCTAATATAAAAAATCTCAGTGACTTGCCTACAATTATTAAGAGCAGATGTATTCCACCAGTAGGAGCCTGTACACCAAATATTTTTGGTAAAATAAAAACGCGTAAGACAGACAGACCTATTAGGTCTATTGTTAATAAGAATTTATCTCCAACCATTAACTTGGAGAGAACAATATTTAACTATCTCACACCATTCTACAATAGCCATGAAGCCAGTATTACTAATGCTACTGAAGTTATCAACAAGTTAAAAGCAATTAAAACCTCCAATTTCACAATGGCCAGTTTAGATGTCATCTCTCTATATCCCAATACCCCTACCGATATCGCTATCGGTTTAATTGACTCCAGATTAGAAGATGAAAATCTTACAGATAATGTCAGAAACAGTATTATATCTGCATTATTGTTTATTACAAAAAAATTTTTTTTTTTCACATTTAATGGGACAATTTATAAACAGCAATATGGTGCCCAATGGGGTCACCAATTTTAGCGCTACTGGCCGACGTTGCTCTGCAAGACATTGAAAACTGAATATTAGATCATTCTAATATATACATACTTACCATATTTATATCTCCGATACGTTGATGATATTTTTCTATTTTGGCAGCACTCCAATCTTGAACTGGATAACTTCATTAATAAATTTAACAGTTATTATCCATCAATACAGGTAAGTAAAGAAATTGAAGTTAATGGCCAGCTAAAATTCTATTCTTGCATATCTCTATTGTGACGTACCTGCCAGCAGGACGCACACGACATAAAGGCAGATAGCAATCAGAATGAACGTCTGCGTAGCTCAGTTGGTAGAGCGACTTGTTCCGGAATAAGCGGACTCGGGTTCGATTCCCGGCGTAGACCAAAAAAAAAAATGACGGAGAAATTTACTTCGTTATAATGGCGCCCGAACTATCCGGATGACCCGACCGTTCAAAATCTCGCAATGGTGTGATGTTCTTTCCACACCGTGAGATAGGAAAAATCAGAGAATCTCTTCTCCAGCGCTTCGAAAAATAAATGTGTGTGACGTTGCATTTCACACACCAGATTGACTGGGAGTTCTCAAGTGCACGTTCTACAGTGGATGGGTGCCTGCAACGATTCATGGTGACGGCTGACCCGTGGGCCATGCCCCCGGCCCTCTTTCGGGGGAGGGAGATGTGACGTACCTGCCAGCAGGACGCACACGACATAAAGGCAGATAGCAATCAGAATGAACAGTTGGTAAAGGCAGATAGCAATCAGAATGAACAGTTGGTAGAGCGACTTGTTCCGGAATAAGCGGACTCGGGTTCGAATCCCGGCGTAGACCAAAAATGACGAAGAAATTTACTTCGTTATACTATACACAATGACAACGGAATTATTGAATATTCAGTTTACCGGAAGTCGTATATGTACAGGCAATTATCCCAAAGGATTCTACACACCCTTGGAAATACAAGACTGCAGAGTTCCGCTTTTATATTAAAAGAGCCATTACACCCTCATCCAATAAAATATCAGAGATAAGAGAGCTAAAATGGATTGAAAAGACTGCAGAAGAATTTGGATATAATAAAAAATTAATCAAATCTTTGTATAAGAACATTACAACCAGTATACATCGTTCCGAAAATAATATTAAAAAAGAAAGAAAACAATATTATGGAAAATTCCCATACTTACCTCCTATTAGTACTATTTTTAAAAAAGAATGCTACAACCTCAATATTAACATTGCAGAAACAGTCATTGATAATGGAGGCATACTTACTACTACTAATAATAGATCAGTTCTAAATAAATCTGGCGTTAATGTCATTACAACAGTTAAATATGATAACCAAAAAGACAAAGTATATATCGGAAGTACACGTAGTAGATTTTTGACTAGATTAAATGAACATATTACGAATTGGACAAGAAGAGATGAAAAAACTTCATTAATAGAACATTGTATCAGAAACTTTGTAACTCCTGATTGGACTAACACGAAAATTATAACAGCGCATAGATCACATGCCCAGATTCTGACCTCCGAGGCTGTGGTCACTGAGAAAACCAAAAGATACAACTCTAACGTTAATAGTCTCGTAGAGCTTCAGTTTGCATAGAGGTACCTTATTGAACAGGAGAAAAAAACATTTCAAGAAGAAAAACAATAACATAAAACAGTTTACATCAATATTACTTAAACATACAAGTGCATATTTCTACTCCATAAATGTTACTTGATTATTTTGTTTAACTACAGATGGCAACATCATATACGTGCCTAGTAAAACCCAAACCATGATGCGTAAATATCTGCACGACAGCGCTGAACATGCGCTGTCGTGCAGGTAGGTGCACGGACGTTGTAATTACCACACTCACACGCTCAGCAACATACCTGAGCGTGTGAGTGCGGTAATTACAACGTCCGTGCACCTACCACTGATGATAGCTATGAATATTAGCAGAAATTAACTTGGTGCTTCGCAATCGGGAGATTTATTTCTTTGTGCTTCGCAGTCAAGATGATTATTTCTTCTTCAAGATTTTAGATCGTTTTTTAAAATGTTGGCAAAGTTGTAATTCGTTTCGGGAGATTTATTTCTTTGTGCTTCGCAGTCAAGATGATTAATTCTTCTTAAAGATTTTAGTTCGTTTTTTTTTTTTAATTCGGCAAGGTTTTAATTCCTTTTCATGTTTCATTGTTGTCAAGGATTTATTTGCCTTCATTGTAAAAATTCATCTTGTTCAATTTCATCTGGTGCAGATTTTACAGTATCATGAATTTTTTCTTTGAACTTCACAATTGCTAAAAGCTCACATTTATTGAGTCGGATACTTACGGCAACGTCTTGTGAGTAGATGCATTACAAGCGTACGTATGAAGCCCCGACAGCCACTACTGATATTGTAAGTACATATATAGTTCATTATTTCTTGATTTTAATTGCTGATACTGTGCTCCATACGTACATGTATCTAACATCATTTAAAAATCTCCTGATTGCAGAACTTGCATAACGTGTGAAACAGTAATGACTGAAATTTAATGTTTATCAAGTTACATTATCGTGGCCACGTAAAAATATGGTCATCGCAAATTGACGAAATTTGAACAACGATATACTACCGCCTTGCCTACTGCCTGTGGTTATCTGCCTTCACTGCCTTCTGTGCCTGCCGGATCAGCACAGACTTCTCTTCCGAGGATGTCATTTTCCTCTACAGAACAGCGAGGCGCTACTTCAACGTCAGCTTCTTCTCCACCTGATGGTCTCTTGCAATCACCACCTATTATTCAGGTATCCAACCACAAGGTGAAGGTAACGATTGATGAAAATTCGCAGATTTGCCGTGAGTTCCATAATCTCCTGGATAGAGGCGTGTTCTTTCATTCCTTACCAAATACTCCTTTGCCACACTACATGGAGGCCCTCTCAGGTCATGTGTAGTCTGCATCAATTACCGGAATTTCCCGCACCCTTCTAGGTATCTCCGCGCAGTTCAAGCACAAAGAGGATGCTGCCTTTTTTCTTGCACATGGGCTTTCAATTGGAACAAATCATCTCGTGCCTTCTCCTCTTTCCAAGCTTTCGGTGAACATCACGTTCTATCGTGTTCCACAGGAAGTGCCTGATACTGCGCTTCCACTCCTTGTCAATCATGTTTGTAAAATCGTTAGCAAGGTCCGTCGTCTTTCTGACACTTCACACGGAACTCGATTTGCATATGCTACAGGACCTCGCCGTCAGTTGTTGGTCGTTTTCCCACTGAGCACGCCTTGGCGGATTGTCTTACAGACGTTGCTTTTGAAATTGGCTCACGCACGTACAGTTTCATGGTTTTCACCACTCACAATTGTACTCACTATCTTACACAGGGCCACACCACTGCATCCTGTGTGCGCATACGCCGTTGTCTTTCTTCCAGCTCACCTCATAATGCCGATCACGTTGGTCTTTCTACCATCCCCTCTTCTAATGTTTTGCCAGACGCGACCTCTCCATTTCTTAGTCAAACGTAACTTCCAGGTACGGACAATGATCCCTTTTCTCCTCTTCCGCCCCGTACGGTAGCGCATCCTCCTTCTGGTTAGCAGATATGTCTTCCACTGCTGATGTGTCTCCGACGGAATGTTCCGACTGAGATGTATCGAGTGGTACTTCGGCACGTCGGCCTACTGGCACTACTACGTGTCTCTCGCATATCAGAACTTCAACAACGACCATGTCTGAAGTTTTCCAGTTGCCGCACCTTCCTGCTGCCTAGGTTGACGTTCCAGCGTTAACCGATGCTGATCGGGTGCATACTGATTCCTCGTGCAACCTGTGTTCTTGTCTCCCGTTTCGGGTGTTCATCTAGATCCACCAATGAATTCCTCCGCCTCAACTTCGTCTCCGAAACGAACTGGTACTTCCAAAAGCTCTGTGAAACAGAAAAAGGTAAAACATCTTTCTGTTACTTCTGTGGCCTCATCTAGTGTTCTCGAAGTTTCCTGGTCAGATGTTTTCCCGCCTGATGACCATTCGAACGGTTTGCATTTCCGTTTTGGCCCTGTCAATTCTCTCTCAGATGATGAGGTTATACAATTCACTAATAAGTTTCTTTTTGTTCCTGGCCACTGTCCAGATAGCAACTTTTACGTCTCTTCCAATCTGCTCGTACGGTTGTCTGTACTAAACAATTTCTCCGTTCACCTGATCTTGCTCTGTGTGCAGCGGTGATGCAATTTGAAGCGTGTGTGTCCTTTTTCAAATCCCTGAGTGTCACAGATCCAAGGTACAAGGTTTTCATGAGACGATATACACGCCGTCTCTCCTCCTTGAAAGACCACGCTGAGAAACAATTTTGTGATACCGTAATTCCTCTATCCGAAAAAGTTATCACTCCTTCCCAACCAGACACTGTTTCTGTTGTCCCTCACGTACTGCAATATTGTTTTATGGTTTTGTTAAAATGCTTTGTGTTTTTCATTTGCTCTTGTTGGATGTCTTAGATATACTAGTGTTTTCTTCTGTCGTTGTTTATTTTCTTACTAACGTTGTTCACATGTTCTTGTACCTTTGTACATATGCTTATCATGTTGTACATGCTTGACTTTGTATCAAATGATATGCCGATCTGCTTTTCCTTCTTTGTATACATCGTCTTTTTACTATATGTGCAAATTCATGTATTTTTCTGTTGCTCTCCAGTTTGTGCTGTGGATAAACCAGATGTTTTCTCGTTATGTTTTCTATGTTGTACTATTCAGTGATATCTCCTATGAACCCAGTTTATTGCTATCCCATGATAGCAATAAACTGGGTACCCCAGGTACCCACAATTACCAGAACCATAACCATTGCCATTTCAGTAATTTCACTGTGGTCATGATGCCGTCCACTCCTGCCATTTTCCCTACCCACGAGTTCCTCTTCTTATCTTTCCTGGTTACACCAAGTGTCCATCTGTTCATGCTTCTTTCAGTTGTCTAAATACTTCGTATATCTTTCTTAGTTAAAATTAATGTCTCTGCTCCATATGTAAGAACTAGAAGAATGCGTTGATTAAACACTTTTCTTTTAAGACAAAATGGCATGTTGCTCTCGAAAATTGTACTGTTACTTCCAAAAGCTCTCCGTCCAAGTTACATACTCAGATTAATTTCCTCATCAATGAAACCCTCGCTTGATATCTGCTGTCCGAAGTAAATATAGGTATCGGCTATCTCTAGCTTTTCCCCATCACTTGATAAATCTTCATTTATTGTAAAAGCATTGTGCATCACTTTTGCCTTCCGAAAGTTAATTTTTAATCCCACTTCTTTACTCTTGTCGGCAAGTTCCTGGATCAAATCCTGCAGCTCTGAAGGGGTAGTTGAAAAAATTATGTCGTCATCAGCAAAACAAAGGTGTGTTATATTATATCTCCATTAGTCTCTATCCCCTTGTTTTCCCAGTTGAATGATTGAAAGACACTTTGCAATGTGCCACTGAAGAGTTTGCGAGAAATAGTGTCACCTTGTCTTACTCCCTTTCCAATTTTCATAGGTGCATAGGTGCTGTATCCTGAAACAGCCGATCCTTTGCACTTGCATTTTCATAGATATTATTAATAATGCTAATGTAAGTATCTTCAATACTGCAGGATTTCAAAGCCACCGCAATTGCTGATGGTTTCACGGTATCAAAGGCCTTTTCATAATCGATAAGAGCCATACATAATATGAGTTCATATTCCCTCTTTCTTTCAGTTAGTTGTTATATATATATATTAATATATACCTGCACCTAATAGCGGCCAAACCGTGCATCAAGAATGTGAAAGATGCATGTTTCATGAGTCTCATGCTTCTCGAATGTGTGACGTACTACAGAGGTTACGACGTACATATCAAGACTGCAAGTTGCAGTAGTAAGGACTTGTCGGTGTAGATTAATTGGGAAAGCTTTTAGCTCCGAATCAGAAGGATGCTGGTTCTAGTTCCGGAACCCTCATCGCCTTTTTTTTAATGGAGGTTTAACGAATACCCTGGGCAACTCAGTGGGCTATAAGCAGTCGCCCATCCCTGATGTAGGGCCACTGGTTCCAGGGAAGGAAGGGAACCAGTGCCGTAAGACAAACACAACATCCATGCCTCACCGGGACTCAAATACGGACCCATCTCGGACGAACGATCAAAAGCCATTGCTTATACAACTGCGCCACCAGGGCGGCCTCGCATCTTGCACTAATCGTCTGAATTAGTGAAAATTCCTTGTTCTATAGAGAATTAGTTCAAGCATGGATAGCAGCTTACCCGATACGTGTGATTTCGTGTCCTCCTCTTTCTCATGGGAAAGGGGGATAAAATAGAGATCGTTCTTGTTGATATATTTGCTGAGTTACCGCCTACCAAGGCCTAATTTAAGAACTACAAGGTGTCCCTCTCGCTAATTTACCCAAGGCTTTGTTAATAACATCGCAAATAGTCGCAGTAATTGACGATATTTGTTTAAAACAAACCTTCGTCCATGAAAAACAGAACCGTATCATAAGAGATGTTAAAAGTATCCGCTCTGTGCATCCAGACAGGCTTGAACACGGGACTTCGCATTTCGGAAATTTCGCGCCATTTGCTCCTTCACAATAGCTGTCACTGCCTCGCAGTTGTTGTTCTTCAATGTCTTTTGGCGCACTCGTTGTGACCTTGGACGTCGCGCATGTCAGGTTTATGATACTTCGGGGCAAGTTCAGTTGTTTACTTGTCGTGAGGATGATCGTATACGTTAACGATATCCTCCCGGTTAACAACAGCAGATCGTGTGTTTCTTGTCCATATTTATTGGGAGAATAAGTCGATAAAGAAGTGTCAATGTGAATTTCGTAGGACATTCGGATGTCTGACAGTACAGCGTGTATTCCGCAACTGGTTGATAAGCTGGAGATCCATGGAACATTTTCAATAAGATGGGGAAACTTGCCATATATCACATGTGAGTACTGCTGAAATTGAGTGATTATTAGGAGATCGCGTGATTTCTAAAGGAATGTGACCACCTCGACCTCCTGCCCTAACACTCCCTGATTTCTTTCTCTGGGGGTATCTCGAATCAGTGGTGTTTCAAAACAAGCCAACAACCCTTCACGCATTCAAGGACAACATCTTCGAGGTAGTGAAGCTATTACTCCGAAGAAACTGACTCGAACTTTCCAAAATATGGAGTCTCGTGTTCAAGCCTGTCTCAATGCACAAGGCGAACACTTTCAACATCTCTTATAATATGATTATGTTTTCCATGGATGAGAGTATGTTCTTACCAAATATCATTCAATTACTGTAATTATTCGCGATATTATTAATAAAAACTTGGGTAAAGTAGCGAATGGAACACCCTGTATAATAAAACGACGAAACAGAAGATATATTAGTGTATGAATAGCAGGCATTCACGAAATATGCCGGGTGTCCACAAAGTCTCTTTGCAACTTTAAACATTTATTACGAATACACTGTACGAGATAGACAAATGCGGTTGAGCACATAATTCAGAGCATAGACTAAAGTTGTTTCTACCTCATTACATAAGCTCAATATGCGCAACATTTGTTGCACGTAGAACATTTAGCCGGAACTCCAATTCCAACCATGTGCGCTGCAACATGTCCTCAGTAATGGTCGAAATGGCATTGTTGATCCTCGATTTCAGGTCATCGATGTCTTGCACCTTTATCCGATACACGATATCCTTCACATAGCCCCCATACAAAAAAGTCCAAAGGTGTGACGTCGAGGGAACTGGGTGAAAAAAATCCCGAAAGTGCCGTCCCCAATGTGGTGGCGCACCGTCCTGTTGGAATATGACGCTTGTTTGAAGGTCCTCCAACTGTGGTACAACATACTCACGCAAAGCATCCAGGTAAACATCTGCCGTCACTGTTTCCTCACTGAAGAAAAGTGGCCCACAGACTCGATTATGCATAACACCGCACCACACGTTCACTTTAGACTGACTCTCGCACGTTCCATAAACGCATGAAGATTTTCAGACCACCCAAATCCTGACGATATGTCTTTCTAACTGCCCAGAGACATGACAAATTGCCTTATCCGTAAACCAAACATGTGCGAAAAGCTCAAAATCTTCACTCAGTCCATCCAGTATCGTTACTGATAATTCTTTTCGTCCTGGTCTATCGTTCACCTCAAGTGCTTGTAACAGTTGCTCTTTATATGCATACAAGCGTAGAGGTCTATGTAGCGCCCTGTGTACCGTGGACCGGGGCATTCGTAGTTCTATGGCAGCGGAACTAATGGATTTCTTCGGTCTTCGTGGAAATTAATTCCGAACACGTTTGATATCTTCATTCGATGTTCGTGGACAGTCACTACGATCTTGGTCCAACACGGGCACAGTCACCAAGAAATTCTGGTGTCATTGGCAGATACTAGGATGAGATGGCGGGGTTTTCCCATACTTAGTCCGGAAATGTCTTTGCGTTTGTGTATCAGATTTTGTTTCAATGAACCAAGCGACGCACTGCGCGCTCTCTTGTGGGGACCACATTTTCATAGAACAGCACCTGGTACATCCGTGAGGGACCTATAAGAAAAAACGATAATGTCAATTAAAATTTCGATATTTTCAGTATATTATACAACAAATATCATAAATGTACATAGTACAGGGCGTCCGTAATGAATGTGCAAAGTTGCAAAGAGACTTTGTGGACACCCTGTGAGCGCGTGTGTGTGTTATTGCATACAGACGTACAAACAAACTGCAACCGCATGACACATAGTTTCAAAGTTTTACTGGAAAGGTAAAAAGCGATATGAGAGAGATCCCACTGTTGTGTTTAAAAGCAGTTCTAATTTTAAACAAGTTTAAGTATTTTGTACCAAAGCATCCGTGCACCCAAAAAATAAAGCAATTAAAAGCAAACTGTTCTAAAATCTTGCAATTCTTGATCATTAAAAAGAGATTCTGCATCTAATCAAAATTGATAAATTAGAAGTAAACGAGAAAGATTGTTCTCAAGAATTGCGCAAAGGATCAAAATATGAGATATGATGTAATGATCTTAATGAAAGCAATTCCGACTAAGAAAATCAGTCCAATTACACAAGAAACTCATAAAAAAGACACAGGAACAAATAAATGCTGATCGTTCAAAGAAATAATAATTATTAAATGACTTTTGTGCCTTAATAAGTTCCGATAATTGAGTTCAAAAAATACAAAGGACTCATAAGTGGGATGATAGTTGATTCAGATCTCGAGGCATTAGATTTCATTCAGTTCTGCGTAAAATCACATATACGATCAAGAACAATATTCCGAATAATATTTACAATTGAGGTATTAATGTAACTGAAAGGAAACTTTGATCCAGAAAATTATCAGAAAGCTCAAAAGCATATTTATAGTCAAGAAATTCTTAAAGTTTTAGTTACAGGCCCAAAAATTTTCAAGCAAATCAACTTACAGAAATTTTTTCCTGAAGCCTGTCAAGTGCAGAAAATCGGAAAATGTAAAAACAAAACTTAGTTTTTCAGTAAAATATATTTACACTGCTGGCCACCCAAAATGAAACACCAAAAAGGACGCGAGATAGCAAAGCCAGATTTACTGGACACATAACAACAGATACAAAGATAAAACGATTGAGCTTACAGGCCCGTGTGACTTGCGGAACACGCAGACAACAATAGTTAGTGTGTCCTCCCATGGCTGGCAATAACGGTCGCTGCACGCCGCGGCATCGAACGAAAGAGGCTTTGGATGTGGGCTTGGGGTATGTCGGTCCAGGCTGCTTCCACACGTTGCCACGGTTCATCAGGCGTTGCCGCGGGTTGTGCTTTCCGGGCCACTCAGTTGCCGATCAGCAACCAGAAGTGTTCGATGGGTGACATATCGGAAGAACAGGTGGGCCACGGCAGCAGTGACACCTGGTGGGCCGTGAAGAATTGTTGCACGTCGGGCGCGCATTGTCCTGTTGAAACGTGGCCGCTGGCAGGTCCTGCAGGTAAGGGAGGACTACAGGTTCCAAAACGTCGGAGATGTAGCGATGGCTGTTGAGTGTACCGGCGATGCGTACCAGAGGGGTGCGGGTGTCATATTCAATTGCGCCCCAAACCATAACGCCAGGCGACGGACCGGTATGGCGATGCATAAAGCAGGCGTCATACAGTCTCTCGCCGCGGTGCCGTCACACGCGGATCCGACCATCGTGGTGTTGCAGGCAGAAGCGAGATTCGTCGGAGAACACAATGTCCTGCCATTCCGTAGTCCAGGTGCGGTGTTCAACGGCCCACTGCCACAGCACTCGCCGGTAGTGTAACGTCAATTGTAATCGGAGCAATGGGCGCCGTGCGACAAGTCCCCGCTCCTGCAGACGACGTCGAACAATACGTGGTGACACAGGTTGTTGCGCAACACACCCTAACTCCTGCGCTAACGTTCGTGATGTGGCGGTGCAAGCCGTCAATGCCCGCTGCACAACATGCCGGTCCTCTCGTACGGTGGTGTACCGCAGCTGCGGCAATCGCTCACGTCGGTCTGTCCGTCCCTCCTGCACCCACCGAATCCTTACTCGCCTCACTGTGGCTGGATGTCGTCCCACACTGGCGCCGATGCCCCG
The DNA here is from genome assembly GCA_039090855.1 of Macrothele yani. NCBI lineage: Eukaryota > Metazoa > Arthropoda > Arachnida > Araneae > Macrothelidae > Macrothele > Macrothele yani. Next base: position 92,332,030 of record CM077025.1, read on the forward strand.
GTACGATAAACCTCTGTCGCGATAAGCCACTATTCGTCCTCTGTCGAACTGCGAAACGTGCTGGAATGACTGCCGTATTCTGCGACAAGGCATCAGGAAGCTTCCCACGCACAGGTCCGGCAGCACAACACACTTCCACTACTTACACTTCGCCTTCTATGCGCCCTTCTTACAGTGCTTCTCGGTGGCGTGTCGGGCGCACATGATTTGCATATGCCATGCAATGCTAATCGTTTGCGTGTCCTCTCGCGGGCGAAGCATGCTGCGAATTTCAGGCCAATCGGATGCTTCCTTCTTGGTGTTGCATTTTGGGTGGCAAGCAGTGTAGTATAACTATACCAGTGATCCTAAATTTCTTGGTGTAGAATGGAAATTAAAATTTCCAAGCTTACGCACATGCAACTAGATGGCTTTTCAAAGGAAGTAGACAGCAAACTGCCTTGGAAATGCCATCTGGTTGACGTGCAGAAGCTTGGAAACTTTGATTTCTATTCTACACCAAGAAATTTAGGATCACGAGTATAGTTATACTATTTAAGAACATTTGGTGTATAATTCCTTGTTATTTAATTAGGGATAGAAGAATTTTAATTTCTGAGAAATTACGTGAATGCGATGGGAGACGAGACAGTATGATATGATCTGCGTCAGTAATCTGCATGCGAGCCAGACTATACATTCGACATACGGCGTGGCAACGACTGGAAAAATCCTCGGATGATGTTCTGGGGTTATTGCTGTGTTGCAGGGCACGCGTCGTTGATCTCTGTCCGCAATTCATTGATATTATGAGGGGAGTCGATGCGTCGCGTTGTCATCCAGAGCGTAAGATATGTCTGGGGATCGCGTTGAAGTGTGCAGCACCAGTATACCTTGTAGGCACTATCTGCCGAGTTTGATAGCGAGCGAGAATGCGTTACCTTATAGCAACTGGGGGTCAGGGTTGCCATGGAGATACGACAAGAATAGGAGCTGCACCACCTCAACGACGTATCTTCATGCTATGAGAATTACCGCTATTCACGTGAGCGGTGAACGGCTATTGAAACGATAACACCCCAAACCATGATACCAAACTGAGGAGCCGTATGACGCTCACGGATGGCAGAGAATTCAGCCTAATCACCAGATCCTCTCCAGACTCTCATTCGGCGATTGCCAGTGCTGAAATTAAAGTGAGCTTCGTCGCTGTATGTCACATCTTTCCATTCGTCTCGCCACGTATGTTTGGTGCGGCAGCATTGCATCTTTGCGCTATAATGTACCTCGGTAAGTGTCAGTCATTTCAGTAACTGGTGAGAGTGCAAACTAGAACCCTGAATGGGCCGGGCCTGCTAAGAAGTTTAAAACTTACGGGCCGGGCCTACAATTTCGTAAGCGGGCTTTGACGCGCCTGCACTTACATGTGTACCGTGTAGTCAGGTTGTTGATAAATATAGGTCATTATGTTTTTGATGTCTCTGTCTTTCTCTTCCCGTGATCATATTTTTTAAGACGTCAAGTCAACAGAACGAAATCATATTCTGCGTACAAGAATGTGTTGCAGTAACTATTAACCATTAAACACGTTAGTGTGTGTGCGTGTGTGTAACTGACATCAGTTTATACACTGACGGAAAAAATCCCAACACCAAGAAGGGGTTGTGTTAGATAAACGACAGTTGGTAGGCGGTGAGAGTACATCTGTAAGATGACGTCTATGCAAATTTCGCGCTCGGTGCATACGTGTAGCGCTAGTAGCGCCCCTCGGAACATGCAAAGCAGGTTTGCTGTAAATACGCGCTGTAACGTTCGTGAGCGTTAGTTATCGTTGAGATTCGACGTAGTGTGTTGATGTTAGTCAAGAATACCTTTAAGAAGACGAAGAAGCCATTATCAACAGCTCACGGAGTTTGAACGAGGTCGTGTAATAGGGCTACGAGAAGGTGGATTTTCTTTCCGCAATATTGCAGAACGACTTGGCAGGAATGTAGCCACTGTGCATGATTGTTGGCAGCGGTGGTCAAGGAAAGGTACTGCCTCAAGAAGATCGGGTTCCGGCCGGCCACGTGGCTCTACTGAGAAGGAAGACCGCCGTGTACGGCGTATGACCGTGGCGCATCATGCTGCGTCTGCGGCAGCAATTCGAGCTGCAGTTTCCACCACAGTGACACAACGAACTGTTACAAATCGGTTACTTGAAGGTCAGCTCCCAGCCAGACGCCCTGTAGCGTGCATTTCACTTACTCCAAACCACTGCCGTTTGCGACGTCAGTGGTGTTCAGCTAGAGCTCATTGGAGGACGGAGTGGAGATCTGTTGTGTTTTCTGATGAAAGCCGGTTCTGCCTGGGTGCCAGTGATGGCCATGTGTTGGTTAGAAGCCGGCCGGGTGAGCGTCTGCAACCAACCTGTCTGCGGCCGAGACACACTGGACCTACACCTGCAGTTATGGTCAGGGGAGCAATTTCCAATGACAGCAGGAGCACTCTCGTGGTTATCCCACTCACCCTGACGGCACAGTTGTACGTCGGTCTGGTGATTCAACCTGTTGTGCTGCCATTCGTGAACAGCATTCCAGGGGGTGTTTTCCAACAGGATAACGCTCGCCCGCATACCGCTGTTGTAACCCAACATGCTCTACAGAGTGTCGACGTGTTGTCGTGGCCTGCTAGATCACCAGATCTTTCACTAATCGAGCACGTATGGGAAATGATTGGACGACAACTCCAGCGTCACCCCCAACCAGCATTAACCGTCCCTGTATTGACCGACCAAGTGCAACAGGCATTTAACTCCATCCCACAAACTGACATCCAGCACCTGTACGACACAATGCATGAAAGTTTGCATGCTTGCATTCAACATTCCGGCGGTTATCCCGGTTATTAATGTACCAGCATTTCACATTTAAAATGGCTCTTCTCGCGCTTACATTAAGCTGCGATCTTGAAACCTTAATCGATTAAATATGTTACCTATACAAATGTATTGCCGCCATTTCATTCCTCTACAATTATTTTTTCGTGGTGTTGGGATTTTTTTCCGTCAGTGTATTATGTTCTGGGCAAAAGTGTCAGAGAAGACAGTACTTGACCCGTATAAAGAGTGATCTGACCCTAAGAAGTGTTCGATTATGAAATGTCGATAATTTACTTAAATTCACTGAGTAATATTTACTGCGTTTGCCGTATTTCTGGTGGCTGGTTAGTTAGTTAACTTGCTTATGCCCTCTGTTTACACGAGTTTCGAGTTATTCAAAAACGTTACAGTACAAATACCGTCTATGTTAAAGCAAGTGACAGTTACGCAAAGGAAACCTATGCCGGTAGGGGCCGGGCCGGATCGGGCCTGACATTAACTGGGTGGGAACGGGCCGGGCCTGGCATTAACTAGGTAGGCACGGGCCGGGCTCTGGCCTAAAAATATTGCCTCTGCAGGGCTTGAATGTACAAAGATGCTCAAAACAAACAAGGAGAAGCTGGAAGGACATTTTGGGAAGTTCTCATACTGTAGTGCTCAGTTATATGCAGAACTAAAGTGATATTTTGGGATGTTGCAGCAGGTGTTTCTTACATGCAAAAACAAGTTTCTCGTTAGACTTCCACGATTCAGTACTGGGCGAAGGCACTCCCTTTCAGCAACAGTTGTTCTTACCGTTCGTACTTGAATTTACCTTCATATGACCGCCACTTCAGTATAATTTTTGTCCATCTATTGTCCTTCAGCTTTACTTGTGTCCAGCATATTTGCATTTCTTTCCAAGTATCTTTTCTCCAATAACAAAAAATTTTGTTTTACCTTTTATTTCTATTGGTTTGATGAAATAAGAGGTAAAACAAAATCATACCGTTTTATTTCACGAGGGTTTCCCAGGTCAGTAGTGACAGTGCAGGTCGCCAGTTGTATAACAAAATGTAGTAAGTAATAGCACGTGTATCTAAATCATATTGCGTTGTGTGATGGTGGCTAATGGTTTTTTGGTTTATAACGAAGTAAATTTCTCCGTCATTTCTGTCCACGCCAGGATTCGAACCCGGATCCCCTCATTCCGGAACAAGTCACTCTACCAATTGAGCTACGCGGACGTTTTTATTCTGATTCCTATCTGCCTTTATGTCGTGTGCGTCCTTCTGGCAGGTACGTCACATCTCCTGGTACGTTACATCATTTCCCCCTTATTATTTTTTTCGAAGTGCTGGAGAAGGGATTCTCTTATTTTTCCTATCTCGCGGCGTGGAAATAACATCACACCAATGCGAGATTTTGAACGGTCGGGTCATCCGGATAGTTCGGGAGCCATTATAACGAAGTAAATTTCTCCGTCATTTTTATCCGCGCCAGGCAGGATTCGAACCCGGATCCCCTCATTCCGGAACAAGTCACTCTACCAATTGAGCTACGCGGACATTTATTCTGATTCCTATCTGCCTTTATGTCGTGTGCGTCCTTCTGGCAGGTACGTCACATCTCCTGGTACGTTACATCATTTCCCCCTTATTTTTTTTTTTTTTTGTTTTCGAAGTGCTGGAGAAGGGATTCTCTTATTTTTCCTATCTCGCGGTGTGGAAATAACATCACACCAATGCGAGATTTTGAACGGTCGGGTCATCCGGATAGTTCGGGAGCCATTATAACGAAGTAAATTTCTCCGTCATTTTTATCCGCGCCAGGCAGGATTCGAACCCGGATCCCCTCATTCCGGAATAAGTTGCTCTACCAATTGAGCTACGCGGACATTTATTCTGATTGCTATCTGCCTTTATGTCGTGTGCGTCTTGCTGGCAGGTACGTCACATCTCCTTGGTATACGTTACATCATCTCCCCCTTTTTTTGTTTTTTTTGTTTTGGAAGTGCTGGAGAAGGGATTCTCTGATTTTTCCTATCTCGCGGCGTGGAAATAACATCACACCAATGCGAGATTTTGAACGGTCGGGTCATCCGGATAGTTCGGGAGCCATTATAACGAAGTAAATTTCTCCGTCATTTTTATCCGCGCCAGGATTCGAACCCGGATCCCCTCATTCCGGAATAAGTTGCTCTACCAATTGAGCTACGCGGACATTTATTCTGATTGCTATCTGCCTTTATGTCGTGTGCGTCCTGCTGGCAGGTACGTCACATCTCCTTGGTACGTTACATCATCTCCCCCTTTTTTTTTTTTTTTTTTTGTTTTGGAAGTGCTGGAGAAGGGATTCTCTGATTTTTCCTATCTCGCGGCGTGGAAATAACATCACACCAATGCGAGATTTTGAACGGTCGGGTCATCCGGATAGTTCGGGAGCCATTATAACGAAGAAAATTTCTCCGTCATTTTTATCCGCGCCAGGATTCGAACCCGGATCCCCTCATTCCGGAACAAGTCACTCTACCAATTGAGCTACGCGGACATTTATTCTGATTCCTATCTGCCTTTATGTCGTGTGCGTCCTTCTGGCAGGTACGTCACATCTCCTGGTACGTTACATCATCTCCCCCTTTTTATTTTTTTTTTTGTTTTCGAAGTGCTGGAGAAGGGATTCTCTTATTTTTTCTATCTCGCGGCGTGGAAATAACATCACACCAATGCGAGATTTTGAACGGTCGGGTCATCCGGATAGTTCGGGAGCCATTATAACGAAGTAAATTTCTCCGTCATTTTTATCCGCGCCAGGGATTCGAACCCGGATCCCCTCATTCCGGAATAAGTTGCTCTACCAATTGAGCTACGCGGACATTTATTCTGATTGCTATCTGCCTTTATGTCGTGTGCGTCTTGCTGGCAGGTACGTCACATCTCCTTGGTATACGTTACATCATCTCCCCCTTTTTTTTTTTTTTGGAAGTGCTGGAGAAGGGATTCTCTGATTTTTCCTATCTCGCGGCGTGGAAATAACATCACACCAATGCGAGATTTTGAATAGTCGGGTCATCCGGATAGTTCGGGAGCCATTATAACGAAGTAAATTTCTCCGTCATTTTTATCCGCGCCAGGATTCGAACCCTGGATCCCCTCATTCCGGAATAAGTTGCTCTACCAATTGAGCTACGCGGGCATTTATTCTGATTGCTATCTGCCTTTATGTCGTGTGCGTCTTGCTGGCAGGTACGTCACATCTCCTTGGTATACGTTACATCATCTCCCCCTTTTTTTTTTTTTTGTTTTGGAAGTGCTGGAGAAGGGATTCTCTGATTTTTCCTATCTCGCGGCGTGGAAATAACATCACACCAATGCGAGATTTTGAACGGTCGGGTCATCCGGATAGTTCGGGAGCCATTATAACGAAGTAAATTTCTCCGTCATTTTTATCCGCGCCAGGATTCGAACCCGGATCCCCTCATTCCGGAATAAGTTGCTCTACCAATTGAGCTACGCGGACATTTATTCTGATTGCTATCTGCCTTTATGTCGTGTGCGTCCTGCTGGCAGGTACGTCACATCTCCTGGTACGTTACATCATCTCCCCCTTTTTTTTTTTTTTTTTTTGTTTTGGAAGTGCTGGAGAAGGGATTCTCTGATTTTTCCTATCTCGCGGCGTGGAAATAACATCACACCAATGCGAGATTTTGAACGGTCGGGTCATCCGGATAGTTCGGGAGCCATTATAACGAAGAAAATTTCTCCGTCATTTTTATCCGCGCCAGGATTCGAACCCGGATCCCCTCATTCCGGAACAAGTCACTCTACCAATTGAGCTACGCGGACATTTATTCTGATTCCTATCTGCCTTTATGTCGTGTGCGTCCTTCTGGCAGGTACGTCACATCTCCTGGTACGTTACATCATCTCCCCCTTATTATTTTTTTTTCGAAGTGCTGGAGAAGGGATTCTCTTATTTTTCCTATCTCGCGGCGTGGAAATAACATCACACCAATGCGAGATTTTGAACGGTCGGGTCATCCGGATAGTTCGGGAGCCATTATAACGAAGTAAATTTCTCCGTCATTTTTATCCGCGCCAGAGTTCGAACCCGGATCCCCTCATTCCGGAATAAGTTGCTCTACCAATTGAGCTACGCGGACATTTATTCTGATTGCTATCTGCCTTTATGTCGTGTGCGTCTTGCTGGCAGGTACGTCACATCTCCTTGGTATACGTTACATCATCTCCCCCTTTTTTTTTTTTTGTTTTTTTGTTTTGGAAGTGCTGGAGAAGGGATTCTCTGATTTTTCCTATCTCGCGGCGTGGAAATAACATCACACCAATGCGAGATTTTGAATGGTCGGGTCATCCGGATAGTTCGGGAGCCATTATAACGAAGTAAATTTCTCCGTCATTTTTATCCGCGCCAGGATTCGAACCTGGATCCCCTCATTCCGGAATAAGTTGCTCTACCAATTGAGCTACGCGGGCATTTATTCTGATTGCTATCTGCCTTTATGTCGTGTGCGTCCTGCTGGCAGGTACGTCACATCTCCTGGTACGTTACATCATCTCCCCCTTTTTTTTTTGTTTTCTTTGTTTTTGAAGTGCTGGAGAAGGGATTCTCTGTTTTTTCCTATCTCGCGGTGTGGAAATAACATCTCACCATTGCGAGATTTTGAACGGTCGGGTCATCCGGATAGTTCGGGCGCCATTATAACGAAGTAAATTTCTCCGTCATTTTTATCCGCGCCAGAATTCGAACCCGGGTCCCCTCATTCCGGAATAAGTTGCTCTACCAATTGAGCTACGCGGACATTTTATTCTGACTCCTATCTGCCTTTATGTCGTGTGCGTCCTTCTGGCAGGTACGTCACATCTCCTGGTACGTTACAGGTTTTCAGGTCCGGAAGTATTTAGTGTCAAGTAAAGAGGAATGAACATTTCCGACATCTGCTCATCTACGAGTTTAACAAGGGATCCACAGCCGCCGAGGCTACTCGACAAATTTGTGCTGTGTATGGGGAGGAGGCTATTGCACCGAGGACAGGCCGCAGTTGGTTTGAGCAGTTCCGAGGTGGCAATTTTGACCTCAACGACTCTCCTCGCTCAGGTCGTTCATCCCACTATGATGAGGATCGTTTGAACCATCTCATCCACTTGGATCTTCGTCAAACCACACGCGAATTGGCCACTGAGATGGACTGTGATCAGGGCACAGTGGTTCGACACCTGGAACGTATGGGAAAGGAAGGTCCAGAAATTCGGGTCTTGGGTGCCTCACACTCTCCCCGATGACAACAAAAATCAGCGTGTTGCCGTATGCGGTTCCTTGCTCGCCGGTTATCGCGAATGTTCTCAGAAGCACAAACACTTTCTCTCTTGTATTGTTACTGGCGGTGGAAATTGGTGCCTGTGTGTGACTTTCAGACATCTGAGAGGATGATTAACCACAAACAAGACACCCACACCACGCGTAGAATGTGACCTTCACCCTGAGAATATCATTTTGTATTTCTGGTGGGACATGCAAGACATGATTCACTGGGAAATGTTGCTGAGGAATCGGACCATCAACGCTGCACTCTATTGTGAGCAATTCCGCCATGTGGAGGGAGAAATTTAGCGGAAAAGGCCACATCTCAGTCATGGTGTCCTTCTCCAACATGATAAAGCAAGCCCCCACAGTGCAAACAAGACCAAAATGGCCATTCGGAACATGAAATGAGAGATCCTGCTGGGTACGTCCTATTCAATAGATCTCACCCCTTCAGACTATCACCTGTTCCTGTCTCTGTAGAATGCACTCAGCGGCAGAACGTTCAACAATGATGTTGATCTCCAGAATTTCCTTGATGATTTCTTCGCAGCAAAGCTTTGCACGTTTTTTACAAGAATGGCATTTCAGACCAGTCCATACGTTGGGACGCCATCATAAACAATGAGGGGGGGGGTACATAGTTGTTTGATTCTGTTTTCCTTTCTGATGTAATGCATTTCTGAAGTTTGGTGCAAAAGAAACAGCATGAACTTATGCATCAACCCAATGTATTTTTGATTATGTCTTGGAGTCTTATGTTTAGTAGACATCTTTCCATTCTTCTTCTTGCTTTTTTTTTGTTTACATTTTCTCTACTTCATTTTTTATTAGCCATGTTTCCGCTTCATATATCATAACAGGCAATACACATTGGTTGAAGAGTCTTGCTCTATTCTCAAGCTTTATTTCAGTATTTAAAAATCTCTATAATTTTCGAAAAGCTGACCATCGGATGAATGGCCAGATATCTGCGCGTTCTTAGAAGACGAAAAGTATTGAGGTCACCCCTGTGACGCTATGGCCTAAACACCGGCTTCTGGACATTCGTTCTTAGAAGATGAAAACCATTGAGGCCTATATTTGCCGCCGTGGTTTAAACGCCGGCTTCTGGCCATTCGTTCTTAGGAGACGAAAACCATTGGGGCCGCCCCTGTGACGCCGTGGTCTAAGCGATGGTTTCTGGTTATTTGTTCTTAGAAGAAGAAAACCATTGTGTCCGCCTCTGTCGCGCCGTGGTCTAAGCGCCAGCTTCTGGACATTCGTTCTTAGAAGACGAAAACCATTGAGGCCGATATGTGCCGCCGTTGTCTAAACCCCTGCTTCTGGCCATTTGTTTTTAGGAGACGAAAACCATTGGGGCCGCCTCTGGGACACCGTGGTCTAAGCACTGCTTTCTGGCCATTCGTTCTTAGAAGACGAAAACCATTGAGGCTGATATGTTCCGCTGTGGTTTAAGTGCTGGCTTCTGACCGTTCGTTATTAGGAGACGAAACCCATTGGGGACGCCCCGGTAACGCCGTGGCCTAAGCGCTGGTTTCTGGCCATTCGTTCTTAAAAGACGAAAACCGTTGTGGCTGCCCTAATGGCGCCGTGGTCTAAACGCCGACTTCTGGACATTCGTTCTTAGAAGACGAAAACTATTGAGACCGATATGTGGTGCTGAGGTCTAATTGCTGGCTTCGGGACCTTCGTTCTTAGAAGACGAAAACCGTTGTGGCCGCCCTAGTGGTGCCGTTGTCAAGGCCCCGACTTCTTTCCATTCGTTCTTAGAAGACGAAAACCTTTGGAGCCGCCACTGTGGCGCAGTGGTCTAAGCGTTAGCTTCTGGCCATTCGTTCTTAGAAGAAGAAAACCTTTGTGACCGCCCCTGTGGCGCCGTAGTCTAAGCGCTGGCTTCTTGCCCTTCGTTCTTAGAAGACGAAAACCGTTGTGGCCGCCCTAGTGGTGCCGTGGTCAAGGCACCGACTTCTTTCCATTTGTTCTTAGAAAACGAAACGCTTTGGGGCCGCCCCTGTGGCGCCGTAGTCTAAACGCTGGCTTCTGGCCATTCATCCGAGATGTGCAGAAGTTCGAATCCCGGTGGAGCATGGACGCTGTGTTTGTTTTAGGGCACTGTCTCTCTCCCTTCCAGGGAACAAGTGACCCTAAATTAGGGACGTAGGCAACTTGTACCCCATCAAGTTGCCCAAGGCGGTCGTTAAAAGCCCAAACAAATATAATTTTTTTGTTAATATGAGAGAAATTATTTATAAAACACGCGGTTAAAGAAAACACGAATGCATCAGGAAAATCATCACTTATGGTCGTTCTAATGGCAGTTGCAAATGCTAAACCTGAGCCATGCAGATGTTGCCACCGGCATTCAAATTAGAAAGCTGGAATTCGAAGCCGCATGTGTTTATCTTGTTACCGAGATCTCAGCGCAACAAAGTTCACGGCTCGAAATAATAGGGCTTCGGATTTACCCCATGGATTTCTAAAGGCCTTTCATGTGGAGGAAATGTTTATCCGCGGTGGAGTGAAAACGACGAGAAATGACAGCAAGACGACGAAGAATTACCGCTAGAATGAGTTCAGCTTATTAGCGTTGCACCAAACAAATTTCCAGAAATAGTCTCTCTGAAAATCGTTATTTCGACCAGCAATACGAGTGCAACGCGCCATAAGAAACATGTGAAAGTAGAACCACCTTTAGACCTGGGTAAGCTTGGCACCTGCTTTGCATTACAGAGGACCCTGCGCTTTGGAGGACACCACTTATAACAGGCGCAAAAATATTGATATAAATATGAAATATGCAGAATACAACAAAATAATTATGAATTACCAGCACAACCAAGAAAATGTTATCTTATTTGTATGGTAACTTCTGAATACACCTAAATTAAGAAAGCTACTTAATTATCATTTATTAGACGGGATTGTTCCAGATTATGAGAGCTACGGATCCCTTATATACTCTTCGAGTCGGTGTGTGTTTAAACTGTCGTAAACAATTCTGGAAAAAATGTGTAGAGCAACTCTTAATATGAAAATATCGTTAAACGTTTGTATCAAAAATTGAATCTTAAGTTCCACTTGATTTCAGTTTCTTAAATTGTAATTTTGATGTACATTTAATAAAAAGGGAAGTTTATTTTAATGTCGAGAAGGATTAGTTCGTTTCATCTAAGATTTAAAAAAAACAAGGCACTACGAAATGTAAAAACAGTATCTATTATGCGTACAAATAATGTTTAAAGCTTTTTTTGTGTGACGTGAACGCTAATTTACATATCCGACATTCCCCGCGTTGTTGTCATGTGACCCTAACTGGTCCAGAGTATAAAATGTGACACAGAAGTTTGTCCAACAGTCAGGGGCCGCTGGTGGCCCGGTGGACAACGTTCGTGACTGCCACGGAATGCACCTCAGGTTCGATCACAGGCAGGTATGAACACTCGATCCACTAAATATCTGCCGTGCGTCGGATGGGCACGTTAAGCCGTCGGACACCGGGTACTGGTCCCCCGGTAATAAATAAGGGCGTCTTTCTCCCCCTTTCTACTTTGCTTCCGTGTCACTTTCCTATCAGGCACTGTAGCCCAAATCTCCTAGCTTACTATTTCTAAGGGTTGTTTAAGACCTGGGGTCCGACACTCCCTACCTTAAATCCTCTACATATGATCATATCATATGCCTAACAGTCAAACGCACTTTCACATCGGTAGGTGAAAGATGGCAAGCGTTATTGCATTTATTCGACACTGCATTCGTTACGAATTTCATCAAGGAAAAAGTGCTGCAAAAGCATGTGCATCGATATGTACTGTTTTGGGGGAGAATATTGTATCGAAAAGCATGTGTGTGGTTTGGTTTAGACGGTTTAAAGCAGATGATTTTGATGTTAGCGATCGAGAAAGTAGTGACGCCCCGCAGAAGATTGCACATGGGAACTGCAAGCATTGGTGTATGAAGATTCATCCTAAACGCAAAAAAAAAAAAAAAAACTAGCTGAACAACTGGGGGTAACTCAACAAACCATTTCCAATCGTTTACGCGAAATGGGAAAGATTCAAATGGAAGGAAAATGGGCGCCACATGACATGAGCCAGAGGAACAAGGACGAGCGTGTCATGAAGTGTTCGAATCTGTTGAATAAACAACACAGAAAGTCTTTCCTGTGGAAAATACCAAAAGCAAAAACACTGGGTAGACCCCCGTGAAGCAACGACTTCGACACCGAACAATATTCACTGCAAGACAGTTCTGCTGTGCATCTGGTGGAATGTGAAGCGTGTGCTTTGTTATGAACCATCGAAACAGGGTCATACTGTTACTGCTGATCGCTACAAGCAACAATTGCTGCGATTGAACCAGGAAATCTGTCGGAAACGTCCATTCACAGGCAAAGGATTGCGTTCCGTGAAATTACTGCACGACAATGCTATAGGCCGCATGTCGCGAAATCCGTCAATGAAACGTTATTGATGCTTGGCTGGGAATTATTTGAGCACCCGGCTTATAGTCCCGACATAGCCCCTTCAGACTATAGTTTGTTGCGATCGACGCAACATGGTTCGTCTGCTGTGTTGTGCATCAGCAGACAAACCATTATAAGGCAGTAAATTTTTCCGTCATTTTTGGTCTACGCCGGGATTCGAACCCGAGTCCGCTTTTTCCGGAACAAGTCGCTCTACCAACTGAGCTACGCAGACGTTCATTCTGACTCCTATCTGCCTTTATGTCGTGTGCGTCCTGCTGGCAGGTACGTCACATCTCCCCCCCGAAAGAGGGCCGGGGGCATGGCCCACGGGTCAGCCGTGACAATGAATCGTTGCAGTCAGCCATCCACTGTAGAACGTGCACTTGAGAACTCCCAGCCAATCTGGTGTGTGGAATGCAACAGCACACACATTTATTTTTCGAAGCGCTGGAGAAGAGATTCTCTGATTTTTCCTATCTCGCGGTGTGGAAATACCATCACACAATTGCGAGATTTTGAACGGTCGGGTCATCCGGATAGTTGGGGCGCCATTATACCGAAGTAAATTTCTCCGTCATTTTTTTTAGTCTACGCCGGGAATCGAATCCGAGTCCGCTTATTCCGGAACAAGTCGCTCTACCAACTGAGCTACGCAGACGTTCATTCTGATTGCTATGTGCCTTTATGTCGTGTGCGTCCTGCTGTCAGGTACGACGTCACACCATGTCTGCTGATGTGACAAAGTGCAATAATGTGTTGACGACTTCATCGCGTCACATGACGAAGTATTCTTCATGGCTGGAATTCGTCAGCTGCCCGACCGATGGCGGACGGTGATAGATAATGACGGCGCATATTTTGATTCGTAAAGGTATTGTTGGTTTCTCTTAAATTACATGTTGCGTTGTCTTAAAACGCCTTAAAACTTATTTGTACACCTAATACATTCCATTCTCTGGTTTATTTATACGGCCAACAGAACAAATATTATTAAAAAATTACATTAAAGTTGTATTTTTTTAATCCTTTAGATAAATGAGAAGAAGTATAAGAAGAGATCGAGACAGAAATAGAAAATATGAAATTGGAGATCATATCTAAGTCTCGCCATTACACTTTTAAAAGGATTAAAATTGTTTGAAACAATTTTCGACACAACAAATTTAGACAAAAGGGTTTTCTTAAATCGAAAGAAACCGTCTATGAAATATGCAACACAAGTGATGCTCCAATAAGATACAAGGAAATCAGAACACGCACATATAAATGGAAATAGCTGCATGATCATAAATGGAAAGATTCAGGTTTAAAAGATCCCGACACTAATGCAGTAGAGATTATTTTCTGGCTACTATATATCAAGTTATAGTTCCGATAGAAGAAAGATATGAACAAATTGAACCAAACATTACTATTATTCCAAAGTTCTGTGTGAAAATTCGTGTTACCATTCACAAATATATTAGGTTGTAATGCTGTCTAAAACACGATAAAACTTCATTAAAACCACAGCACACTAGTTGCTGGATGAAATGAAAATTTACTAAAATTGAAACCAGTATGATACAGTTAAAATGATAAAATTACATGAGGCGAGATCTTTCGGATCACCCCTTGGTGCCCATTGTCAAGCCAACTGTGAATACATGTGCTGCGGTGACAACTTATATGCCTTATAATAGTCACGTGATGTCGCCATGGTATCAGTAATGTGCATGTGAATAAACAGAGATTTTAAGTTTAACATTAAAGTCATATTAACGATGGAGGTTCCAATGACCGTGTAAGACGTTGCCAGGTTAAAGGGAGGGCATAAGGTAGGTCATCGTTACAGCATAATTTGTTAAACCATTCTATAAAAAGTACTTCCGTAAACAAGGTGTATTTCTTGTACAGTATTTGGTGTAAGCGGGATGAGAGACTTCGTTCCAACACGGAGTAAAATGATTGAGGGTTACTGTGCGAGCGAAAGACGTGGTTATAGCTTCCCTGGAAATGTCATATTGGTGTTCACGGGATCGAACCGAAATTGTTCGTAAAGTGGAGCCAATGTAACTCGAATTTGGTTTATTAGGGGTCTGGGGGCGTAGAGGAATACAGTATACACCATGTTTTTCACCTGTTGACACAACATCTCGGTCAGAACGTAAATTCTTAAAAATGTTAGAGGTTCTGTTTATTACAAAATTTGTTAAGCATGTTGACAATAGGGAGGTTAAAGGTTACAGAGCCAACACATTTCTCAGTCGGTTTGTCTACTTGTAGTTTTGTGGAAACAGTCCACAAAACTACAAGTAGACAAACCGACTGAGAAATTACTATATTTATATATTTTTTGGTTTTCCGTATAATATTCCAGCCTTCAAAATTTTGAAAGAACTCGAGTAACGTTGTATGGATCTAGATATTGCATTAAGGGATGCACATATTCGCGATTTAAGTATAGTAGCGATTTATTTAATAAAACTGAAGCATTTTGCAATACTTCTTCTAAGGATGAAAATAATTTTATCGTACGCGATACATTTACAATGTTCCAACACGCTTTGTAAAATTCATAATACATTTCCAATATTACTTTAAGAATTTTATTAACAATTCCAGTTACTATTGTCTCAGCAGAGCGCATTTTCTCTAAACTGAAATTAACAAAAACTATCTTAGAGCTACATTGACTCAAGAAAGATTATAGAATTTGTCATTGAGGTCAATAGAACAAATATGATATAAGAATTTGGATTATAACAGCATAATGCATGATTTTGCTGGTGGAGATAAGAAAATATTTTTTTTAGAATAAACTGTGACGTGAATTTTGTATGTGATTTTTTATCTTATATCCTCTGGTCTATGAATAGAACATCCAAACAAACGATCATATGATCATATGTAGAGGATTTTAGGAAGAGAGTGTCTGATCCCAGGTCTTAAATAACTCTTAGAAATAGGAAGCTAGGAGATTTTGGCTAGAGTGCCCGATAGGAAAGTTACACGGAAGTGAAGTAGAAATAGGGAGGAAGACGCCCTTATTTATTACCGGGGAGCCAGAACCCGTGGCTTGACGGCTTAACGTGCTCATCCGACGCACGACGGGTATTTAGTGGTTCGAGCGTTCGTACCTGTCTGGGATCGAACCTGAGTCTTCTCCGTGGCGGTCACGAACGTTGACCACCAGGCCACCCGCGGCCCATAACATCCAAACATACGCAATCTTGTATATAAAAGAAATACTTCTTAGTTAATATACTGCTGGGCAGTTGTTTACATAAACACACAGGTTCTTCTTTTGGATGTTTGCATCATCACAACCACACCTCCTCTAAAAGGCTAAAAAATAAGTGTTACCTATGAGGTTGACAATGTGATTCAGTCTAGGGGGCTGTCATAGGTGTTCAAAAATGAATTGCCTTTGTGCCTAAACGACGTTGAAATTCCTCAAAGTAGAAATTTAAGTCCACAGCCAGAAAGCCAAGTACCTTCCCCGTGGCAATAATCGTGCACGCGCCCCATTCTTGGTCGTTATAAACGGCCAAAAAAGCACTGTTTTGCGTTCGTAAAGAAACCTGTTTAATAAACAAAGTACTCCACTTGAGCCACGCTTTATTGTACAACAAAAATTTGTACAAACACTGTAATAGACTACTCCATATATGCCTGGAATCATTTTTTTCCCGAAACTCGGATGCAATAAATTTACCCCGCACCCAGCTCTTGTGTACAGTCAACATTTTGTGGGTCTTTCTTTTGCATCGCATATTGGAAACTCGCCTAGACATCGATTTTACGTAGGCACTACAAAAAAAAAAACGTCTTGAGATATGTTGACCCACATTTCTGGAAGAACCATGTTCAGCTGATCTTTTACTTGGGACTTGCATTTTTGCACCTCTTTCTTGAAGACACGCGACATGTCCTCCATTGGGTTCAGATCGAAAAAAACTGGGACCCTTTCCAGGAATTCGATCCCATTTTGGCGAACCCAAGCAGTGATAGAACGTGCAGTAAGCGACTTGGCAATACACTGCTGGACATTTGCTAAGGACGGATAATAAACGACTATATAGCGCATAAAAAGTAAGTGTGGTTGGATGCCAAGTGAAATAAAATAATGTCAGAATGCCAGGACATTACAAGAAAGACAATTTATTGTGCCATGAAATCCAGAAGGCTTTGGAACGTGTTTAAAGGACAAATAGGCCATTTTGTGCAGAATACGTAAACGTGAAAAAAATGCAATAACCGTCCGCAGGCGTTCCGGCGTAAGATGTCAATACGGGATATGGCCACAATGGAGGGCGATGCAAGATTCCTCACGTCGTGTCATGCTTTGCACAACATTATCAAGCAGCTTTTGGGGTAATTTATCCCATTCCTCTGTCAGTGCACGGATGAATGTGTCCTTGTTTATTGGAGAGCATTGGCGACCAGCAAGACTCCTCCCCAAAGCATACCACACATTTTCAATGGAATTCAGATCTGCAGAACGTGCTGGCCATACGATTCGTTGAATATCCTCGCTCTCAAGACACTCCTGGACAGCAACTGTTCGATGACATGTTGCGTTGTCGTCCATGAAAATGAATCTATCACCGACAGTACCACGGAACATGCGAACATGAGGTAGCAGAACATCATTAATGTATCGTTGGCCAGTTATAGTCCCAGTTGAAAGCACATAGAGGGACGTACGGCCATTGATCATGATGCCAGCCCATACCATGACACTACATGTCGGATATCGGTCCCTTTCCTGTATGTTTGCTAGACAATATGCAGTACCACTATCACGCCAGATCAGTTGTCCTCGACAATCAGACGATAGACTGTATCTACTCTCATCTGAGAAAAGGACAGCAGACCAGTCGTTATCAGTCCAATTGCGATGTTGAGGGCACCATTGCAAACGGGCGGTACGGTGACGTCTGGACAATGGGATGCACACAACAGGACGGCGGGCGTATAGTCCTCCTTCATGCAAACGTCTGGCGACAGTTTTTCGGGATATCCGCTTGCCAGTAGCAGCCATAAACTTATTTGTTACCTCACTAGCTGTGTTGCGCCGGTGTCTTTTTTGTTGATAGCACTATGTACTGATTTTCTGCAGGTGTCGTACTGCGAACACGACCTCCCACGTGACGTCTGCTACACTCTCCATTTGTTTGAAATGATTTCCAAAGCTTTGAAACAACACTGTGGCTGACGTCGAACTCCTTGGCAACATCTGTTATTTTTCGCCCTTCTTCAATCTTGCCAATAATATGGCCACGGGTAAAATCATCTGGTGATGTCGGGAAGACATACTGAAAATTGCAAGTTCGTCAATTGATTCTTTCCCTTTCAACTTTGCGTTTGAACAACAACGGTCAATACGCGTCAAATCCTTTATATCTCTTATCAGCGCTATGACGTCACGAACAAGTTCGGCAATCCAAAATTTGCATACGCACAACACGTCTTACTGTATTTCGCACTTATGCTAATTTCCACATTTTCCTGCCTTCCATTTTATGGCTGCTATCGTTGCTATTGTCATCCGACCTTAGCAATTGTCCGGCAGTGTATATTGCTGGAAGATCGCATCTCCCTGCGGAAGAAGCGGGCCACATAAGAATGGAAACGCTGTGGCAGAATTTTTTTTTTTTGTGTTGGAGGTTTAACGACCACCGTGAGCAACTCAATGGGCTATAAGCAGTCGCCCGTCCCTAATTTAGGGTCACTGGATCCCGGGAAGGGAGAGAGCCAGTGCCGTAAGACAAAAACAACGTCCATGCCTCACCGGGATTCGAACCCGGACCCCGTTCAGACGAATGATCAGAGGTCATCGCTTAGACCACTGCGCCACCGGGGCGGCTTGTGGCAGAATTGCCTGGTAGCGTTGTGCTTTGACAGTCCCATGATACGAGAACAGTTCGCTTACGCCAGAACACGCAAAACACCCTCACATTTGCACATTGCCTAGGAACTTGACTTCAGTTTTGGGCGAGTCCTTCATCCGTCCGGCATTTTTGTATAGGACTAAGGAGTGCGACTCGTCAGACCAAATCACCCTCCGCCATTGAGGCTCTTTCCAGGATCGGTAGTCCCTGGCATTATGCAAACCGCTTCTTTCGCTGACCTGCCGTCAACTTATGCTTTCGCTTATTATGAGCACGTGGCACATGACAGGTAGCCTGTTGCTAGCAGTTCGTCGGGAAACAGATCGGCCTATGCGTTCACTCCACAGCTCTGCAGCTTCCCCGAAGGAAAGAGTTCGGCGTTTCACGACAAGGCGATGCAAAATTTGATCTTCTCTAGCCGTAGTCGTTGGCAGTCTACTGTTGCTGCATCCTGACGTGATGCAACAGATTTCGTCGTTGATTCTGAGGAACGTTCTGATAGTAGTTCAAACACAATTCCCGAGCAATCAGCCGCGTAGCTTATCCATTTCGTCGTTTTTAGAGGATCTATTCGCGAACCAGCATTCCTAACCTGTAACGTATACTCTATATTCACTTTCATTTTGATTTTTACTATCTCTGGTTATTTTATTTTACTATGTAAATTATCTTCTTACTGAACGAGATGTTATTTCACCCGCTGAATGAGATCTGGCAATGAGTGTAAGTCATGATGTGGTGGTAGCCAGTATAAATAGGCGCGTTCAACGATACCTAGAGAGAGCGTTGGTTTATGTGAAGGAGAGCGTTTGTTGTTGTATAGCCAGAGCGTTTGTTGTTGGATAGGGAGAGCTTCGTTCTATGTGATTAGGTTGATTCTTCATTATTGTGATACGATTAGTGTGTGTGCGTTGGATGATTCAAGAGTTATCTAATAAAAGAATTTGTTGTAAGTACGTTTTTTCTCAGTTCATAGTTTTTGTCAGATCTCTGTCTGGCTGTTAGGTTTAGTTCATTTAGTGTTATTAGTAACAACCAGCATAAGACTTTATTCATCTTAATTACTACTACAACATTACTACCAGTTATAAGCTTGTTCATTATTATTACTACACTACTAGCAGGAAAGTTTATTCATGGTTTAATTAACAAACAACAACCATTAGAAGAAGCATTAGCTTAGTACAAGCATTGAATTAGCTTAGCAATTTAGAAGAAGTATTGAATTCATCATAATTCAGTAGCAGAAGCATTATAAAGCATTATACTTAGCTTAGTTAAAAGCTTTATTCATTATAAACCTTGGTATTGCAATTTTTTTCGAGATTTGAACAACGCAGAGACTTCATCAGATTTCATACTGCACTTTTTTTGCATATTGACAACTGTGCTCAAGACACACAGCAGCAAAAATGTGCATGTCCAGCTGAGCAACGTCTGGCGAGTGCTGGGTGCGTGTAAATTTATTGCTTCCGAATTGAGGAGGAGTAATGCTTTCAGGCGTATATCTAGATACCTGTTACAGTGTTTGCATCTATTCTTATTGCAACCCGTATCTCAAATGGAGTACTCTGATCATAAAACATGTTTCTTTACAACCGCAAACGAGTCCATTTTTGTTGCCGTTTATAAAAACCACGCATTGGGTATGCGTACATTTATTACCACGAGGAAGCTAAACTAAGACTTTGAATGCCATGTAAGTTCCATTTATTACACAAAACATAAAACCTTTAAACATAAGTGTCTTATGCTAAATCATAGTCACTTGAGCACCTAAATGCTTAAATGTAACATATCGCTTCGTTTCAGTAATAATCTTAACAGCTAAGAGCACAATATACTAAATAAATGGAAACGCACTGGAAAATACTAAATTACACTTCAGCTGATGAAAAAATTACTTAATTTTTCCTTTTATTGACATACGCACATGTGATAAAGCCACGATGCATCTTTGACACAGCCCACATTATAATTCAAGCAAACTGGCTTTTGTATTAGTACAACTAACAAAAAGTAGCATTTTTTTATAACTGAGCAAGCACGTGTACACCTCACAGAGTCCTAGGAGATTGAGCAGGTGTTTATCAAAGTAATAGAAACATCGACTGCTACTTGTGTACAGGAACCACACCGTATGCGAATCACAGGGCCGCAAAGGGGTGCAGTACGAAGCATCACCTAGCAATGTCACAGTCGCAGGGTAAACAGCTGTTGTAGAGTAACAGTCGACAATGTCAGATCTGCGTAACCTCAAAAACGTTGGTTCCGGTCATGCAGGAAATTCACTAACCAGAACAACAGAATTAGTAGATGTAAAACGAGGAACTCACTCGAAGATTATAAGGGTGAAAATTGCAACATATTCTTCTCTCCTAAAGTACACAGTCGTATCAGAATAATATGACTGCCTTCCTAATAATGGGAAAACTACCCTTGTCCCCGGTGGCAGCGGCGAGACAGCGTGTCATGGAAACAGTGAGGCACTGGAAGGTTGTCCGAGGCACACGTGCAGCAGAGCACGGAAAACCCGGAGATGACGAGACTTCCGTGCTCTGCTGGTCGGCACCTCAAACCTGTTGATCCAAATTGTCCCACAAGTGTTCTATGGGATTGAGATCGGGAGATTTCGCTGGCCAAGGGAAAATGGAGGCATCGCTGTCGTGTTTCTGGAACCAATCACACACCACGTTAGCGAAGTGGCGCGGTGCATTGTCCTGTTGTTAGACACCATCACCAACAAGATAAATGTCCAACATGAAGAGACGCACGTGATCAGCAAGGACGGATAGGTAGCCGTTGGCGTTAAAGGACTCATCCAATGATACCAGCAACTCCAGATCGTACCAGGAACACACCTCTTAGACATGCAAACTGTCACGCCGGCGCTGTACTTCACCAACAAGCGTGACCGGTTGTTGGTTTCCCTGTGTCTCACGCCGTATCCGCCACCGCCCGTCTCTTTTGTGGAGTAGGAACCTCGACACGTCGGAGAAGGCAAACTTTTCTCACTCTTCCTCTGTCCAATGACAGTAGTCCCATGCGAACTGTAATTATGGACTTTGGTCAACATGGGCGCCTTGACGCAGCGTTGACTCCGAAGACCCATGCGTAACAGGGTTCGCTCAACTGTTATCGGTGACCCGTATCTGGGTGTCCCAGATTTCATTTGCTGCACTCTTGCGCGTTTATTGCCATTTACCAATCCACGGAGGCGACGTTCTGCTCTGGGGTTGATGGGCTTTGGAGCTCTACAGTTAGGACGTCGGGAGGTACTCGGTGTGCTAGCGGTCCATTCTTGGTACACCCTTACAACAGAACCTTGCGAACAGCCCACTAGGTCTGCTGCTTCTGAGATGCCCCCACGCTTCGCGTCGTAGCCGATTATCATTCCTTTTTGAACGTCCGGCAGATCAATACCTCTGCCCATTTTGCTCACGTTACGTACTATCACTCATCTATCCTGTCCGGCCGCTGGTATCTCCGTGTGGTCGACCTTGTCACGTGCACTCTATGGCGCACATGAGCGCGCGCACTGTGATTCCAACGGTGGCCATATTATTCAGATACAGCCGTTTATATAGAGTATATCAGAATCTCCTCTTGCACTGAAAAGGGAATTCTTTTGATTTCCTCTTTTCCCGAAAATTACGTATGTTTTTTAATACTAGATACGAAATACACAACATTCCTCCGTAGCACCAAATTTCAAATGCATATAGTTCTGCTGGATTGTTTCTTATGACGCTTCGGCTGCACGCATTGGTGTCCTCAGAGGAAAATATGGAGACGGGAATTCTGTGTTCTATTACGTATTCCCAAAAGAACGCAAAACGCCAAAGTAATTATCAAATAGAGTGTTTAAAAAAAATAATGTTTTACTGCATAGCAATTGTTTTACTGAACTACAGATATAGAATTGCCTAAATCTGATATTGGGTTTATTAAAATATTGTAAACATCGACTACCATTGGAGTACACAAAATGGGCCACATGAAAATCACAGAGACGACATCACCCGCCATGTGAGGTATATAAAGTGGTTCAGTAGGATATAGGCTATCACGTAGCAGTACTATGTACAGTTCCAGGTAAAATAGCTGCTGCGGAGTAATTGTCGACAATCTCAGTGACCTATAAAAAGGAATGGTCATTGGTGCCCGTCTTGCAGGAGCTTCAGTAATTAGAACTGGAGAAATAGTAGGTTTAACACGAGGAGCTGTGTTGTAGATTATGATTACCTATCAAAAAGGACACCGCGTTGCTTCGAAACGTGCAAATCGTGCACGCCATACAAAGATGGCTGGTAAGGAGAAGCGAACGTTGGAACGGATTGTACAATGGAAACACAAAACCACGGTTCCGCAAGTACCTACGGAGTTAAACACCAGTCGGAATGATCCCTTTTTTCTCATAACAGTCCCATACCTGCCAACGTTTACGCATTACATGAAAATATTAAGCATTTTAACTGTTTTTTACGATTTTACGCATAGATCGCTTTTTTTTACGCATTTCCGTATATTTAATTTTCTTTTTTTTTAATCTTCCTTGAGAAATATTTGTTATTTAATGTTTCAGTTAAATCATACCTGCCAACTCTTTCGGATTTTTCAGAAGTTTTCCGTTTTTTTTATAGTTTTCCGGATTTCCGAACGGAAAAACTTTTCTTCCGGATTTTTAAAATTTTCTGTATCTTTTGTTAAAAATATAACTATAAATAAAATATATAACAGAAATGGGGATTTTGCGCCATTGTGTGCCAGAACAGCCGTGCCCCGTCGTAATCGTCGGGACTTCGGCACAGTAAATTCTCCGTGCACACTGTTATGCTGCTTGACGCTGAATAAAGATCATGCGATGGAAAGAAAGATTCAGAGACCCCAACTACTGTGGATTTTACGTAGTTACTATGGAAATCGTCGGTCCGCTACGGACGACGGAAATCATTCAGCATGCTATGATAATCGCAGGTCCGCTAAGGACGACGGAAATCATCGACTATGCAATGGAAAACATCGGTCCACTGCGGACGACGGAAAACATCGAGTATGCTATTGAAATCATCCGTCCGCTGCGGACGACTGAAAACATCGAGTATGCTATGGAAATTGTCGGTCCGCTACGGACGACGGAAAACATCGAGTATTCTATGGAATTCGTCGGTCCACTACGGACGACGGAAAACATTCAGCATGCTATGGAAATCGTCGGTCCACTGCGGACGACGGAAAACATCGACTATGCTATGGAAATCGTCGGTCCGCTACGGAAGACGGAAGACATCGAGTATGCTATGGAAATCGTCCGTCCGCTACGGACGACGGAAAACATCGAGTGTCCTATGGAAATCATCGGTCCGCTACGGACGACGGAAAACGTTGAGTATGGTATCAAAATGTGATGTAATTTGTTTATATTATAAACATCTAAAAATTATGAAATGCACAAATATTTGCCTTTATTTTTACTTGTACATAGCTAAATTCATTATAAATGTTATTTGCGCATAGTTAAAAAAAAAATCATTATAAATGTTGTTCGCGCTCAAGTTTACACATTTGAATTTTCTCAGGTTGGCAGGTATGCAGTTCTCCGAGAATTCCATCGTGTCGGTATTTATAGCCGTTCTGCCATCCACAAACCTCTGATGGCCAACATCAATGGAATTAAATGTGTGAGGTAGTGCAAAACATAAAAACTTTGATATCAAAGACTGGCAGCGTGTCATCTAAGAAGCTTGTAGAGGGTACGTCTGGAGAGAACCTGCCGAAGCGTACCACCTGGAGTGTTTGTTTCCGAATGTGAACCCTGGAGTCCTTGATGCCATGGGGTACCATATCATGTCATTACTTTTAGCTATTGGTTATTCTGCAGGGTCGCAACGGACGAATCCATTCTTGGAAACCATCAATGTTGCAGGATTGTTCCTAATTACCACCCTTGTCTCAAGCAGATTATATTGTGCAAATCATGTCAAGGTGTGACTAGCAGAACATGAGGATGGAGTACAACAGCTACCTTGGCCACCTCAGTATTGTTGAACATTTTTGAGAATATCTCGAGCGAAAGGTCAGATCACACTTTCTACCACCAAAACTACTGCCACATTTGGGACATATTTTACAGGAAGAATGGTTCCAAATTCCATTATCGTATGTGCATGACTTTTTTTGATTGAAGGTTTAACGACCACCGTGAGCAACTCAATGGGCTATAAGGAGTCGCCCGTCGCTAATTTAGGGTTACTGACCCCAGGAGAGGGAGAGAGCCAGTGCCGTAAGTCAAACCCAACATCTATCAAATTGAAGTCACCACTCTTTCCACGTTTATAAGTGAGTCACGGAAAACTTTCTCATCGGCGGCCACCGGGAATCGAACCCTGGGTCTACCAGTTACGCGCCGGATATGCTTCCATTGCACCACAGCGGCTTCGAAACTCTCCAGATTCACAAACGACAGTGGAAGCATATCGGCGCATAACTGGTAGACCCTGGGTTCGATTCCGGGTGGCGGCCGATGAGAAATGTTTCCATGACTCGCTTATAAACATGGAAAGAGCGATGACATCTATTTGATGTTCCTGGTCCACGTCAACTGTGTATTTAACAACATCCATCCCTCACCGGGATTCTAACACGGACCCTTCTCGGACAAGTGGTCATAATCCACTGCTTAGACCACTGCGCCACCGGGGCGGCGTGCAAGTCGAATTGATTTTGTTCTGAAAGCCCGAGGTGGGCCTTCGGTTGTTCGTGGAAAGTTTTCCACAAACAATAAGTGTTCCCATTGTTGTGATCAACTCCTGTATTTTCTGTGTTTCCTTTTGACCTGCTGACAGTGTTGCCAAATGAATAAAATTCATCAGGAGTCCGTACACTGCGTTCAGTTTGAAATACGTACATGAGAGATTAACAAAATTTACATACAATTTCGGCACACACACACACACACACAGAGAGAGAGAGAAAGGGCTGCCCCAGTGGCGCAGCGGATTGTCTTTTGACTATTTGTCCGAGATGTGTACGGGATCTTTGCGTCTCCTTTTTTTTTTTTTTATTGATTGGAACTTTAACAACAATCGTTAGCAACTCAATGAGATATAAACAGTCGCCTGTCCTTAATTTAGGGCCACAACTCGATGTTACATGGATGTTGTGTTTGTCATACGGCACTGGCTCTCTCCCTTCCCTCGAACCAGTGACCCAAAATTAGGGACGGAGTGGCTCACTGTGGTATTTAAATCTTCAAACGAAAATTAAAACAAAAGCAGAACGAAAAAATACAATATATACACTGCTGGCCATCCAAAATGCAACACCAAGAACGACACGAGATAGCAAAGCCAGATTTACTGGACACATAACAACAGATACAAAGAGGAAACGATTGAGCTTACAGGCTCGTGCGACTGGCGGAAAACGCACACATCAATAGTTCGTGTGGCCCCCATGGCTGGCAATAACGGCCGCTACACGCCGCGGCATCGAACGAAAGAGGCTTTGGATGTGGGCTTGGGGTATGTCGGTCCAGGCTGCTTCCACACGTTGCCACAGTTCATCAGGCGTAGCCGCGTGTGGTGCTTGCCGGGCCACTCAGTTGCCAATCAGCGACCAGACGTGTTCGATGTGCGACATATCGGGATAACAGGCGGGCCACGGCAGCAGTGAAACCTGGTGGGCCGTGAAGAATTGTTACACGATGCGTGCCACGTCGGGGCGCGCATTGTCTTGTTGAAACGTGGCCGCTGGCAGGTTCGGTAGGTAAGGGAGGACTTCAGGCCCCAAAACGTCGGAGATGTAGAGTGGCTGTTGAGTGTACCGGCGATGCGTACCGGTGCGGGTGTCATATCCAATTGCGCCCGAAACCATAAGGCCAGGCGACGGACCGGTAATGCGATGCATAGTACAGGCCACACGCGGATCGGACCATCGCGGTGTTCCAGGCAGAAGCGGGATTCGTCGGAGAAGAAAATGTCGTGCCATTCCGTAGTCTAGGGGCGGTGTTCAACGGCCTACTGCCGCCGTACTCGCCGGTGGTGTAACGTCAATGGTAATCTGAGCAATGGGCGCCATGCGACAAGTCCCTGCTCCTGCATACGACGTCGAACGGTACGTGCTGACACAGGTTGTTGCGCAACACACCCTAATTCCGGCGCTAGCTTTCGTGATGTGGCGGTGCGAGCCGTCAGTGCCCGCTGCACAACATACTGGTCCTCTCGTTCGGTGGTGTGCTGCGGCTGCGGCAATCGCTCACGTCGTTCTGTCCGTCCCTCCTGCACTCACCGAATCCATACTGGCCTCACTGTGGCTGGATGTCATCAGACACGGGCCCCGAAGTCTCGGTACGGTAAACCGCTGTCGCGATAAGGCGCTATTCTTCCTCTGTCGAACTCCGAAACGTGCTAGAATGACTGCCGTATTCTGAAACGAGGCATTGGGAAGATTCCCCAGCACAGGTCCGTCAGCACAACATACTTCCACTACTTACACCCCGCCTTCTGTGCACACTTCTTATAGTGCTTCTCGTTGGCGTGCCGGGCGCACATGATTTGCATACGCCTTGCAACGCTAATCGTTTGCATGTCCTCTCGCGGGCGACGCATGCTGCGAATTTCAGGCCAATCGGATGCTTACTTCTTTGTGTTGCGTTTTGGGTGGCCAGCAGTGTACTTCACAGCCTTTCTGAAAGTGGCATGAAAGATGGGCATACATTTTTTATTCCATTTCTTGAACAAATAAAACATTTCATGCCGTCAGAGGCTTTTAAGTAAACAGAGAAAAAGTGATGCCAACCTGTCTTAAGCAACAGATCAAACGAAGAACTGTTAACTCCTCGTGATCTAGTTCTCCTATTGTCTATGTTTTGTAGGATCCCCTTTTTTTCCCTTCTATGTGCGGAGCAGCAGGATCTGACAACTTGACGGGCGAGAGAGAATTTTTATGAGGGTTAATTCCTCCTAAGAGAGGAGCTTGAAGAGCGGTACTTACACTGGGATGTTGAAATTAATTAGGCAGCTCTTGCATTGGATCGAAGACTCTTGATTGAAAGGAAAGCAATTTAAAAACTACGGGTGGCCCATTGAAACCCACGTTAAACGTGACATTTAGCAGATTACCAATACCGGCGTAATGTCATAGCCTTGACAGTTCTGAGAACTGAGAAAAAAAGGAAACGAAGAAATGGTTTTGACGTTCATCTAAAACAGAAAACCAACGTCTTTCTTACACTGGTAAAAAGTGGATCTGAAGTATATCAGGAAATCGCTTAGTACAGAGTTAAAAACAATGGGAAGCACTTATACCACCTCCGTTATCTCAAAATAATATTTTGGCTGAATATCACTGTTTTTTTTTTATGGCAAAGGTTAAGCAAAAGCAACAAAGAACAAGAAAGAAAGCACCGAACATTCGGTTGTTATGAGCATGTCTTCTGAATCCTTTCCGACTCGAAACAAATATTCCCAAGCAGATTCCTGGAAAACCTAACACTTCAGCTAACAAAAGAGTACGCTTACGCCATCTAGAGAAAAACTCGCATAATTTAGAATACGTAATGAGAGCAGGGTTATTGGTAAAGAAAGCAACCGGTAAAAAAAAACACCTCATTTCTATAATCGATAAAATATCCTCAAATAAAAATAGCAGCTTACTGCCACTCGCAACTGAAAAGTCTGTTAAAAAAGTAGCAAATTGTGCACAAAATGTTTCTCACACTGCGGGAGATATCAAAGGTAAGAGGGATATATTTATATACGAACAATGAAAGAGCGGGTTTTTGTACGCCAAAGTAATGAGAAGACGATAAAGAATGAACTCCGTTTATTAGGCGAATAAATGATGACAAACAAAGAGATGCTTTCGCGACCTCCGGGTAGCTTCACCAGGAATTTAGTAGCTAAGATCGCAGAATCAACGGGAAAAACAGTTCTAAGAATACAAGTAAGTTCAAAATAAATAAGACACTTGCATGATGTCACGAGTGGTTAGATCCCAGGTCCGGGTGCTGACGTGGAACATCACGAAGCGGGTGCCGTGTCATAGGAACGCTCGTGGTTACATCCTTCTTGCACACATTCCGTCGTGGAAAACTTACGACTGGAAAACGTACGACGGCCCTAGCCCGTGATGTTGCAACTTAGGGAGGGGGGCAGTACCCAGATGGAGAGGCGTTAAGAAACTAGCACCTTACGATACCGCAAGAGCTACTGGCCTCCGAGAAACCATTGAAATCATCACGCGACAGAATGTGTGCAACAAGGAGCTAACCACGAGCCTTCCTGTGATATGGCACCAGCTTTTTGATGTTCCGCGTTAGCACCTGAGCCTGGGATCAAACCACTCGTGACATCGAGCAAGTGTCTTACTTATTTTGAACTTATATTCTTAGAAGTGTTTTCCCCGTTGATTCTGAGACCTTAGTTACTAAATTCCTGATGAAGGCACCCAAAGGTAGCGAAAGCTAGTTTCTCTTTGTTTGTCATCATTTATACGCGTAATAAACGAAGTGCATTCTTTATCTTCTTCTCGGTAAGAAGAATTTTCAAATCGAACAATAAGCAGAAGACATGTAGACGGAACGTTATGCAGCTCTACGCGTCTTAGCAAAAATGAGGAGCATTATCTAAAGACGAAAATGGGTGAAAAATGTTCTTCATGATGAAGAGTAATTATTCTAAGGGATTTTAGAATCGAATAACTTCTCTCTCACAGAAATAAACGTTGAAATATACGAAGTTGGTACCAAATTTTGAGTAATCGGAAAATATGCGAAAATTATTTTTCATGAGGAAAAATAAATAAGGAAAGGAAATATGCAGATTTGGCCTTAATAAATTTTCCTAATCAAAACCTAAGTTTCTTAATTAAAAATCAAATTAAAGTCGATTAAGGACTATTCTCGTCGCTCGTAGAGCGGTTCTTGAAAAGAAGTTTAGGCGATAAAATATTTCTTTCATTCAGCCTTGCAGTCGCAGTCTGCTGAAGGCGAGCTGCCGAAGTTGGTACCCAGGTGTTACAAAAAAAAAAAAGGCAAACTTTTCCCCAAACTTATAGGGCGAACAAAGCCAAATGTCCAGGAAAAGCAACAACAAACAAGTCTTCAATTATTTCACTTGACTCCTCGGTGATTTTCAAAAGCGAGTAAGACATAAAATTTTTCTAGGGCGTACCTTTCACCCGCTCCTCCACTGAAGCGCACGTTTTGGGAAGCATTTCTTCCAACGCCCGATAGAGAGTGGTAACCAGCAATAAGCACGTAATGGACTTTCCATGACAACTCTAGTCCAATAAAATTTAAGGCGCATAACCAACAAAAGGAGAAGAATTCAACTAAAGAAAGAGTTGACATGTTAAAGGACCATTTATGAGCGCCGGTTCTGTTTTTTCTAAGAAATGGGCATCTGCCAATCTCAACATAGGAATTTCGGAGAAAGTACGAATAACGTAACTAGGAGGAAAGCGGGTGACCAATAGTACCCAATGACGCTACCTTGGGCAGTCCCGGCCCCATCCCCCTGGAAGTATGACTATGTGCCGAAAGGGGAAATAGAAGAGAATGAGGAAAAGAAACGGATGATATGAGTACAAATGGAAAAATAGAGAATTACGCAGAGTTTACGAAGCTGCAGCTTAGTAAACTCTGAGTCAGTTTCAATGTTTTCTTAAATGTACGATGTCATCGCTCTGTCCACGTTATTTTATAAACAATGCATAGCAACTGAAAAATTGTGTGACGACGCTGTTGGGATAGAATCCCAGATCTCTCGATAACTAGCCGAGTGCGTTCTCATTTACGCTGCGGTGCCAACAAATATCAGTGACATGCGTGGTTTATTAGTCAGCGACAGACTACACAAATCCTATTGATGGTCTCAGCAACTGAGATGTCGTCATCTAAAATAACGTGGACAGAGCGGTGACACCGTCCATTTACATTTATCTTCACGTATTTTATATATATTCACCATTTCTATCAACCTTTGGATCTATCAGCTACAATGAAATAGCTGTGTTATATGCTACCAGATGACATCTCAGTTGCTGAGACCATCAATAGGATTTGTGTAGTCAGATGCTGACTGATAAACTACGAGTTGCGCGGTGGTTTGATAGCACCGTAGTGTGAATGCGAACGCACTGGACTAGTTATCGAGAGATCTGGGGTTCGATCCCAGAGGTGAAGGTAGAACAATTTTTCAGTTGCTATGCGTTGTTTATAAAATAACGTGGACAGAGCGATGACATCGTCATTTTACATTTATCTTCACGCATTTGATATATATTTTCTTACGTTTAGAGTCTCGCTTAGTTTAAACACCTCATTGGAGATAGGCAGCGTTAGGTAGACCAAGAAAGCTGGAACCCTTCCCTGTGGATGGCGAAGAAACTGACAAGAGTAGGTAAGATGCTTTCTAACTCATACCTCATAGCTTTCATGTGCTATGCAGGGTAATTTCCAGTTGTCTCAGGGTAAAGTTTCTCTAGCGCAGGAAAGTTTTGCTCTGACAATGAACAAAATTCTTGAATTCGCGGGTAAAATTACTGATTCGTTCTGCACTTGTGAATACATTTTGCTTACCAAACTCTTACACATGATGGGTAGAATGTTTAATTTAAGTACAAGGAACTCCACCGGTACTAATGGTACTAAGACAATTTTTAAGGAATAAATTGTTATATGTAATATTTAACTGTGTCCCTCAGTTAATCTTCAAAAGTTCTTCAAGTAAATTCCAAAGTTCATAACATTGATACATTTTGAAGATAACAATCGGATTTTTGGTGTAAATGTGACAAGGATGGTAAGTCAGATAACATCCGAAAAGTTGAAAATATCATCGCCCTGTGGGCTATCTGGAAGCAAACCCGGGCGCTATCTGGGAGCCTCAGTTTCGAGTCCCACTCCAGGACGATGAAATTTTCAAAGTTTTCGGATATTATCTGACTTACCATCCTTGTCACATTAACACCAAAAATCGGATTGGTATCTTCAAAATTTGTATTATATGGTGTAATCCCGTATTTCTTTCATGATTGATACATTTCTTATGCTCCCTTTTTTTAATTTAATTTCTAAGTGGTATATGGAAAAGCGTGACAAACCTATAGATGTTCCATGTGAAACACGACGCTATGCATTTACGTCGATCCTGAGCTTGAAGACCCTGAAATAGGGAACCCAACCTCATCGTTGACACCATTAGACTAAATTTTGGGGTGGTTTGATTATGTAAATTTTGTTTGGAGGTTTCACGTAATCCCACTATGGATAAAACGTACAAAATTACAATTGAATGGCACACATAAAAAACATTTCTGTAAGATGTTTAGAAGTGGAGACACAGTGTAACACAGAAATACACACTAACACTTCCTAGCACAGGAACTGTGCAATACAAACGAATCACAAATGCATGCAAAATGTTAATCGCGAGGAATTTCCTGTGTTGAGGGAATATTAAATCGTATCTTTACTAGCAGAGATATCGAGAAAAAACAAATAAAATATTGGTGTCTCCGAGTGGAAAAATTGTTCCTTATTTTTGCCGGGAAATGCGCATAAAAATGTTTCGTAGTTAGTAGTATCAGACCGGAAACATGTTTTCAATCAATTTTCAGAAGCAGAGTGAACGGAAAAGCGGCTTATGCCCTCTAGTGGCAACTTTGTGAGTTAAGAAATATTTGAAATAGTATGCAAATCATTCCACGTTATATACACTATCCGACAAAGAAGCAACTTTTCAAGTCGGACTGTTAGAAGATGAGATATCGAGAAAATTAAGATATATATCTATGCATCTGGAGGAAAAACTGTGTATTGTTCTAATCAGAAGACATACGCTAAAGGTTTTTCGTCGTCACCGGAATCTGACGTCAATGGAACTTTTTAGCAATGCAGAGAAAGTACCTGCTTTGTAGTAAGACTTTGGCCGTCCATCTGTCTGTGGACACCATACCTCTAGAACTCTTAGTCCGATTTTTTACGCTTTCCAACCGTAGGTTGAAAAAGCGTATATGCTCCAGCTTTGTCCGTCTGTCCGTCCGTCCGTCTGCCCGGCCGCCTGTCCGCACGATAACTCGCGTAAAAATGGTTCGATATCGATGAAATTTTAATATGTATTAGGGGATCACCTGGAGACGAACTCTGTTGAAAATGGACGAAATGGGTCAAAGGTCCCGACATAGGAGCGGGATCTATTCCATAGCTATTATGCGTCATAACTTGCGTAAAATTTTTTCTATTTCGTTGAAATTTTATTATGTGGTAGGGAACCACCTGGGAAAGAACCTTATTAAAAATGGTATAAATAGGGTCAAAGGACAGGACAAAGGAGCGGGATCCATTTCACCGCCCTTATGCGTCATAACCTACGTAAAAATGCTTCTATTACGACAAAACTTTAGTATGTTGTTCCAGATGTACACTGAACACGTTCTGCTGAATATGATCGAAATGGGGTCAAAGGTCAGGACACAGGAGCCAGATTTATTCTACAGCCATTATCCTCAAAACTTGACTAAAAATGTTTCTATTACGACAAAACTCTAGCATGTTGTTCCGGAGATATACTGAACCGCTTCTGTTGAATATAATCGAAATGGGGTCAAAGGTCAGGACACAGGCGCCAGATTTATTCCACAGTCATTTTCCTCATAACTTGACTAAAAATGCTTCTATTGCGACAAAACTTTAGTATGTTGTTCCGGAGGTATACTGAACGAATTATCTCTACTATAATTGAAATGGGGTCAAATGTCAGGACACAGGATCGAGATTTATTCCACAGCCATTATCCTCGTAACTTGAGTAATAACTTGAGTACTGATTTCTGGTATGTTGGAAAGCGTATCATAATCAATGCATTGCATGATTTTACTAACTTGTTGAAATTTCTTTTGCATTAGGAAGCCCGAAAAGTTAAAACGATGATCCTTGCCTTTTGGTCTTTTTCCGATGATTATCTTTGCTACAAAAGGGAGTAAATGCAGATCTTATGGAATTCAAATTACATTTTTACTCCATATCTTTGATTTTAAATATCCGGGTGAAATTATTTTTTATTTCCATGCATACCATTAGGTATGAGGACTATTTTAAGTACCGTTTCTTTTCATATAATGCAGAGCTATACCTTTAGGAGGAGCAAAGGTAAATTTCGATTTCACGTGTCTCTGCTTCTGGGGAGTAAAGTTATATTTCAATTTCCGTTATCTCTGCTTCTGAAAGTCCGATTTTAAAAAGGTTTCTGCGCGCCATAGAGATTCAGGATGGAAATGATCTACATTGACTTGTAATTTTGCTGAATAATCATTTTGCCACAAGGAAGCGTAAGGTATGATTTGTTTCCTGTATACTTTTAGCAATATCTGCGCTTTTGGAAACTCGACCGAAAAAGTTCTTTTGCAGTAGGATACCGCTCCCCACAAAAAAATCATTTGTACATATTTCCTCCATAAAGTAATGCACGGTTTCTGGCCTGGGAGGGGGTTTAAATGTATATCTTATTTTTCTGGATATATCAACTTTTAACAGTCTAATTTGAAAAATACTTCATTGTCGAACAGTGTACCGTATTGGGAATGATTTGCTTACAATTAAATTTTTTTCTTAACGCACAAGATTGCCACTAGAGGGCATAAATCACGTTTCCGTTTGCATCATTTTTGCAGGGCAATGTCTACACGTCTGATGAGATGGGGTTTGCGGTTCCATTACTGTTGATATGAGTAAATTGTTTGAATGACAGATGAAACAGTATTTACAAGCGAGGGATGTGCTCCACTCCATTAAATTTTGAAAGAGGACACTAGAACAGTCAGTACAGATCGTTGGACTGAGGCACCGAATACTGGGAGGAAAGGTGAATCTTGCCTCTTCAATAATTTTACCGGGGGGCAGTGACCACCCAATATTTTTCGGCGTGTTTAATTAAATAATCGCTTTGGCATCATAAGGTGAACCAATGTTCACCATATGAGGCCAAAGCGATTAATTTAAAAAAATTAATAGATAAATAACAAAACATTTTCCCCATATTCAGCATTTCTCGTTTGATAAGAAACTGCATTGCTATCGCCGTATTGATAGTGTTTGACATATTATAGTAATATGTGGTAAGTGTTAAAAGCAGTCATCAACAATAAAATAAATCAAAATAGAGATACGTATAATCTCTAGCGTCTTTATTTATATATCGATTTTTTAAACATTTGGAAATAAAATCTCTTTGGATATTTTTATAAAATCACAGGCTAAATTTTATTTTTACAAATATTAATATTCAGCAAAAATATTTCTGTTTCCTTGTTCATCTGCTGACGAAAAATTACAAATGCGTTTTAAAATACACATCCAATCTCGTAGTTTATCTTTTTGCCACTCTTTTTATTTCCCTCCTGATAACGGAGACAAGTGGATCTCTTGAGGCCTGCCCCTCCAACAAATTAATGAAATCGGCGTCCCTCCCCCTCCCCCAATAAATTAATTAAGTTAGCGTCCCTGCCCCTCCAATAAATTAATGAAGTCAGCGTCCCTGCCCCTCCAATAAATTAATGAAGTCAGCGTCCCTGCCCCTCCACTTAAATTAATTAATTCTACGTCCCTGGCTCTCAGCTTTTTCGTGTGTTACAGAACAGTACAAACCCTTCCCTTCCTTTGGGCAAATTTGGCTCCTACAATGCATGAGACAAACATGCGACTATGCTAATCTAATACCTGTTCCGCTTACTTAGAAACGAAAAGCAAGATAAATTATTCTTGACAGAAAGGGTATCGACCTTGATTAGACTGGAGGATATGAAAAGCACTATTAAATGTACTACGTAAAGAGCAGTATTAAATGTACTACGCAAGGAGCACTATTATCTTCGCGGTCTCTCTGCCACGTTTCTTAGTCAATTTTACTTCTTCAGAGGGAATACGTTGCTTACCAAGCATCAGAGTTCCTACTACTTCAATGAATTTGACTTGTATTTTCGGCAAGCAGAAATTTTCCGGAATCTTTATTACATGAGCACCAGTCCTCTGAAACTTTATGCTACTAAAAGGCAAAAAAAAAAAAAAAAAAAAAGATAAAACATACAATTAAGCATTGGCTTTTAACCCTCTTGAATGCCCCCACAATGTTTGACACACAATTAGTGTAAGTATATGTTACCGGCAATGTATGAAAACCAGGCATTCTGTAGAATGCCTAGGCAATATATAGAATGCCTGGCGTCTTTAGGCAAAGTATGAAATTTTCAAACATTATATATACTTTACCTAGGCATTGTATAGAATGCCTAGGTATTTTATAGAATGACTAATGCTATTTAGGCAAAGTATGAAATTTTCAAATATTATATATACTTTACCTAGGCGTTGTATAGAATGCCTAGGTATTCTATAGAATGACTAATGCTATTTAGGCAAAGTATGAAATTTTCAAATATTATATATACTTTACCTAGGCGTTGTATAGAATGCCTAATGCTATTTAGGCAAAGTATGAAATTTTCAAATATTATATATACTTTACCTAGGCGTTGTACAGAATGCCTAGGCATTCTATAGAATGACTAATGCTATTTAGGCAAAGTATGAAATTTTCAAATATTATATATATTTTACCTAGGCATTCTATAGAATGACTAATGCTATTTAGGCAAAGTATTAAAAGAGATTCATGAAAAGGCTTTTATTGAAAAGACATATATGAAAAAGAACGAAAACAGAAAATATGAAATAAAATACAGAACTTTCTAACCTACTTGTTGCAACAAGGAAGGCTTGTATGACATTTTGAATTGCAAGAAGTGATCTTGACCTTTTTCACATCGCTCACTAACTTCTGGTAAGTAGTTGCGGTTAGGAAAACACTAATTTCCGCAGCATTCTCTCGCACTTTAGACAGTTCATCGTAAAATCGACGTTGCATTTCTACATTCCATGATTCCTTCTGGGAAAGATCACCTTTCTCTTCCGTTTTACACTTGACTTCCAAAAAAGACTGAAATGCAAATGGTGAATTCTTCGTCTTACGCGAGCGTTGAAAGTGAATTGCCACGTCACATTAGAAACATCATTAGCGGGAGTATTTTATACTTGATTTCCGAACAAAGACTGAAATGCAAATGGCGAATTCTCCGTCTTAGGCGAGCGTTGAAAGTCACGTGCCTTACGACGTCGCGTTAGAAACATCATTGGCGGGAGTATTTTATACTTTACTTCCGAACAAAAATTGAAATACAAATGGCGAATTATCCGTCTTACACGAGCGTAGAAAGTCACGTGCCTTGCCACGTCATATTAGAACCATCATTAGCCAGAGTATTTTATACTTTGCCGGTTTCTGTTTAGGCATAGAAAATGTGTGAAATATTTGAAAATTTAATACTTTGCCTAAAAACGTCAGGCATTCTATAGAATGCCTGGTTTTCATACATTGCCGGTAACATATACTCTGAGATATCGTAATGGGCAAAACAAGTGATTCGAGTGACTTTTGACACGGCATAATAGTAGTTAACGCTAATCGTGCGGGTTAGAGCTTCACAAAAAGAGGCTGTACTCCTGTGCATTTCATACGCAACCATAGAAAGGGTTTACGGTGAATGGTGTAGCATGAAGACAAACTTCCAGTATTTGGCGATCATGTGGACAAAAGCAGTTGGTAGATCACATGCATCAAAGCAGGGTAGTAGGCTGTTGTATCTCGTTCACTTTACGTTCAGATCGTGCGTCGTTCTGAGATGATCATCGACACACCAATGTTGAAATCTGCCATGACGTGCTGCGTTGTATCCCGCCAAATCGCCTTCATGCTTCTCGTCTGCCTTCTTTGACCTTTCTGATCCACCAGATGTTTTCCTCCACAGGAAAGTCGGTTGACGGAAGTTTTTGATATATATGCGTCTTTCCCGGCAGTCGTAAA
This sequence comes from Macrothele yani, assembly GCA_039090855.1. NCBI lineage: Eukaryota > Metazoa > Arthropoda > Arachnida > Araneae > Macrothelidae > Macrothele > Macrothele yani. Next base: position 92,369,431 of record CM077025.1, read on the forward strand.
TCCCAAGTAAAATTTTTCGATGCAACGAAAATGGGTAACGGAAGTATTCAAAACCATTGTTAAAGTCTGATTTTTTGAACGCTATCCAATAAAGTGACGCAATAATAGTAAATCTCACTGTTACTCAATAACACACGTATTTTATGAACCTATCGCGGAACATTATTTCATAACGTCCTACATAAACGTAACAATATTTCATTGCAATCTGTATAAATTACAAAACCCTAATGCTAAATAAATGTGATAAAAGCCATTAAAAAATGCATATTTAATGATATGAAAACGGTGCGTTGTAGCATAATTGAGATTCCTCTCGAGCTTCGGGGGGGGATTCTTGCTATTGACGAGAGCTTTATGGTGGACATCTATTGATTTATTTGCTTCTCATACTTCCAATTGGTAAACTTTTGTACACATTTTTTTCACAGTTAATGCGTTCCCAAGGATGAAAATTGGAACATCGGTTAAAATAACTTCATAATATAGCTTGCAATACTTAATATTTTCTAAAACAATAACCATAATTAAGTTATCCAATATTTGTTTGTCTAATGTACAGGTCAAGCCATCTTTTTTTTTTTTTGGTCTGAACACCACCAAAAGAAAAGTTATTAATTTTTAATATAATTATGGTTATGTTTTAGAAAATATTAAGTATTCCAAGTTACAAAATAAAGTTATTTTAATCGATGTTCAAATTTTCATCCTTGGGAACACATTAATTGCGAAGAAAACGTGTACAGAAGTTTGCCCATTGGAAGTATAGAAAGCAAAATCACTAGACGTCCATCTTAAATGATGTACACACTGTATAACACGATGGGGTGTAACCTGTACAATTCCTAGATTGAAAGTTCCCAATTGCCGCCTTGGTGGTGCAGGCTCCTGACCATTCGTCCGAAAAGGGTTCAGGCTCGAATCCTGGTGAGGCATGGATGTTGTGTTTCCCTTACGGCGTTGGATCTTCCCCTTCCTCGGAAATAGTTACCCTAAATTAGGGACGGGCAACTGCTTATAGCACACTGAGTTGCTGTCGGTGGTCTTTAAACTTCCAATAAAAAAAAAAGGGCTGAATATTAGCCGCCCTGATGACGCAGTGGTCTAAGGCGCTGGCTAATGACCATTCACCCTAGTTGGGTCTGGGTTCGAATCCTGGTGAGGAATGAATGTTTGTCGTTCGGCACTGGCTCTCAATGCGTTACTTGTCCAACACTGCTTATCTGTGTACATTGGTCATTTAGTATACCGTAAACCATGTTTGATTTGTACTTGTTCACAATGTGTTACTTGAAACCATGTTTGATATGTACTTGTTCACAATGTGTTACTTGAAACCATGTTTGATATGTACTTGTTCACAATGTGTTACTTGATCAACACTACATTGTACATTTCGCATACAGCAAAAAAACCATGTTTGGTGTGTACTTGTTTACAATGTGTTACTTGAAACCATGTTTGATATGTACTTGTTCACAATGTGTTACTTGAAACCATGTTTGATATGTACTTGTTCACAATGTGTTACTTGATCAACACTACATTGTACATTTCGCATACAGTAAAAAACCATGTTTGATGTGTACTTGTTCATAATGTGTTACTTGATTATCACTGGCGCTTTGGTGTACATTGGTCATTTAGCATACTCTAAAACCTGTTTAATATTTGCTTGTTGATGTGAAAAAAAATCTGTATCCTGTCTATGTCTGCCTGTTTTTAATTTCTCTGTACCACAAGGTCAAATAAATCATTAAAAAAAAAAACTTTAAAAAAAAAGTACCCAATCTTCCTCACTAACACATTGGCCGCCCCGGTGGCGCAGTGGTCTAAGGCGCTGGCCTCTGATTATTCGTCCGTAAGGGGTCCGGGTTCGAATCCCGTACAGGCATGGATGTTGTGTTTGTCTTACGGCACTGGCTCTCTCCCTTCCCTGGAACCAGTGACCCTAAATTAGGGATGGGCGACTGCTTATAGCCCATTGAGTTGCTCACGGTGGTCGTTAAACCTCCAATCATAAAAAAAAAAATCTGATCATTCGTCCGAAAGGGGTCTGGGTTCGAATCCCGGTGAGGCAAGGATGTTGTGTTTGTCTTACGGCACTGGCTCTCTCCTGGAACCAGTGACTCCAAATTAGGGACGGGCGACTGTTTATAGCCCATTGAGTTGCTCACGGTGGTCGTTAAACCTCCAATAATATATAAAAAAAAAACACACACATTGCGATTCAGCTTTCCTTCGAGGTCGGATTTTAGTTTGTGCATGCGCAGATGGACTTTCGTAGTTTTTTTTTTTTTTTTTATTATTGGAGGTTTAACGACAACCGTGAGCAACTCAATGGGCTATAAGCAGCCGCCCGTCCCTAATTTAGGGTCACTGGTTCCACGGAAGGGAGAGAGAGCTAGTGCCGTAAGACAAACACAACATCCATGCCTGACCGGGATTCGAACCCGGACCCCTTACGGACGAATGATCAGAGGCCAGCGCCTTAGACCACTGCGCCACCGGGGCGGCGGATTTTCGTAATTACATCACATATCAACGCTGTCCGGATCGTCTTTTGCGTTCGTCTAAATCTGAATAATTGTATAATAATAAATATCGTTTTTTAAAAACTAAATAGTAGAAATGCTTACCATTGCTCGCGCCATTGTTTAGTAAATACTTACTTCTATGACTCACATATTTTCTTTCGTTGGTTTTATGAAAATAACAATAATTAATTCATCTACCAATGTACCGTTCAGGGTAAGAAATTAATAAACCTCATTGTTTGTTGTTATGGTTTAATTCCATTTAGTATGAACCGGACTGTGACTCGTATTGTCGTGAGATGCCAGTACATGCAATGTTTTGTACGTAAATAAGCATATACTCTTGAATAGCTCGTTTAATTTCACACTCACAAAGATCTTAAAATGACAAAGTTGTGTAGCATAAATTTTCTACAAAAAATACCATGGTACTTGTCGATTTTTTTACATGCCGTACTATTCACGGTAAACCGTTGGTAGGGATGTATGTGAAAAGTCCAGAACGGCTGTTTGGGAGACGCCCCGAACCCACACACCTTGAGCCAACTTTCATGTCACATCGTCGAGAGTTGCTCGGATCACTCATTTTGCCCATTCTTACCATCAACAGTACACTAGCTGATGATCGATGAGCTAATCTGCTTGTTTTATACCTCACACAGCGGTCAAGTGCAGTCTTATGTGTTAGAGTGAGGCATTTATGTGACGTGGGTAGATTTATCTAGTAAATTTTCATCTCAGTGTATGTATACGCCGCCCCGGTGGCGCAGTGGCCTAAGCTATGTCCTCTGATCATTCGTCCGAACGGGATCCGGGTTCGAATCCCGGTGAGGCATGGATGTTGTGTTTGTCTTACGGCACGGGCTCTCTCCCTTCCCTGAAACCAGTGACCCTAAATTAGGGACGGGCGACAGCTTATAGCCCATTGAGTTGCTCACGGTGGTCGTTAAACCTCCAATCAAAAAAATCTCAGTGTATACCATCATGAAGAGCAGTCGCAGTGCTCCTTTGCGGCATCACAGATAACATCATTGGATGTCATAACTGATAGCGCAGTTAATGGTTATATTTTATTTTTTAATATTCGTGTATAAATATACTGAAAGTAGCAGGAATAGTAAGGAGATGTTAATAAAATGAAGAATTTCTTTACGAAAAAATATTTTCCGTGATATGAAACGATTAAAAGCGTGTCAGAAAAATTTAAAACGCACTTGAAAATTACATTGAACAAGCAGCAATCACGTTATGGGCAGATAATTTAAAAAAAAAAAATGATATTGTACCCGGAATCAAAATTTACTTTTGTAAAAATTGGCTAACTTTTGTTGCACAGTATATAGGTGCGCTTAAGATTGAAAGAAACAAAGTGCGTTATTTATTATAATACATTCTATTTGCTGACCACCTAACATTTTTTACGATTTTCACAGATATACACTATACTGAAGAAAGTCACCGGACACCTAGAAGAGAAACACAACATAGCATTTTTTGACATACATTAGTACGGTGTCGTTCCAACCTTTGGCCTTAATGCATGCCCTGACCTATCGAAACATGCTTTCGACAAGGTTTTGGAACACAGAGATACGTATGCGCTTCCATTCAGTACATAATGCTGCCGCTATCTGTCTCTTAGTAGTAGATCTTGGTTCCAAACTACTTATGCGGCGCTTAGGTGCTATGTGAGATTAAAATCAGGGCTGTGTGCTACACAGTCCACACACGATACGGAATTATCGTCAAACCATGCCGTAACAGTCTTTGCTTTATGGCTCGGCGCATTATCCTGCTGTTACCAACAAGGCTCGGTTCCATAGTATTGCCACAGGGTTTGTAGTGCATAATTGTCCAGAATATCGAGCTAGACGCGCTGGTTAACAGGTTTGTCCACGTTGTGGACTCCACGATAACCAAAGGGCCAGGACCATACCACGAAAAACATCCCTACACGAGTACACTGCTAGCTTCAATCTTGACAGTAGGAGCAGTACACTGTGGTAAATAGCGTTCCCCCGGCTGCCGCCATAGCCACACACGGCGATCAGACTGATTGATCGTGTGTCTGGATTCATCAGACTGATTGATCGTGTGTCTGGATTCATCAGACTGATTGATCGTGTTTCTGGATTCATCAGTCCATAAGACCCTTTTCCATTGTTCTACGGTCCGCAATTCATGTTCTTTACACCATGCTAAACGACGAGTAGTATTCCGAGTGGAGATGAAAGGCTTGCCAGAAGCCGCACGACCACGGTAACCCATGGAATGAAGTTCTCTTGTGAATGGTACATGCACGTACCAAGGTTCCAGCATTTTTACTCAGCTTTACACTGAGGTCTTGTGCAGTACTCCATCGATCAGCTGTAACGATCTCCTGAGGCTTCGACGTCCTCTACCACTGAGTTTCTTTGGTCTGCCGGTACGTTTTGCTGCTTCAGGCACTCCATGTGTCTTCCACGTATTCAGTACATCCAAAACAGTTGACTTGGGTATGTTTAAACCCCTCCCGGTTTCTCTTATGGAAAACCCACTAATATAACACCCAACAATCTTTCCTTTCTCATAGTCAGTTTTCTCCCACCGCGACATTTTCACTCAACCTCACAGTTTGATATGATCGCGGGCTTGTTTTTATACCGTTTGCAGCTGTACCGCGCATCTTAACAACGTAGAGGATCCGTTTATTTGCTTTTGGAGGGATGTCCGGTGACTTTTGTCAATATAGTGTTTTTAAGCATGTAATTATTTGGAAGACATGTTTTGAAACTGTACACAGAAATTTTCGCTCAGAGACTTATGTCACCAAAATTGCTCAGATTGTGCACGGCCTTCTTTATTGCGAATTACTGCCTGTATACTGTGTGGCATGCTGAAAATGAGAAATTTCCAATACCCACTAGATATTCCCTTACACCGAACGTACACTATGTGGACAAAAGTTATTGGACACCCCCACGCAGGAGCAATGGTGTGTTCAGACACGTGGTTAATAAGGTGTAAAAACGGCAATGGGAGTACTCTCAGATCAATCGCTGATAAAATGGTTAGCAAGAGAGAGCTCTCCGAGTTTGTAAAGGGCATTATAATAGGCACCTCAACTGAAGTTATGAGCATTTAAAGCATGGCTGATGTCAGGCATGTCGCTAAATCGACTGTGGCCGTTGTCATTAATAAGTAGAAGAAGACGTGACATTGCAGAAATTCACATCGCCCTGGAAGACCCACGAAACAGCAACCCAGGGACCGAAGGGTGCTGCAGAGAGAGATCCCGAAAACCACAGCCCCACCAATGCATGCCACAGCACATGAGTTCCAGATGGCCATAGATGTTATGGTCTCCACCAAGACACTTGAAAAAGAGGTCCATGCACCACAGTACCATGGCCGAACAGCAATCCATAAACCTCTCATCACAAAGACCAAATAAAGCCACGCGGCTACGATGGTGTCAACAGCACAGAAACTGGATATCGGAGCAATAGCGGCAGGTGTTGTGGAGCGACGAATCCCACTTCACATTATTCCGATTGGATGGAATGGATGTGTCTGGGCTAGGCGGTAACGCGGTGAACATATGCTTCCAGAGCTGCCGACTGTGAAGCATGGGGTGGAGTCATGGTATGGGACTGTTTCATCTGGTACGGTATGGGTCCACTGGTTGCTATTCATGGCAACATGAACTCTGTGCTGTATAGAGATATCCTGGATAACGGAATGCCCGCAACGTTTTTGCAGTCCTACTGGCACGACGATTTTTCCTTCCAGGACTACAGTGCCATGTCTCCGGGCGCTACGTACAAGGACGTGGTACGAGGAAAATCAGGTCTCTCGCATTCCCGGACCTCAACCCTATTGAACACCTATGAGATTGACCTGAACGACGGTGAGGTCTAGAACAAAATGACGTTCTTAACTTCAGAGTTGGTCGACGTACTCAAGACGGAACGGAGGAACATCCCGCTCTTCGTACTGTGTATGGATTTGTGGGCAGTTTACCTCAACGGGTGGCTGTGAGATTTATGCATCCTTACGTCAGAGGCGCTAATTTGCATAAGGATATGCATAATTCGGCTGACTACGTCAGATATGTCTTGCGTTCTCCACTTTCCAGTAAGATATCACACGGCTGGCTTGCATAATGTAGACAAAGTTACATATTCTCCTAACTATTTTGAGCAGTGTATATTTAAGCCTTTTTCTTCTCGGTTCATCTGCGCATATAAACTACCCCACCTCATCACGTGACTAATTTCCTGATGTACTTATATCATTGTTCCTTCATGTATTGTGTGATTGTGTTACATCTGAGGATGGAACCGATGCGGTTCCGAAAGGTCTTATGTTTTTTAACTGTGATGTTTTGATTGTGCTTAGTAAAGTCTTTTAATTTATCATCAGTTTTTAACTAAACTTTTTATCGTGCAAAAAGAGTTTCGAGAACTTCAATTCACTGTCTTACTCAGCACGAATGTTTTTCGATATCTTAAGTGTATTTGTGCTCTCTGGATTACCCTCAGTAATGTTTTTTATTTGCCTATAAGGTGAGATAGAGAAAGTGCAAATCACAACCTTTCTGCATGGAGACAAGCGGCCATTTGAACTTCAAATGCTCGGCCGACTCGAAAAATCATTGCTCTAGGCATGTGATGCAATCGCAAAATGAAATTACGCAAACACAATGTAATCTGATGAAAAATGGCTGAAAAATGATTCATTATCTTAAACTTCTGCAAATGACTGCATTTAAAAATAAAATTCGGTGGTGGTTAACTTCGGGAATAAGAAAAAAGCACAACGTTTCACGCTGAGCTGCTCTTAAATTTGACATTAAATAGAAAAATTGTCGCTCCTAATACTAAAAGCTTATTGCTGTTGTTTTTTTTATACTGAATGAACATTATGAATGACTGATCGTTATAGTAATTAATGAATAATTGTTGTTGCTTTTAATAATAAACTGATTGTTATTTTTGTCAATAATATGAATGATATACTCTCTAAAAGTGAGTCCTTGAGAGAACTAATTATATTACATTGCATATTGCGTTATTGTCTAATAATGTATTACTTGGTGTGAGGCAGTATTGTGCGAGCCCTTCTTGTTAGTAGCAGACATACAAAGCAATTATTTAAATTACCTTTCCAAATCCTGAAAGTGTTACGGTGGTAAATAAATAACCGTCGAGTGGTTGTGTCCATTATTAGGTGGAGGAGTACAATAGCTTGGGCCTCGCTCTCATCAGAACTCGCAGTTCGTTACTGCTGCTGCTGACAATCAGGAAGGTCATTAACAGCGTTCCATTCAAGAGTAGCGGTCACAGTAGAGGTTCCTAAATGAGGTCTCCGGACAAACGCTTCATCTGCAAAATTACTCTGCTTCTGCTCTTCTGAAAGGGATTTCGTCGACGGCAGAATTGGAGAGAAGACATCGACAGGAACAAGTGCCTGGGATGTGTTACAAGGGAAAATATTGTTTCAGGTTATATGAGTTAGAAGATGAGTTGCCCAGACACTCAAATACACGTAAAACGACTATATTGCTCTACGACAGGAACACTTCAACTGTTAAACACAAATGTTTGCTGAAATAAAGGATTTTTAAGAGACAAACTTAATGCGTTCGAAATTTGTAATTTTCATTTTACTTGGTTCACTTTATTTTTTGTTGCTGTTTTATACTTGCTGAGCTCTAAAACGTTTTGCTTTCTCTTCAAGTCGGTCATTTTATTAACTCAGTTTTTAAACACATTTTCTTTTAATGATCGCATAATTTATTATTTTGAAAATGTCATGTTTATTTTACTCTTTTACGTCCCTCTATACTCACTTCTGTTATTGTTGCTTCGTTTGCAAAATACAGTTTTTTTTACTGGAGGTTTTTTTTATTGGAGGTTTAACGACCATCGTGAGCAACTCAATGGGCTATAAGCAGTCGCCCGTCTCTAATTTAGGGTCACTGGTTCCAGGAAAGAGAGAGAGCCAGTGCCGTAAGACAAACACAACATCCATGCCTCACCGGGATTCGAACCCGGACCCTATTCTGACGAATGATCAGAGGCCATCGCTTAGACCACTGCGCCAGCTTCCTGATTTTTCATAGATGGCGTAAATTCTTGTTTCTTCCACTGAAGGATCCACGCGTAACACAAATATCAAAATCAGTTTGACTACATGTCTTATGCGACGAATGCCTCCAACTTATCTTTTCTTTTCATTTCCTGTGTAAATTGCCGCCCCGGTGGCGCAGTGGTCTAAGCGGTGGCCTCTGACCATTCGTCCGAAGGGGTCCGGGTTCGAATCCCGGTGTGGCATGGATGTTGTGTTTGTCTTACGGCACTGGCTCTCTCCCTTCCCTGGAACCAGTGACCCTAAATTAGGGACGGGCGACTGCTTATAGCCCATTGAGTTACTCACGGTGGTCGTTAAACCTCCAATAAAAAAAAAAAAAAATATCTGAGATAATTAAAGGGTAACGAGGCTACCAATAGAGTTCAGAGAGTAACACCTTCTCGATTATTCTTTTCAAACCACGTGCGGCAGAGATGAGTAGACACAAACAGTCACTACTCTAACCGTTCTAATTGGCGCTACGATTGGCCGCGATATTTTGCACTGAGGGAGGGCAAAATGGTGGAGCCACCCCGGTGGCGCAGTGGTCTAAGCGATAGCCTCTGATCATTCGTCGGAAAGGGGTCCGCGTTCGAATTCCGGTGAGGCATGAATGTTGTGTTTGTCTTACGGCACTGGTTCTCTCCCTTCCCTGGAACCAGTGACCCTAAATTAGGGACGGGCGACTGCTTATAGCCCATTGAGTTACTCATGGTGGTCGTTAAACATCCAATAAAAAAAAAATGGTGGACATGATGGGTGCACGTTGAAAAACCGTGGTGATTGAATTCCTTACCGTGGAGGAAGATAGTCTGATTGGAATTCATATGCGTCTCAAAAATGTGTATGGTGATGATATTGTTTACGTCAGCGTAGTTAAACACTGGAGTCAGACATTTTAGGAATGTTTTTCTTTTCTGGTTGAGGGTTTATCGTAACTCAATGGACAATAAGCATTCGCCCGTCCCTAATTTAGGGTCACTTGTTCAAGGGAAGGGAGGAAGCTAGCGCCATAAGACAAACACAACAGTCACGACTCACCGGGATTCCAACATGGACCTACAAGGACGAATGATCTCAAGCCAGCGCTTAGACCATTGCGCCACAGAAGAGGTCATTTTAAGAACAACAAAGCCAACAGCATAGATAAACCCCGAACCGGCTGGTGTTAACGACAGAACAGAGCCGCACTGATGCGTTGATTTGGAAAAATCACCGCATAACAGCATGTGAATTGTTCAACAAAGTTGGTATTGAAGAATCAGAGGTCATGTTCACGATTACGGACTACGCCACGACAAGGCATGGCAACGGCAGCTCTCAAAGATGTTGAGAGACGATCACAAAGAAGCCCGAGAAGCCATTTCTACGGGACGACCCCTGGAGCACTGCGAGAAGAACACATTTCCTAAATGTACAGTCGCAGGTCGTGAGGTATGAGCCAACTACTACGACCTTGATTTGTTTTTGATTGAAGGTTTAACGACCACCGTGAACAACTCAATGAGATATAAGCAGTCCCCCGTCATTAATTTAGGGTCACTGGTTCCAGGGAAGGGAGGGGGCCAGTGCCGTAAGAAAAACACAACATCCATGCCTCACCGGGATTCGAACCCGGACCCTTCTCGGACGAATGGTCATAGGCCAGCGCTTATACCACTACGCCACCGGGGCGGCATTACGACCTTGAAGCAAAACGTTGTTTGATTAAGGGTCATTGCGGACAAAGAAATTCAAATGGGGCTTCTGTAGATAAAAAAAATCATGTCACTATGTCAACTTTGTCTTTGCCAAAGAAAAACAAAAAACGAAGCACCTAGAAGGAATCATCCAATCAAGATGAAAATTGGTATGTTCAATGTCCATGTGTAAGAAAGAAAATGATTGCAATTCCAGAGCAGTTGCGCCATTTATTCAAAAAAAAAAAAAAAAACAGCTACATGAGCGGGGTAAGGCAGTACGTTGTAGCGCCAACTCTGGCTCGAATACAAGCGGTTATCCGGCGTGGAATAGACGCATATACAATGCTGGCCACCCAAAATGCAACACCAAGAAGCACACCAGATAGCAAAGCCAGATTTACTGGACACATAACAACAGATACAAAGATGAAACGATTAAGCTTACAGGCCCGTGCGACTTGCGGAACACGCAGACATCAATAGCTCGTGTGGCCTCCATGGCTGGCAATAACGCCCGCTACACGCCGCGGCATCGAACAAAAGAGGCTTTGGTTGTAGGCTTGGGGTATGTCGGTTCAGGCTGCTTCCACACGCTGACACAGTTCATCAGGCGTAGCCGCGGGTGGTGCTTGCCGGGCCACTTGGTTGCCGATCAGCGACCGGACGTTTTCGATGGGCGACATATCAGAAGAACAGGCGGGCCAAGGCAGCAGTGACACCAGGTGGGCCGTGAAGAATTGTTGCCCGATGCGTGCCACGTGCAGGCGCGCAATGTCCTGTTCAAACGTGGCCGCTGGCAGGTCCTGCAGGTAAGGGAGGAATACAGGCTCCAAAACGTCGGAGATGTAGCGGTGGCTGTTGAGTGTACCGACGATGCGTACAAGACGGGTGCGGATGTCATATCCAATTGCGCCCCAAATCATAACGCCAGGCGACGGACCGGTATGGCGATGCATATTGCAGGCGTCATACAGGCTCTCTCTGCGGTGCCGCCACACGCAGATCCGACCATCTTGGTGTTGCAGGCCGAAACGGGATTCGTCGGAGAAGACAATGTCGTGCCATTCCGTAGTACAGGTGCGGCGTTCAACGGCCCACTGCCGTCACCCTCGCCGGTGGTGTAACGTCAATGGTAATCGGAGCAATGGGCGCCGTGCGAGAAGTCCCCACTCTTGCAGACGACGTCGAACGTTACGTGCTGACACAGGTTGTTGCGCAACACCCCCTAATTCCTGCGCTAACGTTCGTGATGTGGCGGTGTGAGCCGTCAATGCCCGCCGCACAACATGTTGGTCCTCTCGTTCGGTGGTGTGCCACGGCAGCGGCAATAGCTCACGTTGGTTCGTCCGTCCCTCCTGCACCTGCCGAATCCATACTCGCCCTCATTGTGGCTGGATGTCGTCCCACGCGGGCACCGATGTCGCGGTACGATAAACCGCTGTCGCGATAAGCCGCTATTCGTCCTCTGTTGAACTCCGAAACGTGTTGGAATGACTGCCGTATTCTGCGAAGAGGCATCCGGAAGCTTCCGTTGCACAGGCCTGGCTGCACAACACACTTCCTCTACTTACATCCCGCCTTCTGTGCACCCTTTTTATAGTGCTTCTCGGTGGCGTGCCTGACGCACATTATTTGCATATGCCATGCAATGCTAATTGTTTGCAAGTCCTCTCACGGCCGACGCATGGTGCGAATTTCAGGCCAATCGGATGCTTCCTTCTTGGTGTTGCATTTTGGGTGGCCAGCAGTGTAGTTCACGGACACTGTTCTGAGGTATAGCATGCCAGATGGTGTCCAATTTGCGAGCAAGCTCGCCGACATTCCGGGATGAGACTTTGTGGCGTTCTATGCTGTCCCAAACGTGTTCGATCGGCGAGAGGTCGGGAGATCGGGCTGGCCATGGAAGTGTGTCGACATTACGGAGCCAGGCCTGGGAGAACTTTGTCAAATTAGGCAGAGCATTATCATGTTATAAAAATTCTCGGTGGTGCAGCGACAGGACATATCGTAGAATGTCGCCCACGTATCGTTGACCCGTGAGGTTGGTGCGCAGGACTATAAAAAGGGTGTCCAGCTATCGTAGGAAATGACTCCCCAGACAGTCACTCCCGTTGTGCGAGCCATTTGCCATTCCACGGTAGAGGAAGGATCCGCGCGCTGGCCGGCTCATCGAGAGATGCGTATGAGCTTGTCATCGGAGCCAAGTGCAAACCGTGACTCATCACGGAAGACAACACGACGCCAGTGGACACTATCCCGTGTTGATAGGGCCCGACTCTACTCAAGCAGGTGCCGTTGATGCTCACTGCTCAGTCATAGACAGCGGCGTTTCCTCCTTGAATGTAGTCCCTGTGCTGCATGTCGTCTGGTAACTGTTCGGGTGGCCGCTTCAGTCACTGTAGGCGATGTAATATGGCTACGAATGGTTGAGAACGAGGAATTCAGTTCTGTAAGTGCGGCTCTCACAATCGCTGGATGCTCGCAGTCTGCCGTTTCCCTCGGCCGTGTGCTCCCCGTGTGCTTCTGGGTTGTACCCTCCTCAACACATTTGCGCCAACATCGTCCGATTGCCACGTTGCTTCTGCCCAAATACCTGACGATACGGCGACTTGAACAAACGTCCTCTCTCAAACTCGCTCAGCTGCTCATATTTTGCACTGATCCGACATCGAGGCATCTTTAACAGTCTATGGAAGTTTATGCATCTGCAATCCGCTACCACAATTGTCCCTGCGTGAGAGCTTTTCTCTTAAAAATATCCTGCCCGATTAGCTGTGACGGGTCACTATTTAGTCATAGGTCGTTAGTTCTTAGTCATTTGCATATTCGGCCCTGAGGTACTTGCATGCGGAGTTTTATCAAGATCGAACGTCTTGCTTTGGGTGCTCCGTTTTGGATTTTTTTGTTTTTGGCAAAGAATGTAGTAACGTGACAAACACTGAATCATGAGAACACAAAATCTCCACGACAGCGTATAATGACAACGGTATTAGCATACATGTATCGATAAAGCAGCTATACACAGGAGAAAAAAATGTCATCACTGCATGAGGAAAAAGAATGTGCAATACGAAAAGTGATGCAGAAAATGGCAAGGATTTCGAAGGCTAGTGATTAATCAACACCAAGCCCGCGATACAGCTCGTGCAAGAGAGTTTGGGCCATGAAGTGCCACTCTTCCACCATGGCGCGTCGAATGTCACTGGAGGGTTCTAAAGAGGGGTGGGGGAGGCGGGGGCTTCGACTTGAAATTACTCTTCGTAGGGAATGCTCGATAAGCTTCATCTGGTTCATGTGAGAAGCTCTCGCGGGCCTCTTTATATTGTGCATTGTGACGTATATTCTAATTTAACTTTCATTTTTAGTTCCTTTTCCTATGTAAATTTGAGTTTGTTCTCTTTTGCGCTGTCCAAACTTAACGTGATATCTTCTCTCTCACATGAATGAGGTGGGCAACACTTTTGAGGTCAGTGAGAGTGACGTATGAATGTGATAAGAACATGAGATAAAAAGGACGATACAGCAGTTGCTGTGTGTGCGCGTGGAGATGTTCATTCGTTGCAAAGATAGTTTATACGATTATACGACAGATAATTAAGATATTTGGGACGAACTACATGGGGGGGGGAAACATGTGTCAAGACGACAAATGTGCAGCGAGACATTCTGTCCGCGTAGCTCAGTTGGGAGAGCGACTTACTCCGGAGTGAGGGGACCCGGTTTCGACGCTCGGCGTGGAAAAACTTGTGTTTTCACACATTATATGTGATGTGTAAAAACATCGACTCAAATCATACCATAAGATCCCCAAGATGTAAGAATATGGGACAAGTGAGCAAAAGCGTCCAAACAAGGAATCCAAAGGATACAAAGTAACTTTATTGAAAAGGTAGCTTCGAGCACAACTGGACAGAAGACAGAAACGTTCATGTGAAAGGCGGCTACCAAGAAAAATCCAGTCTTTAGTAGGGGATATGATCACCCCTGACTGAGTTGCAGGATTTACAACGTCTGTCCATGCTGAAGACGAGGCCATCAAGGAGCTGTTGAGGCATCGCGGCCCATTCCTCTTGTAGCGCCAATCGCAGCTGCGGAATCGTTGCTGGCGGCTGGTGATGTGATGCCAAGCGTCTCCCGAAAAGGTCCCACACGTGTTCGATTGGATTTAGGTCCTGGGACCTTGCGGGCCACTTCATGCGTTAAACACCTTCACTAACCAACAGATCTTCGACAGCCACTGTACGATGAGGTGAAGCGTTGTCGTCCAAGAAGTGGACCTCAGGGCTCACCGCACCTCCAAACAGACGCACGTGAGGCAGGAGAACCTCGGTACAATAGTGGACACCAGTGACTGAACCTCCTTGGAAGATGTGGAGTTCAGTACGGCTACCAAGCATGATACCGCCCCAAGCGAGAACCCCACCACCTCCAAACCGGTCCCTTTCGATGATGTTGGAGGTGTGATTGTGTGTTCCCTGCTCTCTCCAGATGTCTATACGTCCAGAATCGCTCCTCAGACTAAATCGGCTCTCATCCGTAAAGAGAATTCGATCCCATTGGTGATGTGTCCAGTTCTTGTGTTCTTGGCACCAAAGAAACCGCCGTCTCCGATGAGCAGGCGTTAATGGCACACAGCGTACTGTTCGTCATGCAAATAGACCACCTTTGTGCAGCCTCCTGGCCACGGTAAAACGCGATAACGGACGTCTAGTTGTCTGTTGCATGTACCTTGCGATTTTCCCCGCTGTCTGCCGTCTGTCTTCTTCTCGCCTGTAGGAAAATTTACCGGTCGTCCGCCGCCGTGGTTGCTCGTAGACGACCACTGCTAAACTCTCGGACAGCTGTTCCAGTCTTTTGAAATGCTCTCCAAGCTCGTGAAACGATGCTGTGAGCGATCCCGAACTTCTCGGCAACACTAGTTACTCTTTGACCTTCTTCCAACTTCCCAATGATGCGACCTCGGGCAAAGTCATCCAGATGTCGTCTACTGGACTGCCTGTTGGCCATATCACACGGTGGCAGCAACTCGACGTCGTTCAAACCGATGTGCACCGTGCAATATCTTTTACCGAATTGCTGAGCGTACACCGCCCGTGTGCTTTATACCCTTCCGAACCCCTCCTCCCTACGTCATGCTGCATATATGCGCATGCCTTACGGTACCGGACCCTAGTCTATCTCCTGAGTGGTCTTTTGGTCCGTTCTGCCTGCTCGTTCCGCTGTTATGCTAATTTCTCCTCTTCGTCCTTAATTTTTGCACACCAGTTTATGTTGGATTTCATCAACTATTGCTGGACCAATAAAAGGTTACCGTAAGGTTGACTTCTGTATATGTTTCGTCTGGTCGTAAAACCTTAATCCCATGCAACTATTGCATCGTATTCTCATTTAGTTCAACATTTCCTTTATCATGGTTTAAGACATAGCGCTTCACCAATCTCGCACACGAAAAAGGGTTACCTTATAGTATATTCCTATTCTCCACGTACTCGTCGACTACCCTAGCCCTATAGGGACAGGAGTATTGTTTATAAAGACAAACTGGTATCCAGCAGCTCTCCAGCCGTACGTAGGGATCTAGTATGTCATCAGACTTCATAAATACACAAAAAGTTTATTATTGTAAGCAATCTTAATAGTCATTAATTCTTTGTTGTAAGAAACATTGATCAAAACCAATACGTTACTACGAGCACCTGTAATAAGCTTTTATTATAGCAGCATATTGCTGTTCTTCATAATTTTAAATTAGACTGGAGCCTTTATAAAATATTAAAATTAAATTTAACGACCATTACGAACAGCTAAGTCTGTCACGAGTAACCCATCCTTGTTCACAGCAAAGGGTTTCCGAAACCAAGCGTCGTTATACAACCATACCGAGTATGGTTTATTCGGGACTACAACCCGTGCCAATCAGACTTCCCCGCTTCTGATTTCTCGGTGTTGCTAATCAGAATTTTCAGAATCCTTTATCTATGTTTGTGTGAAAAGAAGGTCATCAAAAATTCTGGTAAGCTTCTCCCCTTCTCCAGATGTTGTGTTTCTATCATTTGGCAACTGATCAAAGCGGAACGACACCACATTTGCTGCCATTAACTCGCTGGATTTAAATGCAAGACTCAAAGGTTTCTCTATCTCACCTCAGTGCTCTTTTGTGGTGGAAGGTGAAAAAACTTCAGTTTCAAATAGAAAGAAGAAATTATCTTACTTCATTTTCCTTTTGTACCTTTATTTATTGATGCATATTTTTAGTTTACTAAGATAACGAGCAGAAATTGAGTCCGGTAGAGCGCTTCTCTTCTTCCGTTCCGTTCTAAGAAAGTGCTGCGCAGTGGTTGTTGATTCTCTATATGTACAGATGCAGCCGCCGCAGTGGAAAATAGCGTTGTGGCTTAAAAGTTCTGAAAGGGAAGGTGTAAAAATCCTCCAAATACGTTGCGTCAGTAAATCAATAAATACATCGCTCTTTCCACGTTCTAGAAACACACAGCAACCGAAAAATTGTTTTCAGCCGCCACCGTGGAATCGAACCACGGATCTCTCGATATCTAGCCGAGCGCGTTACATTTACACCACGGTGACCAATAATCCACGATGCTATGTTTATTTTTAAGTCAGCTTCTGACATCATAAATCCGTAAGTTGCGCTCAGCTACTGAGACGTCTCCATCTGGTGGGCATTAACAACGGCAATGGCTATATATATATTATAGCAATTAAATCCAAAGGGCGAGATCCAAGGTGAAAATCCTGCAAATACGTGGCTTCAGTAAATAGATGTGAAAATCTATTTATCCATTTAGAAGATTTTCACTGTTGTTCTCGCCCTTTGGATTTATTTGCTATAATTAATATATAGCTTGCGCCGTTAATGCCCACCAGATGGAGACGTCTCAGTTACTTAGCCCATCCTACGGATATGTGATTTCTGAAGCTGACTGATAAACGCACATAGCGCCGTTGATTGTTGGCCATTGTAGCATAAGGCGAACGCACTCGGCTAGATATCGAGAGATCTGGGGTACGATCCCAGCAGGGCCGGATAACATTTGTTCGGTTGCTATGTTTTGATAAACGTGTAAAAGAGCGATGTCTTTGTTTATTCAAGAGAACGTGTGTTGCACAAGTTAATATGTAGAACTACAGTTTTACTACTCCTATGTGCAATATCTCAGGACACGCGGGACCAGAAGTACCAAGGATTTTTGGTCAGACCACCCTCCTTCAGTTGAAATATTTACTTTTCCAAAATGTTTTTATCATTAATAAAGGATTTCCATTTGGAGATTTCATGAAAATATGTACGCACAGAAAACGAAAAATCTTGGAGTACTGATAACATTAATAAGTGGAATAAGTAATATGTGTTTCCGTCTTTTTGTTTCTAGTCAGAAAACGCACACACAAAATGTACTTGTTTTATATTTTATTTTCCATAAACCAGCAAAAACTCATTAGCTAATCCTCTCTGAAATTTTCATACAGACATTCTTGTAATAAATATGGAAGAACTGCTTCCGTATGTTTCTGGAGGAGAGATTTACAGAGGAAACTAAGTAGTCGAATAAACGAGACGTGAAGTTTTATGGCTGGAAAATTTAAATTTATGGCCAAAAGATATAATAGTAACTTTCAAAATTCCCTTACCTTGAAAAGAAAGAAAAAAAAACGTTCATCTGCTTCGTTTGCTTTGTTCTTCTGGGTTTCCTCCACTGCTATCTTGTTTACAAATTTTTAAATTAGGAGCACATAAAAAATGTACATTGAGTACGGCGAAACCGAGTTACTGTTTTTTATGGAGTTATCTGGAGAACAGCGCTTGCGGGTTTTGCTAGTATGCGGCATTTTAAGAGGAAAGCTAAACAAAATATTTTCCATTAGAATTTTAATGAAGATAAGTACTGCATGTACACGAACTCGCTTAAACACATGCACAGTGTACAGATAAATGCGTAATTTAGTAAAGCTGTGCAAACATCGATATTTAATTTAAGTGTGGAATCCATAGGTTATATTCTGCATGAGTGTATTACTTTAAGATGTTTCTCGTTCCTATTTGTATTAAGAAAGTATATCTAAAAAACCGTGTAGAATCTCCTGAAGAAAGTCGATCTCTCTCTCTCTCTCTCTCTCTCTTTCCCTCTCTCACATTTCTTCGTTGCTTTCTCCTGACGGAAGTCCACCATAGATAATTTATTTCTGTTCCCATTTTCCGTGGTTAGGAATTGCGTCTTTAATTGTAGCCCAGTCCTTTATATATATACACTGAAGTGCCAGAAAAACTGGTACACCAGTCTAATACTTGGTAGGTCCCCCACGGAAGCGCAGAACAGCAGAAATACGATGTGGCATGGACTCCACTAGCTTCTGGAAACATGCTATAGGCAATTCACACCATACTTCCTCCAGAGCATTCCACAATTCCGTTGTATTCCCAGGTCTCGGATTCCTGTGTTCGATAGCGCGTTGCATGGCATTCCAAATGTGTTCTCTCACGTTCAGATCTGGGGACTTGGGTGGGAATGGCAACACCCCAAACTCAGATGAATGCTCCTCTAACCATAATGTGGCGTCCTGACACTTGTGTCGAGGTGCAATGTTCTCTAGGAGCATGCCCAACCCATTAGCATGAATGCAGGAGATGACGGATGTACCTCGTCAGAAAGGACGCGCACTTAGCGTTGGCCGATCACATACGCTTGTAGACGTATTAGGGTTCCCAGTGAAGTTAAGCTAAACACACCCCATACCATTACGGACCCCCCACCAGCCGGTACAGTTTCCTGTTGACAGGCAGGATCCATGGCTTCATGAGGTTTGCGCCACACACGAATCCTTCCATCTGCCCGATACAGTTGGAAACTCGACTCGTCAGACCAGGCTACGTGTTTCCAACCGTCCAGTGGCGGTGTTGCCGTGCCCAAACGAGGTGCATAGCTCTGTGTCGTGCACCCATCAAGGGGACTCTAGTTGGGCGTCGGCTCCCAAAGCCCATATGCTGGGTATGTTGCACAGTCCGGACGCTGATGCTTGTTGAGGCTCCAGCATTGAATTCCGATGATACCTGCGAGAGTGTTACACGCCTATTGCGTGAAAAGATTCTTGACAGCCGACGATGGTCATGTTCTTGTAGTCACGGTACACCCTTGCAATGGTTGTTCATGAAAATCCGAACTTCGTTTCTACCTCCGAATTAGTATGGCCCATCTCACGAGCGCCAACTGTGACACGGCGTTGAAAATCGCCTAAATCGTTATTACTTGTCATTCTCATGCCGAAAACAGCTCTGACAGCTGTCAAGGATGTCTATTGCTTTATACGCACTGGCGTACACACCCGAGTATGCGCATAGGCGACGTTGCTATGTATTTTGCATAAGCTCGTCTGTACTAGTTTTTCTGGTACTTCAGTGTATATATATATATATATTTTTTATTTTTTTGGAGATTGAACGACCACCGTGAGCAACTCAATGGCTTTTAAGCAGTAGCTCGTCCATAAATTCGGTACACTGCTTCCAGGGAAGGGCCAGTGCCGTAAGACAAACACAACATCCATACCTCACTGGGAATCGAACCCGTACCCATCTCGGACGAATGATCAGGAGCCATCGCTAAGCCCGCTGCGCCACAGGGGTGGCTCTTTATATTTTCAAGTCAGGTTATTATGTCTTTCCCAGTCTCTTCTTCCTGTATGTCTCTCTTCTTGAATAAAATTTAAGAACATTAAACAGGCACGGTGGCGCAGTGGTATAAGCGCTGGCTTGTGACATTCGTCGGACAGGAGCCTGGGTTCGAATCCCGGAGAGGCATGGATTATGTGTTTGTCCCACGGCCCCTGGATCTCTCCATTATCTTTAACCAGTGGTCCTAAATTAGGAACATGCGACTGCTTATAGCCCATTGGGTTGCTCACGGTGGTCATTAAACCTCAAAAAAAAACCTAATACTGCTTTTTGGCACTTCCATGAGGGCTTTCCATTCTACGGTAAAATGTTGAACAAGATGTCTACACAGGATGTTCGCAAATCGTTCGGCCATTTTTTTTAGTGATTGAGAGTTTAAAGACCAATCCATTAAGGCAAACACAACATCCATGCCTCACCGGGATTCGAATCCATACCCATCTCGCACGAATGGTTAAAAGCCATTACTTAGACCACTGCACCACCGGGGCGGCCTCCATTTTTGTTTGTTCAGGTACTTAATTACCATCCCAGCATCTCAATGGGCTATAAACAGTCGTCCATTTTTAGCACGTCTCTTGTAAAAAAAGATCGTGCTTATGTTATCGGTTTGTCCGTTCGTCCGTCTGTACCAACGATATATCTGCAACTATTAGTCTGATTCGAATTTTTTTTTTTTCTTTTGCATTGGGAAGCTTGAAATATGAGAATGATGATCTTTCATTTCGTTTTATTTTACTATGTACAATTTTGCCGCTAGAGGGCGTAAATACAGATGTTGTAGAGTTCAAAAATACGTTTTAATCCACATATTTTCTTCTTAACATCCGATTGAAAAAATTATTTCATCTTTCGATTCCATTTATGTTGAAGAGTAGATATAGTTACGTTTTTCAAATTACGCATAAATTTTCCGCAAGGGGGCGTAAAAGTAAATTACATTTTTCCCGATAACTCTTCTTCTAAAGCTCCGATTTGAAAAAAACACTTCTTCAGCATATACACCTCTTGATGAAAACTCTTTTGCATATAATTTTCTAATTTTTGGTAAAAAATACTTTAGCCACCAGGGGGCGTAAGTGTTAATTTTTGCTTCTGATATATTTGCCATAAAATCTGAGCTTCTAAATTAACGATTGGAAAAATTCTTTCGTGGACTGATGCCACTCACAATGATAAACCTTTTCGGAATATTTTCTTCTTAAAATATTCCACAGTTTCTCCGCCAGGGACATAGATTTTTTCTTATTTTTGTCAATATCGATTTGAAAAACGCCTTTGTTGGATAGGGTTTTCAGTGTTACATGTTTTTCATATGATTTCAAAATTTTCAAGTAATTCATAGACTTTCCACTAAGGGGCGTAGAGGTAAATTGCGTTTCCCCCTATATCTCTGCTTCTAAATCTTCGATTTGAAAAATTATTTCTGCACAGTATACAGCTCTTGACGGGAAATCCTTTGCACATAATTTCTAATTTCTGTGAAAAAATGGTTTGGCCACCAGGGGGCGTAAATCTTAATTTCCGCTTCTGATGCATTTGCAGCAAAATATGAGCTCCTAAAATTTCGACTGCAAAAAAAGTCGTTTGTTGACCGATACTACTCATGTCGACAAACCTTTTTGGAACATTTTCTTCTTGAAATATTACATGGTTTCTACGACAGGGGGCGTAGATGTATATCTTATTTTTGTAAATATCTCTACTTCTAGGAGTCCGACTCGAAAAAAATTCCTTCTCTGTTGCATAGTGATTCCAGTGTGACATATTTTTCATATAATTTTAAAATGTTCAAGTAATTCATAGACTTTCCGCTAGGGGACGTAAAGGTAAATTCCTTTCCCCTATATCTCTGTTTCTGAATCTCCGATTTGAAAAATTCTTACAGCACCGGATACTGCTCCTGATGGGAAATTCTTTGCACATAATTTCTAATTTTTGAAAAAAATGGTTTGGCCACCAATGGCGTAAGTCTTGATTTCCGCTTCTGATGTATTTTCAGCAAAATATGAGCTTCTAAAATCTAGATTGAAAAAAAAGTCGTTTGTTGACCGATACTACTCATGTCGACAAACCTTTTAGGAACATTTTCTTCTTGAAATAATGCATGGTTTCTACGCCAGGGGTCGTAGATGTAGTTTTTATTTTTGTCAATATCTCTACTTCTAAGAGTCCGATTTGAAAAATTCCTTCTTTGTTGGATAGTGTTTCCGAAGCGAAATGTTTTCCTATAAATTCAAAATTTTTAAGTAAATCATAGACTTTCCGCTAGGGGGCACAAAGGTAAATTGCGTTTTCTGCGTTATTTCTGCTTCTAAAACTCCGATTTGAAAAATTCTTCCTGTATCGTATACAAGACCTAATGGAAAATATTTTTCACATAATTTCCAACGCTTGGTAAAGACTGTTTTGGCCACCAGGGGGCATACGTGTTAATATCTGCTTCTGATGTATTTGTAGTAAAATCTGGGATCCTGAAAACTCGACTAATTTTTTTTTTTTTTTGCTCGGACCGATACGGCTCATATGGATAAACCTTTAGCGAATACTTTCTTCCTAAATGAATGCATGGTTTTCCTACCAGGGGACATAAAGTCACATCTTATTTTTTGTAAATAAGAAGGAAAAATGACTGGCATGAAGCAGCAGTGAATTTTTTTTTCGTTTCGGGGTTAAAGACAGATATGAGTAACCCTAAGAGCTATGAGTAGTCTCTTGTCCCTAATTTATGGCCACTGGTTCTAGGGAAAAGAGAGAACCAGTGCTGTAAAACATACGCATCATCCATCCAGGCGGAAACCACTTCTCACCGCAGCCAATATTGCGAAAAGAAAACAGTGGGCAACCACTATGGTGGGACGCCCGCTCATCTTTTGGCATCGTGTCATCTTCCCAGATGAGTCCTCTTTTACCCAAGTTTCATGTAGCGGACGCATATGGATTTGGACAAAGCCCTGTCAAAAATTTCACATGAACGGTCTGCAACCAACCGTCAGGCATTGGGGATTTTCCGTTATGGTGTGGGGTGCCATTTGGAGCACAGGACGATCAGAGTTCGTGGAATGTGTGGGCAATATTAATGCCGAAAAATACATCGCCATATTGCAAAGCTCCTTGCCACACTGCTAAAATTACCTAAGCTTGGCAGGCACAAAACGGCATCCAGAAGCTTCCGTGGGCCAGCCAGTGCCAGACATTGAACATGTCTGGCATATGCTTGATCTTGAAGTGAGACGACGTTCACGAAACACTACTTCCCGCGGAGAGCTGTTAGAATGTTTGCGTGCTGAGTGGGTCAGCATTCCACAGGTCAAGGTAGCAGAACTCATTGATTCTATGCTTAACCGGGTTAAGACTTTGAAGACAGCAAAGGGTGCGGCGACTAAGTTTTAATATGATGTTTGATATTTGTATCAAGTGTATACTGTGAAGTAAATGTCAATGTTCGAAAATCAGGGTGTCTATTTACTCATGGGTTGTCTCTGTACTACATATTACGTAAGTGGCTTTAATGTTTGTCTGATCGGTGTATATGGCACTATTTTATCCGAATCTGCAGAAGAACACATTCCAAAGTTTTGGCCAAACTTTTTAGAAACACTCTCTAATTAGATATGTTCTACAGTTCCGTCGTCCTCCAGTTAAATGTCGTCCTTCAAATAAATTCTCATTTCGTCGAAAGTGAAGCACAAAACATAAAAGTGTAAAAAACAAAGGAAGCAGTAAACGTAGCGAAATCGTCCCTGTTTTGAAACGCTGAAATGTCAAAACAATCGGAGTTCACGATCTCGAGACTTTCAAGCGTGGCTGTACCAACATTGCTTATATAGGGTATAAAACAACTATTTTTAGATCATGGTTCTGAAGAGCATTTGTTAATATTTCGACCGCAGAAGCCAGAGAAAAAGAAATAACAAACATCGTCAACAATATTACGGCGGGTTCAAATGTCTAAACCCAGAACTCTTAATACCCCAAGTAACAAAAATTTAAGAAATTTTGGTTCTAAAACGTATTATCCTAAATTCTCTTTCAAGTTCAAAAACATCGATAAAAAGTATGGATTAAATGTGGCTATCAAATCTCCTGCTTCTAAACACGACACGGTATCTACAAGCAAACCACCTATACATAAAGAAAACACAGCGGGCGTTTATGATACGCCTCTAATCTATCCAGACGGCAGCACAAAGTCATACGTTAATTTAACAAAAAAGTCACTCCAGATAAGGACCAAGGAGCATAAAAGAGATGTTAAGGAAGGGAAAACTACAACCGCTTTGTATAGAGAAATCATCCAAAAAGGAGCAACTCCACTATGATGAAAAGAATACCACCCTATACAAGCTATGTTGACACAGCCACGGGTAAAAGTTTCGAGATCATGACACACCCACACCCATGTAACTAAAACTTGCCATATGAGATATCAGATGCCTGGAGGAATCTCCTGAACAAGCATTGAGGAAACAACAGGTAATTTTTCTCCATGCCGCATGATCACGTTTAAAAACACCGATTCCACACGTGAGTATGTCTAAACACTGATCTCAACGTGAAATGGAACTGTTTGGCTCTATAGTATCAAATTTTTGAATGGTAACGACATTGTAAGTTGCTGTCTCTAAGAAGGCTTTGAAAGCTTAGCCCAGACGAAGCCTCCCGATGGAGCGGTTGCTTAAATTGTGTATTGGTTTTACGCCATTAAAAAAAGTGTTTTAGATCAGTCACATTTTGGCATTGTATATTTGCGGGAAGTGTTCATTGGTTCATGGGTCTGAACTGATTTTTGCTTGTCATGCACATCATGCACATACACTTTTATACCACGGCAACTAGTATGAGGAAATAAAAGTAATTACTTTTTGAA
This sequence comes from Macrothele yani, assembly GCA_039090855.1. NCBI lineage: Eukaryota > Metazoa > Arthropoda > Arachnida > Araneae > Macrothelidae > Macrothele > Macrothele yani. Next base: position 92,394,322 of record CM077025.1, read on the forward strand.
CTATACCAATTTTCTCGTTTCTTGCTAAACTTTAGAGGGGAAATGTAAGTTTTTGACATGAGATACGCTCAACGGACTCTTAGTTACCAGACCTGGACTTGAAGACTTCTAACCGGACATAAATACACTATCTACCCACAAGTAATTGGACACCCCTGCAATCGAAGATATCTTAGGTCCTGTACACGTCACGGCCGCCGCCGTTAAAAATCGTGTGGGAAGCAACAACGCAACCAGTCGCATGCAAGATGCCACGCAGTTCCGAGCTCTCTGATTTCGAGAAAGGTGTAATCTTCGGGTATCACAGAAATGGCCGATCCATACGTGACATATCCAGCGCGTTGAAGTAGCCAAAATCTACAGTGGTCTACGTGATTGGCAAGTGGAAGATGAGAGGTGACTGTCGGAATGTGCCCTGACCCGACTGACCCACAAAACTGGGAGTTAGAGACCGACGGGTGCTGGCCAGAGAAATTCGGAAGAACCGCGCCAAATCGATGGGCCACATCCGCGAGGAGTTTCAACAGGCATCCGGGAGTGTTCTTTCGATGAATACCAGTCGTAAGGAAGCCCATCTTCTCGGTTATCATGGACGTGCTGCCGCCCACAAGCCTTTGATCACCAAGTCCAATAGCGCTGCTCGGCTAACGTGGTGCAAAGAACGTCGACAGTGGACCGTTGGACAGTGGAAACAAGTTCTCTGGAGCGACGAATCAAGGTTCACCCTCTGCCGTTTGGATGGTAGGGTCTAGGTTTGGCGTCTGTCTGGAGAACGCCTCTTGCCGGAATGTATTGCGCCAACTGTGAAGTTCGGCGGCGGTGAAATTATGCTATGGGGGTGTTTCTGTTGGTATGGCACGGGACCCTTGGTCGCAATTCCTGGTAGACTCAACGCTGAGACCTACTGCACCATTTGGGATGACCATGCGCTTCCTACGTTGTGGCAGTTTTACGGGGTGGACTCATGTTACTTTCAGGATGACAATGCCACCTGCCATGTTGCGAGGTCCACCATGGCTTGGTATGGTGACAATAGGGTTAACCCTATTGAGCACCTATGGGACGAGTTGGTGCGTCGACTTGAGGGGTGCCCCCACCGTCCGAAATCGCTGAAGGAACTGACCTGTCTTTTCCAAGCCGAGTGGAAGAAAATACCGCTAGCCGTCTTACAAAGCCTGGTTGAGAGTATGCCCCGGAGGGTCTCAGCTGTAATCGCCACTCGTGGAGGCTCCACCAATTATTGAAGGTGAATAAACTTCGTTTCCCTTTGATATCACAGGTGTCCAATTACTTGTTGGTAGATAGTGTATAATGCTCCTTTTGGGGATAAAGGTGAAAACCTACTTTTGAGTTGAACATTTAATTTCTCGCAGTCATCACACATACAATGAGAAATAATTAAAATATGCAACAATTTAAAGAATTTGTACGACGCTCTACCAGGGTTCTAATGTCAAACTAGATGACGGGGATTAAAATGTTCCCCAATAGTTTTACAGCTGTGTTTTTGCAAGTGGGTTTTGAATATATTGTTTTGCTGTGGTTAAGTAATAGCTCAAGAAAGGAACACAGTTGTAAAGTCTCAAGAACCCGCAGCAGCTTTAGAATTCTGTCAGTTTCGTCTTAAAATCTGAACGTCGTGTGCTTGTAAGCGTCAGGAAAATTATAAAGATGGCTGCGTAAAAAACAAATGAGATAACAATGCTATTTTCGCTCGAATCGTCTGCAATGAGCGTTTCCACAACTTGGGCTCAAGACAAATTGAAAGAGGAGCAAAGAGGACTAATTACACGCGATTTCCTTTGATCTCAGAAAGGCCCCGATGATAAAGAAAAGCAATTACTCTCTGCGAGGATTAGCATTTGTCATGGCACTTTCCAGAAAGAGTGGCCTCTATGTAATGCAGAAAGAACCTTTGCAACTTTCATAAAACTCTTCGAGAAATCAAAAATTCTCCCTTTTGTAAATGAACTTTACAATCCAAAACGAACTGCTTTTTGAATATTCGAGGTTTAGGGGTAAAATGAACTCGTATAAGTGAAAATAATTGTTAAGTAAAGAAAAAATAATTTTCAATATTTTATTTCACTTCCGTAACAATCCATGGCCCTTTTGAATGGAACCTTCTGCGCTAAAAAAACATTCTTCACCAGTTTTTTAGCACATCTTTTGTAAAAAAAGATCGTGCTTATGTTATCGGTTTATCCGTCCGTCTGTCCGTCTGTACCCACGATATCTCTGCAACTATTAGTCTGACTTGAAAAATTCTTTTTGCATTGGGAAGCTTGAAATATGGGAATAATGATCCTTTATTTATTTATTTTTTTACGATGTACAATTTCGCCGCTAGAGGGCGTAAATGCAGATGATGTCGAATTCAAAAATACGTTTTAATCCACATATTTGCTTCTAAACATCAGATCGAAAAAAACATTTTATATTTCGATTCCATTTATGTCCAAGAGTATTTTAGATATAGTTACTTTTTCAAATTACGCATAAATTTTTCCGCTAGGGGGCGTAAAAGTAAATTACATTTTCCCGACAACTCTACTTCAAAAACTGCGATTTGAAATTTTTTTTCTTCAGCGGATGCACCTCCTGATGGGAAATCTTTTGCATATTATTTCAAATTTTTGGTACAGAATACTTAGGCCACCAGGGGGCGTAAGTTTCAATTTTTGCTTCTGATACCTTTACCATAAAATCTGAGCTTCTAAAATATCGATTGAAAAAATTCTTTCGTGGACTGATGCCACTCACATCGATAAACCTTTTCGGAATATTTTCTTCTTAAAATATTTCAGTTTTTCCGCCAAAGGGCGTAGATGTACATCTTATTTTCGTCAATATACCTACTTCTGGAAGTTTGATTTAAAAAAAAATTATTATTTGTCGGATGGAGTTTTCAGTGTGACATGTTTTTCATATAATTTCAAATTTTTTTAAATAATTCATAGACTTTCCGCTAGGGGGCGTAGAGGTAAATTGCGTTTCCCCCTATGTCTCTGCTTCTAAATCCCCGATTTGAAAAATTCTTTCTGCACCGGATACAGCTCCTCATGGGAAAGCGTTTGCATATAATTTCTAATTTTTGTAAAAAAATGGTTTGGCCACCAGGGGCGTAAATCTTAATTTCCGCTTCTGATGTATTTGCAGCAAAATATGAGCTCCTAAAATCTGGATTGAAAAAAACGTCGTTTGTACACCGATTGTACTCATGTCGACAAACCATTTGGAAACATTTTCTTCTTAAAATAATGCATCGTTTTTACGCCAGGGGCGTAGACGTATATCTTATTTTTGTCAATATCTCTACTTCAAGGAGTCCGATTTGAAAAATTCCTTTTTTGTTAGATAGTGTTTCTAGTGTGACATGTTTTTCATATAATTTGAAAATTTTCAAGTAATTCATGGACTTTCCGCTAGGAAGCGTTAAGGTGAATTGCTTTCCACTCTATATATCTGTTTATAAATCTCCAGTTTGGAAAATTCCTTCTGCACCGGATACAGCTCCTGATGGGAAATCGTTTGCACATAATTTCTAATTTTTGTGAAAAAAAGGTTTGGCCACCAGGGGTCGTAAATCTTAATTTCCGCTTCTGATGTATTTTCAGCAAAATATGAGCTTCTAAAATATCGATTGAAAAAAAAGTCGTTTGTTGACCGATACTACTCATGTCGGGAAACCTTTTAGGAACATTTTCTTCTTGAAATAATGCATGGTTTCTACGCCAGGGGCGTAGATGTATATTTTATTTTTGTCAATATCTCTAATTCTAGGAGTCTGATTTGGAAAATTCTTTCTTTGTTGGATGGTGTTTCCGATGCGAAATGTTTTTCCCAAAAATTCAAAATTTTCAAGTAAATCATAGACTTTCCGCTTTGGGTCACAAAGACAAATTGCGTTTCATGCGTTATTTCTGCTTCTAAATATCCGATTTGAAAAATTCTTCCTGTAGCGCATACAATATCTGATGGAAAATATTTTTCACATAATTTCCAATATTTGGTAAAGAATGGTTTGGCCACCAGGGGGCATAGGTGTTAATTTCTGCTTCTGACTAAATCAACTCGACTAATTTTTTTTCTTGGACCGATACCGCTCATATGGAAAATCCTTTTGAAAATAATGTATTCCTAAAATAATGCATGGTTTTCTGGTTTTCCCACCAGGGGACAAAAAGTCATATCTTATTTTTGTAAATAAGAAGAAAAAATGACTGGAATGAAGCAGCAGTCAGATTTTTTCGTTTCGGGGTAAAAGACAGCCATGAGTAACCCAAAGGGCTATTATAATGAATATTCTTTTTTCTAATGCTTGTTGTGTTAATTATATCATGAATAAACTTTCCTGCTAGTAGTGTAGTAATAATAATGAGCAAACTTTTAACTGCTAGTAATGTTGTAGTAGTAATTAAGATGAATAAAGTCTTAATGCTGGTTGTTAATAATAACAACTAATGAAATAAACCTAACAGCCAGACAGAGATCTGACAATACTATGAACTGAGAAAAACGTACTTACTAGAACAACTTTTTATTAGAGAAACTCTTGACATGATCCAACATACACTTCACCGGACACACAGCTACTCAATAAAACGTAGCTCCTTGCACATGAACCAAGCTCTACTCACATAAACGAAGCTCTTCTTACGCATATAACCAAAGCTCTCCCTACGCACATCAACAAAAATCTCTCCCTTACGCACATCAACAAAAAGCTCTCTCTGGTATCGTTGAACGCGCCTATTTATACTGGCTACCACCACGTCATGACTTACACTCATTGCCAGATCTCATTCAGCGGGAGAAATAACATCTCGTTCAGTAAGAAGATAATTTACATAGTAAAATAAAATAACCAGAGATAGTAAAAATCAAAAGGAAAGTAAATCTAAAGTATACGTTACACTATGAGTAGTCTACTGTCCCTCATTTAGGGCCACTGGTTCTAGGTAACAGAGTGAACCAGTGCTGTAAGACATACACATCATCCATGCCTTGTCCAGGATTCCAAGCCAGACCCATCTAAGCCAAATGGATAAAAGCAACCACATCAGACCACTAGGCCACCGAGCTTGAAAAAAAAGGTTAAGCAAAATCAATCATGCATTTCAACTAGGTGTAAGCAAAAACCATGACATAAATGAAATAAACCAGAAAAAAAAAGCAATTGGACAAAGCCTTAAACTGAATTGGAAGAAATGTACAACAGTGTAAATAAAAGTGGATTTAGATTTCAGTGGTGAAGTATGCCACTATGAAGTCTTAAATTTTGCACCAGAGCAAATGTACCTAAAATGTTAGGCTTAATGCGCTTCTAAATGGGAAGACAGCTAGATTACCCTTGAATTTCATACAGAGCAATAGCTTAGATTCGTTCGAGTCTGGGTGTACCTTAGATGTGTCATAATGCGTAGAAAGCAAATGCTGCTTCAAAAGCCCCCGATTGTCTATTAAACCAACTATGAAAGAACAAATTGTGAGAAGTGCCATGGAACAGCATAGTTCATGAGACCTACTGCTTCATAAAGCTACATCTCCTGAATCATCGAATGAGCACACAACAAAATTTCAGAGTGCTAACAGAGTTCTATAGTCAACTTTCAGTCGAGATACATAGTCATCGTCTACATATATATAATCTAGATATTAGTAATCGGCTGAGAAAACTTCTGAGTGTTAATCATATTTATATAGTCATCATGCAGTCGAGATACCTGTTAGTCGTCGGCTGCATATTAATCTACATATTAGTCATCGGCTGAGCACACTATGAAATGTCCTCTTCGAAACCGTTATCATTGCCGTTATGCAGTCGATATACATATTAGTCATCAGCTACATATTAATCTACATGTTAGACATCGACTGAGCACACAACAAAATTTCTGAGTGCTAACAGAATTCTATAAGCCAGCATGCAGTCGAGATACACATAGTCATCGGCTACATATTAATCTAGATATTAGTAATCGGCTGAGCAGAAAATAAAACTTCTGAGCGTTACTCGATTTATATAGTCATTACGCAGTCGAAATACCTATTAGTCGTGAGCTGCATATTAATCTACATATTAGTCATCGGCTGAGCACACTATAAAATTTCCGCTTGAAAACCGTTATCACAGCCATTATGCAGCCAATAAAAATATTAGTCATCAGCTACATATTAGTATACATATTAGTCATCGGCTGAGCACAAAATGAAATTTCCCAGCGCAAACAGATCATAGAAGCCATTATGCACTCCAGATAGATACTATTCATCAGCTACACATTAATCTACAAATTCGTCATACACTGGGCACACGGTAAAGTTTCCAAGATCAAAGAAGTTAGTATAGCCACTAAGCAGTCGAGATCAAAGGCCCGATTAAGGACACAATTCTTCATCGGATTTTGAAAAAGCATACAGTTATTACTTCTCCATGTTATTGCATATGGATTTACCAAAAGGTGGTTGCAGGAAATGTGCCAGTAACAAAAGAAATATTTAAATAAAATGCAGAGTGCTATACCAAAGCTCTTTCTGAGGTTTTTGTTTGTGCTCATCAGAGATGAAAAACGCTTATGAGAAAAAAGTAATTAAGAACTATTTTTCTAATTTTTGGCATGAACAAATTGAGAACGGGAAAAAGATTTAGTGAATCATGAATTATTTCATACATCATCCTGTAATAGATTACCAACGGGCAGACATGAATTTTCTTTTTAATTTTCCCGGGACGGTAAGCGTCGCAAGAAGAATGTGAATTGTTAATATCACGGATGATTTATCGACCAAAATGTAATTAGTCAAAATGAAAATACAGTATCCAAAAATGCGCGAAAGATTAAAAAAAAAATGTGCAAACGTCGCGCAAAAATGCAAATGGGGAAAAAAAAACATTCCTCACAAATTGGACTAAGAAAAGATAAAAACGCACTCGTTGAATAAATAAGCAACTGATATATAGATAAAATTTGGATTTCCATCAAAACATCACTACCTCAATTGTTGTCGCTTTGTTTGATAATTTGCTCTGGAATTAAGAACGTAAGTGTATGAAACAAAAACACGCTACCATGTAATCCAGATATTATTTGAATAAATTGAACTAAATTAGGGATTAATCAAATTGAATCAAACTTGGAAATAGGAAAAGAAAACAAATTTTGAAACATTTTATGATAAGAACTGAAGTTGTTTCATCTGACCTTTAAAGAATTAATATACAAGGTATCCATAAAGTCTCTTTGAAACTTTGCACATGTATTACGGATACACTGTATGATATACACAAATGTGGTTAAGCACGTAAGTAAGAGCAAAGACTAAAGCTTTTCCTATCTCATTACAAAAGCTCAATAGGCGCACCATTTGTTGCGCGTAGAACATCTAGCCGAAACTTCAGTTCCAACCATGTGCGCTGCAACATGTCTTCAGTACCGGTCGAAATGGCATTCTTGATCCTCGATTTCAGGCCATCGATATCCCGCAACTTTGTCCGCTACACGACCCTTCACATATCCCTATACAAAAAAAGTCCAGAGGTGTGACGTCGGGGGATGGCCATGCAATTGTACCATCCCGTTCAATCAACCTCCCAGAGAATTTTGTGTTAGAAAAGTGCCGAACGTGACGTACCCAATGTAGTGGCGCACCGTCCTGTTGGAATATGACGCTTGGTTGAAGGTCCTCCAAATATGGTACAGCATACTCACGCAAAGCATCCAGGTAAACATCTACCGTCACTGTTTTCCCACTGAAGAAAAATGGTCCAAGGACTCGGTTATGCATAACACGGCATAACACGTTTACTTTAGGACTGTCTCTCGCAAATTCCATAAACGGATGAGGATTTTCAGACCCACTAATCCTGACATTGTGTCTATTTAACTGCCCAGAGACATGAAAATTTGCTTCACCCATAAAACAAACATGTATGAAAAACTGAAAATCTTCACTCAGTTTATCCAGCACCATTACTGCGAATTCCTTTCGTCGTGATCTATCGTTCGCTTCAAGTGCTTGTAACAGTTCCACTTTGTATGCATATAAGCATAGATGTCTATGCAGCACCCTGTGTAACGTCGACTGGATTATTTGTAGTTCTTTGGCAGCGGTATAACGAAGTAAATTTCTCCGTCATTTTTGGTCCACGCCGGGATTCGAACCCGAGTCCGCTTATTCCGGAACAAGTCGCTCTACCAACTGAGCTACGCAGACGTTTATTCTGATTACTATCTGTCTTTATGTCGTGTGCGTCCTGCTGGCAGGTACGTCACATCTCCCCCCCCCCCCGATAGAGGGCCGGGGGCATGGCCCACGGGTCAGCAGTGACCATGAATCGTTGCAGGCAGCCATCCACTGTAGAACGTGCACTTGAGAACTCCTAGTCAATCTGGTGTGTGGAATGCAACATCACACATTTTTTTTTATTTTTCGAAGCGCTGGAGAAGGGATTCTCTTATTTTTCCTATCTCGCGGTGTGGAAATAACATCACACCATTGCGAGATTTTGAACGGTCGGGTCATCCGGGTAGTTCGGGCGCCATTATAACGTAGTAAATTTCTCCGTCATTTCTGTCCACGCCAGGATTCGAACCCGAGTCCGCTTATTCCGGAACAAGTCGCTCTACCAACTGAGCTACGCAGACGTTTATTCTGATTACTATCTGCCTTTATGTCGTGTGCTTCCTGCTGGCAGGTACGTCACAGCGGAACGAATGGATTTCTTCGGGCTTCGTGAAAATGAATCACGAACACGTTCGGTGTCTTCATTCGATGTTCGTGGGCAGCCATTACGGTCTTGATCCAACACGGACCCATTCTCTATGAATTTCTGATGCCATTGACGGATACTAGGACGATATGGCTGGGGTTTCTCATACTTAGTCCAGAAATGTTGTTGCGTTTGTGTATGGTATTTTGTTTCGATGAACGAAGCGATGAACTGCGTGCACTCTGTCTTGTACGGACCACACTTTCATAAAACAGCACCTGCTACGTCAGTGACGGACCTATTACAAAAAACTATAATGTCTCATATTTGCAGTATATTATACAACAAATATCATGAACTTACATAGTACAGGGTGTCAGTAATAAATATGCAAAGTTGTAAAGAGTATTTGTGGTCACCCTGTATTTGAGAGCAGATAAACAAAAAACGAACAGAAAAGCAAAAAGTAGCGTAAGTTTTTAAGAGAAGTTATAGCCACTTTTTATTATTTTAAACTGTATTTTGGGTTACACATCAAACTTTCTTTCAAACGTTTTGCTTTGCCATTTCATTTTACGTATAGAACCATTTTAAGCTTCTTATAGGAAAATTTTTGATAATACCCCGATGTCCCAGTGGTCTAAGTGCTGGACCCTGACAGCACATCCGATTGTGCCCGACTGTGCCCGGGCACGAGACATGGATGATGCGTGGCTGGTGCGCCAATATTTCCACAGTGGCCCATCCCTGTAATCAGGTGCCCTAAATTTGCAAAAGGTGACTGCTTATAGCACATTGAGTTGATCACGGCGGTCATTAAACCCACAAACAAAAAAAATGTAGCGATTCCAAAGAACGAATTAGGTGATTCAGTTATCGAAGAGTTAAATAGAAATAATACAGGTATCCGGTGGTGGAGAGATTATATCATTTTTTATTTATTTTAGTCGTTTTCTCTTTTTTATCATATAGTGCATATGTATACAAACTTCAATAGTAGATTTCAGATTCAATAACGTAAAATCTTAGTCTGTTACATATGCACTATAAGATAAGAAAAAAGGGATCGATAACTGAATTGACTAATTCGTCCTTTGGAAAGGAGCATTATATATACACTGAATCGCCAGAAAAACTGGTACACCACTCTAATACTTAGTAGGTTCCCCACGGGAGCGCTGGACTGCAGAAATACGACGGGGTATGGACTCCACTAGCTTCTGGAAATATGCTGTAGGCAATGCACACCATACTTCCTGCAGAGCGTTCCACAATTCGGGTGTATTGCGAGGTCTCGGATTCCTGTGTCCGATAGCGCGTTGCATGGCATCACAAATGTGTTTTATCACGTTCAGATCTGGGGACTTGGGTGGAAATGGCAACACCCCAAACTCAGATGAATGCTCCTCTAACCATGATGTGGCGTCCCGACACTTTGTGGAAGTGAATTGTCCTGTTGGAACAGGCCCAACACATCAGCATGAATGCAGGACATGAACGAGTGTACGTCGGCAAAATGGATACGCACATAGCTTTTGCCGGTATCAGACGTTTGTGGATGTACCAGGGGTCCCAGTGAAGTCTAGCTAAACACAACCTATATCATTACGGACCTCCCACCAGCCTGTACAGTTCCCTGTTGACGGACGGGATCCATGGCTTCATGGGATTTGCGCCACACACGAATTCTTCCATCTGCCGGATACAGTTGGAAACGCCACTCGTCAGACCAGGCTACTTGTTTCTAGTCATCAAGTGTCCAGTGGCGGTGTTGCACTGCCCAAGCAACGCGCATAGCTCTGTGTCGTGCACCCATCAAGGAGACTCGAGTTGGGCGTCGGCTCCCAAAGCCGATATCGTGCAGGGTACGTTGCACAGTCCGGACGCTGACGCTTGTTGAGGATACAGCATTGAATGCCGTTGATACCTGCGAGAGTGTTGCACGCCTATCGCGTGAAACGATTCTTGACAGCAGAAGATGGTCGCGTTCACCAATGACTTTTTACGGCCACACTGGTATCATAGGTTGGAGGTTTTTCGGAATTCTTGTAGTCACGGTACACCCTTGCAATGGTCGTCTGTGAAAATCCGAACTTCGTTTCTACCTCCGAAATATTATGGCCCATCTCACGAGCGACAACTATGACACCACGTTGAAAATTGCTTAAATCGTTATTACTTGTCATTCTCATGCCAGAAACAGCTCTGATAGCTGGCAAGGATGTCTATCGCTTTATATACGCACTGGTGGACGCAACCGAGTACGCGCATAGGTGACGATGCTATGTATTTTGCATAAGTACGTCTGTACCAGTTTTTTCTGGCACTTCTGGGTACATATTAGGTTATGAAGTAATTTTCGTGGTTCTTCCATGCATTGCAAACTGCTGTTAAATTTCCATTTGTGTAGTTTTGCGACATTGCTTGAATGCCATAATTTTTTTCTGAGACCGTGTCATTTTAAAATTATAACATCACGAAATACATAGGCATTCAATTTAATTTTCGAAGACTGGCAGTGAATTTCGTCCCCTTCTATTGCCGTGTAATTTCTGCAGTTACTAGACAATTTTCTCTGTCTGTTTTTCGCATATGAACGAGATGCGTTTTGGGCAAGGCAAATGCTACATGGACTCAAACTGTGTCCGCTAGCATTACCATGGATGCTCTAAGCAACGTGACACCAAAATCGCAAATGATACATTTATTTGAAGGATTTGGTGTGTGTTTATGTAATGTTCCGAAGATATAGATAAAGAGCGGGATCCGGTACCTGAGTTCAAGGGGATGAGGAGCGACTTAACACGAAATGTTAAGAACCTCTCACAGGAAGAAATATTTCGCAAATATACCTTTGTTCGTTTGCCCCAGAACGGTTAAATTTCCTTTCTTGCCATTGTCTTTTTTTACGCTTTCCAACCGTAGGTTAAAGAAGCGTATATGCTCCAACTTTTTCCGTCCGTCTGTCCGTCCGTCTGTCGGCACGATAACGCGCGTAAAATAGTTCGATTTCGGTGAAATTTTAGCGTGTTGTAGGGGACCACCAGGGGACGAACCCTGTTGAAAATGGACAAAATGGGGCCGAAGGTCACGGCATAGGAGCGAGATCCATTCCATTGTTCTGTTGCGTCATAACGTGCGTAAGTATGGCTCAATGTCGATGAAATTTTAGTATATTGAAGGGGACCACCTGGAAATGAATCCTATTCAAAATGGGTGAGGTGGGGTCAAAGGTCAAGACATAGGAGCGGGATGCATTCCATTGCCTTTATGCGTCAAAACGTACGTAAAAATGGGTCGATTTCGATGAAATTTCAGTATGTGGTAGGGAACCACACGCGGAACGAACCCTGTTAAAAATGGACGAAATGGGGTCAATGGTCAGGACATAGGATCGGGATCCATTCCATCGCCCTTATCCCATGCTATTAAAGGAGCAATTCTTGTATGTATGTAAATTTTATTTTGAAAACGGCTCTAAGGATTTTGATGAAAGTCCTTGACCTACCGTTTTCTGGTACTGGAAATCGATTTAGCTTGATCTCGACTTTAGGAAAATTCGTTTAGTGCGTTAAATAACCATCTCGAATTACCGCGTTTTTAGGGTCATGGCGTCCTATTAATGTTACCCATGCTTAGAAATCTTATGACGTCCCAATCTCGCGATTGAAATGCTGGCACGTGGTCACGCCATCTGTTTAATTACGTCACGCATTGTGTTTGGATCCTATTAAAGTTTTATGACGTCACACTCTTTCGAGCAGATCGTCACGATTCCCATCTGCCTCATTACGTCACGCGTTGTGTGCGTATGTCCGTCCGCACGATAACTCGCGTAAAAATCGTTCGATTTGGATGACATTTTATTATGTGGAAGGGGAACACCTGGGAAGGAACCCTTTTGAAAGTGAACGACATGGGGTCAAATGTCAGGACATAGGAGCGGAATCCATCCCACTGCTCTTATGCGTCATAACTAACGTAAAAAAGGTTCGATTTCGATTAAAATTTAGTGTGTGGTAGGGGACCACCTGGGGACAAAATCTATTTAAAATGGGCGAAATGGGGTCAAAGGTCAGGACATAGGAGCTTAATCACTTCCATCGACATTATGCCTCATAACTTACGCACAAATTCTTCGATTTGGATAAAATGTAAGTATGTCGTAGGGGCCTGCCTGGGGACGAATCCTGTTGGAAATGAGCGAAATGGGTCAAAGTTTAGGACACAGGAGCGGGATCTATTCCATAGCCCTTACGCACCATAACTTACGTAAAAGTGCTTCGATTGCGACAAAACATTATCATGTTATTTCGGAGATACACTGAACCGGTTCTGTTGAATATAATCGAAATGGGATCAAAAAGGTCAGAGCCATTTTCTTCATAACTTGAGTGATAACTTGAGTAATGATTTCTGGTATGTTGGAAAGCGTATCATAATCAATACATTGCCTGATTTTACTGACTTGTTTTTTTTTTTTTTTTTTTTTGGTGGGGCGAGCGGGTAATGGCCACCGTCGGCAACTCGACGGGTTATGAGCAGTCACCTTTTCTTAATTTAAGGGCAGTAGTTCCAGGGAAATGTGAGAGCCAATGGCGTATGCCAAACACAAAATCCATGCTTCACTAGGTTTCGAAGCCGGATCCCATCACTGACAGTAGGTCAAAAGTCAGGGCTTTGCCCACTGGGTCACCTAGGAGGCACAGGGTTATTGAACATGACTAAAATGAAAAGAATCACTCATGTACACAATATTCTGTGAAAATCGCAACGCGATGAAGGATGCTGCTATTATTTTGAAACTTACAGGATATCTGCAACAGGTTGTATAACGAAGTAAATTTCTCCGTCATTTGTGTCCACGCCGGGCATTGAGCCCGGGTCCCCTCATTCCGGAATAAGTAGCTCTCCCTATTGAGCTACGCGGACGTATGCTCTCGCTGCTATCTGCCTTGATCTCATGTGCGTCCTGCGGTGCAGGCACGTCACAGTTGGGACATGGAAATTATTAAAATGTCAGTGAAAATGCGCATGCGGTTTCAGAACAACGCGCTCTGAACTTTCCGGCTTTGACTTAAAGAGCTGGCTCAAACGAGATGTCGTAATCAGTGAAGAGCCGACACTGTGTCACTATGTTCCGTGTCACTATACCAATGTAATGTGTCACTATACTGTGCGACACAGTATAGGGACACATATAGTGACACATTGTGACACAGTATAGTGACACATATAGTAACACATTGTGACACACTAGAGTGACACATATAGTGACACAGTATAGTGACACATATGACACATATAGTGACACAGTATAGTGACACATATTGTGACACATTGTGAAACATATAGTGACACAGTATAGTGACACACATGACACATTGAGACACATATAGTGACACAGTATAGTGACACACATGACACATTGAGACACATATAGTGACACAGTATAGTGACAATATAGTGACACAGTATAGTAACACACAGGGCACATTAAGACACATATAGTGACACAATATAGTGACAATATAGTGACACAGTATAGTGACACATATAGCAACACAGTATAGTGACACATATAGCAACACAGTATAGTGACACATATAGCAACACAGTATAGTGACACATATAGTGACACATTGTGTCACTATACTTGTGTCGCACTATATGTCCTGTCGCCGAAAAGGTTCGCATTATGAAAACCTGACAGACATTGAGCGAGGAAGGATTCTTAGGATGTAAAGAGCTGGATTTTCCTATCACGAAATCGCCACTCGGGCGGGACAAAACTACAGTGCAGTGTTGCGAAAGTGGCGTCAGTGGGCACATGAAGCTCAGCCGCACAGAAATTTGGGAAGTGGACCTAAATATATCACATCTGCACGATAACAGATAACTCTACTTGATGGTACTGACCGATCGCACAGCGGCATTCACGGTATCAGCGCAGCAGTGGAGCACTCTCACTGGACGGGATTCGTCGTTAGCAGCCCATTGCTGCACATTCCTTTGACCCTCAACTACAGGCACCTCAGGCTGCAATGGGGTCTCGAACACAGATATTGGCGCGCTGATGATGGGTCAACACGTGGTGTTTTCCGACGAGTCATGATTCAACTTGATGCACCACGATGGTCTCATACGTGTTCGAACACATCGTGGTAAACGACACTTTGCAGCGTCATACCGGCCCATCGCCAAGCGTCGTAGTTTGGGGCACCATTGGGTTCAATTCCAGATCTCACCTGACATGATTTGAAGGAACCCTCAACACCCAACGATACATCGGGGATGTTATAGAGGCAGAGGTGATACACTTCCTTCACAGTTGTTCTGGCGCTATATTCCAGCAGGAAAATGCTCGGCCACATGTGGCCCGGAATGTCTAAGATCTCTTCCATGCACGGCAGATACCGCTTCTTCTCTGTCCTGGATGTTTGCCGGATATATCCCCGAGCGAACATGTCTGGGAGATGGTACCTAAGTGACTGGCACTTCAAGTTCCTCCTGCAGTTACCACAAATGAACTCCGGCCTCGCATAAAAGCAGCCTGACAGGCTATTCCACAGGGCGATATCAAAAATATTTTCCATTCTATAGTACGCCATGTAGAGCTTGTTATAGTTGCTCGAGTTGGATTCACACGATACTCAGTTTTGAAGAGAAAGAACCTTGTATAGCTCTACAAATGTAATCAGTTATATCTTCTAACATCTGTGATACGAATTTCATTTGAATAGGGTGGTTCTTTCTTGGTGTTGCAATTTTCACAAACAGTGGTGTAGAAACGGGACTGTTTTCAGAAAAGTCTAAGAGCAATTGGTAATTTATGACAAGAAAATAAAATTCTAGATGCACTAGGACAAGTGCTAGTTAGTATTTAAACAGTGTCATAAATTTATAATATAAGTTCCATTAAGTTCAAATGAAGTCTCATTTCGAAAGATGGGAAAATTAGCTTGATTCTTAGACTTGTTTTACTCCTTTGCTTCAATTTTGATCGCATCAGTCGTTTTGTATGGTCTCAAGAGACAAGCCCCGAGATCAAAGCAACGAAAGCCGTTGCATTAAGTGTAACTGAAGCCTGACACGAACCGCAGAAGAATGAGACCGGCATACATTCTACTTACTATTTCTTTCCCAAATGAGACTGCTGCAAACTACCGGACAAGATTCTGTTTCAAGTGTGATTCCATTCCAAACTGATTAGCTTCAGATACAAAGCTATTTGCTATCACGCTGACACGGGATATTTCTATCCTTTGGCAGTATTTGACTAATGAATGGAAAGTTTGAGCATTTTATTCTGAATGTCGTGATACACTAGCTGGAAAGCTTTGACAAATACAAACAAACGTCTATCAAGAGAAAGGGTCCTTGAGTGCCATAAAGAGAGGCAAAAGTAAGATGGCTGTGTGTGTGCATTTACGTAATTCTTTCAAAAGTCAAATCAACATTCTCTCCAGTGGCAAGTCATGACCTGCTAGACTATATTACCAGAATCTACTATCGTTTTGAGGTTTTGCCGTAGATTTACGTCTAACTCCGCGGATAGTATGGGGCGACTTACGGCCGACTGCCTGTGACAAAAATAAGTCCCAATTGAAATCATTATAGCGTTCAAAATACGTGCCGCACACTGATCGTGTTAGCATATTCGTAAACAGCATGGAGTTTGATTTGCGTACTGCGCAATACATTGTGCGCGCGACGCTACCCTCGCTCCCTGTGCAATATTTCTGGGTGTTCCCAGAAATAGGTGTTCCGCCGCGTTTGACTGAGTCTATCTCTGCAACCGTGAGCGCAACACGACTGTGTGTGATATCGTTTTAAAGCTCTCCACGAGAACTATTCAAATATAGGAAGAACATTTAGCAGTGGTTTCAACTGAACATTAAAAAAATTGTTTTTGTGTGAACTGGTGAACACTTTTGAAAATATCGCGGTTTATCTGGACAAGAGTGAGTGCAAAGGACTTTTCGTGGTATCATTTTAAAGCTCTCGACCAGATATATTTAAATGTATAAAGAACATATCGCAGTGGTTAGATCTGAAATTTTTAAAAATTATTTCCGCGTGAAACGTTTGACATTTTATATAATGCAGCGGAATTCACAGAATGAACGCAAGCAAAAGTGGAGAAAATCAAAACGAGAGGGAAGAGCAAGCAATGAGGAATGTAAGAAGCCCAAGAAGACACAGAAACACATTGGGTAACTCGTGCATCGATCTACTTTGTGTTCGCAATGTATCCAGCATTATTTATTAACATTATCTAAGCTACTTTTCGTATCATAGACCAGTTTTGGCTATGGTAAATTAAATAAACGCTCTGAAACCCTAGTCGACTAGCTCATTTGAACTCTCCGATCTGCAGTTCGTAATCCTACGTTCCAAACTCACGGCTCAATCAGAACTGAGCTTAACTGTATTTTTTTTTAATTATTAATGCTGAGAGATAACTTCATCTTCAGGATTATTTTTATGTTGCATCTCTTCCAAGTCTGTTTCTTATGAATAGGGCTGGCGTTATTTATAAGTGCAAATAAAAACTCTGTATTTTTATTTTCGGAAACTTTATTTGTCTCTAGTAAAGCATAAAATACAACCACGCGTTCTTGACAGTGGAACTGCAGTGATCATTCTCCTGTTAAAGAATTTGAAAGCGGATATGGAACTTAAATAGGAGAGAGAGAGAAAGAGAGAATGTGTTCAAACAAAATTCTATTAGCTTTTTTTACCAAAGCTTAATCAGATCACCTACGAAGTTAACCTGTTTGGAAGATACGAGTACTTCATGAAGTCATTTCGAAACTCAGAAACTATCTTTAGTCCAAGCGTTTGTTTCTGGGAAAAACAGAAGACACTGCAAACAGTAAAGCCTGTTCCAGTTTTTTTCCTAAGCCACACTGCCACTAATAATCACACTATCAAGAATCGTGAAAGTGCCGGGCAATGTGTGGCGTGCCAGCACCGCAGGACGCACATCAGGAAAAGGCGGATAGCAGCGAGAGCATACGTCCGCGTAGCTCAGTTGGGAGAGCGACTTATTCCGAAATGAGGAGACCCGGGTTCGATGCCCGGCATGGACAAAAATGACGGAGAAAATGACTTCGTTAAACTAGCGCCCGAACTTCAAGAATGACCTGGTGTTAAAGTTCTCGCAATAATGTGATGTCCTTTCCACACCGCAAGGCAGGAAAAATAAGTGAATCCCTTCTTCAGCGTTTCGAAAAATAAATGGGTGTGATGTTACGTCCACACACCAACTTGACTAGGATTTTTCCAATGTACGTTCTTCATGGGATGACTGCCTACAGCGACACATGATCCCGGCTAACCGTGGGACATGCCCCCGGCCCTCTTCCAGGGGGAGTCCCCGGCGCTCTTCCAAGGCAGATTGCAGCGAGAGAATACGTTCGCGTAGCTCAGTTGAGGGGGCGACTTATTCCTGAGTGAGAGGACCTGGGATCGATGCCCGGCGTGGACAGAAATGACGGAGAAATTTACTTCGTTAAAAATGTTTATATAACTTCGTTATTTTTTTGTTTTTGCCTGACACGAATAATAACGATAACAGAAATCGTGAAAGTGCCGGACTATTTTATGGATCCTCTTTTTTTCCTGAGCCACGCTGCCACGAATAATCACGATATCAAGTATCGTGAAAATGTCGGACTACACTTGTATATCTTTTTTACCCTCGGCCACACTGACACGAATAATCACAATATCAAGAATCGTTAAAGTGCCGGGCTATATTTTCATACCTGTTTTTTTTTTTTTTTCCCTCAGCGTTATTGCCAAGAATATCACAATATCAACAATCGTGAAAGTACCTGGTCATATTTATATAAGTTTTTTTTTTCATTTTTTCCCTCAACCACATTGCCACGAATAATCACAATATCAAAAACAGTGAAAGTACTAGACTATGTTTTGTATCTTTCTTTTTTTGTTTTTTTTCCCTCAGTCATACTGCCACGAATAATCACGATATCAAGTATCGTGAAAATGTCGGACTATATTTTTATATCTTTCTTTTTACCCTCGGCCACACTGACACGAATAATCACAATATCAACAATCGTGAAAGTGCCTGGCCATATTTATATAAGTTTTTTTTTTCATTTTTTCCCTCAACCACATTGCCACGAATAATCACAATATCAAAAACAGTGAAAGTGCCAGACTATGTTTTGTATCTTTCTTTTTTTGTTTTTTTCCCTCAGTCACACTGCCACGAATAATCACGATATCAAGTATCGTGAAAATGTCGGACTATATTTTTATATCTTTCTTTTTACCCTCGGCCACACTGACACGAATAATCACAATATCAAGAATCGTGAAAGTGCCGGGCTATATTTTCATACTTTTTTTTTCCCCTCAGCGATATTGCCAAGAATATCACAATATCAACAATCGTGAAAGTGCCTGGCCATATTTATATAAGTTTTTTTTTTTCATTTTTTTCCCTCAACCACATTGCCACGAATAATCACAATATTAAAATTAATGAAAGTGCCAGACTGTGTTTTTGTATCTTTCTTTTTTTGTTGTTGTTTTTTTCCTCAGACACACTGCCACGAATAATCACGCTATCAAGAACCGTAAAAATGTCGGACTATATTTTTTATAAATTTTTCTCCTCGACCACACTGGCACGAATAAGCACAATATTAACAATCGTGAAAGTGCCGGACTATATTTTTATATCTTTTTTTCTGTTTGCTTTCCTCAGCTGCACTGCTACGAGTAATCACAATGTCAAGAATCATGAAACTTCCGGACTATATTTTATATATTTTTTTTTGCTGTTTTTAAAGAAGGTATGACGTTCTACTGAAGGGGACGCAAGAGCCGAAAGGGCAAGTTGCAGCGGGAATCTTTGCCAGCGTAGTCCAGTTGAGAGAATATCCTGCTCTGGAGTAGAAAACTTATGCTTAAAAATCACCACCGACATATAAGGGTTCACTCCCTGTGATGCACCCGTACTTAAAATAAATCACCTGGCTGGAACGTTCGCAAAAAACATTTTTATGATTCTTCCACTCATCGTCCGGAATTAGTAAGAATTCTTTCTTCTACAATGAGCTTCTTCAAGCGTGGTTAGTTGGCAGATGCGGAACCTATAATTTCGTGCCTCCGCCTTTCTCAAAGTACGGAGATATATGTGACGTAACACTGACTTGACGCATGAGCCAAAACAGCAAATTGAAATCACGCGCCTTTCCGGCGTAATTCAATTGAGAGAACATCCCGCTCCGGAGGAGGAAGACGTAAGTTCGACGTTTCCCTACTCCGCAGAAAATTGTTCATTCGCTGTAACGGACTGGACCTGCCTTTCTCAATTATTTCTCCTTTTCTGTCATCATAGTTACTGTAATAAACGATAAATTTAGGAGACCAGTAACCTTACAAGCACATGTATTCACGATATTAATATTCAAAGGACCCGAAGTAGCAGCCCCGGTGGCGCAGTGGTCTAAGCGATGGCTTCTGATCATTCGTCTAAAAAAGTCCGGGTTCAATTCCCGTGAGGCATGGATGTTGTGTTTCTCTTACGGCACTGGCTCTCTCCTTTCCCTGGAACAGTGACCCTAAATTAGGGACGGGTGACTGCTTACAGCCCGTTCTGTTGCTCACGGTCGCCGTTAAACCTCCAGCCAAAAAAAAAAAAAAACGAAGTACATGAAACACTGTCATTCATTCTAATTCTTTGAAACTCAACTTGAAGATTGAGATAAGTTAAAATAATTCATTACAAAACTAATAGAACTGTTGTCCACATACACTAGCAGCTCGTAATGTAGTCTAAGCGCGAGGAAAGCAGTGATATTAAAGTTAAAAATAGAGAAAAAGATTCATCACTTAAAACCACGCGTTTCTGAATACAGCAGTGTTGACAGCAACTGTACAGTATGTTCCGTGGATTACAGTAACTGAGAGTTTCAGCTATCTTTTCGGATTAGTGCGCAATCTCAGTCGAAAGAACTTGTAGGGTAACCATTATTGGAAGTGGTAACGCATGAGCTTGCATTTCGTCAATGTGTTGAGCTTGCATTTCGCCAATGTGTTGATGTAGGAGTGGAATGGAACCTAGAGCCGCATTCCACTACTACTGCCAGAAAGGAGAACGTTCGAAAAACGTCCAGCAGGTACACGGAATTCCAACCAGCGTATGAGAAGCACAAAATGCAATTTAAGTACGCTGAACACGTGCATAGACAATGAGGAGCAAACATTAAAACGCAGCCGAACCCTTTCAGAGATATTATCATGCGAACATCACATGAAAATTGGCGTATACATCTGACTGGCGCAGCGTACCGTGTGTTACTGGAGCAAGTGCTTCCCGGTCTGTTGCAGGTTCTTCCCCTCACCACACGTACGGACATGTGTTTTATGCATGATGGAGCCCCAGCACACTTTGCCCCGAAGTCCGATACTTCCTAAATGCGATATATCCCGGGCGGTGGACCTGCGGCTTGGCCTCCACGCTCCCCGGACCTTAATCCACTGGACTTCTTCTTCTGGGAGCACATGAAAACATTGATGTACGAGACACCTGTGGACTCCCAGGAAGATCTCGTTGTGCAAATCACTGTTGATGCGGCCAAGATCAACACCACACCGGAAGTCTACGAGAGGATGCGACAGTCCTTCATTCGCCAGTGTGGGCTGTACAACGATGCCATTGGACGCCAGTTTGAGCAGCTTCTTTAAGTCTTTCTCTTATGCGATTGGAATTGTGCAACTCATAAATTAGGTATGTCTCTTTGTATTCACTGTTGAAGGTTCAACGTGGATATGTAACTTTACTCTTTTCTTGCACTAAGAGTGGAATGCGGCCCTAGGTTCCATTGCAAATATTGTTCGTCTTGATGTGTACTATCACCCCTCTTATTTTGTTGAAGGAGTTTACAATCACGCTGCATATGTACAAAAATTCATTTTCTAGTGCATGCCTTTGGTTATAGTAAAGATGGGGAAGATTATCCTCTTTAAATAAGGCACAGCTTTCCTGTTAGGGAGTGTAAATTTCAAAAGCTTCTTCTCGCTGCATCTGCTTCCAGGAGACTTAATTGAAGAGTTCTTTGTCCTGAGAATAACTTTCGCTGTGAAGAATTGTAACGTACCAGGAGATGTGACGTACCTGCCAGCAGGACGCACACGACATAAAGGCAGATAGGAATCAGAACAAATGTCCGCGTAGCTTAATTGGTAGAGCAACTTATTCCGGAGTGAGTGGACCCGGGTTCGAACCCCGGCGCGGATAAAAATGACGGAGAAATTTACTTCGTTATAGAATACCTTCCCCAAATTTTCTAGTTTTTCCTTATTCAAAGTTCTTCCGCTAGGAGGCGTAAAGTTATATTATGTTTTCTACTAATGTCTCTTATTCTAAGTGCTCGATTTGAAAATACATTTGCCTCTAATATTTTTCTACAGTTTTGAGACACTTTTTAAGCACAAGTTTTTAACTTCCATAACGTACTTTTCAGCCGCTAATATAGTGGTGTAAGGTAGCTATTTAAGAAGACCATTCGTCGCAGATGGTCCGAGTTCGAATCCCGGTAACGCATGAAACTTGTGATTGTCTTCTGGTACTGTTTTTCTCTCTTTCCTGCAGCCAGTAATCCTCAATTAGGGATGGGCGATTACTTATGGCACATGGAATTCCTCACGATCGTCGTTAAACACCCAAAACGAAAACAACAAGAACAAAAAAAGAAGTAGCTACTTCTATTTCTAGACGTTTCATCGATTATACACTGCTGGCTACCCAAAATGCAACACCAAGAAGGAAGCATCTGATTGGCCTGAAATTTGCAGAATGCGTCGCCCGTGAGAAGATATGCAAAAGATTAGCATTGCAGGGCATATGTAAATCATGTGCACCTGGCACGCCATCGAGAAGCACTATAAGAAGGGTGCGCGAAAGGCGGGGTGTAAGTAGTGGAAGTGTGTGGTGCTGCCGGACCTGTGCGTGGGAAGCTCCCTGTTGCCTCGTCTCAGAATACGGCAGTCATTCCAGCACGTTTCGGAGTTCTACCTAGGACGAATAGTGGTTTATCGCGACAGCGGTTTATCGTACCGAGACATCGGCGCCCGTGTGGGACGACATCCAGCCACAGTGAAGCGAGTATGGATTCGGTGGGTGCAGGAGGAACGGACGGACAGACGTGAGCGATTGCCGCGGTCGCGGCGCACCACCGAACGAGAGGTCCGGCATGTTGTGCAGCGGGCATTGACGGCTCGCACTGCCACATCACGAACGTTAGTGCAGGAATTAGGTGTGTTGCGCAACAACCTGTGTCAGCACGTACCGTTCCACGTCGTCTGCAGGAGCGGGGACTTGTCGCACGGCGCCCATTGCTTCGATTACCATTGACGTTACCCCACTGGCGAGTGCGGCGGCAGTGGGCCGTTGAACGCCGCCCTTGGACTACGGAATGGCACGACATTGTCTTTTCCGACGAATCCCGCTTCTGCCTGCAACACCATGATGGTCAGATCCGCGTGCGGTGGCACCGCGGCGAGATAATGTATGACGCCTGCATTATGCATCGCCATACCGGTTCGTCGCCTGGAGTCATGGTTTTGGGCGCAATGGGATATGACACCCTCACAGCTCTGGTACGCATCGCCGGTACACACAACAGCCACCGCTACATCTCCGACGCTTAAGAGCCGGTAGTCCTCCCTTACCTGTAGGACCTGACAGCGGCCGCGTTTCAACAGGACAATGCGCGCCCGCACGTGGCACGCATCGTGCAACAACTCTTCACGGCCCACCAGGTGTCACTGCTGTCGTGGACCGCCTGTTATCCCGATATGTCACCCATCGAATACATCTGGTCGCTGATCGGCAACCAAGTGTCCTGGCAAGCACCACCCGGGGCTACGCTTGATGAACTGTGGCAACGTGTGGAAGCAGCCTGGACCGACATACTCCAAGCTCACATCCAAAGCCTGTTTCGTTGGATTCCGCGGCGTGTAGCGGCCGTTATTGCCAGCCATGAAGGCCACGCGAACTATTGAAGTCTACGTGTTCCGCAAGTCGCACGGGCGTGTAAGCTCAATCGTTTCATCTTTGTATCTGTTGTTATGTGTCCAGCAAATCTGGCTTTGCTATCTCGTGTCCTTCTTGGTGTTGCTTTTTGGATGGCCAGCAGTGTAGAAACCCGGACGGGTTTTTTTTTATTACATTTGTAACGTGTTTAATTGTTTACGAATAACTTTGAACTATTTCATTTGTGTAGAAAGGGATTCAAAAGACGTGCTCATTACATTCAAAACTTTATAGCGTTACAATTTATGTTTCCTGTAGTTCGTTTTAATGACGTCATTCTGTAGCAGATAACACTGCGTTGTACAAACATATTATCAGTTCTCGAAATCATTAATTTCAATGATTTCGTGATAATTTAATTGCCATTATTCATTAATTTTCATGATTTGGTGGTAAAGTGGTCTGAGACGGTGGTTTCTTGGCTAGTTAAACAAGCTGGGTCGGGGTTCAATTCCTCAAAGACACTGTACTTGGGTGGCATGCTTATCTTGTAGGGATGGACCCTCTCGTCCTTCCATTGGATAGAGACGGACGACAGCCTTAAGAGTTGCTCACCGTAGAGGTCTGCACGGGCCTTATTTGTTGAACGCGGCCTGGCTGAAGCCTGTGGATTTAAGTCCCGGTCCGCCAATCGTGGCTGCTATTTAGGCCCGATTCTGCCCGTGATGAGCCTATTTTGTATTATTTTGTCTTTCTATTGTATTTTACTAAATTGAGAAAATTAACTAATGAATGAGATATTATTAAAATATTTAGCTGAATGTAAGGCTAAAAATAGTAACTAAACTTTAGCGACTATTGAAGAATATACCCTTAAAAGATAGAATAGAAAGAATAAGAGCGTTCAAAATAAATTTTCAAAATATAGCGCACTTTAAAATAAAAGCTGTTCTTTGAAATGCTCTTTCACAACTTCTAGTCTAAACACTGTTTAGTTCATAAACTAAAAGATTTTATAAGATTAAACGATTTAATATTTTATACAAACTCCGAACAAACACAAGTACTTTATCATACGTGATTGAAGCAAGGAACGTTTCTTCTTATGCATTATATAAACAAAAAAATTGGACGAGGAACTTTTAGCAGTATAAACGCATTTGTGTTTCTTAAGATTGTTCCAGATTCTGAACTGTCATATCTTAAAAAAATGTTGCACTTAATTCATTGCACTGCGTTTCCGGCTGAAGGGTTTCTGCATTGCCAAGCAATTTAAAATGCGCCAAATATCACTTTTCCCGCTTACATTATCTATTAGGATGTGTTTGTTCTCCTGAGGCAAGATTTTTGCGCAGTTCTTTTGATTTCTTAAATTCCATGGTAAAGGAAGTTATATTAGCAACTATGAGTACATGAAGACATCGACCGGGTCTGATGCGGATAAGATTTTCAAGCTCCAGGAGGAAATCAAATGTCTCTTTCGCCGAACTAGCAGGGGCTAACACTACAAAAATAATCCCTATAGGGATTAGGGATAAGAGAAACAGTCAATGTCACCCAACTCTCTCATACAAACACTTCCCCCACTCTTGCAGACATTCCCGTCTATCACACACACTCTCCTAGGGTCGAATCTTTTTGTTTTTAACAAGCCCCAAAATCTTTTTACCATCTAAATAACTACAGACAGTAAAAACAGTGTAGCTGCCTCTCGTCGCCTCAGTGATTACTCCCTGGGCTATGTCATGGAAGAAAGTAAAGCCAGCAAAACACTTAAATAGACCAAGAAATCGGATAACACGACTTTTTTCTTTCTTTACCATTGCGGTAAAAAAAATGGATCGATTTGGTCTTTCTCTGCCCGTGCAGACTTCAAGTTCATCGTGGTAATTAAACCATGAAACAAAACAAACAATAAACGCAGTTATTGATACGGGATAGGATATGGAAATATTTTATATAGATTAATTGATCTGTCAAATTCTTAAGCAATGCAAGTAAAACTTCCAACAATAACTGACACCTTCTTAAGCAATGAAACACACTCGCTGCATTTTGTTGAAAGCATGTATATCGAAGCCTTGGGGGACAAATGCTGCAATAACTACACACCTACGGACATTTCAAACATTTGGAAAGACAATATTACTAACTTGAACTTTAAATTACAGTAGTAATAAGTTAAATATTGCCAACAATTTATTAATATAACAATAACCTTCATTTGTAACACAATTTCTATATTATGTGAAATTACTGTTTGGGAATTGTATCTTTTGTTCCGATGTAATGGCAACAGCCACGACCCACATGACGCTCAAGATTCTTACCCATACTGCATAGCTGCACTCCTATAAAAAGCTAAGCGAATGCTGAATCACCCCTTTAGGGCCGCGGGTGGCCTAGTGGGCAACGTTCGTGACTGCCACGGAAAGGACCTCAGGTTCGATCCCAGGCAGGTACGAACGCTCGGTCCAATTAAATATCCGCCGTGCGTCGGATGGGCACGTTAAGCCGTCTGACCCCGGGTACTGGTCCCCCGGTAAAAAATTAGAGCGTCTTCCTCCCCCTTTCTACTTCGCTTCCGTGTTACTTTCCTATCGGTCACTTTAGCCCAAATCTCCTAGCTTCCTATTTCTAACGGTTGTTTAAGACCTGGGGTCAGACACTCCCTTCCTAAAATTCTCTACATATGATCTGATCTGAATTACACCTCTGTTTTCCCTGATGATGGGGTGAATGTTGCCCCGAAAGTGCTAGTGGGGGGTATTTTTAATCCGTAAATAGTTTCATCTTTTATTAAATATCGTACCAAGACGGCGAAGTTTTCATTTCATTTGACACCTCAGAGCAACGGAAAGTTTTGGTTGGTACAGGAACAGCTGCCGTAGGATTAACATTATCGATAGCTTCTGAACAACAAGACATCTAACAGATGTCAACTGACATCTAGTGAGTCCCTTCGGAGATCTTACGGACATCTCCCTTAGGATTTTACTTCAGTACCTCAGCAAGAGAAACAAGATAGGAATAAAAAAATTGCTACAGGAACTATGTCTCGGGCATGATGGCTTTGATTAGGACGGAGACGATGTTGTGTTTAATTAAGTGGAAATAAAGGAGTGAAAGTTTACTTCCACGTGAGGCGAGGTCAAGCTCACGTGTATGTTTCAGTCGCCTTCCGGGCTGCGATGGTGGTTAATGATCTCCGGAATGTTGCATGGCGTCCGGTTCTGTTTCTGCTTTCCGGTGCGCTTCCAGCTAACAGAGCAGTTACATTTCACTGCCTCACTATTTCCTTTTTTTCTTTACCATTCCTCTAGGGTACCCTAACCCTAATCTTTTAACTCGCTATTTCTAAGGGCTGTTTAAGAGCAGACATCGGACACCTGCTTTCCTAAAATCCTCTACACTATGATATATACTGATGAGTCATTACATTATAATTATGACCACCCACAGCCTAGAAAAACAAGCGCGCCTGGAGACCGAACGGTGGCGCAAGTGTAGTTCACAGAGCAGTATATATACAACATGAGGACCACATTTCGGTTAGTAGAGTGTTCAGAGTCAGAATGAGAAAAAAGTTGCAGATTTATCGGTGTTTGATAAAGGACAAATTGCGATGGCACCGTGCCTCAGAACTACAATTTCGGAAACGCCGCTGCTACTGGTTTGTTCACGTGCCGCTGTAGTGAATACGTATCAAAAGTGATGCACAGATGGCTTAACGACGAACCGTCGTCCAGTCGTGTGCCGTCCATAGCTCATTAACGCCAGAGAAGAGCTGAGACTGTCGCGCATTGTTCACAGCAACCTCAAGGCCACAATGCTACAAATCACCCGCCGCTACAACAGTGGTGATCAGGGCAATGTGTCACGACACACAGTCCATCACAGCCAACGGAAGCTATGGCACCTTGATACCAACGAAAGCTATGGCACCTGTATGCATTGTTGAGCGCAAACGGGACGGCGGCGGTGGTGTTATGCTGTGGGCGGGATGTTTTCTTGGGACAGTTTAGGCCCCATTATCCCAATAGCACAATCGCTGACAGCTGTCAGGTATCTGAACATCGTGGAGGACCACGTTCACCCACTCATGACAACTGTGTTCCCTCCTGGTGATGGCCATTACCAACAGGATAATGCGCGATGCACCAATGCCAGAATCATCAAGGAGTGGTTCGAGGAACATGCTGGTGACTTTCTGTTAATGCCCTGGCCTCCAAGTTCATACCTGACATGAACCCAACTGAACATTTGTGGTTCGACTTGGAAATGCAGGTTCGCGCTAAATCACCACCTCACCGAAATACAGTATATGGGAACTGGAGGTCCTGCTGTTGACATTGTGGTACCAGATAACCCAGGATACCTATCGCCACCTCATCGAATCGATGCCTGGCTGAGTAGCCACTGTTTTGTGGGCTAAAGGGGATTCTACAGCTTATTAGGTAGGTGATCATAATGAAATGGCTGATCGGTGTAAATATTTAATTATTATATTCAGTTTTATTCATCAATCAGCATTTGGAGGAAGCACGGCATTTTCTTTGTGTATAAGATAAAGCTTATACTTATTATGCTTTTGTACCAATTGAACAGAATGCCAATGTTAATTTAGGCCTAACATCGCAATAATGGCCACTTCTCAACAATGTCTGCTTATTTTCCTATCCGCGTAGTGACCGTTATTCGGACGTTTCACTGTACTAAGAGCAAAAAGTTAAAAAAAAAAAAAGATATTATCAGAAATTCATTAAAGGCTTGTACACTGGCGGAAAGTGAAAAAAGAACACCAAAAAAGAGACGTCTGATACCAACGAAATTTATGCAGCATAATAACGGAATACAGAGGATAACGTAATCAAAACATTATGGCAAAATACAGCTGTATTTGCTGGTAAACTGAAAAATAACATTTCCATGTAACGAGGTTAGTAAGAGGTTGAACTGCCATGAACTGCGTCACACTGTGCATTTCTGACATGGAGTCTGTCGTACAGATGTTGGATGTAAGTTGGGGTATTGAGTTCCAAGCATCCTCAACCTGGACGCGTAAATCGGGATTGGTCGTGGCTGGCCGTGGAGACCGGATAAGTCGTTGTCCCATAAAATCCCACACGTGCTCAATGGAGGACAAATCCGGTGAACGTGCAGGCCATGGAAGTTGTCTCACACCCTGAAGTGCATGTTGTGTTGCACGTGCCGTGTGTGGATGTGCGTTATCTTGCTCGAAAACACCACGATGGACCGACCTTACAAATGGCAGAACAACTGGCTGAATGTTGTTGTTCATGTAGGAGGTGCTATTTAACGTACCCGGTACAAACACTTGTTGTGTACGAGAGTGATAGCTGATCGCTCCCCACACCAGGAAACCAGGTGTAAGTCCTGTGTGTCGCTGGCGGATGCAAGAAGGGTGGAGACGCTCCCCTGTGCGTCTGCGAACACGCATGCGGCCATCGGAGACTCCCAAACAGAATTTGCTTTCATCGCTGAACACGACCGATCGCCATTGCGTTCTCCAGTACAGACGTTGGTGACACCACTGCAGCCGTTCTTGACGGTGGGCTGGAGTCAGAGGTACACATGCCAGAGGCATACGTGCACGTAGTCCTGCATCCAGTAGACCGTTGCGGATGTTCGCACAGTTACCTCAGGTGCAACGGCAGCTCGGATTTGCGTCGCAGTGGATGTTTTGCTTGACGACGCCGCTCTTCTTATGCGTCGATCGGTCCGCTCATCAGTCCGTCTGTGACTCCCGGTTCCACGTCTTCTCGTGTGGAAATGTTCCTCGGACCATCTACGCCACCATCGTACCACCACCGATACCCACCGTCCAATTCGCTCCGCAATACGACGATACGACCACCCGGCATCGCGGAGTCCGACTAGACGACCTCGCTCAAAATCCGATAACTGCTGCAATCGTACACGTCTTCCATGTCCAGGCATTGCAGCTTCTTCAGGGTCTTCGTACGTGTCTGTACACCGACGACTGATTACATTCACTTCGCGCCGTATTCCTTAAATACCACCGACGATAATTTGCATCGTCTGCCGTGCTGTGGCGTAAGCGCTCACCGGTTGGTCCCGAAATTAGCATCACACCTACGTAAACTCGAGCCAATTAACATATGTAAATTTCATGACCGTCCGCAAATTCCTTCTTGGTGTTTTTTTTTTTTTTCACTTTCCGCCAGTGTATTTAGTGAAGCGTTTTTGAAAAAAACAGTGTCTAATAAATTCTTATATCATGGCTTTCAAAAGAAATTGGGAATCTCGTTTTATTCTTTCGAGGAATGTAAATGTTTCTTTCTTTCGCCCCGTGAGTACTTGATACTTACATATAAAGAGAGTACGCTTTTCATGTGTGTGTATGTGTGCAATGGGTATGATGAATAGTTTAAAGAAACGCCCAGCACTTGGCATGTAACTAAAACGTTTGATTAGTTTCAAGACTTAAAATCAAATTAAGTTTTTCAAAATTTATTGCTTTCCAAGAACAAATTATTAAAATCCCTACATTACGAGATTATAATTCCGTTGTTTTTGTAGTTTAATAATTCCTGTGTAATAAGTATATCTTGGTTATGAATACTTTAAATAAATATATCACTTGGTACCTAACTCAAATGTATGTGTAGCTTTGAGATTTATATATAACCAAATTAATTTCTGAAAATTTTATAGCTTTCCTGGAATAATTCATTAATATAATTTCATAGTTTTCCAGAAAAGCTCCATAAATATAATCGGGACTACGTTTCGGATATCGTTAACTTAAAAAGAAAGTTAGGTACAGTGAACATCGTCTTCTAAATATTTTACCAAAGCACTCCAATTTATTTTATTAAAATTAATTCAGTACTACTCGGTCGGTAAATAGAAGTTATTTATTTCTGATGAAAAAAAAGAAAAAAATCATCGCAAAATTTTTGTTAATGGTAGTAAAAGCCTTGATGGTACATAAGCAGCAATTTAAATATCTAAAAAATTATTTATTTACCCTCAGAACTATGGGGAATCATTATTTTAATAAATCTATGCACTTTATTAGCACAAGAAAGAAATAGCGCTTCTGGAAGAAATAATAAGAGTAGAAAAATGCTGTAACATTTCATAAGACTCATTATTTCGTCAGAGTAACAAATTGCTCACGGGGTTATACAAAAAAAGAAAAAAGGCATCTAAATCATGTTCTTGAGCTAATCACCAACGACTAATTGAAATTTTAAATTCATATTTGTTTGTTTTGTTCTCTGAGAATTATAGCTCACTATATTAAAAAACACAATGGTATAATATCAAACCTTATACATCTTTTTCACAACTTATACATCTTCTCCACACCTTATACATGTTTATACATACCCCCATTTTCTATTAACAGTTGTCTTAAGCATGTTTTCTGTCCCACATATACTGCTGGCCACCCAAAATGCAACACTAAGAAGGAAGCATTCGATTGGCCTGAAATTCGCAGCATGCGTCGCCCGGGAGAGGACATACAAACGATTAGCATTGCAGGGTATATGCAAATCATGAGCGCCCGGCACGCCACCGAGAAGCACTATAAGAAGGGTGCACAGAAGGCGGGGTGTAAGTAGTGGAAGTGTGTTGTGCTGCCGGACCTGTGCGTGGGAAACTTCCTGATGCCTCGTCGCAAAATACGGCAGTCATTCCAGCACGGTTCGGAGTTCGATAGCGGACGAATAGTGGCTTTTCGCGACAGCGGTTTATCGTACCGAGACATCGGCGCCCGTGTGGGACGACATCCAGCCACAGTGAGGCGAGTATGGATTCGGTGGGTGCAGGAGGGATGGACGGCCAGACGTGAACGATTACCGCAGACCCGGCACACCACCAAACGAGAGGACAGGGATGTCGTGCGGCGGGCATTGACGACTCTCACCGCCACATCACGAACGTTAGCGCAGGAATTAGGGTGTGTTGCGCAACAACCTGTGTCAGCACGTACCGTTTGACGTCGTCTGCAGGAGCGGGGACTTGTCACACGGCGCCCATTGCTCCGATTACCATTGACGTTACACCACCGGCGAGTGCGGTGGCAGTGACCCGTTGAACGCCGCACCAGGACTGCGGAATGGCACGATATTGTCTTCTCAGACGAATTCCGCTTCTGCCTGCAACACCACGATGGTCAGATCCGCGAGTAGCGGCACCGCGGCGAGAGACTGTAATACGCCGGCATTATGCATCGCCATACCGGTCCGTTGCCTGGCGTTATGGTTTTGGGTGCAATTGGATATGACACCCGAACCCCTCTGGTACGCATCGCCGGTACACTCAACAGCCACTGCTACATCTCCGACGTTTTGGGGCCTGTAGTCCTCCCTTACGTGCAGGACCTGCCAGCAGCCACGTTTCAAGAGGACAATGCGCGCCCGCACTGGCACGCATCGTGCAACAATTCTTCACGGCCCACCAGGTGTCACTGCTGCCGTGGCCCGCCTGTTCTCCTGATATGTCGCCCATAGAATAAGTCTGGTCGCTGATTTGCAACCGAGTGGCCCGGCAAGCACCACCCGCGGCTACGCCTGATGAACTGTGGCAACGTGTGGAAGCAGCCTGGACCGACACACCCCAATCCCACATCCAAAGCCTCTTTCGTTCGATGCCGCGGCGTGTAGCGGCCGTTATTTCCAGCCATGGGGGCCACGCGAACTATTGATGTCTGCGTGTTCCGCAAATCGCACGGGCCTGTAAGCTCAATCATTTCATCTTTGTATCTGTTGTTATGTGTCCAGCAGTGTATATTGATTAAATATGCTATCGATATTTCCTTTGGTCCTGAATGTGATATCTTCATTCCCAAATTCAAATGGAAAATGCACTTTTTGCATCGCGCGAGTATAATCATGACCAGAGATGGAAACGGGTCATGGGTCAGCGGGTCAGATGGTTAATTTCTTGCGGGTCAAACGGGTAGGGTCAACGTGTTCCTGACTTGATTTCTACCCCATTTATTTCCGTTATATTTTTTAAAAGCCCCAAATAAAAATCTTTTTTCCAAGAAAAATGCACGCTGTGGAATTTTATGCTCGGTACTGGTACCAGCGGACTAAAAAACGATTTGTGATGCAAATTAAAGGAAGACTGTCCTCAGAAGGAAGAGTGTCTTTCCTTCTGAGAGACAATGATGAGAACAATATCCACATTATGGAAACTTTCAACACACTATAAGCTTATGAAAATTGGTGTTGCTGTGAAAGATATTCTGAAGCTTGATATGTTATCAAGAAAACAAAAACCGAAATTATACATACAACAAATTACGTAATTCAAACTTTTGACTGTAGGGACATGAAAATTATGTGGGACAACCTTGATATTACTTCAGAGAGACTTTTTGAAGCACGAAGATTTATTTGAAAACATGTGTAAAGCAATTAGGTTGCGTCTTGCAAATGAAAAACGACAGTTTCAATACCTTCTGTAAGTTAGTGAGTAAACTATACGTTCCCATAATAGGTTTGTTTGATTTCCGCGTAACCCACATAAGATACCCTCTGCCAAGAGACTTTTTACCCTGTATATATAGAGATATAAATATTTTTCGGGTAGGGTCCAATTATGTGACGTCCAGATACAAAAGTTTTGACCCGTTTCCCACTCTGATTATGACTAAAATTTTAACGTGCACTTCTATAGTTTCTATGGCATGGTTAAGATCCTTCAATTCCATTAGTGCATATTTGATATTAAAATGATATGTCTATTCCTCGAAAAATTATAATAGAAATCGCTTTTTGGTTACAATGGAATTATTATTTCCAAGGATTTTTTTCACCATGTAGTATTTTGGTTCAGGTAACTTTAAGCACAGCATAGTAGAATAAAATGAAATAATATCCTCTATAAGTAAATTAATTATGCTGCTAAAATTTCTTGTTGAATGTTACATTAAAATATTGTACAATATCCCACACCCACACCAAAATATAATGCAATTCTCGGCGCTTTCACCGAAAGGCGGTGCTTGAAATCGTTGGAGATTCCCTGCCTCTTTGGTGCAAATTAAAAAAATCAGAGAAAACGGTGTTCTGTTGCCGTATGTTTTGAAGCATTCAAGAAAACAGCGCATGCGTTCTACACTCTTCGTGATCGATGGATCAAAAGAGAAAACCTTTGCCATCTAGGTTATAATCGGCAGAAGGGTAAGAATTAACAAGTTCAAAGTTAAGCCGTTTAAAAGTCCTAGTTCAGCTGCTAAAGATAACGGCAGGCAATGAAAGCAATTTTAGGATTGCGTTTTGTATTTCAACTTGTAATTGTTTTCACGTTAATGCGTATCTTTCTGGTGTTACACTACATTTACCCGTCTACCCAGTTTTTTTACGCTTTCCAACCGTAGGTTGAAGAAGCGTATATGCTCCAGTTTTGTCCGTCTGTCTGTCCATCCGTCCGTCCGTCACGTAAAAAAGGTTCGATTTCAATGAAATTTTAGTATGTGGTAGGGGACCACCTAGGAACGAAACCTATTGAAAATTGGCGAAATGGGGTCAAAAGTCCGGGCATAAGAGTGAGATCCATTCCATTGACCTTATGCGGCATAACTTCCGTAAAAATGGTTCCATTGCGATGAAGTTTTAGTATGTTGTAGGGGACAAACCTTATTGAAAATGGAAGAATTGGGATCAGAGGTTAGGACATAGGAGTGGGATCCATTCCATTGAACTTATGCGTCATAACGTACGTAAAAATGCTTCGATTGAGACAAAACTTTATAATGTTATTCCAGAGATATACTGAACCGGTTCTGTTGAATATCATCGAAATGGGGTCAAATGTTAGGACATACGAGTGGGATCCATTCCATTGAAGTTATGCGTCATAACGTACGTAAAATGCTTCGATTGAGATAAAACTTTATCATGTTTTTCCAGAGATACACTGAACCGGTTCTTGTGAATATCATCGAAATAGAGTCAAAGGTCAGGGCACAGGAGCGAGATTTATTCCTCAGCCATTATCCTCATAACTTGAGTAATGATTTCTGGTATGTTGGAAAACGTATAATAATCAATGCATTGCATGATTTTACTTACTTGTGTTTTCATAACCCAGTGACTAAGAATGAAGTCTTTTCACAGTCTTCATGACTATGAGAAGACTTCATTCTTAATTCATGGTATTCGTATACACCGATGAGATATTACATTATGACAACCACCAGCCTAGAGAAGTAGGCGCGCATGGAGATCGAACGGTAGCGCAGGTGAAGTTCACAGAGCAGTATGTATACAACTCGAGGACCGCCTTTCGATAAGTACAGTGTTCGGAGTCAGATTGGGAAAAGCTGCCGATTTATCGGAGTTTGATAAAGAACAAATGTCATGGCTCGGCGCCTGGGAACTAGGATCTTGGAAACGGCGCAGCTTGGGGTTGTTCTCGTGACGCTTCAATCCATACGTACAAAAAGTGGTGCACAGATGACCAAACGACAAACCGTAGCCCAGCAATGTATCGTGTACAGCTTATTAATGCCAGAGTGAAGTGGAGACTGTCACGCATTGTTCAAAGCGACCGCAGGGTCACATTGCGAAATAGCACGCGCATCTACCAGAGTGGTGATCAGGGCAATGTGTCATAGTACACAGTTCATCGCAGCCTTCTGCGCATGGGCCTGCGTTGTCAAATATCCAGCCGGGTTTCCGTGCTCACTGCACGTCATCGATAACAACGCATGAAATGGGCGCAAGATCATCGGGATTGGACCGTGGATGATTGGAAGAAAGTGGCCTGGTCTGACGAATCAGGATTCCTGGTGAATCACGTAGACGGCCGAGCACAGATACGCAGTTTACCAACAGAGGCTATGGCACCTGGATGCAATGTTGGACGGAAACAGGCCGGCGATGGTGTTATGCTGTGGGCGATATTTTCTTGGGACACATTAGGCCCCATTATCCCAATAGCATAATCCCTGACAGCTGTCAGGTATCTGAATATCGTTGCGGACCAAGTTCAACCTATCATAGCAACTGTAATCCCTGCTGGTGTTGACCGTTACCAATAGGATAATGCGCCACGCCGCACTGCCAGAATCTTCTAGGTGTAGTTCGAGAAATATGCTGGTGACCTTCTCTTAATACTCTGGCGTCAAAATTCACCTGACATGAACCCAATCGAGCATTTGTGGTTCAACTTAGAAAAGCGGGTTCGTGGTTCGACTTGGAAAAAGGTTTTTTCGGGAACTGGAGGACCTGCTGTTTTCATTTTGGCACCAAATACCCCAGGATATCTATCGCCACGTCATCGAATCAATGCCTCGCTGAATGGCCTCTGTTTTGCGGGCTGAATGGGGTCTTACAGATGATTAGGTAGGTGGTCATAATGTAATGGCTGATCGGTGTAATTTAGGAGTTCAATAGACTATAACGGTTCAGAAAGTGTTATATATTGTGTACCCTATCTGGTAGGATGTTATACAGTAGCTTGCCATTTTATTAGATAACATCCCATTTTAGGTATATGGAAAAAGATCCTAGCTACACAAGTAAAGGTTTTCATCAATCAATAAATACACAATGCAGTAACGTTTGCGTTTGAACCATATTATGGCACAATTGGTGGACCAGTTACTTATCCCAAAGTGTATGAAACGTTCGACGACATCGTATAATTATTCACCATAACGTGGTGCAACTTTGGACCAATCAAATTGCTACTGGTGCAACATTGCGCCGCCAAAAATGAAGATAATTCCGGTAAGATGCAAGCGCAAACTTGCACGATACGATAATTTAAAACTACATCATGCTGTAGTGATTTTTTGCACTAGTTCCTAACTTCTTCGGTGCACTGCTGCACCATACAAAGGTGCTAAATTGCACTATGGTGTTGTGGGTTTTATGATCACACAGTGTCGTACCTTTGCCCCAGAAAGTGGTGAAGCTCGCTTAGCAATATCTTTTGGTGCAACATACCGCAAAATGTTTTGCAGTTTAGAAGATGCTAAGTGCTTCTAGAATGGTGTAGAATAATTACCAATCACAGTCATTTTTCTGAAGAAAATTTGATTCTCTTAAACTGCATCTTTCTTTTTTCAGTCAAAAATTTACAGCTCTCCAGTTGGATACCTTTTTGTCGTTTCCTAAAAAAATTGTTTCAGTGCACCAATACTTCTTTTGTCATGTTTCGATTTCGATCGATCATCGTTTGCTACACGATTGAAAAACTGAAATTTGTGCCACATTTCCAGATTCACGTTTTAAACCTACAATGAATTATTTGCCAATATGAACAAAACTACTCATCTAGAAACTTTCATATTTTACGGGTCGGAAAACACCACAGCCACCATATCTGACATCCAATGTAGTAATTTGAACAGTGTAATTTAAATACGCAATTCAAATTTCATGAAAGGAACTTCAGAGGATAGACAAACACACTACTGTTTGTGCAAACTGCAACACCAAGAAAGATTCGCGCTATTCAAATGAAATTTACATCACAGATTATTCATGTTACAGAAGATCATTGATTACATTTGTAGAGCTGTAAAAGCTTTTTTCACTTTAAAATTCAGTATCCTGTGAAGTCCTCTCGAGCTACAATAGCAGCCTCTGCATGACATGCCAATGAATGGAAGAAGTTTTAATATCGTCCTGGGGAGTAGCCTGCCACATTGCTTCAGTGCGAGACATAAGTTTTTTTGTTGTGCCTCCGAGAGAACTTGACGCGCCAATCGCTTAGCTACCATTTCCCAAACATGTTCCATCGGGGACATATCCAGCGAACGTGCATGTCAGGGAAGAAGAGGTATGTTCCATGCATGGAAGAGGTCTTGGACATTCCGAGCAACATATAGCCGACCATTGTCCTGATGAAATATAGCACTAGAACAACTTCGAAGCAAGGGTATCACCTCTGCCTTAAAAAACATCCCTCATATATTGCCTTCTGCTGGGATTTCCTCAATTCGCAGCAGGCGAGATCGCTTAGTGAACACAATGGCGCCCGAAACTACGACCCTTGGAGTTGTACCCGTACGACACTGCAAGTTGCCGTTCACAACGGTGTCCTCGAAGACGTATGCGACCATCATGGTACATCAACGTGAACCGTGACTCGTCAGAAAACATGACCTATTGCCAATCGTCGGGCCAATGTTTGTGTACGAGACCCATTGCAGTCTGAGGCGTCTGTGGTTGAGGGTCAAAGGAATGAGCAGCAATGGGATGCTAGAGACCAGTCCTCTGTTAAGCAGACAACGTTGAACTGTCCAGGAGGACAAATCCTGACCAATGAGAGTGCACCACTGCTGCGGTAACACCGTGGATGTCGCTGTACGATCGGTCACTGCCATGCAGTCATGCGATTTTGCGATCCTTTTCCCAGATATCTGGGCGTCCAAGTTGTGTCATAGCACCACGTCCTCTTCGCACCACTGTATTAGCGTTTCGTATCATACGGGTGGCCGCCGCCCAGGTTGCGCAGTGGTCTAAGCAATGGCTTTTGACTATTCGTCCGAGATGGGTCCTGGTTCGAATCCCCGTGAGGCATGGATGTTGTGTTTTTCTTTCGGCACTGGCTCTCTCTCCCTTTCCCGGAAACAGTGGCTCTAAATTAGGGTCGGGCATTGCTTATAGCCCATTGAGTTGCTCACGGTGGTCGTTAAACCTCTAATAAAAAAAAAGTGT
This sequence comes from Macrothele yani, assembly GCA_039090855.1. Classification (NCBI taxonomy): domain Eukaryota; kingdom Metazoa; phylum Arthropoda; class Arachnida; order Araneae; family Macrothelidae; genus Macrothele; species Macrothele yani. Next base: position 92,432,735 of record CM077025.1, read on the forward strand.
GGCCATTCTTTTTGTATGAATATCAGCTTCTCTCATTCCAACGATCCTTCCTCGCTATATGTCCGTAAGGCGTTCATAATGCGACCTTCTTCGCCGATGGGGCATAATGAGATCCAAGAAGCACCCTCTCAACTCAATTCGATTCTTCACTCCAACAACTCCTTTTTTGCCAGCTCTTTAAATCCAAGACAGGACAGTTCAGAGGGCGCTTCCTCGAAACAGCAAATTCATTTTCAGAGACATTTTAATCATTTTCATGTCCCAACCTGTTGCACATATCTTGTAAGTTTCAAGCTAATACCAGCAGTCCTTCATTGTGTTGCAAGTTTCACAAACAGTAATGAATATACTGTATCTGAAGAGTTCAAATTAAACAAGAATGTTGTTAAAACTGTGTAAATATTTTTTGGGGAAAAGGGCTTTAACGACCAATGGGATACAGTTCCGTCCCTGAATTGGGTCAGCTTGTTCCACGGAAAGGGGTGCTCGAGTCGTGAGACCAGCGTTCCATCCATGCCTCATCCTGTACTGGGCCTCTCCCATTCTCAGACGAGAGGTCAGAGGTCAGCTGTTAGCCCATTTCGCCTCTCAAACAGTTGTGTGTGAGCATTCTGTGACATTAAAATTTTCATCTGTTCCAAGAAAAAAATGTTAAAACAAGAACGATGGCACCGAATTCTTGGTAGTAATGAGCACGCCCTTTGAATCCATTCAGGCACAAACCAAATATTTTTAGAAATAAAGAAAAACGAAATCCACTCACGCCTTCTAAAGAAAATCTGGGCACAGTTAAAACTACGCAATGTGAACACTGTTCTTTATAGTTTATGAAGCCAATTGCAAAAAATAAATACATAAAACGGATTTCCGCGGTGGGTAAAATATCCACACATACAAATATCTACTTTCGGCCAACAGCTTTTGAAATACAGAGGGTGAGTCGAAAGTCTTTCAATATTTGCATAAACGCATGTGCTGCGGCGGGTATGTCACGTGTTTAAACTAGTTCAAATCACGCTGCAGGCAGTCGAAGGGGATATAAAGTTAAAGTTGTCAGCATGGTATGTCATCGTTCTCTCCTTGGTTGGGACGCCTAAAAGATGAACATCCACAACCGGCTAATTAGGGAACTTTTGCTTTACGAGTTTAAACTCGGTCATAACGCTGCTCAGGCAACACGAAACATTTGTCATGCGAAAGGGGAAGGTTCCATGGACCACAGTACCACAACCAGATGGTTCAAGAAATTTCGCTCAGGTGACATAAACCTCGACGATCATCTAAGGTCAGGTAGTCCGCGAACCGTTGAATTGGGAGGTCTTGGGCCAGGCCGTAGAAGCAAATTTGACGACCAGCACTCGGAGATTATCAGGTGAGCTGGGCTTATCACAGACCACCGTGGTTCGTCACCTTCAGGACCTCGGCAAAGTCTACAGGAGCTGCCGCATTGTCCCTCACGAACTCACGCCAGCTGAAGCAAACCGCCAAGTGGAAGTGTGCACGAAACTACTATAAAACCCTCGCGATGTACGTTTCATCAAGATAATTGTTACGTGCGATGAAAAGTGGGTCTATTTCCGTAATCCTAACACACAACGGCGGTGGTTGAGCCCAGACCAGCTTCCAGAATTTGTTGCCAAACGTAGGGGCTTCGAGCACAGGGTGATGCTCTATGTCTGGTGGAATTTCGAGGGGATAATCCGTTACGAATTTGTTCCAGACCGTCGGACCATCAACGCCAACCTCTACTGCGAACAGCTGGAGCGGATGTAGGCCGTTTTGGAGAAGACGTACAAGGCGCTGGTGAACAGAAAGCGCACTCTCCTACAGCAGGCCTCATACGCGCGAACGACCCCGGAAAAACTCCAGGACTTTATGATGTCGAACTAACGCTACACTAAGCATATAGTCCGGACCTTGCCCAGTCGGATTATTACCGGTTCGGGTCCAAGACCCACTTCCTTCGCAGGCGAACTTCAACAACCAGAACGATGTGGAAGCTATGGCTAAGGAGTTTTTTGCCTCGAAAGACAAGAACTGGTACCTCCGCGCTATCGATAAATAGATAGCAAACGACGGTGCAATACGATGGCCTATACTTTGAATGCTAGTCGAGTTTCGTTCTAAAGGTACTTATGAAGATATAAAGTGATCCAAATATTGCACCCTCTGTATGTGTTGTGGAAAGTCATACTGTGCACAAAGTGATCTCACTGACATCCGAGGTGGAAGAGGTATGGGAAAAAAGTTACATAACGTTACGCCCCTAGCGAGGTAGAAGAGGTATGGGAAAAAAGTTGCATTACTTTAAGCCCCTAGCGATGTAGAAGAGGTATGGAAATAAATGCTGAGAAAAAGCAAACCGAAAAGCTGTATTTTACGTAAATGGGTGCAAAATAATCTTCCTGATGACGAGTACCCTGCAAAAAGAGGATTTGTCCGAGGGATTTTGAGCATCCGACTTACGCTTTCAAATAGAACCACATCCTGACGCACTCTAGCGGAAGAATTGTTAATAAGAAAACGCTGGAAATACGCGAAAGGTATTTTTCAGAACGATGGCTATGTATAAATAAGAGATAAAATTTTAAAAACGACTTCTGCGAGAACAGAGACCTAGAAAAATTTTCTTACAAACACAATATTGAAAAAAGTCACCGGACACCCCTTCAAAAGAAAATGAACGGATGCTCTGTATTGTCAAGATGCGTCGTACAGCTGCAAACGGTATAAAAACGAGCCTGCAGCTGACCGCAATCATATCGCACTGTGAGGTTGAGTGAAAATATCGCGGCAGGAGAGAACTGACTTTGGGAAAGGAAAGGTTGCTGTGTGTTATATTAGTGGGTTGTCCATAAGAGAAACCGAGAGGTGTTTATACATGCCGCAGTCATCTGTTTTGTTTGTACTGAATAAGTGGAACACACACGGTGTGCCCGAAGCAGCAAAACGTATCAGCAGACCAAAGAAAATCAGTGATAGAGGACGTTGAAGATTCAAGAGAGTCGTTACAGCTAATCGACGGAGTACTGCCCAAGACCTCAGTGTACAGGTGAGTAAAAATGCTGGAACCTGGGTATGTACACGTACCATTCGCAGAAAACTTCATTCCATGGGTTACCGTGGTCATGCGGTTGCTCATAAGAGTTTCATCTCCACTTCAGGAGCTCGAGTGCTCACTAGCTCACAATGGTCATGTTGCTACAGACGGGCGCGCTCGGTGTACGCCGAGAATTTGGTTCCATCTTGATGTCAGCATTGCAGGGTTTATGGTACGTAAGGACTCCAATAATTTCGCATACAAGCGTAGAACGTGGTCCATCGTAAGGGGTTAACATTCGTAGATCAGGCCAAATGGGTACGGCTCACAGGGTGGCATCATCCCGAGCTAGAGCCGTGCTCAATTTGTTATTCCTCACGTCACGCTGATGCTCTTTCATACGGATCTTGAATGGCTTCTTGGTCATACCGATAAAAACTTTCCTAGATGAGTCCGGGTATTGGAGAGGGACGGCGTACACTCCCGTTTGATTCCCGACATCCATATCACGACGGTCTGGTGCAAGTAGCGCAGTGATAGACTTCGGAGACTGAATTCCTACGTCAAGGTTCAACTTTCTTAAGGCATTTTTGATGGCATAAGTAAGACCAGGAATATACGGGATGGACCCAACGAACTTTCTTTTCTCTGTCAGACAAATCAGGGATCGTCTTGCATCTTTTCTAGGTGCTTTGAAGATGATTTGCTCAATACACCTCATGTTGTATCTAGCCTTGTGTGCTAGGACCCGAAGGCTGCACAATTGTCTTCACTCATATAGAATGTTTTATATAAATATGTAGAAAATATAATAAAGAAAAGAAATGTATTTTTAGAAACATAGTAACGTTTAATTACAAGATAGTACAGGAAGAGATACGGAACACGTTGAAAAGCAATTTTTGGACCCATTAGAAATTTTGTATAATGTATATATTCCTTATCTTCAAAGATTAGGCATGGAACACACTGCAGAGTGTGCCCCGCTGGGAATCTCTGAACTCTTTATTCCTGTTATTTTGTTTTAATTTGAATATTTGGATTTGTATGTATGTTTCAATTCATTTTAACTTATTTTAGGGATAAATTTATTTTTTCTCATATTTTACAAGGTATTATCATAATTGTTTTAATATAATTATTACTAATGCAAAAAGGTATTTTTTTGTGAGTGTTATCTGAGGATAAAGGAATTTTAAGTGCTTAGGTGCGTAGATATTTCTCCAAATGCATTGGGAAGAGAAATATGCACTTATGCCGCTAACGGCAAAATTCTTCCTTACAAAAATGGTAATTATACAAAAACACGTCTCATTGCAAGTTATATGCCACACAAAATAAAATTTTTGAATCGGACTATTAGAATCAGAGTTATCCAAAAAGAAAATGCAACTTAATTTTGCTGCCCCTATCGAAAAACGGTGCATAATTCAAAAAAGAAACTGGTAGCAAATTAGTTCTGATTTTAATGGTACTGAAGAACAAAAAATTCAGTCGGATACTCTAAGAAAGTAAGTCTTACTTTTGCAGAAAATAGTATCACATGCTGGCTTTTCTTTATGTGTATTCATTTAGTCAATTTAGGTTTCTTCTGTATCTGTAATGCAGTTCAGTAATTACTATGCAGTAAAATATTAAAAAAAAAGCGCTATTTGGAAATTACTTGGGTGTTTCGCTTTCCAGGCCAAATCTCCTAGCTTCCTATTTCTAAGAGTTGTTTAAGACCTGGAGTCAGACACTCTCTTCCTAAAATCTTCTACATATGAACTGAACTGTTTCGCTTTCCTTTTGGGATTCATAACAGAACGCAGAATTCTCGTTTCCATATTCTACTCTAAGGTCACCTACGTGTGCTGACAGTGGTGATGTAAGAAACAGTCAAGCAGAAACTTTATGCATTTGAAATTTTGTGCTACGAAGGAATGGTGTGTATTTCTTATCTAAAACAAAAAAAAAACTTACTTCGGGGAAAGGACAAAGATAAAAAGTCCTTTTTCAGTGCATCAGGAGGATGATACTATGATATATGGTACTGTTTATACAGTATTTTAGGATGAGAATACGTTTTTTTTAAATTAACAACAAGAAAAAGTGCAAACGGAAAAAAGACTTAACGCAGACTAGTATTTGGTGGAGGGATGGAATTAATGGATTTCTGTAAACGAGGGTTTTGTTATGTTGAAGATTATGGGTATTTAATAAAAATATTTATGCTAATATTGCAATTTCTATGGAAATTACAGAAAATGAAAATTTGGGGGATGAGTGGATGCATTTCGAAACAAAACTGAAATTTTGATTAAGGCCATGAAACATAAATAGGAAAATAAAATGCAACACTGAATTTGGAAACTCCTAAAAGTTACTATTCTATGGTTTGCGTTGTTTGCGTAAAATGAGTAGATAAAACTGAAAGTGGAAGAAAAGTAACTATTGTTTACATGTGTACCAAATTTGTATAACTAGTAGTTTATTAGTAGTTATGTACACGTGTAAATAACTTTTGGAGACGGTGAAGTCAAATATAATAGTTAGGACAAAAACATTGATTTTAAAACACAATTTCCCCTGATTTCGTTTCCCACCTCAGTCACTGCTGAGGGAGATACATTTAAACCATGTGATGAAAATTCAAACTGAGACCCTTAATACTTCACGGCACGAAGGTTTGGGTTTTTGAAAGGCCACTTGGCCTATATTTATTTGGTAAAACTTAACAAGCTAATTTTTGGTCACAAATTTTAAACTTGGCCACTGGGCCCAATAAAAATAATTAGCTGACACACAGCTTAGTTGATTTCAATGAAACAAAATATTACCACACTTGGTTACTCGAATTAGCATTATAGCTTACAATATATAACATCTGGCCTATAGCACCACAACTGAGCAAAAATTTTACGTATAATGAAAAGTTACTTTAATGCAAGGTTCTACACTTCCAGGAAAATTTGCCTTAAAATCAACATAACATAACAATCTAGCATTACCTGATACTGAACCAACTCTAGACACCATACAAAACCTAATACACTAAATACCTTACCCCTTCACTCAAAAGTTATCATTAAATTGCTACACTGACAAAGTATCCCAATTCACACTATCATCATGAAAATCCAAAAATCCTTACCAACACAAGCTTGTTCTGAGTACTCAAAATGTTATAATGTAGGCAAAAGCATACACCACCTTCCAACACTCCTGGGTTTATTTATGTGCACTCCTACTGTTCATCATCATTTTAGTTAACATAACTGGTCCTGACAGACAATTTATAAACAGATTAATCCAACTTTTCAAAATTCCACGCCATAAGTTTTCCCAATCTACAAGCACCCATGTGGTAATCAACTCGGGGAGAAAGGCCAAACAAACATCTCACTCAACGAGTCCCACTTGCCTAGAAGAACACGATTTCACTACAGGAACAACTAATTTTGGGTCTGAAGGCGAGGATGGGTCGTGAATCCTTTCCCTGCCTACACAGTGTAGTGGAGCAAAGCGTGGCCTAGCCCCCTGTATTGTTTCTTCACTCTGATTTTGGGACAACTCACACCACTACTTGATAGGAACCACCTCCTATGGGCCAACGAGCTTACTCGGGCAGAAAACAAATCCCCCAATTTGTTTCATGCACCCTTTCAGACCCGAGGTATGTCCACATAGGGAAAAGTATCCCACAAGAGTACTCTTGCCCCCAAAATATCCCCTTTCCCTATTTTCCAGAAAACTAACCTAACATACTTATTTCGAGAAAACTCAATAAATCACCTTTTTTCCAGAAAACTCAATAAATCACTTTTTTTCCAGAAAATCACTCCATATCCTTATTTCCCAGAAAATCACTCCATATCTTTATTTCCCAGGAACATACTACAACTCATTATCTCCCAGAAAACACACTGTACTACTCATTTCCCAGAAAACACACTGTACCAAACCTTACTTTATTTCCAGAAAACTCCATAAATCATCATATCTCAAAATCACCTATTTCTAGAAAAGTCATCACTTCTTGAAGAAACATAACAACAATTCGGGTTCTCTCAGTCACACTATACACCTTCCCTTTATTCTGCCTGTATGCCCATTTCTATATTATTTCTCCATAAAAATCGGTTTTTCAAGTCCACAGGCTGAAACAAGAAATTAGCCCTCACTACTACAAAAATTTTAAAGAGTAATTTTGCACTTAAATTTACTGAAACACCAAACCATAATAATAAGCAGCCTACAAGAAAAATTCCCAACTACAAAAATTCCCAACTACACTAAGCTCATAAATACTAATTGTATTTCACAAAAACAAAAAATCACTGAGCACAAAAAGGAGTTAAATTTTCCTTAATAGAAATACTGGTCCGAGAGGTTGTCCGTTCCAAAATAACTTAATACAATTTGGATTTCAGATATTCCCTACACCTGTAAAAATTTACACAGCATAACTCTACGAAAAAAAAAACCTGAATGGAAAAACATTTACATTTTTATTTCTTTAGCTTTACCGACCCAAGCATGGATTACAACTGAAACCTGACCTGCCCCACAGTCATGCTCAACGATACAAATTCTACCTGATATATATATGAACTAACCGAAACAAAAATTTGTTTAACTGAATACATTTATGTGTATATACTTTTTTTTCTTTTCACTCTGCCCCAAATTCCCCAAACTTTTCGAGGAACTTTCTCCTCATGGCTCTATCCTAAGGAGAAGAATCTCTTTATACATATAAATTTCAACAGTCGAGGATTTTCTCAAATTTTTTTTTTCGAACAGGGCCCTTTAGGCTGTTGAAGATGCTGAACTAGGCTGCATAGTTCGCTTTTAAATTTGCTGAACTTCAGTTCTTAATCGAAGCTCGTAGAGGTGAAATAATGGGGCCCAGAGCATCGCTTGGCCCTCAAAGGGAAAGGAAGTCTAACCCCTATTTCCACAGTAAACTTCGGGAGCCATCGGTAGCATTAGGACTCCATGTCCTTAGGAGCGTTCCACAATATCTGTTTCCAGGAGAGGAGGGGGTGGTGTAACACAAAGAGGCCCCAATCTTTGACCGAACCAGATCCAACTTTCGCTGTCAGCCATGCAGAAGGAAACTGTCGGGTTCTTCCTGCTTCTCATCAATGCCAAGCCCCGAAGGGCTGGCTGTCTACAAAAAAGAAATGGAGGTTTGCATCTCGTTTTATTTTTTTATCACACCAAAACAATTTGACACTCTATTTACCGTTAGTGAGATACTGGACAGTCATGCCCAGCCCAGCCCAGCCCAGCCAACCAGCCAGGCCAGGCCCAGCGTGGCTGAATTTTTCGTACAACTTTACATCTCGGCCAACAGCCAGAAGAGTCAAGAGTAGAGTGACGATTTCTCAAAAGAACTCGAGGATGTTTGAATACTGCTGACCCTCCCATTGGCTGAAATTCTGCGTAGCAACAGCAGTCCGGCACTCCCAACGGACTTTCTCTCCCACGCAAGCAAGGGGTGACCTCTGACCTCGAAGGAAAGGGGAAAACGCTGTAGCCTTCCACATGCTGTTGAGCTAAAAATAGATTTGTCGCTGGGCTACGGGAACATTTCTGCAATACTTTTTGGCCTCTAAACCTATGCCTAAAATGGAGGACTGAAAGAGAGAAAGATTTTCTTTTCTTTTGCACAAATTTTATAAAAATGCTTTCCCTTCATTCCGTGATTACTACGAATAATTTTGTTTTCTAAAAGGGTTGATGGTGACTTCTTTTGCTCGCCTTTATTTTCTTACTCCGAGAAAGAAGTCAAATATTTACAAAAATAATAATAATTCATTACTACCTTCCCCTTTTTTTCACATTAAATTTTGCCTGCTTACCCGAGGTACGAGAAATAACAGAACTGGCCAAATTCTGGCACTCCCTTCTCCCAGATAAATTTATTAACGTGTTCAGGCTCGAACCTGTCATTCCGCCAGTAAATCCCAAAAAAAAAATGATCAGGTTTCTCTGAGATTCACACGCAATGAAAATTCGAGACAGAACAGTTTCAAAAGAAACCCCTCCTTACGAACAAGAAAAGTACAGTTTTATCATGGCATCCAAATTTCTTTTCGTTTGTCCCAGTTGTTTTGAGAAATTTGCAAATTGACTCTGATGATATCATGGTACTTAATTTACTTACTCTCATTTTTCATTTCATAAGAAATTAAAACTTTTTGTAACGAAAGCTGAAACACAGATCTAATAATGCAATAATGTACACTGGGGTTCAAAATTAAGAGAATTTGCACATTTTGTCGAATTTCACAAAAAGTACGAAACGAAAGGTACAAATTATGCCGCCGAATAAGAATGCAAATTTGCTGTGTCGAATACGTAAGCGTACACGTGCGTGTGGGTGCAGCTGGGACAACGGACGGCATGAAAAGCACACGCGGCATTTTCTGCGATTAGTTCGTTTGTACTCCTCGGCGACATTCGTTGTGTTTCTTGCAGGAGTTGGTTTAATTTCATAAACAATCAGGTTAAATGAGTTGCCACGAACGTATTGATGACGGAATGAGGTGGAGAATCGTCGGTAGATTGGATAGAGGGCAATCGCAAGTGCAGGTTGCTACAGAGCTCAATATAACGCCCAGTGCCGTCTGCAATTTATGGAAACAGTTTATGGACACCGGATCTATATCGAGAAGGCGTGGGAAAGGTCTTCTAAGAGCCACGATGGCCAATGAAGATCGTTATTTGGCACTTTCAGCGAGGCGCCACAGGACTGCTACAGCTGCACAGCTATCTCGTGAGCTGCATGCCGCCACTTGAATCCGAGTTTCAAGGGTTACTGTTTGCTGAAGGCTTCATGAGATAGAGTTTTTTGCAGAAGACCCGCTGTTTACGTCCCACTCACTTCAGCACAAAAGAGAGCGCGTTTAGCATGGTGCAAACAACATCAGCCTTGGACCAGTCTTCAGTGGGGTAACGTTCTTTTCACAGACTAGTCGCGATTCAGCCTGGACACTGCTTCTCGACGTATCTTCATCTGGAGAGAACCTGGGATCAGATACCTTTCCTCCAGCATTGGAGAAAGTGACCGCTATGGCAGCGGAGGTGTCATGGTCTGGGCAGGCATCATGTTGGACGACCGCACACTTCTCCATGTGTTTGACAGTGGCTCTCTGACTACTGAGAGGTATAAGGATGAGTTCTTACAGCTCTATGTTCGACTTTTCGGGGGCACAGTTGGCCCTCGGTTCCTTTTTTATGGACGACAACGCTCGTCCTCATAGAGCTCACCTGGTACCCGATTATCTTGAAAGTGAGGATATTCGCCGAATGGATTGCCAAGCTAGATCGCCAGACCTAAACTCTATCGAACATGTCTGTGACGCTTTTGGGAGGGCAATTGAAGCTCGCCATCCCCCTCCGAGAACCATCCAGAAGCTGAAAACTGCGTTGCTGCAGGAGTGGGACCGACTGCCACAGGGCCTCATCAACTTCCTCGTTTACAGTATGACGTCGTGCTGTGAGAGCTGTATGGCTAGGAGAGGGGACCATACTCCATATTAGAGAAATTTTATGTTCGATCTTGCAACGTGGATTTTGGACATTCCTGCGCTGATGAGCCTTACTGATGATTATGAGTGTGTACCATGACTGCTGTGTAGTATATTTTTTTCTCTTATATAACTGTGTGTCCATACCAAATTTCATTGAATTGTGTCCATTCGTTTTTCAGAAATTCAACAAAATGTGGAAATTCTCTTAATTTTGAACATCAGTGTACTTGATGTAAAATTTGCGTAGAAGCAGCCGAAGGATCAAAGCTCTGAGTTAAGCCTCTTATACTGAACATTATGTACCGGGTCAACATCTGAAAAACAGGACTTCTATTACATACATGCACATTTCAATGAATACACATAACCTCAGTCACATGTCAGGTCTTTCATCCCAGAGATTATTCTTTCCAGATTGCATATGCATAAACAAATTGCCTTTTGTGAAGTATTAATCAATAAGAAATATTTTCAAGTGTTATGCAAAGTGATGTTAACAGTAATGTGCTATTTTTATAAAATAAAAATTAAACATAAATCTTAAATGACTCTATGAGTTCAAAATTGGATTAACTTCTGACAGTTGTTATCCTCTTAATTGTGTTTGATGTTTTCCTATGGAATCAATTCTGTCTCGCCCTAAACATAAGTTTTCCTATGGAATCACTTCTGTCTCGCCCTAGACTTTCAGGTGAGGCATGGATGTTGTAACTTCTGTCTCGCCCTAGACTTCCCAGTGAGGCATGGATGTTGACAACTTCTGTCTCGCCCTAGACTAAAAGCCAACATTGGTTTTCAAGTATCCACAGGCTCATTTTCGTGCCATCTTACCCAATCATACTTTTTAATGGGTATTGATTATTACTGAGAACTTCAATTTCGCGGCGATTGCGTATCTCGTCTTCATATACAAAGGCCGTTCCATAATCACGCAAAATGAATAAATATAGGTACAGTCACATCATTGTGACCATCAGCCAATATCCACTGTAACCGCCGTGTGCAGCGAGGACAGCAGCTAGACGGGCTGGGAGTGACTCAATAAGGTGATGGGAGGTGTTTACAGCTATGTGAATCAATACTGACAGCATCTGGAGGGTGCGTGGTAGATAATCCATAGAGTGAACAACACAATCAAGGTGGTCGTACAGATGCTCAATTGGGTTTACGTCTGGGGAAATAGGGGCAAAGGAAGTATCTTGAAGTCTTGTTTGTTCTCTTTCAAAAACTCTCGGACATTTCTAGCTGTGTGACACGTCGCATTGTCGTGCTGGAAGATCCCATCCGCCCCAGGGAAGACAATCAGCATGTATGGGTGTACGTAGTCTACAAGGATGGATTCATAACGAATTCGGTCCATAGTGCCTTCCGCAGGTATGAGTGGACCCAGAGAATGCCACGAAAACATTCCTCAGACCATAATGCTGCCTCCGCCAGCTTGTGTTTCTCCAGAAATGGTTGAAGAGTGTTTGTCCTTCGATGTTTCTCGCCTCATACGCCAACGTTTATCCATTCAATGAAGCAGAAAACGTGATTCATCGCAGAAGGCAATCCTTTGCCAATCAGCGGAGGTGCAATTCCGAAACTGCCGTTCAAATGTCAGCCATTTCTGGCGATGCACCTTCGTTACCATAGGTGCAGTGGCCATTCGTCGGCATTGGGGCCACATACGCCGCAGAGTTCGCTGATCTGTCGGTTTAGACACACTTCCGGTAGCCCCCTGTTTCATTCAGCAAGAGATTTGCTTCACTCTACCGACGTTCCCCTCTGACATGAGTGGCAGGTGGTGCTCCACAGTTTCCACGTCGCTTATCGGCAATGGTGCCATTTCTTCAATCACGATACACTTTAACAGCAACACGCTAACAGTTAGTAAACTGCACTGTTTCATAAATACTGCCACCCTTGGCCCGAAAGCCGATAATCCTCCCTTTTTGCAAATCTGATAAATCGCTCCTTTTATCCAGGATAGTAACGAATGATATGTTTTCAAATTGCCTGCAGCACATCTTATATACCCTGCAAGCCAGCTCACGACACGTTACTTCTTTTATTGGCTACGCGCTTTTGACATGAAAAGTAGGAAGATGTCGCAATAATGTGATTCGACTGTGTATGTATTATTTTAATTGATAACATGGAACAGTACACCAATTATGTAGAAAATAGTAACACTGTACTAATGATCCGATTTATTGGCGTAGGAATATATACACGTGCATAAGCGTTTCCCCGCTTTTGTATATCAAACAAATGGTTTTTTCAAGGAAGTAAGACAGAAACTGCAAACTGAATAATAAAACGCTTTAACAATTTGAACACGAGAACTTGACAATAAATAGATACGACGCTATATTCATTTAAAGAAACGAGTTATCACTTTGGTTGTGCACGCGGTATCTGGGTACGGAGAAGGCGTTACTTGTAGAACTGGTTCCAAATTCGTGGCAACTCCATTGAGACGCTATCATTGCAAGTATCGCTGTTGGTAATGATCTCCAAGGTTTCCCGAATGGCTGTACATTTATTGGTAGAGTAGGTAGCTAATTTCTTTATATCATCCTACATAGGAGTAGGAGACTTGAATTTGACTTCCGGGATAGGACCGTGGCTACTTTACCGTATTTTGTGAACGAATGCTTGGTCATTCCAAAATAAAGGAATGATTGGTCATTCCAAAACAAAGGAATGATTGGTCATTCCAAAACAAAGGAATGATTGGTCATTCCAAAACAAAGGAATGATTGGTCATTCCAAAACAAAGGAATGATTGGTCATTCCAAAACAAAGGAATGATTGGTCATTCCAAAACAAAGGAATGATTGGTCATTCCAAAACAAAAGAATGCTTGGTCATTCCAATGTATTGTAGTATTGTTTAGAGCCGTCCGTATACTGTAGGGGCATCGTATAAACACCTGCTTAACTGGAAAGAGGTGGATTTTCAGTATTTCTCATTAGCATAGTATTTAAAGATACAAAAGACCTTATGCCGACACCGTATAATTCATCTTCTTCAGGGCGTTCTTGACTTTGGAAGACACATTTGGTATGTAGGGAATTGAAACCCAAATAATGAAGCTGTGGCACAGGAAGATTAGAATGCTTGACCCTGAAATTTTGGATAATGTTACACATCTGATTCAATGAATATCCTGCATCAGTGGCCAACTTGATGACGCTTTCGATTTCGTGTTGTGTAGAATAGGTATCGGAGGAAACGGCGAAGGATCTTCTAATTCGAGAACGGTAGATAGTTGTTTTGTATTCTGCGGGACAGAAAGAGCTTCGGAGCATCAGGTTGAGGACGGACGTCGGTCTATAGTAGACTTGTGTACCGAAGTGGTAGTCAGGCGATTTTCTCAATAAAACATTCAGAAAAGGTAAAGCGTTATTGTGTTAAAGCTCCGTCGCGAAATTGATCGTAGGGTGCATATCATTGATTTTATCAAGGAAAATTGGAAGAGTCTCTTTTCTGTGAGACTACACGAAAAATACAACGTCCGCATAACGCAGCCAGTGGAGTAATGCTGGAAAATATATTCTGCTCAATTGGGCGAAGTATTGTTTCTGCAAGGACGGGAGAAAGTGAGGATCACATTGGAGCGCCATTATAATGTTTATATACTTGGCCTTGGAAACTGTAGAAGCTAGTATTAGTGACCAAGTCTATTAGTTTATGGATGCTGAGGCATGACTCCTGCGTATAAAATGCTGAATTTGATAGGTTGTGCTAATGTAAAATGCTGTGTTACTATCCTAATGTACAAAAGGCTAAGTTGTGACGACGTGGAGCACTTATTAAATCGTTATAAGAACAACTGAGAAACAAATGTCTGTGACTTCACGCTTAGCTTTTCGTGTTTTTGTGCAGGTGACATCATCACCTGCAAGCTCACAGTGCACGCGTATATCACTTTGTTTTGCTGAAATATCAACAAAGACCACAGCTGCTGGTGTAACGTCATCTCATCCAAATCATTCTCGCATGACGTCAGAGTTGAGTTACGTCACACGGTTCATTTCTATAGAAATACAAAAACTTCGCGTCAGGAATTTTGGTTCTACTTTACATAACCTTGATATGATTTATTACGCTGTTTAACAGAAAGAGACGAACATTAATATTCCGGTGTTCACACCGTGTTATCCCCAACCGCTCCTGTTTAATGTTTTGTTTATATCATTTTTATTTGGTTCGAAGTTAGAGAGGTTTTTTTTTTCGAGTGCGATGGTAGTGGAGGCATGCATTTTTAGGTTGTAAAATATTTTACAAGATTATTATTTTTTCATGCATTTTCCTCCTAAACATATTTAATGGCCGTTAACATTTATTAAATTTATTAATTTTAATACGTACTTGAGACGATGTAGATCACTTTTATTTCTGTTAGGCAAGAATGAACGTTACTGTCCTTCGCGAACTTGACTGTTGTTTTAAACCTCGCCTACGCCGCGTCAAAAAAGAAATTTACCTCTCTCATTAGATGAAGAGATTGAAGATAAACGTCGCAAAGCCGACTACGATCAAGCAAGGTGCAAACACCGAACTGCAGTAGAAAGACAAGAGTGTAACCGCTGAAATGCCAATCATGCCAGAAAAAAGGAGACAAAAATGCAATGCACTTGAAAGAAATTCTGAAATTCAACATTTGCCTGATCGTCGTGCTAATATGACGCCGGAAAATATTGAAGCTTAATCTCAGCGCATGAGAAATGTTTATATTGCAGAGGTACAATATATGATCCCCGAACAAAGGAATGAAAGCTCCGCTGGAGAGGTTCAGAGAAACTTAACGAACCGGCCACAACAAACAAATGCTACACGTCATGAGGCTTTAAACGTTACAGACGATTGAAAGACTTTAGCGAGATACTCATGAGGCACTCTTGAGCAAATTTGTAAATTTCGTAAATCCAAAAACTTTGCTGGAGATAGATCTTCAGATGACAAATTTTCTAAATGTTGCTCAAAAGGAGCAGTAAAATTAGATCCCATTCGCACTTCCCCATTAAGTGAACAACTCATGAAATCTCATCATGAGCATTCAAAGAACTTTACGGTTAGCATACGGTCTAATAGTTCTTTTGCATTTGCATCGATGCGAGTACAAATGGCCCCTCCACCAGGTAAAGGGCCTTATTGTTTTAGAATAAATGGATCAATCTATCATCGTGCAGGAGCATTGCATCCTGATAATGGTGAACAGCGGAAATACACCCGATTGTACATATTGGATCCTGATGAGGCTGTTGCCCAAAGAGTGCAAATGCGAGAAAATAGTGGGTGCAATAAAGATCTGTTACAAACACTGAGTACATTCATGACAGAAAATAATCCGTTTGTGGAAGCATGTAAAATGCTTTATGAAGTCGCGCAAGAGCGTATTTAAGATGCTCAAATGAATAATGATGTTCCTTCTAACGTATCAATGGCTATTATTCAAGATCACAGAAATGATCAAAGGCGTTATAATGCTCCAAGATCTAATGAGGTTGCCATTATATTTGAAAATACAGATGGTGAAAATCCACTCAAACGTGACGTATTGATTCCTTGCCGTGCAAGTACAAGCGCCAACAGTAGAAAAACAGAAAGAATCAGCATTCTCGACCCAAATTTAAAGTCTTGGGTTTATCCTCTTGTTTTCCCATACGGTAATCAAAGTTGGGCCATTGACATTCCATTGCAACATAGACTAACGTCTTCACTAAGTGTTGTTAAACAATGCACAAAGCCACGGTCAAGGGTTACACAAATGCAGTACTATGAACACGTCTTGCGATCCGTGACGAATTCAATCCATTATAACGCAAGAAAGATTACGCAGCAATACAATGTTGATGCATATGTAAAAATGGAAGCTGTTGCACTGAATTACATACGACAAAATCAGTCTCAGTTAAGTGTGGAAAAGTATAAAGGTCTGATGGACCAAATTCAGAATGCTGGAGATGATGAGTTTCTTCCTCGAAAAGCTCTTATTTTCCCATCATCATTTCAAGGTTTGTAACGTACCAGGAGATGTGACGTACCTGCCAGAAGGACGCACACGACATAGAGGCAGATAGGAATCAGAATAAAACGTCCGCGTAGCTCAATTGGTAGAGTGACTTATTCCGGAATGAGGGGATCCGGGTTCGAATCCTGGCGTGGACAGAAATGACGGAGAAATTTACTTCGTTATAGGTTTTGCACGAAATATAAAGAAAAATTTATCAGGATGCAATGGCGATAGTCAGAAAGCATGGCAAGCCTGATCTTTCCCTTACTACAACTTGCAACCCGAAATGGGAAGAAATTATTGAAAACCTGGACGGTCAATCTGCCGAAAACCGTCCAGATTTAGTTGCAAGAGTTTTCCAACTAACGTTGAAAGACGTAATGGACGATACAACCAAAAGGCAAATTTTTGGAGTCCCGGTGGCCAAAGTTCATGTAACCGAATTACAAAAAAGATGGCTTCCCCATGCTCATGTGCTCTTGATTTTGAAAGAAGAGGACAAACCAACATTGCCGAGAAAATTGACCAAATTGTATCGGCAGAACTTCCAGATAAAGAGCGCTTACAAGTTTTACATGCAACTGTTGCGAAACACGTGGTTCATGGCTCGTATGGTAAAAGCAACCACACATCTCCCTGTATGGGAGATGGCAAATGTACTGAGCAATTACCGGAGTCTTTCCAAAATGAAACAGTAGCTGACAAAAGCGGGTACACTTTATATTTCCGTAGAAATGGTGCAACCACAAATGCACGTGGTAAAATTATTTATAACAGCTGGATGTTTCCTTATAATCCGTATCGTTTGTTAAAGTACAATTGCCACATGAACGTCGAGGTATGAGCTACTGTGAAAAGCGTGAAATACCTTTTCAAGTACGTATACAAAGGCCATGACTGTGCAAATGTACAATGTTCATATAACAGAGCACAACACCTAATATGACGAAGTGAAAAGTCATGCTGATTCCGATACCTTCGCGCACCTGAGGCACTGGGGCGAATACTTGTTTATGATATGCATCAAAAATCTCATACAATAGTTAGATTACCTGCTCACCTTCCTGAAGAACGAAACATTACCTTTAATCCGGAGCGTTTAAACATTGATAGAAATGCAGTTGTTCATAATTTTCAGAGATACAATACTGACAGCATGGTTCAAACTACATGAGGGCAATGAAGATGTGGGATCCATTTCACACAGCGACATGCCAAGACATTATATGTTCAATCAAAAACAAAGACAATGGGTCCAACGAAAACGTGGAGGAGATAATGTGATTGAAAGAATGTATTCAGTCAACCTTGGCTTTGATCCGAAAAGATACTGCTTGGGACTGCTGCTACTTCACTGATCTGGAACGAAAAGCTTTAGAGATCTAAGAACAGTCAATGGAATTCTATATACTAACATCCAAGAAACTGCATTGCAGAAAGGATTCATTAAGAATGACGAAATATGAGAGAAAACCTTAGATGAAGCATCACTTTGCAGCATGCCTCGATAACTACGAGATTTATTTGCATACATTCTTATATTTGTTTCAACACCTAATGCAAAAGAATTGCTTTAAAAATATAAATCCCATCTTTGGGAAGCTTTTACACACAGAAATATCATTGGAGACACCGAGGATTGTGAACATTGCTTGAATATGACGCTTCAAGAAATAACGACACTTTCAAAACTAACAACAGCTCATGCGATAAATATAATCTTCCAATTCCATCAAGTAACATTCCTCAAAATCCGAAAATGTATTTCGACAGTGCTGCAGAACTACAAATAGCTACAGAAATGGCAAGTAATTTAAATGCAGAGCAAAAAACAGCGTATGAGGGTATTATGTCAGCAAGCACTAATGATGATCTTCGTCGGATGTTTTTTTCCTTGATGACCCGGGGTACGCAGGAAAACCTTAACGTAATTTTAAAAAAACTCCACACTGTGAATACTCAAGCGACGCATATAGCGTATTAAATCCG
The DNA here is from genome assembly GCA_039090855.1 of Macrothele yani. Classification (NCBI taxonomy): domain Eukaryota; kingdom Metazoa; phylum Arthropoda; class Arachnida; order Araneae; family Macrothelidae; genus Macrothele; species Macrothele yani. Next base: position 92,451,291 of record CM077025.1, read on the forward strand.
TTTATTTTTTCGGCGTAGTAAGTACGAAGATTCGCCAAGCTTTCGCACTCCACTGGGAGGCTTTTTCAAGGTTACGGCAGACATAAAAACGCACAGAGAATGGGAACACGTAAGGAACAAAGATGATTTTTTAAAAATAGCGCGGTGGCAAAGTTAGAAAGTAGCATCACGAGCGCATTACACAGATTTTCATCACGCAATTATACGGTTTGTGGCGATGTGTTTCCATCTTTTAATAACGCATGCCAAGCTCTTGGTAGTTCAGTAGAAACTACACTATGTACCAACAAGTAATTGGACACCTGTGATAGCAACGGAAAACGAAGTTTATTCACCTTCAATAGTTGGTAGAGCCTCCACAAGCGGCGATTACAGCTGCGACCCTCTGGGGCATACTCCCAACCAGGCGTTGTACGACGGCTAGCGGTATTTTCTTCCACTCGGCTTGGAGAAGACAGGTCAGTTCCTTCACCTATTTTAGGGGGTGGGGGCACCCCTTACGTCAACGCTCCAACTCGTCCCAGAGGTGCTTGATAGGGCTAAGGTCCGGGCTCTGCGCAGGCCAGTCCATTCAATTAACCCCATTGTCACCATACCAAGTCATGATGGACCTCGCAACATGACAGGTGGCATTTTCATCCTGAAAGTAACATGGGCCCACCCCGTAAAACTGCCACAACCTAGGAAGCGCATGGTCATCCAAAATGGTGCAGTAGGTCTCGGCGTTGAGTCTACCAAGAATTGCGACCAAGGGGCCCGTGCCATACCAGGAGAAACACCCCCATAGCATAATTCCACCGCCACCGAACTTCACAGTTGGCACAATACATTCCGACAGGAGGCGTTCTCCAGGGAGACGCCAAACCCAGACCCTGCCATCCGAACGATAGAGGGTGAACCTTGATTCGTCGCTTCAGAAAACCTGTTTCCACTGTTCAACGGTCCACTGTCGACGTTCTTTGCACCACGTTAGCCGAGCAGCGCTATTCGACTTGGTGATCAAAATTTTGTGCGCAGCAGCACGTATATGATAACCAAGCAGATGGGCTTCCTTACGGATGGTATTCATCGAAAGAACACTACCGGATGCCTGTTGAAACTCCTCGCGGATGTGGCCCATCGATTTGGTGCGGTTCTTCCGAATTTCTCTGGCCAGCACCCGTCGGTCTCTAACTCCCAGGTTTGTGGGTCTGCTGGTTCGGGGCACATTCCGACAGTCACCTCTCATTTTCTACTTGCCAATCACGTAGGCCACTGTCGATTTTGGGTACTTCAACTCGCTGGATATATCACGTATGGATCGGCCATTTCTGTGATACCCGACGATTACACCTTTCTCGAAATCAGAGAGCTCCGAACTGCGTGGCATCTTGCATGCGACTGGTTGCGTTGTTGTTTCCCACACGGTATTTAACGGCGGCGGCCGTGACGTGTATCAGGACTGCAGATATCGTCGATTGCAGGCGTGTCCAATTACTTGTTGGTAGATAGTGTATATCATTGCGCGCTAGTTTGCTGGATATGATTTCGACTGTTTCCCTGATGATATTCTTTTTAAAGTTCGTGTATGGGGGCAATTCTTCTAATATGTACTATTCCATAGAGGAGCGGCCGATGAATGCATGACTTCTCTGGCGAGGGCTGTATTCTGCATATCCTGTTTCACACTTCACACGTGCTGTTGACATCTAGTGTCGAAGAATCGCTTTGTCATTCCGATATATATTTTTTCCGTGTTGTTAGGATATACCAACGGTATAGCGTAAAATACTAAAACCCAAGTTGATCACCGGCTTCGATTTTGACGTTTATTATAAACCGACCGCAGTACCGAACCTTGTTGCTCCTGATTCGCACTGCCCAAAAGATTGCAAACGTTCTGCGTTTAGAACATGGTTCTACAGAGCATATAACGTCTGCAAACCCGACTACATTAATAATAAGGAAATTTATAATATTTATAGCAAAGGCCTAAAGGCTTGATATAAGAAAGATGACATAGACAGATTACATAGAACTGTAAGAAACCGTATAGCCGCCCCGGTGGTGCAGTGGTCTAAGCGATGGCCTCTGATCATTCGTCCAAAAGGGGTCCGGGTTCGAATCTCGGTGAGGCATGGATGTTGTGTTTGTTTTACGGCACTGGCTCTCTCCCTTCCCTGGAACCAGTGACCCTAAATTAGGGACGGGCGACTGCTTATAGCCCATTGAGTTGCTCACGGTGGTCGTTAAACTCCAATCAAAAAAAATAAATAAATAAACCGTATAATGCCAACAATAACGAAACCACCTAGTAAGACGGTGAGATTCGCATGATCCATCACGTATGTTCCAGGCTTTACATATTGGTTAAATAATTTATTACGTAAATACAACATATTGACAGCACTCGCGTCTCCGACTCCGTTATAACATATGATATCAAGTTGCAAGGAGAGAGCCAGTGCGCGAAAGAAAAGACAGGTGTGTACGCTACACCATTGGTATATCCTAACAACACGGAGACGATATATATCGGAATGACAAAGCGATCCTTGGACACTAGATGTCAACAGCACGTGCAGAGTGTCAAACAGGACATGCAGAATACAGCCATCGCCAGAGAAGTCATGCATACATCGGCCGCTTCTCTATGGAATAGTATTAGAAGAATTGCTCCATACACGAACTTTAAAGAGACTGCCATCAGGGAAACAGTCGAAATTCTATCCAGCAAACTAGCGTGCAATGATATAGTTCCTACTAAACTACCAAGAGCCTTGGCATGCGTTATTAAAAGATGGAAACACATCGTGACAAACCGTATAATTGCGTTATGAAAATTCGTGTAATACGCTCGTGATGTCACCCGCGATATTTAAAAAAAAATCATCTTTGTTTCTTACGTGTTCCAATTATCTTCATTTTATGTCTCCGTTGTCTTGAGAAAGCCTCCCAGTGGAATGCTAAAGCTTGGCGAATCTTTGTACTGAATACGCCGCAAAAATGAACTGATGTAACACGCTATTTGCGTCTCTTGAGGAAAACCCTATTTGTATAAAACCTTCCTCAGCACTATCCTTGGAGAAGGAAACATAGCTTTGCCTGTTGCATCCACACGAATCGCTACTCAATGGTTAGAAGGTGGCAAAGCATGCTTTAACCAATTTAAGTTAGTGCCACCTATACATGAAACGTCTACGTCGAATATAAATATTAATTCCACCGACGCCGAAATTATTCGATCTGCGAAAGCCATCATTTGGGAAGAAGCTACAATGTCCCCCGGTACTGCTTTCCTTGCATTTTACCGAATACTGAAAGATATTATGAGAAATCAGAAAACTTTTGGTGGTTAAGTCCTTTTACTTGGAGGATACTTTAGAAAAATTCTCCCTGCTGTCAAACATTGTGAAAGAACCAAAATACTCGAAGCCAGCATTAAATTTAACCAATTATGGCAGAAGTTTTAGATTTTAAGACTCAAAAGTAATGTTCGATCTGTTTATTCATCATTCAGTGAATGGCTTTTATGACTTGGTGATGGTGCCCATGAACCAGCTGATGGCCTACCAGAAGAAATGATAGAGATAACTACGCATATTTTATATGATGATGGTATAGCGCAAAAATATTTGGCGAGAACTTGAAAATTTCTGATTTTAAAAAATAAGCGTTTATTACCGAAGTTGGAAAACATCTTTGTACACGATATCTTTTTAAATATTTTTTCGTAATCTGGAAGTAGTTTTCCTTGTTCTGGCCCATGGACTACTTTAACTCTGGCATAATCAAACCGTCGAACTCTTGACAATGCAATTAACTCTGGCATCATCAAACCGTCGAACTCTTGACAATGCAACATAAAGTTTTCCATGGCTAAACACTGGTTCTGGAAGCTAGATGCCTACTTTCTCCAGTGTTTTGACCTTAAAATTTATTAATGGTCATAGCAAAGACGAGTTTTACAGAAAATTGTTGTCGTCTTAATGTGAATGGGAGGTCATATCAGTAGCTGCAAGATCAATTCGCGGAATTAAAAAGTTTTAACACATGCTGAGCCTGTGAGTACTTCTGCAATGATCAAAGCGGGTTTTAGTTCTTTAATTACCAGTCTTGTTCCATCGCATAAACCTCGTTGTGAATTGAGGTTCCTCAGAAGCATGATATTATCTACAATATTCAACTTCAGTCTGTGAAGTGGCATTCCCGATGGAGTTTGCTCATGTAAAAATTCTATAGAAAAACCATCATCATCATCATCATCATCATCACTGTCAACCATTATCAATCCACTGCTGGACGAAGGTCTCCCCAAGTTTCTTCCACAACGGTCTGTCTTGTGCCAGTATCGTCCATGTCACTCCCGCATACTTTCAAATTTCATCCACCCAATTCCCATGTGGTCTTCTTTTGGGTCTTTTCCTGTCCTTTGGAATCCAGTCTAAAATTTCAGCTGTCCATCGATGGTCTGTCCTTCTGGTTATAAGCCCAGCCCATTGCCATTGCAGGGATTTTACTCTGATCATGATGTCTTCCACTCTTGTCATTTTTCTGATCCACGAGTTCCTCTTCTTATCTCTCCTGGTTACACCAAGCATGCACCTCTCCATGCTTATTTGAGTTGTCTGCAGTCTTTGTACGTTTCTTTTAGTTAAGGTCCACGTCTCTGCATCACACGTAAGCACTGGAAGGATGCATTGATCAAACATTTTTCTTTTAAGACATAATGGCATATTGCTCTTGAAAATTATACTGTTCTTCCAAAAGCTCTCCAGGTAAGTTTTATACGCCGATTAATTTCTTCATCAATGTGACCCTCACTTGATATCTGCTGTCCAAGATAAATGTAGGTATTGGTTATCTCCAGTTTTTCCCCATCAATCGATAAATCTTCATTTTTTGTAAAAGCATTGTATATCACCTTTGTCTTCTTAAAGTTCATTTTCAATCCCACTTCTTTACTCTTGTCAGCAAGTTCCTGGATCATACTCTGCAGTTCTGATAGAGTATTTGGAAAAATGACGTCATCAGCAAAACAAAGGTGAGTTGCATTATCTTCATTAATCTATATCCATTTGTTTTCATAGTTCAGTGATTGAAAGACATTTTCCAATGTGGCATTAAAGAGTTTGGGAGATATAATGTCACTTTATTTCACTCCTTTTTTCAATTTTTATGGGTGCTTTATTTTCAAATAGCCAAATCTTTGCACTTGCATTTTCATAGATGTTATGAATAATATTAATGTATGCAGCAGTTACAATGGCTCTTCAATACCGCAGGATTTCAAAGCCACTGTAACTGCTGATGATTTCACCGAATCAAAGGCCTTTTCATAATCGATAAAAGCCATGCATAATGGAAGTTCATATTCTCTCGCTATTTCAACTATAGGATAATAATCTTCAGTATATTCTTCGCCATCGGCATCAATTGAATCAGAGCTTAAGTATGTGCTTGCTGTCCCCTCTAAGAGATCATGAACATGCTCATTTAATATGTCAACATCAGAGTTTTTGGGACGCAGAATGCTTTTCTTTATGATAGTAATAAGTGATTTCTAGAGCCCGTTGTATTCTTATCTCAATGGGCTTTATAGCTAGTTTTTTTACATAATTGGTGTACTGTTCCTCGTTATCAATTTGTTTTTGCCAATCTCCGAGCAATGTGGGACACCTTTAAACTTTTTAGTCGTCTTAGACTTGAACTGGAGGAAGAACGCTCCCATCTCGACTTTCTAACAGCTTTCAAGATATCGGGACTAATCCCAAAGTTCCCCAACTTTAAATCAACAGTAAAAGGATCTTGGTTTGACAACAAAAAGGAGAAATTTCTTTGTTAGACCCTGTCACGGATAGTAAACCTGAAAAGAAAGGACGTCATGTCATTGGAGACCAAGTGCTGCACCCTATATATGAAACTGCACAGATTGTGTGACCCGATCACCTTCAACATCTTGACTCTCCTGTAGATATGTTAGTGGAAAAATTCCAATCTTCCTTATCCTTCACATATAACAAAAAACTGGATTGCTTGAAATCTTTTAAGACTCCAAAAGCTAAAGATTTCGCCATTCCATTTGATAATATTTCCAGCCAAACGCTTTCCCAAGATGAAACAAAAGTTTTGTAGCTCGGACCAAAATTCTGCTTCCGAATCAGATCGAACCCAAAAAGCGTCGTTTCCGAATATGAAAGCGTAATATCACGAGTTCCAGACGGCAGAAAAGACGAACTACGCCAGCTCTGTTTTTCTAAATTACGATCTTGGTACAATCCTACTAAAATGCTTAACAAATTTATAATTCGGGAGGACAATTTCGATCTTTAGAAATGACCCGTCCATAATGATGGCTCTAACGGACAAAACTGGCCAGATAGCAATTACAGACGCAGCAGGCTACAATAAGAAACTTAAAGATTGTATCACTGACTCTGGTTCTAAAGCTCTTCAAAGGAACTCTATAAATTCTTGTATTGTACAGGTACAAACAGGGACCCGGTTACCCGCTATTCCAAGCGATCTCAGAAAAGCCGCCAAACTACCACCAGAACCTCAGATCCCAAAGCTCTTCGGAAGACTTAAGCACCATTAGCGCCGGAAATACCTTGATACCCATCATATCCAGGAATTCGGCACCGGTGTACAATTTAGAGAAAGCGCTATAAACATTCCTGCGTAGTTTCCTTCGTGAATCCAATATTGTAATAAATTCCACTTTGGATTTTTTAACGAAAGCCCAGAAACTCACTGTGCTATACAGAGCGACATTATCGGCAGCTTCGAATTGGTTTCCCTTTACATTTCAATCCCTGTTCCGGAAACCATCAGAGCAATATTGGAGGCCATATCAAATTCAGCATTTTATACGCAGGAGTCATACCTCAGCATATACAAATTATTATACAGCACTGAAGAGCAATTGAATTAGAGACATCTGGCGTTATGCAAATGTGGCGCTGTGGGCGGCCCGACAATATAAGGAGTAATGCGACGGGAATCAGTAATAGTCGGACGCAGTATGGGTAAGAGGAAGGATCTAAGCGAATTTGATCGTGGGAAAGTTGTCGGGGCCCGACGAATGGGTCACTCCGCCTCGAAAGTCGTGCATGCACTGGGATTTTCACCAGCCACTGTGTCACGGGTGAACCGTGAGTACATCGAATCCGGTAAAACCATCCCTACAAGAGCCAACTGCCGTGGACAACAGCGTGTGGATGAGCGGGGTTATCGTCGGCTAGCTCGCATTGTAACAGCGGATAGACAGGCCACAGTGCAAGAAATCACTCGGCAATTTAACGCTGGTGCAAAAAAACGTGTAAGGAACCACACCATCCAGAACAATCTCCTCGCTATATGGGGTACAGAAGCCGTCGTCCCACGAGGTTACCGCTGCTGACCGCACATCACAGGGTGCAAAGATTAGCATGGGCGCGGGAACATCGACACTGGACCCTAGACATGTGGGAAAATGTTGCCTGGACTGATGAGTCGAGATTCACGTTGGTACATACGGATGGCAGGATACGAGTACGGCGCAAACCACATGAAGCGAAGAATCCTTCTTGCCAGCAGGTACTCTTTCAGCTGGTGGGGGTGGCATTCTCGTCTGGGGACTGTTTACGGGGACTGAAATGGAACCCCTATTACGCGTGACATCGTCTCTCACAGGTCAACGTTACCGGAATATTCTGGACGACCATTTGCTCCCGTTTGTACGTCTTCAACATCCCACTGGGGACCTCATCCTGCAACAAAACAATGCACCGTGCCACCGTTCCCGAATTATATACGAATGGTTGGATGAGCACTCCACCGACGTGACCTCGCTTCCTTGGTCAGCTAGGTCACCTGATCTCAATCCCATCGAGAACATCTGGGAGCCATTGAAAGAGATCCTCGAGGCGCTGACACCCCTCCATCAAATCTTCGTGAACTGTGGGAGCATGTTCAGGGTTCGTGGATCCGTATGGCTTCCCAACGCTGCCGGTGTTTTGTCGAGTCCATGGCGAGACGAATCGCAGCCGTCATCAGGGCGATAGATGGTGCTACACGTTACTAGACAGGTATCTCTAATTCAATTGCTCTTCAGTGTACTTGGTCACCAATACCATATAGCTTCTACAGTTTCCAAGGACAAGTATATAAACAGAATAATGCCGCTCCGATGGGATCCTCACTCCCACCCGTCCATGCAGGAGCGATAGTTCGCCCAGTTGAGAAGAATATATTCTCCAGCATTACCCCACGGCTTACCACCTGACTGCGTTATGCGGATGACATATTTTTTGTGTGGCCTCACAGAAAAACGACTCTTCCAATTTTCCTTGATAAAATCAATGATATGCATCCTACGATCAATTTCACGATGCAGCTTGAACACAACAACGTTTTACCTTATCTAGATGTTTTATTGAAAAATCGCTTGAAAACCACCTCGGTACACACGTCTACTATAAACCGACGTACGTTTCCAACCTTATGCTCCGCAGCTTTTTCTGTCCCGCAGAATACAAAACAACTGTCTTCCCTTCTCGAATAAGAAAATATTTCGCCGTTCCCTCCGATACCCATTCTAGACAGCACGAAATAAAAATCGTCATCGAATGACGACTGATGCAGGATATTCATTGAATCAGGTTGTAACGTATACTCTAGATTCAGTTTCTTTTTGATTTTACTATCTCTTGTTATTTTATTTTCCTATGCAAATTATCTTCTCACTTAACGAGATATTGTTTCTCCCGCTGAATCATATGTGGCAACGAGTGTAAGTCATGACGTGGTGGTATGCAGTATATATAGGCGCGCTCAAGTATACCAGAGATAGGTTAGTGTGGTATATATGATAGGTTCTTCCTAATTGTTTTTATGCGATTCTACGAAAGTTCGGTCTAACAGTAGTTGTGTTATATTGGAGTGTGTATTGAGTAATACCAGGAGTTTCCCAATAAAAGTTTAAAAGTGAGTACGTTTTCTTAGTTCATTTTATGGTCAGACCTCTGTCTGGCCGTTAGGTCTATTTCATTGAGTGTTTGCGTTAAGTTCAGCGTATATTGTGTTTACCGCTCTAATAAGGAGCCTTCAAGGTACTAATGTACTAAAACCGAATATATATATTACTGATATTCAAAATAATCAGGAACGCTGAGTAAGAATAATTCCATATTATTGGAATTTATTGCACGTGAGTGTCTTACCTAAACAAACTCTAGCACTTTGATGATTAAGCACACTTTAGCTATATCAAGTAACCTTTCAATAACCCTAACGTAACTTAACGTAAGCTTTCTTGCACGACACGTCCAGCTGGAGAACTCTATCCATTATAAGGTATATAACTTCATCGAAAAAGCCAGGATCAAACATTGTAATCTTCCTGTGCCGCAGCTTCGTTATTTTGGCTCAATTCTCTACATACCAAATGTGTCTTCCAAACTCAAGAACGCCTAGTATAAGATGACTTATGGTGTCGGAATAAGGTCTGCTACATCTTGATCATCATCATCATCATCATCATTGTCAACCATTATCAATCCACTGCTGGACGAAGGTATCCCCAAGTTTCCTCCACAAAGGTCTGTCTTGTGCCAGTCTCCTCCATGTCACTCCCGCATACTGTCGAATTTCATCCACCCATCTCCCATGTGGAATTTTTCTGGGTCTTTTCCTGTTTCTTGGAATCCAATTTAAATTTTCGGCTGTCCATCAATGGTCTGTCCATCTGGCAGTATGTCCAGCCCATTGCCATTTCAGGGATTTAACTCTGATCATGATGTCTTCCACTCTTGTCATTTTTCGGACCCACGAGTTCCTCTTCTTATCTCTCCTGGCTACACCAAGCATGCACCTCTCCATGCTACTTTGAGTTGTCTGCAGCCTTTGTATGTCTCTTTTAGTTAAGGTCCACGTCTCTGCACCATACGTAAGCACTGGAAGGATGCATTGATCAAACACTTTTCTTTTAAGACATAATGGCATATTGCTCTTGAAAATTATGCTGTTTCTTCCAAAAGCTCTCTAGACAAGTTTTGTACGCCGATTAATTTCTTCATCAATGTGATTCTCACTTGTCATCTGCTGTCCATGATAAATGCACGTGTCTGTTATCTCCAGCTTTTCTCCATCAATCGATAAATCTTCATTTCTTGTAAAAGCATTGAACATCACTTTTGTCTTCTGAAAGTTCATTTTTAATCCCACTTCTTTACTCTTGTCAGCTAGTTTCTGGATCATACTCTGCAGCTCTGATGGGGTAGTTCCAAAAATTACTACGTCTTTGGCAAAACGAAGGTGGGTTAGATATTCTCCATTAATCTTTATCTCTTTGTTTTCCCAGTTCAGTGATTGAAAGACATTTTCCAAAGAGGCATTAAAGAGCTTTGGAGATATGGTGTCACCTTGTATCACTCCCTTTCCAATTTTTATGTGTGTTGTATTTTCAAACAGTCGAATCTATGCATATGTATTTTCATAGATGTTATTAATAATATTAATGTATGCATCTTTAATACCGCAGGATTTCAGAGCCATTGTAACTGCTGATGGTTTCACCGAAACCAAGGCTTTTTCATAATCGATAAAAGCCATGCACAATGGAAGTTCATATTCCCTTATTCTTTCAATTAGTTCTCTGAGTACGTGGATATGATCTATTGTGCTGTAGCTACACCTGAATCCAGCTTGTTCTCTCGGTTGAGCCATGTCCAGTGTTACCTTCAAGCGGTGTGAAAGAACTTTAGTGAAGATTTTATAAACCACTGATAGGAGGCGGATAGGTCTGTATAGTTCATGAGATCCTCAATGTCACCTTTTTTATGTAGCAGGATCGTTGCAGCATTGTTCCAATCTTCAGGAATCTTCCCTTCATTAAGGCATCGAGTGAAAATTTGGGCGAGTACTGTTTCGATTTCTCCACTTGCTTCTTGTATGATGTCTACAGTAATTCCATCTTCTCCTGGAGCTTTTCCCCGCTTCACGTTCTTGATTGCATGTGCAACTTCTGCTGGGAGGACTGGAAGAACTCTGGTATTGGTACCTTTCATGATGTCTGGAGTACATGTAACATCCCTTTCAAATAATTTGGAGTAAAAATCTTTCACTCTTGTCAAAATTTCGCCTCTATTTCATGTTACAGAACCATCTTCTTTTCTCAGTGCTATAATCTGTTTTCTTCCCTTACTGAGATGTCCCTTTGCTATCTTTAGGCTTTGGTTGTTTTCAATTGCTTTCCTCACTAGTTCACAGTTGAATTTCCTTACGTCTTCATTGATACTTTTTCTACTGTCTAGCATAGCTCTATATATTCCACTTTGGAAGTCACATCTTCTTTAGTTGTCCTCATCTCTCTTCTTTTTGCATCAGCATTTTGGTTTTTCTTGATAATTTGTTCACATGCAACTTGTTCTTAGATCCATCTTTATATACTATGCTAAGGACAAATACTGAACAAGTTAGTAAAATCATGCAATACATTGATTATGATACGCTTTCCAACATACTAGAAATCATTACTCAAGTTATTACTCAAGTTATGAGGAAAATGGCTATGGAATAAATATCACTCCTGTGCCCTGATTTTTGACCCCATTTCAATAATATTCAACAGAACTGGTTCAGTATACCTCCGAAATAACATGATAAAGGTTTGTAGCAATCGAAGCAATTTTACACAAGTTATGATGCATAAGCGCTATGGAATAGATCCAGCTTTTGTGTCCTAACCTTTGACCCCATTTCGCCCATTTTCAACAGGATTCGTCCCCAGGCAGGTCCCTACAACATACTAACATTTCATCCAAATCGAAACATTTTTACGTAAGATATGATGCATAATGTCGATGGAAGTGATTCTGCTCCTATGTCCTGACATTTGACCCCCATTTCGCCAATTTTCAATAGGGCTTGTCCCCAGAGGGTTCCCTACCACATACTAAAATTTAATCGAAATCGAACCTTTTTACGTTAGTTATGATGCATGGAGCAGTGGAATGGATCCCGCTCCTATGCCCTGACGTTTGACCCCCATTTCGCTCATTTTCCATAGGGTTTCTTTCCAGGTGTTCCCCTACCACATACTAACATTTCATCGAAATCGAACAATTTTTAAGCGAGTTATCGTGCGGACGAGCATACGCACACAACGCGTGACGCAATGAGGCAGTTGGGAATCGCAACCATCTGCTAGCAAGAGTATGACGTCATAAAACTAATAGGATCCACACACAACGCGTGAAGTAATGAGACAGATGGCGTGACAGCGCGCCAACATCTAATCACTCGACGCCATGACACTACTCCAAAAACGTGGAAATTTGGGATGGTTATTTAACCCACTAAACGAAATTTCCTAAAGTCGAGATCAAGCTAAATCAATTTCTCGTACCAGAAAACGGTAGGTTAACGACTTTCATCAAAATCCTTAAGGCCGTTTTCAAAATAAAATTTACATACTCGTACATGCAAGAATTGCTCCATTAAGGTGAACGTCAAGTAATTTTGCTTCCTCTACTTCGAATGGAAAAATTTCTGTAGACATTTCCTTCCCAATTAATGCGTTTCCAAGGATGAAAATTTGAACATCGATTAAAATATCTTCATTTTATAACTTGCAATACTTAATATTTTCTAAAACATAACCATAATTATGCAATCCAACATTTGCTTGTCTACTGACGTCATGAAAATACAGGTCGCGCCATCTTTTTTCTGGACAATTAATGCGTTCACAAGGATGAAAATTTAAACATCGATTAAAATAGCGTCATTTTATAACTTGGAATACCTAATATTTTCTAAAACATAACCATAATTATGCAATCCAACATTTGTTTGTCTACTAACGTCATCGACGTATGGGTCGCGCCATGCTTTTTCTGGTTTCAACACCACCAAAGAAACTGTGTTTGAATTTTAATAAAATTATGGTTATGTTTTAGAAAATATGAAGTATTCCAAGTGATAATATGAAGTTATTTTAATCGATGTTCAAATTTTCATCTTTCGGAACACATTAATTGTGAAGGAAATGTGCAGAAAAAGTTTTCTCCATTGGAAGTATAGGAAGCAAAATTACTTGACGTCCACCTTAATAACATCGGATAAGGGCGATGGAATGGATCGCAATCTTATGTCTTGACCTTTGACCCCATTTCATCCATTTTCAATAGAGTTCGTCCCCAGGTGGTCCCCTACCACATACTGAAATATCATCGAAATCGAACCATGTGAACGCACGTTATGACGCATAAGGGCAATGGAATGCATCCCGATCTTATGTCCTGACCTTTGACCCCAATTCACCCACTTTGAATAGGATTCGTTCCCAGGCGGTCTCCTACCTCACAGTAAACTTTCATTGAAATCGAACCATATTGAAAGTGAAAGTGCAATGGAATGGATCCCGCTGCTACGTCGTGACCTTTGACAGCATTTACCCCATTTCCAATAGGGTTCGTTCCCAGGTGGTCACCTACCACATACTAAAATGTCATCGAAATCGAACCATTGTTACGCCAGTTATCGTGCGGAGAGACGAACGGACAAAGCTGGAGCATATACGCTTCTTCAATCTACGGTTGGAAAGCGTAAAAAACGTCTCTTTCAAGCAATGCAGGTGTCTTCGCGATCTCCACACAGTAACCGGACGGCTCTAAATGATGCTACATTGGAATAGCAAAGCGCTCGGTTGGAATCACAGTCAATTAACATAAAAGGGACACAAAATACGGTAAAGTAGCCACAGCTCTATCCAGAGAAGTCAAATTCTAGTCCGCTACTCCTATGTGGGACGATATAAAGAAATTAGCTACCTACTCGACCAATAAATGTACAGCCATTCGGGAGTCCATGGAGATCATTACCAACAGCGATACTTGCAATGATAGCGTCTCAATCGAGTTGCCATGAATTTCGGACCAGTTCTTCAAGAAGCGCCTCCTCTCTACCAGGAAACCTCGTGAACAACCAGCGTGATACCTCGTATCGTTAAATGAATATAACGTCGTATCTATTTGTTGTCAAGTTAAGTTCCCGCACTCAAATTGTTAAAGTGTTCTATTACTGAGTTTGCAGTTTCTGTCTTACTTCCTTGAAAAAGACATCGGGTTAATGTGCGAAAGCATGGAAACACCATCTGCTTTTATCTCATGTGCGTCCTGGGGTGAAGGCACGTCACATCTCCCCCCCCCCCACTACCACCAAAAGTGGGCCGGGGGTATGTCCCACGGGTTAGCTGGGATCATGTGTCGCTGTAGGCAGTCATCCCATGAAGAACTTGCATTTGAGAAATCCCAGACAATTTAGTGTGTGGAAATTTAGCATCACAAACATTCATTTTTTCGAAGCACTGAAGAAGGGATTCTCATTTTTCCTGTCTCGCGGTGTGGAAAAAACACAACACTATTGCTAGAAACCTAACGGTGCAGGGTTCCAGTTCCTGTTCGGGCGCCGATGTGAAAACACTGTTTTGTCGACGCGCGGCATCAAATCCAGGTCCCCCTCACTCCGGAGTAAGTAACTCTCCCAACTGAGCTACGTGGACATGTTCTCTCATTGCTATCTGCCTTTAACTCATGTGCGTCCTTCGGGGCAGGCACGTCACAGATGGCTGCATGTGAGTCCTTCTTTGGCCCAGAAACTGTGGAACTATTTTCAAAATGCGCAATTGGCTTCCCGTTGGTAAAGCGAAGGATGGCCCTAGGGCTAAAACGTCCGTGGATAGCCGATCCCTCAGATTAACCGCGTGGTGGTGTAAGACGTCTTTCACGATACAGCTGTTGTTCCAGAAGTCGCGGTATCTGCTTCTATTTTGGATAAAAGGCATACCAAAGGAAGTATTTATGCTATGAGAGCAGCACTTTGAGTGCCCTTTACTTCCGGTCACAAATGAAACTTTTGAATTCAACAACAATTCAAGTAAATTGAGCTGAAAACGAACTAAGGTCAGTACTGTTTACAAATGAGAACATATTTGCTTAGCAGAGCTATTCAGGCTTACTCTCATTTGGCGAGAACGACAGACATTGTTATTCTACTATGAAACGTGAAAGAGACACTTCTGTTGGTGTAAGTGTGCTGGTTTGGGGTGACATCTCATTAAGAGGATACATATACCTCACTGTGCTTCCAAGAGGAACCAGAATACTCAACGCTATCGGTATGATGTCCTGGACTCCTGTGCTCGGCCTTATGCAGCAGCCACAGGAGATACATTCCTCCTGCAAGAGGATAACGCTCGTCCCCACTGAGCAAGGCAGGTAGAACAATATCTCCAAGAGGAGACAAATGTCCATATGGATTCGACAACCAGGTCACCCAACTTTAATCCAATTGAACATGTCATAGATGCTCTAACGAGACGTAATGCTGCCTTCAGTCGTCCCCAGCAAGACTTCGAGGGGCTTAGACAAGATTTGAAAGAGCAATGGTCGTTCATACCTATTTGGCCGCTAGACACCATCATCAACAGCATTAAACGTTGCTGTGAGGGGTGACCACGCTCCCTATTGTTGTATTTTATTTCATTTTAACGACTTTGCACCTGGCTCTCTACGTGGCTATTTTTGTTTTACGAACTGTTTATTACGAAATGGGTTTAAACTATTATACTAAGTAGAACTGCACGCTAATCTCTTGAGCTGTTATACAGACCTTAACCTCAACACTAAGTTGTTGTTACGTTTGCTCAGTGGTCTCAAACTCAGACCCTTGGAAGGGCCACTTTCCAGTTTTGAAGGAACTTAGGGGGCCGCATGAATATTAATAAATATTTTATAAAAAAATATCGACTTTACAAAACTACACCAATGGCTTGGCACTGGAGTGGAATGCTATTTCAAATGATCGGTAAACAATAAAAACAAATGCTTCATCAATTAATGAAAGCAATCACTTTTACGTAACAATTATTTTCACTTATATCTAAAAACCATCACATTTTACCAACTGAAGACAGTACCCATTACAGAAAATATTGCATGTTCTGACTAGAAACTTGGGCTCACTTTTCTGTCACTAACTTACCTGTTTTTTTTGTTTTTTTTTTGGAACAATTTCCTTTGAACGTGCTACGTTTAAAAGTAAGCATAAGTGATTGTCACTTAACCTATTCATTTCATTCTTGAAAACAACTGTGCTCATGAGTATGTTGTTCTGAACATAGACAGAACCCGTGCAGCCAGGTTATGAAGGTTTACGGACTTGTCCTTTGAAACTAACTTTTGAAACTCTGTTAGATTGCAGCTGTTGAATATTTCTTCTAGGAAAGAATCACACTGAAAGTCTATTATATCAAACTGAAGTTCTTCAGGTGCGTTTTCAGCATTATAGGAAAATGGAAACTTGAATATATTTAGAAAATATTTTCTGTCTTTGAGACATTCAAACCTACTGTTGAAATTCTCTTTTAACATAGCTATCTTCGTAGAAAATTCGCCAAAGTTGATTACTGTTTGCGTGTGAAGCAACCGATGCAGCCGGACGAAACTAGCTACAAACCGAGAGAGAGGTAGCTTTTCAAGTTCGATCGATCAGTGTTGCTAACGCTTGATTTCAATTCTTCCCAAATAATATTCTCTTTTGATACGACGTCCCTTCCGTACAAAGACACGACGGCCAGCGCTCTTGTATTAGCAGAAAGCACGTCCGGGGGAAGACATCTTTATCGTTTTCGCATTTCTTTTGACGTAACAATGCGCATGCTTAATACAGTTATGATCTTTGTAAATAAACTTGGTACTTATAAAGAGGATGACTTTGCTAAGCATTACTATGTTTATATTATATTTAATATATTACAACTTTTGTATAATATATTTGGTGTGCAACTTAATTATCGGCCCCTAACCGCGAGCGATCATAGAACGTCAGCAAATGCAAATAGCTCTGTGCGATAATGGCTGATTGCAGCTCCATTCAACAGCTTTCCAGGCAACCGTAACCCGTCACAGCTGTAGTGACAGGAGAAACGAAAGTTGACCGTGAAAGCAATGTGGTTCGAGAAACAACATTTCAAACCCTGCCTCCTGTCCGCGTTTCACCTGACAAAAAGTGCCGCGGAAGCCCTGCAAATGATCTGCGTGCTTAGGGTACGGCTGTTGTGTCCTTCAGTACGTGTAAAAAGTGGTTCCACCGGTTGAAACAGGAAAATTTCGATCTCCGTGATGCAGAACGTCCGAAACAGCCACAGAAAGTTGACGATGAGGAATTGGAACAACTGTTAGACGCGGATCCCTGTCGCACACAGCCAAAGCTCGCCCAGGAACTCGGAGTAACACGGCAAGCCATTGCAAAGCGCCTGCACAAGGCTGGACGGATTCACAAGGAGGGGCGTTGCGTGCCCCACCAACTCACAGCTGCGAACAAGTCTAGGCACTACGATGTTGCTGTGTCCTTACTCTCCAGATTCAAGAAGAAGGATTTCCTCCACAAGATTTTGACCTGTGATGAGAAGTGGACCCTCCACGATAATCCTAAGCATCGTAAATCGTAGGCTTATTCCGGTCAGGCTACCAACAGTACCGCCAAGCCGAATATCCATGGCAGAACGTTGTTGCTGTGCATATGGTGGGATCAGCGCGGTGTCGTACACTATGCGTTGCTTAACCTGGTGAAAGGGTCAATGCTGAGCGTTATTGTCAGCAACTCATTCGTGTGAGCGAAGCAACGGAGGAGAAAAGGCCATACATCGACAAGGGCAGAAGGTCGGTCCTGTTGCTTCAGGACATCGCGCGTCCTCACACCGTGAAAACGACTTTAAACACGATCACCGACCTGGGATGGGAGGTTTTGTCTCACCCGGCGTATTCTCCAGACTTCGCCCCGTCGGATTATCACCTTTTTCGCTCAATGTAGCATCACTTGAGGGATACGCACTTCACTTCTGTCGAGGAGGTCCAAACAAGTATTGATGAATTCATCAACTCGAAACAGCCCTCTTTTTTCCGCAGTGGCATTCGGCAGCTCCCTGACCGATAGCTCAAATGTATCCAACAAGACGGGGATTATTTCCCTGTTTAGGTACGTATTCGATTTGCTATAATTTGCTGTCTGTCGTGCCTGTGGCCGAGAATAAAGTTTCACACCTAATACTGAAAAAAAGGGTGATTTATTTTTATTTTGTAATCTTTCATGCGGGCAGCAAAACAGTTGTCACTGGGCCGCGAGTTTGAAACCACTGCGTTAGCTTGACAGCAGAACACAACAAGATTAGCGCCATGATAGCTTAAAACTTAATTGCTGAAAATTCCTTTAGTATACATTTAATTAATTTCAATGTATGACGGAGAGTCAGCTAGGAATTACGTTGTGTTCCAATTCTTTATTTTGATGACACATCATCATGCACGGACTTTATAGAACACACAGTTTGGCTTTAATTCAACTTCATTAACATGGTAGGTTTAATCCACATTCACGAACACTTCTCCTCTAGACACTTTTAGCATAGGTGCTTTCGCCCGCTGATTAATCCAATATTAATCCGATATCAATACTGAAGCCGCATCAAAGGTTGGATCGCTCAGATAACGAACAGCACTTCGTTTTAACATCACAGCATCAATATGATTTTAGTAACAATGCAAAAATAGCATAATCACATTGGTTTGTAACGAACTGCCTGAGTAGAAGCTTGCTTTCCGATAACTAAAGTAACACTGCCTCAGAGAAAACAACCTTTCGTAGATGGGTAATAACTTTGCTCTCTAAGATGCAACACTTTCGTTCTTATCTATCGCTTTTTACTACGTAATTACACTTGATCTGTTTTCATGGGTGCCAAACACAAATTCATCATGAGAGAAAAACGTGGCGTTCAGACTGCACAACGTCTAATGAGAATAAACTAAATTTGCATAAGACAGGAACTAAAAATGATGGCTAATTATATATTTTTTACATTAATCATTAGGTGTACAAATAAGTTTTAATACATTTTTGATGTAACGTATACCGCTAATTTACATATCCGACATTCCCCCGCGTTATTTTCATGTGACCGTAACTGGTCCAAAGCACAAAATGTGACACAGAAATTTGCGCAACAGTCAAATGCACTTGCACATCGATAGGTGAAAGATGGCTGGCGATACTGTATTTATTCGTCACTGTATTAGTTACGAATTTCATCAAGGAAAAAGTGCTGAAAAAGTATGTGCATCGATCTGTACTGTTCTGGGGGAGAATATTGTACCGAACGAAATGCACGTGTGAGTTTTGATTTAGACGGTTTAAAGCTGGAGATCTTGATTTTAGCGATAACGTAGCGGCTCCCCGCAGATGGCTGCACATGAGGAACTTCAAACATTGCTTGATGAAGATTCGTCTCAAACGCAAAAAGAACTAGCTGAACAACTGGGGTAACTTAACATACCATTTCCTATCGTTTACGCGCAATGGGAAAGATTCAGAAGGAAGGAAAATGGGTGCCACATGACCTGAGCCAGAGGAACAAGGACGAGCGTGTCATGAAGTGTTTGAATCTGTTGAATCAACAACACACAAAGTCCTTCCTGTGGAAAGTCGTTACAGGTGATGAAAAGTGGATATAGTACGACAATCCCAAACGCAAAAAACACTGGGTAGACCCCGGTGAAGCAACGACTTCGGCACCGAAACGCAATATTCACTCCAAGAAAGTTCTGCTGGACATCTGGTGGGATATGAAAGGTGTGCTCTGTTACGAACTATTGAAACAGGGTCAAACTGTTACTGCTGATCGCTACAAGCAACAATTGTTGCGATTGAGCCAGGATATCTGTCGGAAACGTCCATTCACAGGCAAAGGATTGCGTCCCGTGAAATTAGTGCATGACAATTTCACTTGGCTGACGCTTGGCTGGGAAGTTTTGGGACACCCGGCGTATAGTCCCGACATAGCCCCTTCAGACTATCATTTGTTCCGATCAATGCAACAGGGTTTGTCTGCTGCAAGGTTCCGGACATGTGACGAAGTGCAAAAATGGGTTGACGACTTCATCGCGTCCTACGACGAAGAATTCTTCATGGCTGGAATCCGTCAGCTGCCCGACCGATGGCGGAAGGTAATATATTATGACGGCGCATATTTTGATTCGTAAAGGTAGTGTTGTTTTCTTTTAAATTACATGTTGCGTTGTCTCAAAACGCGTTAAAACTTATTTGTACACCTAATAATATAATTTGATACATAGCACGTCTTTCTCTGACGTACGACACGGTAAAGTTTTCACCAAATTTCACGTTTCATCATTTTTTTTTTTTTTTTGAGATATTGTGATTTTTCTGTTTTTTCCTTAATTTACGGAAACCTCTGTACTATTGTTGCATGTCATTTACTTGCGTATAAACTTAAATACTCTTTGCCTTCAATCGGTAGCAAACTGAAACATGTATGCTGAGATACACCGTGGTGATGCAAATTTTGATGTTTCAGTATTTGAAGACTTTTCCCCCATAACAAAGAGAAAAGAAGCGAATGTAAATGTGGCCTTCCTGCTTTACTTTAAAAGACACTGCGAGAAGCCTTCTTCCATCCAAAGTGTTAAAGAAGAACTACAAAGAAACGATCGATGGAGAAAAAAGGAATTGTAAAAGGAGGATTCCGTGGGAACTGAAAGCTGGCGGAGACATCTTTTGCGGCATTTAGCTTGGTGTGTACTTGAGAGCACGAAATTACTCTAGTGCAAATAAAAGGTAGAACTTTTGCATTTAGAAGTTAATTAGAACGGAGGCCCATGCTCTTAAAAGCAAACAGCTAAGCTTACGGTGCACCCAACAGTTGGGAAGACAGCAATTTAAGCTTTCGGAACAATGCATGAGACCTTTTGGATGCAAGAGAGTTTCCCAGCATACTTCAAACTTTCTCAAACCTTAATGGAATTTACGAGAGTTCCAGGTATATTAATAATTGTGTTAATCCATTGCGAAACAAGGGTACGGACGGCAAATTACAATATTAAATTTTAATAATCTGAAGCAAGTACTAAAGAGATGATGACAAAAACAATAAAAAAAGTATACGAACCAACAGGCAGAGAAAATAAATTGCTCAGCAGTTTTAGAGGTGATCTGATGTGCTAGAAGAAAATTTATGGGGGAAATGTTTCCTTTTTCTTTATATTCCAGTGATTGATTGATGTGATGATTCTTCAACTTCTGACCTAAAAATTCCAAAAAATGCTCTTAAAAGGATGGAACAAACACCATTAAAATTCGAAAAAACGCCCTAAAAATTTGAAGAAAAAGTCCCCCTGAAAGAGTTTGCGTTATACACCGATGATCCATTACTATAAGTCCGCCTACCTAATAAGCTGTAGGTCACGCTTTAGGCCGCAAGACAGCGTCCTCTTGGCGAGGCATCGATAGGTATCCTGGTGTATCTGGTACCATATTGTCAACAGCAGGTCTTCCAGTTCCCGTACATTTCGTGGTGGCGGTGATTCAGTCCGAATCCGCTTTTCCAAGTCGAACCACAAATGTTCGATTAGGTTCACGTCAGGTGAATTGTGAGGCCGAAACATTAACAGAAAGTCACCGGCATGTCCCTTAAACCACTTCGGGACGATTCTGGCCGTGTGCCTTGGCGTATTATCCAGTTGGTAATGGCCATCACCAGCATGGAACACAGTTGCCATGAATGGTGAACTTGGACCGCAATGCTGTTCATATTCCTAACAGCTGTCAGGGCTATTGGGATAATCGGGCCTAAAGTGTCCCAAGAGAACAACGCCCACAGCATAACACCGCCGCCGCTGGCCTGTTTCCGTCCAACAGTACATCCAGGTGATATATCCTCCGTTGGTAATCGGCGCATCCGAGCTCGGCCGTCTACGTGATGCACCAGGAATCTGAATTCGTCAGACCAGGCCACTTTCTTCCAATGATCCAAGGTCCAATCTCAACGATCGAAGGCCCATTTCATGCGTTCTTGGAGATGACGTGCAGTGAGAATTGGGATCTAGCTGGGTCTTCGGTTACGCAGGCCCATGCGCAGAAGGCTGAGATAAACTGTGTGCTGTGACACATTGACACACGACTGAATGACGGTTGAACGTTTGGCCACCTGTGCAGCACTTTTGATACGTAAACAACTTGCAAGCCCCGCCTTTTCCGGGATCGTGGTTCCGAGGCGTCTTGCCGTCACAGTTTGTCCTTTATCAAACTCCGATAAATCGGCACTTTTCTCCATTCTGACTCCGAACATTTCACTAATCGGAAGCATGTCCTTGGTTTGTATATACATACTGTCCTGTGAACTTCACCTGCGCTACTCTTCGGTCTCGAAGCGCGCTCATTTCTCTACTAGTCTGTGGGGTGGTCATAATGGAATAGCTCATTGGTGTATGTATAGATATGCAAAATATTCTAACCAAGGTTGGTGTTTAACAAAGTACCGTACTCCCACGTGAATATTTATGGCAAAAAATATCTGACCGTTCCAATTGTAAGACCAGAGATTCGAAGAATGTGAAGGAGCTAGTTCCATAAAGTTGAACACAACATGATTGAGATGAAGAATCAGAAGTAGAAGCCAAAAGACTGAACTTTCCCCTCCACTGGTTTCCATAAATTGTGACAAAAAAAGAGAAAAATTCGGGGTAACTCAAATAATACATGTCAAAATGCTATGAAATTTGGTCAAAACTAGTATATACAAAATGCTATGAAATTTGGTCAAAACTAGTATATGTACAAAATGCTATGAAATTTGGTCAAAACTAGTATATACAAAATGCTATGAAATTTGGTCAAAACTGGTATATACAAAATGCTATGAAATTTGGTCAAAACTAGTATATGTACAAAATGCTATGAAATTTGGTCAAAACTAGTATATACAAAATGCTATGAAATTTGGTCAAAACTAGTATATACAAAATGCTATGAAATTTGGTCAAAACTAGTATATGTACAAAATGCTATGAAATTTGGTCAAAACTATTATATACAAAATGCTATAAAATTTGGTCAAAACTAGTATATACAAAATGCTATGAAATTTGGTCAAAACTAGTATATGTACAAAATGCTATGAAATTTGGTCAAAACTAGTATATACAAAATGCTATGAAATTTGGTCAAAACTAGTACATACAAAATGCTATGAAATTTGGTCAAAACTAGTATATACAAAATGCTATGAAATTTGGTCAAAACTAGTATATACAAAATGCTATGAAATTTGGTCAAAACTAGTATATGTACAAAATGCTATGAAATTTGGTCAAAACTATTATATACAAAATGCTATAAAATTTGGTCAAAACTAGTATATACAAAATGCTATGAAATTTGGTCAAAACTAGTATATGTACAAAATGCTATGAAATTTGGTCAAAACTAGTATATACAAAATGCTATAAAATTCGGTCAAAACTAGTATATACAAAATGCTATGAAATTCGGTCAAAACTAGTATATACAAAATGCTATGAAATTTGGTCAAAACTAGTATACATACAAAATGCTATGAAATTTGGTCAAAACCAGTATATGTACAAAATGCTATGAAAATTTGGTCAAAACTAGTATATACAAAATGCTATGAAATTTGGTCAAAACTAGTACATACAAAATGCTATGAAATTTGGTCAAAACTAGTATATACAAAATGCTATGAAATTTGGTCAAAACTAGTATATACAAAATGCTATGAAATTTGGTCAAAACTAGTATATGTACAAAATGCTATGAAATTTGGTCAAAACTATTATATACAAAATGCTATAAAATTTGGTCAAAACTAGTATATACAAAATGCTATGAAATTTGGTCAAAACTAGTATATGTACAAAATACTATGAAATTTGGTCAAAACTAGTACATACAAAATGCTATGAAATTTGGTCAAAACTAGTATATACAAAATGCTATGAAATTTGGTCAAAACTAGTATATACAAAATGCTATGAAATTTGGTCAAAACTAGTATATGCACAAAATGCTATGAAATTTGGTCAAAACTATTATATACAAAATGCTATAAAATTTGGTCAAAACTAGTATATACAAAATGCTATAAAATTCGGTCAAAACTAGTATATACAAAATGCTATGAAATTCGGTCAAAACTAGTATATACAAAATGCTATGAAATTTGGTCAAAACTAGTATACATACAAAATGCTATGAAATTTGGTCAAAACTAGTATATGTACAAAATGCTATGAAAATTTGGTCAAAACTAGTATATACAAAATGCTATGAAATTTGGTCAAAACTAGTACATACAAAATGCTATGAAATTTGGTCAAAACTAGTATATACAAAATGCTATGAAATTTGGTCAAAACTAGTATATACAAAATGCTATGAAATTTGGTCAAAACTAGTATATGTACAAAATGCTATGAAATTTGGTCAAAACTATTATATACAAAATGCTATAAAATTTGGTCAAAACTAGTATATACAAAATGCTATGAAATTTGGTCAAAACTAGTATATGTACAAAATGCTATGAAATTTGGTCAAAACTAGTATATACAAAATGCTATGAAATTTGGTCAAAACTAGTATATACAAAATGCTATGAAATTTGGTCAAAACTAGTATATGTACAAAATGCTATGAAATTTGGTCAAAACTAGTATATACAAAATGCTATGAAATTTGGTCAAAACTAGTATACACAAAATGCTATGAAATTTGGTCAAGATTAGTATATACAAAATGCTATGAAATTTGGTCAAAACTAGTATATGTACAAAATGCTATGAAATTTGGTCAAAACTATTATATACAAAATGCTATAAAATTTGGTCAAAACTAGTATATACAAAATGCTATGAAATTTGGTCAAAACTAGTATATGTACAAAATGCTATGAAATTTGGTCAAAACTAGTATATACAAAATGCTATGAAATTCGGTCAAAACTAGTATATACAAAATGCTATGAAATTTGGTCAAAACTAGTATATACAAAATGCTATGAAATTTGGTCAAAACTAGTATATGTACAAAATGCTATGAAATTTGGTCAAAACTAGTATATACAAAATGCTATGAAATTTGGTCAAAACTAGTACATACAAAATGCTATGAAATTTGGTCAAAACTAGTATATACAAAATGCTATGAAATTTGGTCAAAACTAGTATATACAAAATGCTATGAAATTTGGTCAAAACTAGTATATGTACAAAATGCTATGAAATTTGGTCAAAACTAGTATATACAAAATGCTATGAAATTTGGTCAAAACTAGTCTATACAAAATGCTATGAAATTTGGTCAAAACTAGAATATGTACAAAATGCTATGAAATTTGGTCAAAACTAGTATATACAAAATGCTATGAAATTTGGTCAAAACTAGTATATACAAAATGCTATGAAATTTGGTCAAAACTAGTATCATATTGTGCGTCAGAGAAAGACCTAAGATATTTAATAAGAAACACATCACGCCGACGAAAATGAACACTTACAGAACTAGGTCTCAAAATAAAATAGCCAAAGTGCTTTAATATAGAGTGTTGTCAGCCCTCACAGCAATGCAGGTCTTATAGTGACGTTTCATACTGTTGATGATGGTGTATGGGGGTGTCACGTCAATTCGTCGCGTGCGTCAATTCGTCGACTACGTCAATTCGTCGCCTGCGTCAATTCGTCGCGCGTCAATTCGTCGGTCTACGACAATTCGTCGCGCGTCAATTCGTCGCATGCGTCAATTCGTCGCGCGTCAATTCGTCGACCACGACGATTCGTCGCGCGTCAATTCGTCGCGGACAAATTCGTCGACTACGTCAATTCGTCACGTTTACAGATTTTATTTACATACAAAACGAATGCAGGAAAACGTATGATTTCGAACGTCTTCCTCCCTGATCGTTTGGACACGCAGACAGGATAGGAATATTACGTTTTTCTTTGGTACTAAAAATATTGGACGGTAAACGGTTTTTGGAAGGGGGCAGGGCCCGGTTGGACAGAGCCCCCCATACACAAAATATTTGTAAGATCTACAGTTTTCAATTCAGAACCACCAAATCAGGTATCCTATCTCATAGTACTCTAACTTAGACGGTTGTCAGTTTTTGGAACGGGTCAAGGCCCGGGGAGTCAAAGCCCCCCCCCCCCCCGTACATACAAAACTTTCGTAAAATCTAGTTTTCATTTCAGAACCATCAAATTTGGTATCATGAAACTCTAACTTAGATGCTAGACGGTTTTTGGTAGGGGTTGGTGCCCGCGGGTTCGGAGCCCCCCTCATAAAAAATTTCGTAAAATCTACAGTTTTCATCTTAGAACCACCAAATTTGGTATACTATTTTATGGTACTCTAACTTAGTCGGCAGACCATTTTTGGAACGGGTCAAGGCACGGGGGTCAGAGCCTACCACATACCAAATTTTCTTAAAAACTACAGTTTTCAATTCAGAACCACCTAATCTGGTATACTATCTCATGGTACTCTAACTTAGACGCTAGACGGTTTTGGGAAGGGGTTGGAGCCCGGGGGTCAGACCCCCCTTCCGAATAAAAACTTTTTCGTAAAATCTACAGTTTTCAATTTAGAACCACCAAATTTGGTATACTATCTCATGGTACTCTAACTTAGACGCTAGACGGTTTTTGGAAGGGGTTGGAGCCCGCGGGGTCGCCCCCCTCATAAAAATTTCGTAAAATCTACAGTTTTTATCTTAGAACAACCAAATTTGGTATACTATCTTATGGTACTCTAACTTAGTCGGCAGACCGTTTTTGGAACGGGTCAAGGCCCGGGGGTCAGAGCCCCCCACATACAAAATTTTCTTAAAAACTACAGTTTTCAATTCAGAACCACCTAATCTGGTATACTATCTCATGGTACTCTAACTTAGACGCTAGACGGTTTTTGGAAGGGGTTGGAGCCCGGGGGTCAGACCCCCCGAATAAAAACTTTTTCGTAAATACTACAGTCTTCAATTTAGAACCACCAAATTTGGTATACTATCTCATGGTACTCTAACTTAGACAGTAGACCGTTTTTGGAAGGAGTTGGAGCACGGGGGTAAAGCCCCCCATAAAAATGCCGCGTAAAATCTACAGTTTTCAATTTAGAACCACCAAATTCGGCATACTCTCTCATGGTACTCTAACTTAGACGGTAGACGGTTTTTGGAACTGGTCGGGCACGGGGTCAGAGTCCCTCCGCCCATAAATATTTTTCGTAAAAACTAAAGTTTCCAATTTAGAGCTACCAAATTTGGTATACTATATATTGGTGTTCTAAATTAAACGGTAGACGGTTTTCAGAACGGGTCGGGGCAAGGGTATTTACCCCCCCCCCTACACACAAACTTCCGTAAAATTTATAGTTTTCAATTTAGAACCACCAAATTTTGTATATTATCTCATGGTACTCTAACTTAGACGGTAGAAGGTTTTTGAAACGGATCAAGGCCCGGGGGTAAGACCCCCCCCCCACATACAAAATTTTCTTAAAATCTTTATTTTTCAATTCAGAACCACCAAATTTTGTGTCATGAAACTCTAACTTAGCGGGAGACGGTATGTGAAAACGCAACATTATTAACTTGATTTGTTATGCAAACCTTATAAATACGACCACAGCGATTAAAAGTTACTAAAGAGTCCTTGTAAGTAATATTTTTTGACCGAGTGCAAGTACATTTTACGAAATGTCAACTGGTCAAAATATCTAAAGTAAGAATGAAATTTGGAATATTTCTTTTTTCTTTCTTTTTATTTCAGTTTTGACACTTGTATTAAGTTTTAAAAACATCGATTTCTCCTGTCGTATACCTTCATTGTGCTTTAAACAGAATTTCTTACCATGTTTTGGGTATTTTGTTTCGTGTGGTTGCAGTTTTTTTAATGTTTTGGGCATTTCATTTTGTGTGGTTACTTCTTTTTATGTTTTGGGCATTTTACTTTGTATGGGTGTTTTTGTTATGTTTTTGTTCTTTTCTTTTCTGTGGTGGTTGTAATGTCGACAGGATTAAAAGGGGAAACTGTGGACAGTCACGATGCCTACTTGCTTCTAATTTTTTTTTCAAATACAGCACATGATTTTGTATTGAGTTATACCACTTACTCATTAAGCGACTACAGGTTTCTTTAAATATGAACGTTTTCTTAGAGCCTTTTGTTTCCTCTACCTAGCTTTTTCGGTTCCGCAATTTCTTTTTTTGGTTTTAGAATATTTTCCTTATTATTAATCTATTTTCTCATGCAAACTCTTTATGTAAGGTATGTTTATTCTATCGAAGTATTTTGCAATTATACGT